>OX638132.1:91077459-92277459 GCA_951804985.1 Dryomyza anilis | reverse complement strand
CCTGAAGTTGTAAAGAAAATTGAAACAAATGATATTAGTGAGAGGCGACGGGCAAATAGTGGTAAATTGTGTAGTTTTTGTTATTAACAAAATTGACAATCAAATGTTGGGTGGCGCTATAATTTCTATGTACAAATCCTGGGGTATAAATCAAGCAATAACAATTTCGTGATATGGGACACAGTGAAAAAGTTCACTTTTATTTTAACACTTTAGATTTAAAGATTTACAGATTTTGAAGGTAGTATATTTGAATTTTAAAAGTAAAACATTTCAATTTAAAATTGTCTTTTATTAGAACAAGACTGACATCGCATGAACAAGAACAAGATCGACCTGCCTTGATCGTACTAACCTGATCGATCTGCCCTGATCGACCTGAATGGGCAAAACAAAGAAAAAATGGGAAATTTCATTGTATTTCAAATTTTCAAGGATTTGTTTATCTAAAATCATAAAAATCGTGGATATTTATTTAGGTTTACATATACTGATTATATTATTTAATCGATTGGTAAGAATATAAATTTTATATAAAATTAAAAGTAAATACTTTCAAATTGTTTTAAAATACGACTGACTTTTATAAGTGTATACTTTTATTATCAAGTGTTCTGCACCAGAGTTTAAATCGATTTTAAAGCTTTTTCTCGGTGTACTAATCTTAGGCTATTCAAATTTTGTATTTATCTATTAATGTAAATATTATGTATGTAGTATGTTCAAACAAAATTCATTAGGATTGGTGGAAACATTTTGCAATTCCAGTTTCCAATTTGAGAAAAATCACTCATACCACCCGTACGTAGCTAGGATTTTCGGTCGAAAGGTTTTCAGAGAACTTCTAATAAATTAAAATGCAGGTAGAGTTCATAAAACTGCATTTACAAATGAAAAATTTCATTATTTTAAGTCTCATGCAATAAAATCATAAATTTATATATTCTTGGAAGAGTACAGTTTGGTTTCTTAATTCATTCTTTTATTGAAAATGTAATATAAATGGAAATAATATTCGTTCCAATTCCTTTATAGATATTTATAGTGTAAAACAAAATCATAGGTATTAAGTGCTATGCCACATACATAGAAAAAATCATCTACATATTGATGAATTTCGTTCTTTAAACCATGATTCATGTTATTGAAGAAAGATTCATAATATTGATAACTAAAAAAACATCAATGTTATGAATTCATTATCAATTTTATGAATGATTGAAAAAGTTCTTCAATACGATGAAGAATAATACGTTTCATCATTTTAATGAATAAATACATAAAATATAATATATACATATGTGCACCATATTGTCATATTTCAAACAAAAAAATAATTGTTTGTTCATTATTCTTAAACACTTTTAAACTGGGTGCAAAATAATATTTATATTTTCTTAATTTTTTTAAGTCAGTGAATGACCCCCTGATTAATTGACATCGATATACCAAACACCCTGTATAATTCTTGCATAAATTAGTGAAATGATATGTATAATATTGTCTCTTCTACTAACATTTTATTAATAAAATGTTATATATAATATACTAGCTGGACCCGTGCACGACTCGTGCCAAGATTTTGTGAATTCATAGATATAAAGCGATTTTATTAATATAAAAAAACATTATTATTATTTTTTATATCAGGGGCCCTTGCTTCGCTGTGGAAGTTTTTATTGGTTTTATAAATTTAGTAACCAAATAATAATTCTCCGCCAAAACAACTTTTCTCAAAGACAATTCATACAGTAGAATATTTCGCCGTAGAATTCTCCCCCCCCCCGTAGAAATCTTCGCCGTAAAATTCTTCCCCATAGAACGCTTTACCGTAGAATTCTTCCGGGTAGAACTCTTCCCGGTAGAATGCTTCCCCGTAGAGTTTTCAAAGTAGAAGTTTTAGTGTAGTTTGTTTTAATGTGGTGAGTTTTAGTGTGTGGAATTTTTAGTTTAGTGAATTTTTAGTGTGGTGAGTTTTAGTGTGGTGTGTTTTAGTGTGGTGAGTTTTGATGTGGTGAGTTTTAGTGTAGTGAGTTTTAGTGTGGTGATTTTTTAGTGTAGTGAGTTTTAGTGTGGTGAGTTTTATTGTGGTGAGTTTTAGTGCGGTGAGTTTTAGTGTGGTGAGTTTAAGTGTGGTGAGTTTCGGTGTGGTGAGTTTCGGTGTGGTGAGTTTTTAGTATGGTGAGTTTTAGTGTGGTGAGTTTTAGTGTGGTCAATTTTTAGTGTGGTGAGTTTTATTGTGGTGAGTTTTAGTATGGTGAGTTTTAGTGTGGTGAATTTTAGTTTTTTGTTTCATCTTTTTAGATTGTGTATGTGCTGAGTTATTTCGTTTTGAAAGTTTAGGTTGTATGTGAGGTACCACCCCCATTTGTCCAATCCCACCCATATATAGCCTATGACACCCTCCGGACTCCTTAGTATCCTGTGGCAAAATTTCAGTTAAATCGGTTCAGCGGTTTAGACGTGATGCTGGAACAAACAGACAGACAGACAGACAGCCCGACAGACGGACCAAGAGTTTTATATATATAGATAAAAAAAATAATTTTTATAAAAAAAAAAATATTGTTTTTCGATATATTTTTTTTCGGAATTTTTTTATTCGAAAAAAACTGTTTGCACAATTTTTTTTTCTGAGAAAAATTATTTTCGAACTATTTTTTTTTATTTTTTGAAAACATTTTTTTATAGGCGAATTTTTTTGTGGACCCATTTTTTTTTGACACAATTTTTTTGGTTTTTCTTTTTTCGAATTTTATTTTCGTTGGTGTAAATTTAATTTTGTAAACATTTTTTCTCTCAATTAATTTATATTTAGAAAAAAAAAAAAACAGTATATATCAAAATAATATTTTATAGCAGTATTTAACAATTAAATTTTATGGAATTTAGGAATTACATATTATTATTATATTATTATATATATTTATACATTTCTAAATAAAGTCAAATTTATTTGTGTAAATTTGATGTTTAAGAACATCATATTGAACTTAAAAACATTAAGTTTTAATTCAATGAATGAAAACTTCCATTTGATGAATCTGGTTGTTGGTAAAAAATTTGTAATATTTATGAATAAAATCATATGTGGAAAATTTGTCATTGAATAATCTTTTGTATAAATTGGTTCTTTAGGATTTGGTTGAGGACTTAACTAAAAAAAAAAACGACCAATGATATTTGGAAAAAGCTCAAGAAACCAGTTACACAAGAAAATACCTTTTGACGCAGTTGGGTTATTGGAACAAATCTAAGTAAAAAATTCAATGTTAAGAAAATGTGGAATATATGCTATAAAAAAGTTGAAAATTTTCCCAAATAAAATATTCTTTAATTTTCGGATTCAATTTTCATTGGCGTTTACCCCCCACCCCCTAGCTAAGACCCATTTATGTTTCCTATGTAAATCTTAATATATGCATAATCTGAAAATTTCTTAACGATGAGGTAATCTCAAATGAATAGAACTGGTTACTCTCTCAAATTAAATTTCAAACCCTCGAATTTTATAATTTTTAAACTGATTTTTAAAATGTTATTTGTTTAAGATTCGTAGTTTCACCATTGAATAAATAGAATTAAATAGAATTAAATAAATAAAATACAATCAAATATTTTATATATATATATATATTTTTTTTTGAAAATTAGTTATGTCATTGGTGAGATGAGGCTATTGTGGCTGCAACATGTGATGATGTTGCTGCTGCTGTTATTACAAATCTGTTATTGTTGGCAACATGCTGAGCGCCTGTTTCCGTTTAATATTAACACAAAATGCCTACTTTGATGATTATTTGCATAGAGATTTGCATAGAATGCGCGCGCCAATGATTCATAAATGAATGAAACTCATGGCTGTTGATGTTTGCAGCCAACGCGGGATCAAAGTTTATTTTTCCAAATTCATTTTGTAAAAGGCTCCGAATGACTTGCATTCCATGCACTACGCTTGATGAGATTTTTTGTCAGTTGGTCGGATGGACGGTCGGTCGGTTGGTTGGTTGGTCGTCTGTTTATCTGTCTGTTTTTCTGTTTAAATGGCCGTTTGTCTGTCCATTCCTCTGTCTGTTGTTGTTGCTGCGGCAGCATGATTTCCTTTTCACTGCATTTGTTTGTTGGCTGCGCTTCATAAGCAAATAAATTTTGTGCAAGTGTACAAAAATATTAAATGTTTAATTCGTTTTACGGACAGACAGTTGGACGCAGTCGTACAGACAGCCCCCATCACCCCACATTGGTCGCACTTCCGCGTATGCGCCACCTTCTTACGCCATATTTGGCAGTCGCTGCATCGTTCTGTGCTGTCCGCTGGGTGGGTGTCGTTGGGCTGGCTGGCTGGCCTGCTGCTGGAAGTTGGCATTTGACTGCGGTGTGTTCTGTTTATTTAATTTTATTTTTTTACAAAAACAATTCAACACAATAATGTTTATGTTTTTGCCGTCATTGATGTGGGGCGCACTGAGTTCAGGCGATCAGGCGATCTCAGGGGCGGAATGACCATACAAGACAATCGAACTTCTCTTAGTGGGTGAGTCAAAAAATATATGACTTCTGAAAGAATAACCCAAGTAACAATTCCTATCAGTATTCAGCCAGTTTTACTATTCACTTGCTGACCAGAAATTACACTCAGAAAAAAATCTCATAAAATACCATTAGAATTTGTCAATTGGACAAAATAATAGTATACAAATAATAGTATTTAAAAATTAAATATTTTCATATTAACTCAAAAAATAATTTTATAATATTTTGTAGTATTTAATGGGATTTACCGATTGAATTAATTGTTTGTCCTATTGACTAATTTCAGTAGCTAATAAAAACTATTAATTTTATGTCATCTTTTTTATGAGTGTAGCCAGTAAAACTCTTCGGGCAAAAATCGACTCTTCAAATCTTGAGCAGTTTTTAATTAGTTTTACTGGCAGCGACCCTAGTAGAAATTTTGGTAGGGCCATGGTCATGAAGTGATCATGTCATTATTTGAGATGATCGGGATATGACGAGGCCCACACCCAGAAAAAAAATCCCTCAAATCCCATTATAATTGGTCAATAGGACTATTATTGATTTAATAGTATACAAAAAATAAATCTTTTCATATAAACTTAATGGCAATGTCTTGGTATTTTCTAGTATTTAATGGTATTTTCCGATTAAAATAATAATTTATCCTATTGACTATTTTTAATAGCAAAAAACTATTATTTATATAGTATTTTTTTCTGGGTGCATAATGTCCTTGTAACGCAGTGTCCTGATCATGTACTGAACTCAGGCCATGATCCTGTACTGATCGGGCAATACCCCATTTTATTATTTACCCGACGACGGGCCTTGTCAGAGCCCGAGCATAATAGGGTTTCTCTCATTAAATCTCGATCATTGCCTGATGCTAATTTCGTTATAAGGAACAAATAATGTAGCTATGTTCGGGAACATGGACTATTTAGATAATGTAAACCCTGGTATGGTAAACATGATAAGGGCATGCAAAGGCAATGATCAAATTTTTTCTAATAGGGCTTACCCAACGAAAACCTTATCATTTCCCGATGGCGCATCGGGCAAATTTCTGCTAGGGGATCTACTCTTCAAATCCTTACTAGTAACCGAGCAGTTTTTGACTAGTTTTACTGGTAAAGGTATACTCTTCATATCCCTACAAGTAGCTGACAAGGTTTCGACCAGTTTTCACTGGCCACTATATACATACGAGAAACTAAGCAGTATTTGGGCTGCCTAGTAAATTGTTGCTCGGGAAATATTTATAACTGTCATTGTCAAAACATAGATCGAGCTGTCACTCAGCAATTGAACTGTGCGTGTGTATGAGAGAATGCGGGTGAGAGACTTTAACTGACAACGTTTGCCAATATTTTCCAGAAAAACATTTTCTACTTTTGAAGTTGACCAGCGCGGGGTTTTGAACCTGAAACTTTTCGACTCACAGTTCAACGCACCAATGAACTGAGTCAACAATGCAAGGAATAAAAAAACTATATAAACAAATATAACAGAATTCTTGAGTTTTATTGACAAAATCTTGTCTAAACTAAAAACAGGTTATCAAATTTTATAGAATTTTAATGGTAGATTCTGGGAATATTTTTTTGGAAACGGACACAGAACAAACCTTTTTTAATGCAAACTTCGCTGTTGTCATCTTAAAACCTTCATCTTAAAACCATAAGGGCCAGTTTTTCAGTTCTACTTGAACTTAGTTTAAGGTTTAAACTTAGTTTAAAATTAGAATTGATTTTTTAGTGAACGTAAACCATCGTTTAAACAAAATTAAACGTCGTTTAATTTACAGAGAAGTTTAATTAAACGGAGTTTAATTTAAAGAGGAGATTAATTAATCAGAGTTGAAACTAGAACTGAAAACTAGCTCTAAGACTCCAAAATTTTGTCTGGGGTTCCGATTAATTTTATATAATGGAAACCATGTAGATAAAATCCTGTTCTGACTAAAAAAGACTCATGTAACAGTGCCTAGTAACACTCCAACTATGGCAATAATGTATTAAAGGCACTCTTGGACGTATAAAAAGGATTAAAATAAAATTTAAACAAATCATAAAAAATTGAAATTGAAATTTCTAAGCCTGTTTAATTTTTGGATCCGATTGAAAATGATGAAAAGATGAACATATTTGAAAAGATGAACCAAATTGAAATATGTCCTATATAGGTGATTTCACGTCAGATCAACTAAAAACATTAAAATTATGACAGCAAATTTTGTAGGATAAATTTAAGACTTAAAATAAGAACAACACAAAATTTCAGTTCATATCTCTGAAACTATGGTAGTCAGACCATAGTTTCGGAGATATGAACCCTTGAAATATTTAAATAGCATACAAAAACATAAAATTGGGTGTGATTAACAAGCTTTAACTATAATTAAATAAAAGATAATCCAAATGCGTTGTAAAGATTATAAATATTCGTAAAATTGATCATTTAAAAATATTCTAAATTAGGCTGACCATAAGTGAAGGATTTTATAATAAAAGAGGAATATTATAATTAATCACATTTTAATAATTTTAAAAAATATATTTTGTATCCTTTTTAAATAAAATTTTTTCGATGGATTAAAAACAAAAACCTCGAATTTCCTTTCAGTCCGCTCCTGGTCGGTCCTTGCGTCCTGCACACACACGCACAGTGACTGTTTGTTTAATTTTCGGTTTGTACTCCATTTTTATGGCATTTTTCCATGTGCCTCTTGCCAAGAATGCAAATACAATCGCACGAATATGTGTTTGTTTATATCTGTCAGTCTCTCTCTCTTTCTGTGTCTGTGTGTGTGTGTGTGTGTATGAGTATGCCAAGTATTAATAATTCAAATTATGGATTTATTAGTGTTTGCGCTTTGTTGTAACGCTTTGTAGCGCCAGCCCTTATTTTGACAAATCGCTGTGATTGTGAAAAAATGTCGTAAACAAATCTAATCATGCGATAAACACAGCCTTGTGTGCGTCGCTCTGTAATAAATTTCGCAAAACGATTCATTGCATTTCGATGGCATAATGTCAGTGAGGCATTCGACAGCCTACGCGATGCTATAATGATCTGTTATAAGTTAAGAGTTGTGGAAAAATTGACATCTACAAATTGTAGTATTTAGAATATGGCGTACGATAAAATGATTTAAATGAAAAATGTTTGACTTGTGAAATACTTAAGAATATAGTTGAGAAATTGCTACAGAATAGACTAGAGAATTTGCCTGAAAAGTGGCGTCGTTGGATCAGTTGGTTAGTGTGTTGGACTACGAGTTGAAAGGTTGCGAGTTCAACAATCAACAACAATTTTTTTTCCAATTTATAACTTTTTATTTTTATATTATAAAACATTTTACTAATTTATGCATGGCGAGCAAGAAATAACATACAAGAACTACTTGAGAACTGAGAACTATGGAAAAAATGAACAAAAGAACACTTTTTCAATCATTCATCAAATTGATAATAAATTCATAATATTGATGTTTTGTAGTTATCAATATTATGAATATTCTTCAATATAGTAAATCATGGTTTGAAGAACGAAATTCATCAATATGAAGATGATTTTTTTTGCTGTGTATGCATGATGCACCTCTTACCTTACGCAGCAGCTCCAATGTTTTCTTGATGCGTACTACCAGCAAATTAAAACGATCCAGTTCCTGTAGCAAAACTACACCTGTCGGTGTGATGTTCATTTGAATCTGTTTCTTCACACGCCACACTTCAAAGGCGGCCGGCAGCTTTTCCAATATATCCGCCGCAACATTGTCTATGAAGTCGTCTCTGCTAATGCCACCGAGAACATCGCCTGATAAAATTGTATTTAACATTAATTGATTATTTTGAATCACATTATTATTGTAAACGGTGAATAACTCGAAAAATACGAATTATATATAGTCCAAAATTGACAGATTTTTAGCGAATACGACATGCAAACATTTTTCTTTATAATGAGTACAGTATTACAATTTGGGATGGTTATTCTGTGTATAAATACCTATGTTTAAATATATAAATATTGAGAATTGGTTATCGAAAATCAGATTTCTAGCTTAAACTTTAAATAACTCAGAAACTACGCTTTCTAGATAGGCCAAACTGGGTAGACTATATACTGAGTGTTCGCGCCGCGAACGTAAACTTTATATCATTATCTGATGTGAACGCCGCATTATACCAACATAAGGCGACTCATTAGAACGGTTGGCAACTCTGTCCAAAAAGTCTCCAACGCATGACAGGCGCACGCATACAATCGCATAGATGAGCGAAAGAACAAACGTCAAAGGTGACATTAGCCTCGTGGTGTGATGGGACACTCACTCAACTTTCAACATCTGCAGCAGTATAACGTAGAATTACTTAAAACTAAAACTTAAAATAAACTTAGAAATAAATATTATAACGTTTGAACTTAAACCTAAAACAACCACGCGTTTTTATGGAACTATTACATTGTCTCAAAAAAGACAAAGTAGTGTCTCAAGGAGACAAATCATTTTTGAATTGTTTCATCGGTGCCCATTGGCAACTGCAAAGCAGCGAAAAGCAGTGAAGCATCGAAAGCGGCTCCAGCAAGCAGAATTAACAAGTGAAGTCCCAAGTGGACACTGAGTTAGACATGATGACATTTTTCTATTAATAAGATTACAGCATTGTTATTCACTGCATAAATAGCTATCTTTTGATGTATGAATTATAAAAATCGGCCGACGTAAAACCGAAGATATCGGTTTTCTAGTTTAAACTTTAAATAACTGAGAAACTATGCGTCGTAGATCGCCCAAAGTTGGCATACTTTATATGAGTTCGACATGAAGACACTTTCCTATTATAAGGATTACAGTATTGCAATTTGTTACGGGTTTTCTGTGCATAAATTCATATCTTACGATATATAAATTATAAGATTCGGTCAACGAAAATTGCCATTCTATCTTTGTCTTTAAATAACTCAAAAACTAAGCATCCTAGATAAGCCAAATATGGGTGATTTCATACTGAGTTAGGTATGATGTAATTTTCATAATATAAAGATTGTGCTCTGGATATTCTCTGCATCTTTTGATATATAAATTATAAAAATCGTACAACTTTAGTTTGAACGGATTTTAGTTTAAACTTTAAATAACTCAGTAACTACGCATTCTACATGACCCAAAGTTGTCAGATTTTATACTGGGTAATGCTATTTGCATAAATTATGAGAATTGGTCTATCGATTTTGTAGCTTAAATTTTAAACATAAATTAGTATGATTCGTTTGTTATATAGAAATGTAGTACTTATAGACAAAAATTTAATTTCAATGCACATGAAAATCATCGATGCCTGATACAGTCATTGCACTTGTTATTAAAAAGTATTAATGATGTCGAGAGTATTTTGGGACGGTCCGTCGAAAAGCTTTTGCTCATGTTAAATTATAAAATATAACAGTACTCGCGCTCGATATATCATTAGAGCCATTCTCGAAGCTGCCATATTTGATTTATATGCGCGCGAGCTACTTTTTTTTTTTTTGGATAGTTTTGAAAATAAATTGAAATCTGTAAATGAATTTTTCGATAGGGTGTTATTTTTTGGTGTTTTGAAGTAGGAAAACAGTATAGGCAAATGGTTGTGTTCGATGGGATGGGAGTTATAATGGTTATAATGTGTTTTACCGTGTGTAGCATCGTGTCCGGTTGGTTCCCACATGGCAACTGTCGAGTGGTGTGTGAGCATGAAAGAGATACATTTTCAGAGTAATTATATAGCAGGATGTTAGTGTTGTTATTGTTGTTGTTGGCAGGACGAGAGTCCTTTAGTGAAATTAATAATTATGTATTTAAATTGGTAATGTGTGGTGGTGTAGGCAATAAAGTTAATTGCAAAACCGCAACTAATTAATTAAATTAAATCGCGGAAAGTTGAACAACGTGTGCAAAAATAGTGCGAAAACCAAATGAAACGAAACGAACAATCAATGAACGCGGAGGGCACAGGGTCACACACATAAAAAGCGTCAAAAATAAATTGAAATAATTGCCAAGTGCAGGGAAACCGCCAATTGCAGTGCAGAGTGCATTTATGGGTGAACCTGGTGAAGAGGTAATGTGCTGGTGTCACCTGTTTGTGGCTGCAGCTCAATTAAATGATTCCAGATGCCTCTGGCCGACTGCGTATAGTAACCGATTTCGGCATTGGGATGTAGGCCGAATACGTCTGGCTTGTTGACGAGCGGCAGCTTGTCAATGTGCGCTGTGAGAAGAGTTAAAGAGGTCAGGCTCTAAGAATTTGTGAACCAAGAGCTTTAAACTCACCGATAAAATCTTCCTTTAGCACGATTTCATCCTCGGGTATACAGTAGTCTGTATTATCGTCCTTATAGAAGTGGAACGGTTGAAATGTATCAAACAGAAAATCACCCATGTACTCGTCCATGTAGGTGCGCGTAATGCGACGGTCAAAATCGTCTATTACGCGGCCGCCGTACATGACCTAAAAAGAAAAAGAGTTTTTTTTTTTAAATAATTCAAAATACAAAAAGTGTCATATTTAATACCTCGCCTATCAGGTATTTAAGACTGTTCCAAGGCATTTTCGTTTCTGGACCCGTGACCTTGTTCAGATAGGTTTGCAATATCTCCAAGCAAACTTCAAAGTCAGAGTCATTGAAGTCATAGCAAATGTTCCAACCTAATTTATCATATTTACGACGTTCCTGCAAATGTAAAAAGTTATTACAAAAGTTAAAAAAAGTTTTGCCAAGTTGTGAATAACATTTTCATTATTGAACTAACCTCATTAAGCATGAGCAAAATAAAAATGAAGAATTATAAACTAAAAATGTAAAAAAAATTTTATATTTTTCTATAAAAAAATACCTGCACCACGGCATGGAAGAAAGCCAATACATAAACTAGTGGCCGGAATGCGGCATGATTGCAACACTCCAGACGTTCCTGCCGCAGTTTGAAGAAAGTCGAGCGCAAATTTAGCTTTAAACCATTGGGTGGTTCCGTTACAACTATTTGAGAAGTTCTTCTATTAGTCGAGTGCAAACAAAGAAAGCAACAAAAATTTAAAATACCTTTTAAAGACTTCTGTAGTATGCCGATTGGAAAGGTGGGCGTCGGATCTGTTGTTATCCATAGACGAAAATCGGGATGCGGACTTTCGATTTTCTCCAAATACTTTTCCAGTTGACGCACAAAACTTATGAGTAGATGCCCATTTTGCAACATGAGCCATTGTCCTTGTCGCACGGATAAATCGAGTAGATTCAAAGCAGCCTGTAAAATATAAGAAGGACCAAAACAAATTATACAAAACAATTTGTACAATATCGAAGTAGCCAAATTTATGCTAAAAGCACAAAAACAACCAGAGAACAACGACAACGAAATAATCTACAGAACTGCCTGAAATCAGTTTCGTTTGTTAAACAAAAATTTAATCTGATGTTGAAGCTGAATTGCTGAATACGCAGAAATTCCCATCCATGCATTGGAAAGAATTCTGGTTGTAAAATATGTTGACATTGTTTATGCTTTTTACAGCCATCCATGGGTGGGCGTTGGTGCTAACAAGAGCGCGAAAACTGCTATTCCAAACTATTTTTACGAAGCGCTTCTTATTACAGTCTACGATGTACGAGGAGTAACTTTGTCACAATATTTTTGGTTGTTGTTGTTGTTGGTAATGCTGTATGTAGGGACATAACTGCCAGACATGATATTGTGGTTTCTCTCACCTTTTCCTGTCCTTGGCCCAATGAAATGTGACAAAAGTTGCCCATGCCACCGCCAACCTGCTCCGCCAGCTTCATTAAGTCATTCGTTGGATCGGAGCCCGCACTCAGGATAAAACATACCGGAATATTGCATGTCGTCTGCTCATAGATGGCGGCGAAACTCACCACTGGCGGTGTAATATAAAACTCATCCATTGTGTCGACGATATACTGATTTATACAACGGAATATTCGATCCACGCGAAAACAGCGCAGGAACATTAGTTTCTAAAGAAGAAAATAGAAAGACAAATAATAAATGGAAAAAAATAAAACAGCCAATAAAGTTATAGTCGGTATTTAAGAAATAGTATGCAATGGTATCAATTGTATATAGTTCCCAGTACTTCAAAAAGTATCAAATAGTTTTAAGACTTTAAGCTTTTATTAGGGTTTTAAAATCTAAAAGTGGATGTTATATTAACTTAAAAGAGTCTATAACTTATAACATTACATTAAACATATTTGAGATAGAGGTAGTCCACACCAAATATATCAAAAACAGTAAATTTTGAGATTTGACCTCTTGGATGTTGGCTAAATTTGAGCATATAGGGTATGGGTACATAGCATTCCTTAGTAGAAACTGTACTAGGGTCGTGATCGGGAAGTCATAATTGTATTTTGACATTGTCATAACCCGACCAATTATAGGACCACCATTATCTGTCCATGTTCATGTTTTCAGTAATAGTGTTCTACATACGAATTTGAAAAAAGATTTTTGTATTATGATGTCATAAAAATACCATCATAAAATTTGAAAAAGTTCATTTTTTTTCAGAAATGTAAAATATTTCCATTGTAAGCTCATACAATTTTAGACGCAAGAACAATGACCACTTACAAGTTATGCAGGTTTAAGCTACAGTTATAATAGACTTAACGTACTGAAATGTTACCGGAATGGGACGGAATGTTTCGATAAATGCCTACAACATACATATGGTTATAATATGGCCGGGACGTAAAAATCAGTAGATTTTAGATTTCTGCTTTACGTTCCTTTCTGGTGACATTTGAGCAAGTATGTCTATTATAACTGGACCTTTAGGAGTTGTAACTTAACCCAGTCTGCCATATCTCGGAGACTTTAGATACCGCGAAGATTTCTCGAATAATTTCGATAAAATAATACGAAGTCATTTCAATTGTAAAGTCAAGAACAATGACCACTGACGACTTATACAGGTATAAGCTTCAACTATAATAGACTGAACGTACTCAAATGTCACCTAAATGGAACGGAATGTTTCGATAAATGCGTACAACATACAAATGATTATAATATGGCCCGGACTTAAAGCTCCGTAGAATTTGGATTTATGATTTACGTTCCTTTCCGGTGTCATAACATTCGTCTATTATAACTGAAACTTTAGGAGTTGTTACTTAACCCCGTCTGCCATGACTCGCGGAGACTTTCGATGCCTCGAATAACTGCGATAAAATAGTTCGATCTCCTTGCTTTATCGATTCTAATTACTAAAATTTCTCGTACATTCAAGTTATTTGACAAGATACGTTATTTAAACATTTAATTCATCTATATCGCAATATTTTTCGCAGCAATTTCGAAAAAGGTCTCGTATCGAGAAAACTTCGACAGAGCGCATTTGACTATCGATAACCGCTACGAGAATGTGTCCGATACAGTGTGAATTTTTCATCTCATATCGAGAAAGTCTCCGACAGTACGCATCAAATCTATCTAACATTTGACGCTCAATATTGCTACGAGAATGTGTCCGATATCGTGTGAGTTCTCCATCTACTTGCATTGATCTCATAACGATATCGAACCGAATGGGCATAGTGTTCAAAAAGGTAGCTTTAAAACGAGATCTCAACGAGGTATGTAGATTATCTTGATTAAGAGATATTTCAATATGAACAACCATACAAAGTGACTTTTAATCTGACATGTCTCGGGGCTCTTCGATGATCGAAGTTTACTCGAACTAACTGCGATAAAAAGATTGATATCGTTGTTTTAGCAATAAGCACTGAGCCGCGGTAGCTGAGTGGTTAGTGCGTTGGACTGCGAGCCGAAAGTTCCCAGGTTCAAGCCTGAACTGGGGCTAACAACATCTTTTCATAGAAAACATTTTTCTATACCGCGCTTCCTCTCGGCAGTAATTGTCAAACTTACGAGAGTAAAACAGTGCCTATGAAAAGCTTTCACTCGCCGTTCGGATTCGGCAATAAACTGTAGGTCCCACCACTTTGAGTACAAATATAACACGCACAGCTCAAAATGGTGAGATAGCTCGTCCTAAGTTTTTATAGGATCGTAGTGCCGAACTATTATTATTATATTTTTTAAATTTAAGCAAAAAATAGAATATTTAACATCGATATCGAAATGTTTTTCGAATCAATCTCGATATTTGATGCGATATTGATCCAGAATCATATTTTTTATCGTTTCGAATAAACTTCATTATCTCGTTATGATATTTGCTTGCATCTTAGAATGAATTGTAGTTTAATACAGATAGGAAATCGTAATAGAGAACGAATGAATTCCTCCACATCTCGAGATAATCTCGTAGCGATATCGAATCGAATGTCAAACTGGGTTGGTTCTACTGTACTTGCATTCAAAAGGTCGCGCTGTACTTGCATTCAAAAGGTCTCAGGTTCGAATCTCGGCTTGTGCATGGGCGCTCGTTATTAACCACAAAAACGTAGGGAATACATTTTATAGTACAATGGATAAAATCTTTCTGAGTGATGTGGATCTTAGTAGATATTCCCAAAATAAAAAAAAATATCTGGAGAAAGTGGTCGGAGAAATTATCCACGCATATCTCGATACCCAAATTCGAAAGGTAAAGGGTTAAAAGGAATGTTTGAATTATGATCTACTTTGATATATGCACCATAACCTATTAATAGATCTTATACCAAAAACAATCTTGTATAATTAATATAAATTCTGTATATGTTATGATTATATTTTAAATAAAACTACTGTTGCACTAAGTGACTAGAACAAATTAAGGTAGGGCATAAAATACTTTTTAACATGTGACAGTTTGGCGATACTGCTTTAGTCGCTTGTGTAAACTTTGAACCTTTGACTTTAAGCATCGAAAAAAGGATGTCGTAGTACGCAGAGTTATGATAGCATTTTTAATCTTACGATAGACTCAGTAATAATTGAATGAAAACACATAAATGCGCACAGAAAGAGCCAACAATTTAGATGTTTTTCTTTTTTCCTCAACCCTACTTACAAAACTTACACAAGTTCAGGAGGACGTGAACCAAACTAACATTTAGTAAAAGCAAATGTAATGGCTTGGAAAATTGATAAATTATAAAATTCTTTAATGTGTAATGTGAGGCAATGATGCTCGTTTCCAATGGCCTCGTTAATAGTGCGCCCAAAAGGAAGTTGTTCATGCAAAAGTAAAGAAACATAAATTATTACTAAGAAAAAACAAAGGAGCGGAACAATTTAAATAGTATCACAAAAACGATGGTGAAATATTTAATTAAAAATAATATTTGGTTGTGGACGTGCAAAGAGTTATGATGTATACTTGCCTGGAATGAGTTGCATTTTATATTGAAATCACCAGGACATGCTACTTCTTCCGGATCCTCCAAATCGAACCACTAAATTCGTCGGTTCAAAACATTCGACAGTTGAAGTATGTGATGATGCATTACGATGTCAATTACCGAGAATAAGAAATTTGTAAAATTTAATAAGAAATATTTTCGAGACGGTTTAACTTAAAATATACAAGAACAAATTTTCCGTCTAATATTATTGCAAAGAGTAAGAAAGGTGAGTTCACATGAGAAATTTTGAGAACGGATTTTCCAATAGTAGGCGATGATAGCTTTAATAATTATTAATCAATTATAATTAATTAAGTAAAAGACGGCTGGGTTAACGAATCCTGCAAGTAACTGCAAACTTAAATAGCCATCTCTGGTGGGTTTTAGTGCTATATGAGGTGTATTTTCTAAAGTGGGTGGATTACAGGTCGCAACTAATTGACGACGCCCAATTTAAATACTGTTTTATTGATCAAGCTCTGCTGGTTTTTCTGTAATCTTGATTTCAACAGAAAAACTTACAGACAGTTGATCCAGATTGCCTCCTACTGGGTGTTACAAACACTTCACTTTTAGTGTAGGGTACAATAAAGTAGTAGCGGCGGTAGTTCATCTGATTTGTGCGTTGAACTACGAGCGAAAGTCGCTTTTGACTTCGAGCCGAAAGGTCCCCGGTTCGATCCCCAGCCACTGCCAACATCTTTTTCATAGAAAACATTTTTCTATGCGACGTTACCTCTCGGAAGTAAATGGCAAACCTACGAGAGTAAAACAAAAAACTCTCATTCGCCGTTCGGATTCGGCATTAAACTGTAGGTCCCACCAATTTGAGTACAAATATAACAAACACAACTCAAATGGTGAGAGAGCTCTGCCGAAGTTCTATATAGGACTGTTGCGCCTAACTATTATTATTATTGCAAGAAAATAGTAGTACATACGTCTTTCCATTCAGCCACATGTCTAGCTATATGATCCGGCAGATCTCCAAAAGTTTCACTGAAATCAGCTGCAAGTTTCAGTATATCATCCCAATTTTTCTCTTGTAACCATTTGGCCGGGCTGCCACGTTCACTCTTTGCTAATGTTACGGAACCCTTTATGAAAAAGTCCAACTCGGGTTGTGACAGAAAACCTTCGCTCTTCGCCAGGTTAGTGGCAATCTGAAATGAGAAGAGCAACTTGTGCTTCTCGAAAATGCCGGTACAACCGTAGCAGTAGACATTCTCAGTCAATGTTTTAATTATGTTGTTCAGACGTTTCGAGAGCACCGTATCCGGCACAGATTTTCGCAGGGAGAATGAAAACACATCGAGATATGCTGCGAGCGCATACTGATACATGCTATTGACCGTGGACATATCGGATAATGCGAAAAAGAGTACAGCACCTCGTTTTGCTACCGGTCGATAACCATCTCGTAACTTTTCAATGTCTTTTCCCGTTTCGGCAGACAGTTTCAGTTGTTCGGTAACAGCGGATGCCTTGGTTTTTGTGTTTTCCAATGTTTCGATTAACTCCACGTTGTCCAACATATTGCCCGTTGAGGTGGCCAATTCGCGAAGCAGCGAATCTTCGAGCTGAGAGAGCAGCTGTTTATTCTCACTCGTCTGTGTGATAAGCATTTCGCGTTGTTGCTCCAGATCGGGTCTTTCCGCACGCACCACTACACTGAGCAGTTGATCTTCGAGACCCGATTGGGTTACGGTATAGTTAATGACCATAGATTTAGCATATACGGCTGGATCAAACTTTGGATTGGAGAATTTTGTGGTTAAATATAAGCGGAAGTTTACATCGTAGTCGACTTCCTTGTCGCCGAGTATTACAAATCTACGTCCGCTTAGCACTTGTATATTCTTTTGTAAAACGTTGTCAATAACCGGATCTATATAGTCGTCCACATCCTCAAATAACACCGGAATTCCATAGAGTATAGACATTTCTAATTGTTTTAAGAAATCGGAGTCATTGAAAGAGAGTATTTTAAGATTGTTTCTGGATTCACGCTTCTTTATCCAATGCAATGCCTGCAATTGTGGGTCAATGCAGAGTGGAAAACGTGATGCGCGCATTGTGAGTATGCCATTTTGTACTGAAAGTTCATCGGGCGGTAGACCTTCAGAGGTCCACGTAGATATTTCGACGTCTGTCGTCAGACTCTCATCGAGACGGAATGGTGTATCAATTGGGATTTCGCGTTTCAAAATATCTTCCAACCAATCATCGAAAACCATATTCTTGCGAAACTCCCATGAAAATGCGCCCGTATACGCTAGAAAAGAGGCACACACCAAACATTGACCAATCATATTCACGAGTTGCAATCGGAAATTTTCTAGATCATGACTCCAACGGAGTTTCTCGGAGCTCAGACCGCTTATAAGTTTGTCAGAAGCAATCTTAAATTAAATATCATGAGAAGTTAAAGTTTTTTTTAATGAAACACTAACTTACCAGTCTTCTTTCAGCTTGCTGCATCATTTCTGTTAAAGCTCTCATTTGCTTCATTGACTCGGCATATTTTTGATTCAACCCAGCCAATGTGTCTTCCAATTTGTTAATTTCGTTGTTCAAACGGTTCAGCATTTTTATCTGTATTTCCTGCTCTTGTACCAAAAATTCGACACGTTCCTTCTTTGGCTTGACTTCGCGATATACTTCATAGAAGCCAATTACGGCACGCACAAATATCAATAGTCCGTTGCCAGCGACAGAAATCTTTGCCATTTCGTCTAAGTTTTGAGTTCTCATGTGTGCGCGGCACGCATTGATTTGCTTGCCAGTAAGTGCTTCGCAGTCCATCTCCATGAGACTCTTTAGGAATGACACATCGGACATCATGCCCTTCGCGGACTTCCAGCTAATTTCTTTGATACCCTTCAATATAGCCACGCACTCACAAACAGTCTGTACCTGTGGCGGAGGCGTTGCAAAGGAACGAATTTCTGTTATCTGTGCTTTGTCTAGATTTTCTAAAGCTTTGCGTGCTTCTTCGAGAGCAGGCAATGCTTCAGCTAGGGCAACCTCAGCATCTGCCTTTTCAATAGCGATTTGTTTTCCTTTTATTTCGACCTCTACGGACTTAATGGATGCTTCCTCTTTCTTTGCGTTTGCTTCAGTCGTGGATGACTCAATATCGACTAACATGGCTTCGCACTCGGCGGCGCTAATGGCAACAATTCGTTTTTGTTCAGTTACAACTTCACGTAATTCATCAATTTGCGCTGCAGCCTCGTCTATTTTGTGCACGCCCTCTTTCAGGCGATCTCTTTGCATAGATATAAAATTATTTTTTTCATCTGTTGGTATTCCAAATATGTTCAAAATATTACTAAAATTGGTATATAAAAGTATTTACCCATGAGTCTGAGATATGTATTTATGTAATCCAGATAGTGCTTCGGAGTGACGTAGTTATTCCTACGTAGTTTTTGCAAATACTGTATTGAGTAAAACCTCATTGAGGTGTGTACATGTACGACATGTTCGATAATATGATCTCTATGTAGCACAGGTATCTAAAAAAAATCATTATTTCAAGAAAATGTAAGGGTCTTTAAATCATTAGACTTAATACCAGTTGATGCTCGGTGAGATATAATTGGGCTACAGCAAATAGAGCTTGTTCCGGCCAAGGAAACACCCAATCGATGTATGTGCTGCCAATAAGACCGGGGAAATTACGACAACGGTTCCTTAAAGCGTCACCGGAAGGAGACATACTAAGCACAACATGTAAGTTTTCTGCACATGAACGAACAAAGAATGCCCAAACCGAATCTCTATACAAGAAGAATACCATAAGAAGCATAAGTAAAAATACATCATTTCAACTACCGAGATGCGGAAAATCCTTCTGCCTCTGCGACTGGACGACACGACGAAATTATTGCATCTTTTTCCTCATCTGCAAACAAAGCCGGCACCACACCAACTGTTAGAATATTATTGATCAACTCGAGAAAGCTCTCTTCAACAATCTGGAATATAAAAAATATTTTGAGTTGTCTCCAAGTTTCAACTTTTGTTCCAAATTTTTAGAAGTGTACCTGTGAAGCGGTAAAAAGAAAGACCACCTTCTTGCGTTCCACACCAGCCATGCTGTAGAGCTTTTTGAGATCATCGCGAAAAGAGGTCTCATTGTAACCGCGAGAAATTGTTATTTCAAAAACCTCACATTCTTGAACAGTTGCCAATTACTATCAAACGAAATCGAAGGACTAGGACAAACTTACCAGCCGCAAAGGATGACAATCTGGTAATGCTCTTCTTACCGCTACCACCAACGCCGACCAGCAAAACATGACCCCGGTGCATACGTAGAGTACGATGAACGCGTGTTAGATGCTCGAGGCAGTCCTCAAACAGCACCAGACCCAGCTTGGTTTTGCGTTCAGCATACTCATCTAAAATCTAAGTAATACCAGTTACCATAAATAGTAAATTGAACTGGAAAATTGGCGTAAGATAAAAGAATTACTTCAGAGAATAGCGCATAAATGGCTTCAAAGTCCAAGAGATCTTCATAGAAACGTTGTTCCGATTCATTAACGGCATTGCGAAAATCTCCAAAGAGCACCGGATCGCGTAGTACATAATCGGCACATGTTATTATTGGCATGGGTTCATCCGGAGACAGTGCATTGAATAACTCCTCGTTAGAACGTACTATTTACATGTCAAACAAATTATTATTATATTTTTGCTTATATATTTTGGTGGAAAATTATACAGGATAGGGCTGATTATCTTAATTATGCAAATTAAACCGACTAGAGTAACATAAAATCGTCAAAATATTAACATATTTCGAAATTATATGTAGCATAAGTCGTTTTTGCAATGACACTGGAGATGTTTTTAACTTAATATGCAGCATCTACACATGTTAGCTGTACTTAGAAGCCAATAACATCAAAAATACTCACGACACACTGCTTACCTGCTGCAAGCGCCTCCGGACTGATGAAGCCGTGCTCTTCCTCAAACTCCGGTGGAAATGACTCCCGCACCTCGTTTTCCATGTGCTTCTTCATCAAAGCGATATCCTACAATACGAAACATTGGTAATATAAAGTGGAATGTGTAATTGATTGTAATATAAGAGTGCAAACCACGTGGCGCATTCCCAGCAAATGGTTACCAGGTACACTTTATGAAATATAAGTTTGATGTATTTACTTAATCTGTCATTTGTTTGGGCAATAATACGTTACTAACTGAAGGATATTTGTTTGGAAAGTAATAGTGAGATAAATATGTTTTTAAGAATTGAAAATCGTCGAAAATGTGCAGAGAAAACTTATCGTGTATGAATAGTTAGGGAATTGAGCCAAATTAGTCCCGAAAAACTGATCCGGGGATATTGTTAAATCCCGGGATTTTCTGGATTACAAAATGGCTAGTTGATCATTTTTAATAGTTTATTCAAAAGTCTTTCAAGTTTTTTTTCGAAAATTTGAAAAAGTAAATCTAACATTTAATGGACTGTAATCTTAAAACACTAAAGGCCTCTTTCAGTATTGCGTACGAACGAATGACGAAAAAATGACGTCAATAGTAATGAATTACGTCACTTTCGACTAAAACTCATTCATGTCGAAATAAATACTAACATGAATGACCGATATAAACAAATACAATGCCAAGAGTTAAAATCTTCATCGAGTTTAAAAAAAGTAATCCATACATTCAGAGATCCAAAATGAAACTAGCTAAAATTCATGTGTCGAATGAAATTTACAGAGACTAATACATTCTAAATGTTTTTATTATTGTTGAATAGTTAATCTATTCCCAAGAAGAGAAGTTAAACGATTTAAGAAAACAATCAAGACATTTGTTGTTTGTGAGGGGAACATTTTTCATCGAACCAACCCTTGAAATTCAGTTCACTTCAATGCGAATGAATGAGAAAAAAAAATCATCAATATAATGAATTTATTCATAAATATTATGAATTTGTTCACTAGTTACCAGATTCATCATATTGATCCCACCGTTCATTAACTGACATATTGATGAATACATTCATTATATTGTTACGAAAATTCAGTCTACGGAAAACTGTTCTACGAGTTCGTATCGCTGAATTGTGTACAAAATAAAAACGCACTTATATTTGGTTTTAACTAGTATTAATTAACTTTATTAATTTTAATAACAACTTAAAGAATTATCACTTATATCAACTGCTTAATTACTAAAATTTATCTTTACAATGTTCAATCACGAGACGCACTAGTTCACTATTAAATCACAACTGAAGTACAGTGCCTCAGATGCGCGGCCTTATATACTGCAGGCATCAGTTCGACACGTTTCGACAAGCTTCGACTTGTTTCGAGAACCTTCTACTCGTTTCGTGAATGACGCATGCTATTGGCATCTCATTCGCACTCATCAGTTTTAATGTGCTGATCTTCCATCTCTTTCTCGCACATTGCATAGTGCGCTGAATGATCTTCCGTCTCTTTCTAACACATTGCTTAGTGCGCTGAATTGTCTTGCGTCTCATTTATTATTGTTGATAGCTTGCACAGTGGAGCAATTTGCCTCTTTTCGTAACAATATATATGAAATTGTTCGTACTACCGAACATTATAATGAAGAACGAAATCTTCAATACAATGAATTTGTATCGTCATATTGATGAATTTGTTCATAATATTTATGAATATAATATTTTTTTACGAATTTTTCAAAAAAAAAATATATTTCTTTTAGAATTTTTTATTTTTTTAAATAAATTTTTCGACAAAAAAATATATAAATATATTTTTTATATATATAACTTTTTATTAATAAAAATTTGTAATTATAAATAAATATATTATAAAACATTTTACTAATTTATGCTTGTCGAGCAAGCATTATATAAAAAATAACATACAAAAACTAAGTGAGAACTGAGAAGTACGGAAAAATGAACGAAAAATAAATTTTTTGATTGAAATTTGGTTTAATGAACAGCATTATTCAATATGATGTAAAATATGTTGTATTTTATGTTCTTGTTCATTAATATGATGAAGCGTATTTTTCACATGCAGTTCATCATATTGAAGAACACTTTTTCGACAGTCACCAAGCGTTCATCCTATTTATGATTGCCTTCATAGCAATGTTGTCGTTAGTCATTAATATTATGAATGATTCATCAATACAATGGATCATGGTTCGAAGAACGGAATTCTTCTGTGTAGGATTAAATCGCCATCACACGAAGTAGATGGACTTTTCTGAGTAAATATTAATAGTCCTGTAAAGAACTTAGGCCGACTTCTCTCACCATTTGAGCTATGTGTCTTATATTTGTATTCAAAGTGGTGCCACGTACACAGGAAAAAAAATGTACGTCATATTGATGAATTCCGTTCTTCAAACTATGATTCATTGTATTTAAGAACCATTCATAATTTTAATGACTAACGCTATAATTGTTATGAACGCTATCATAAATATGAAGAGCGCTTGGTAACTGTCGAAAAAGTGTTCTTCAATATGATGAACTGTATGTGAAGATATATGTTCATCATATTGAAGAACGCTGTTCATTAAACAAAATTTCTATAAAAATATTTTTTTTCGTTAATTTTTTGCCGTACTTCTCAATTCTCAAGTAGTTCTTGTGTGTTATTTCTTATATAATGCTTGCTCGACAAGCATAAATTAGTAAAATGTTTTGTAATATATTTATTATAATTACAACTTTCTAAAAATAAATAAATTTATGAAAAAAAAAAAAATTTCAATTTTTTTTTCGAACAAATTTTGTTTTTAAAACGTTGTTTTGAAATTTTTTTTCCGAACTATTTTTTTTTTCTGAAAAATTGTTTTTAAATTTTTTTACTGTTATTTTTTAAATAAAGTTTTTACAAAACTTTTTTCGAATTATTTTATAAATTTTTTTTTTTTTGGAAATTATATTATGTACAAATTCATAAATATGACAATACAAAGAAGTGAGAACTTTTATATTTATAAATTGCTAATTGGAAGATATCTTTAAACCGTACGAAAAATAAGAAGCTCTGATAAAATTCTATAATTGGATCTCCGTAAATTTCTCACAAATAAAGGTCTATGTATACAAAAATTCGCTGTGTATGCGTATCTCTGTTGGGGAATACACCATAGTCTGAACGGTAATTTGTGGGTTCTTTTGTTAATACGCGCTCGCGGTGTTTGTTTTGACATCGAATGCGAATCGAAATCAAATTCAAAATTAAGTCAATTTGATAGCGACATCAATCAAGCAACTCCAAATAAACTTTTCAATGATGGTGCATGTAAAGTACTACGTACTACGTCGTGGTGCAGACGTATTTGATGTGCGATGCGAGTGAGTGTGAGCTGGAATTACTTACATTTTCCGCTATTAATCGATCGCAAATAATTCTTGTAAACTCATTTCGCCAGACTCGAATTAAATCGCGCAGCTCCTTGAATAGATTCGAACGAATCAACAACATGCCGGCAAATATCCTCGAGAGATCCTTCAGATTAAATATGTAATGGAACTTGGATGGCGTAGCAGGCAGCTCCACAATAACGATCTGTAGTGGAAGTCAAATAAAAGCAAAATAAATTAAGTAAATTAAAATGGAATGACATCAATGGCAGCACACTGAGGTAGGTAGGTGAAATGGGATTCGCTTGCACAATAGGCAGAGTTTTTTTTATTTTATTTGGTAGCTGAAATTTCAACGTTAGCCAAGCACCTTAAATTACTATAAATTTTAATAGGTCTGTCTGTGCGGCACAGCAAGCAGCCCATTGCACAAACAAATGGCACACAAATCAAATTTATCTCAATTTCCAATATGTATTCAAATGCGTTGCCTCGAAGTGCCCCGCCTGGCGAGCATTTAACATAATCATTATCATCCTCAACGAGCAGGACGACTCTATGAGCAACGACATGACTGTGCAAATAATTCATTTCACTCCATTTCGCAACGCATTAATATCTTCAACACTAAACCAGACGCAAACGAAAGAAACGGAGAAGCAAACAGTGCATCGAGTGCGGTGTGCGGTACACGGTGCACGGTGCACGGGCTCGTGCTCGGTCTGGGGCTTCTGCTCGATGGCACTGCCAGAAGTAGCACTGGGCGGACATGTAGTGCAGGTGGAAGTAAATCATTTTTGGTCCCAGGCAAGATGCGGCAAGACGCTACAATCGCAGCAGCGACAAATGCATTTTTATCTACAGCGCAATGAAATGCGATAATATTTTAGTGTCAACAATTGTTAAAAGTACCATAAACTAATGCAATTCCAACCGCAGAGCAAGGACACACGAAGATACTTTTAGATAGTGCAACAGGAGCGTTCAACCATAAATTTTGGAATGCCAGCCGAAAAAAGAATTCGCCCCTCTTCCTCCATCGCATGGGCCGGAAGTGCATAATCAAATTTTCTCTCATCTCTCAGCATATAACGTGTGGCACTGTGATGCTGGCTGACGCCAAGAAACCGAAAAGTTACCCGGAATGAGGGCCATGTTGACCGCTACTGTCCAACCATCGTGCCACCCGTGCACTCATCCACTTGAGCACTTCGTTGCGAAGAGCTACTTCGGGCATCGCATATTTATTACATGTGCATCTCTTAGACGTCCATGTGGACAGAGAGTCGGACGACGTTGTAAGTGTGCTGCTGGGCAGGAGGTATGCCCGCCCTAGTTGGGGGTGCGCGGGTAAGAGACGGCATCGTGCACAAGGACAAGCAGCAGGAACGCGTTTTCATTGAATAATTTCGCTTCTGAATATACGATTTGGCGTCGATGAACCGGCAAAGAGCAACGATTATGAAAAATTGTCGATATTTGCATATGTAAATCGATAATAATAAATTTTCCAGAGCATAAAAAATGATACGGACTCGGTTAGAAAAAGGACACCAAAAAAAAAAAGGAATAATGTCTGAGTATTTTGTGTACATACCTTAAATAACCTTAGTGTCATTTGCACAATGATATCGGCGATTGGTACCAGCTTTTGATCAAATCCGCCGCTGTATATTAAATGGCCTTTAAAAATCGAAGCATAAATCTGCAACAGGGACTCGTCATTTGGAAAAACAATATTGTATACGGAAAACATCGATATAAATCTGGGATCGACTTCGTTGCGACCGCCACCAGCACAGCCCATGGCAGCATAGAATGTCAAGTCTTTGAATTTCTTCCAGTTTAAATCTTTGTCACGGTCGAACATGCCGCCGCGTTCGAAGAACAGTTTGAGTAGGGCGATGGGCTGTTGAGTTCCGTATCTGTGGAAATTCGATTAATTTCACTATATTATAGGGTTTTTGTTACTCAAATTAAGAAAGATTTTTCTAAAGATGTTTTCTGGCTCTCTGGTTGATATTGTTTTTTATATCATATATATCTTGTCATTCGTTTGTAACTTCAAGAAGAAGTATACATTTTTTTGAACAGTCTGTTATCTCACAAAAAATTGAATTCATCCCTCCCTAACCTCCCTAACCTTAATAACGGATATTACGAAGTCATCTTCTTATGCTCCTCTTTTGCCAAGAGATTGAAAAAACGAAAAAGTAAGTTGTAACAACCAACTTAATTCGATTGAAACCTATTATCTACAAATTCGTTGACGAAACTGCCATATTCAGTTGGCGCTTGATATATTAGTCTATACACACACCCAATTGTTATAAAACTGTACTAAATTGGTTCTAAAAATGTTCGAAATTCGTTGTTGTCCAAACTACAACTCTTTTAGTTTTGACAATAATAACCGACTAAGTGGTTGGGAGAATCGAAAAAGTTGGTTGGCCAAAGAGTTGGTTGGCACAATAAATCGCTATTCACTGTGTGGGTAACAATTTAATGTGACCTCCGTTGGACCGATCTTGTATCGAAAGAAGTGGTCAGAAAGTGGTAAACTGGACATATCTCATTCCTGTTGACTGACGTACTATCAACTTACGTATTCTCACTCTTAGTATAAATTTCCCATTAGTCCATTTAGCCATTCAAATGAAGGAAAATAAGTTCTCATTTTCTCATAACCAATCCAAAAATCTAAAAAGAAAAGGCTACTTCTTTAACGGCAATGTATAAAAAATACTCTTAAATTTACGTTACTACACAACTTGTAAATATACCAATTTTTCATGTACTTTGAGTAACCATATTAATTGACTTTAAAGACATACAGATTACAGATTTTATTTTATGTTTTTTTCAGACAGCCTTAATTAATATTTCTAAAGCTTAAATATAATCATTGAAACTAAATTAACGGAAAATTTTGGATTTTTGTATAAGGGTCCCTCCCCTATTGTCCCGTTCGGAACCAAATAGCTTTATTTATTATCATATTAAAGTGGCAATTATTTTAAATAACTAAATCCTCTGTTCCTAAATCTGTATTTCCTTGATATTTTCAAAAATAAAAACATCGATTTCCTGGTGTTTTTAGAAAATTTTTGACAGTTAATTGAAATTTGTCCCGTCCGGAACTTTGAGTACCAAAAGTGTAAAACTACAGTATAAAAAAAACAAAAAAAAATTGTATTTCAAACATAGTAAAAAAAAAAAATTAAAAAAATTAAAAAATCTGAAAATTTAAATAGTACATCAATTTTCATTTCGTAACAATATTGTCATATACAAAATTATTTTTAGCAAAAAATCCTAGTACAAATTTCCATACGGAACGTCCGGAATTGTTTTGCGATTTATTACAAAATAACTGTAAACTTTAGGAACCAAGTGTACATATACAAAAATAAAATAAATTTCCCCAGCTATGTTCAGAGATAATTCAAAAAAATATATTGTAAGAAAAAATATTTTTATACTAAAAATCGTTCTAATAAATTTCTATACGTAATATTTTGTCTCGTCCGGATTTGTGCTGTGATTTATTATGAAAAAACTGTATATTTTAGGACCAAAGTGTAAATAGACAAAGAAAGCACATGATTTTAGATATTTTATAAAATAATTAAAAAAAAAAAATTATTACGGAAACTTTTTGACATTTCCTGTGAACTTTGACATGCACTTCCGATTATGTGCCGTTCGGAACGATCACTATTTAATTTATATCTTTATCTTTTTATAATTTTGTTTGCAATTATTTAGACCTATTTAAATACTACTTAAGCAAATTCATTGATTTTCCTTCGTGATATTAAAGTTTTAAGCGTAGGAATGTCCCGTCCGAAACCCCAGGAAATGCTCATTACACTGTGCACACATTTGACAAAAAGTTTCGACACCAGAAATGAAAATTACATATTCTAATGGATTTGGACATTCTAAGAATAATGGCGTTTTCAGTTTTTTCCCCACACATTCAGTTTCAAGGATATTTGACAAAAACGAAAAACCACGTTTTTGTGGATTCTATTGGTTGGTAAACGTTGATTATAATGTCAGACTTATTTTTATTTTATTCAAAATATGCATAACAGAACACAAATTATGGGTACATATAGATTTTTCAAATTCCTTTAACAGGACCTGAGATATGAAGCATAAAGGACTCATTTTTAGGCTAAAAATAGACCCATTTTTGAGCATTTGTTTTTCAGTACCCAGTTATGCACCATTCTTGTGCTTTACATTTTAACTTAGCAAATCTCATAGATTTCAATACTGTTTTATTCAAAAAAATCGTAAACATCAAAATTTGGCATACAAACTAAAAAAAGTGAAAAGTTTTAGAAAATAAAATAAAAATTATTAAGCATAGTAAATTCGTAGAAATATTATTAATTCGTATTTTTTTTACTCTTTTACATTATTATTGTGGTAAGGGAGATAGTTAGGTGAAATTTATCAACCAAATCCATAAGAATATGTAACTTTCATTTCTGGTGGTAAAATGGGTGCGCCCAGTATTATTGTAGCGTAATTAAAATATTCCTTGTCAGAATTTCCCATTTTCCTTAATGTTATTTTTTTATAAGAATTCTTTTATACACTAAAAGAATCAATAATTTAGTGCAGAAAAACTGAATTTGTTCAAAGTTGATTTGTGTTTTTTTAGCTATTTCGAAAATTCATTTTAGCCAACTCAATTTACCCAGAAACGTTGTACATTAATGAAAAATGTGCCTCCAAATGTACAACCAAACATGCGCTGCTTAACTTACTCGTCCACTTGTGGCATGTTCATGTCATCAACGAAACAAGCTATTTTTTTGCCTATCGGTGGACCAAAAGTGTCCTTTGTGCGTTTTTCAACAGCTGCCTCCAGCGTCCGCTGCACATCCATTGATGAGGTTCTCGACGAAAAATTAATATTCAGTATGATCTAAGTAAAATAACAAAAAAAAAAACAACGACATGCATTTATGAAACTTCGAAATCATGCAGAGACAGTGTAAAACGCAATTCCTAAGGCTCTGCCCATCAACTTACATTCGTTTCCGGATTCAGATGCCGCAAGTATTGTGAAATCATGGCAGTCTTTGAGGTGCCCGCCTCGCCCACCAACAGCACAGGACGTTTGATCTGAAGGACAGACACAAAATATTAATAAAATCCATGTTGCCACACTGCCAACATCCGTTGCGCCCTATTGCTGCTCTATTGAGGCACTTTAGCCATGTGAATAAAGGCCATCCGTTGCATAGGTCGCATATGCAGCTATTGCAGTGTGGACACCACAAACAAATAGACATACTTCACTCATTAGTGTTAGGATTTTCTCTGTTCTGGTGCTGTCCACCGTCGGCACTAGAATTTCACTGAACTTCATTGCCGGGTCGTGTATGTACTCATGCACCGCCCACTCCCAGGCGGTCCATTGGTTCTCCACGCGATCGTAGAAATACTCATAGAGCGTGGGCTTTGAGTTGGGCAATTGGCCGCCGGTAGCTGGTTTGTCGCGCGCATCAGTCACCGAAGGAAAGCCGGATATGCGTTTTATGAATTCGTCGAATACAATTTGATCATGCTCGACCAGGCAAGCGCCCAGGGAACCATAGATGCACTGGAATTCAAACAAAATCAATAATTGTTGTAATTAGCCGTGAAATATCCACCTGTATAAAACCACACTCGATGGCATCCTGGTCGTAGTGCACCACAACTTGCTCCTCGACACCAAGCTCCTCGCTTGCCATAAACATTGGCAGTAGCGCATCGTATATATTGCAGAACTGCACAACCATATTGAGTTCCGATTGTGAAATCACCATTTTTAGCGGATTTCCCTGCGTCGTACCATCAACACCCTCCAAAATAAACGAGATGGCAGGCGTTATTATTTTCTCAAAAAAGTCCTGTGCGAGACAAATGAAAAAGAGAAAAACAATTCAAAAACCGTTTTGCGCACCAAAAAACATGTTGTAACACAAAACCTGTAATATTTCGCGTTCGCCTTCGGGCCGCGTCAATATCCAGCGTTGCCAGTAGGGGCTGAAGCGCAGGTTTTTCGGGTCCACGTATACCATGCCGGCGCGTGACACAGTCGCTGGTGAGGCATACCACAAATTGCCGACCTGAAAATACACAAAAACAGTACAGAATAGCAAAAAAACAATTTCTAGATGGTGTCGGAAAGAGCGCCTGCAGTTGCAATTGAATCGAATCGGCGGGGACATCATTACAAAACGATTTATCATGGACTGCAGAACACCGAAGAGCACAGCATAGCATAGCACAGCACGTAGTCGCTGTGACAAAGTCTGCTAATATTGCCATTTATTATGGTTTGGTTCACCATATGTTTGGCACCTCAGCCCATGCAGCAAATGCGCGAAAATGTTAGCAAGCTATTCTGAATACGCCCAGACGATCTGCCGGCACTCACCTCGAATAACAGCGCACAATAGCTTTCCAGACGAATGCGTTCACCATTGGCTAAGGTCAGCAGCTTATTGTCGTCCATGACGGAGTTCATGTTCTCGATCCACAGCGCATCCACGTCGCCATCGAAGCAGGCATAACGTCTTTCCTGTGGGATGTATAAGGCTGTATGTTTTAGTGACACCCAAGACTATTGAAGTTTATGTGTGCCATTAAAAGACTTTTAATATAGGGTTTTTCAATAAGAGCGCTACAAAAGTTTTTTTCAAGGGTTTTTTAATAGGGACGCTACAAAAGTAGAGCAACAGGAACAGCAAACGACGCCATATTTCTTGCCGCTCTTTTGACATTTCTCTTCAGTAAGGTTTGCCATTTCATGATGGAAAGATATACGAGCCAACAAGGAGTCGAAATTATTAAAATTTACTACCGAAATTCAAATTCGTATATCTTTCCATCATGAAATGGCAAATCGTTCGTTAACTTTTTGCCAGCTTTTTTTTAATATTTAACCACCAAATCACAATACCCGCCACTGTTTAATTATTTCTACAGCATAACTTACTAGTTTTATTGTTGTACTGAACAGGTATTGAACAGGTATATCATTATAAATTAGAAAATTATAGGCTGATCGATAATGAAATTTTGAGAAATTTAATGGCGAAGTAAAAATTTGAATTATATTTTTGTAAATTTCAACTTTACGTACGTTTTAAAAAAGGAAGAAGTCATGGAGTTCAAAGATATGATATACCAATGGAAAGGTAATTTAAATGTATAAAATATGAGTTAAAAATTGTGATTCATTTATCATTATATTATATTTTATAACAAATTTTCTTGATAGGTTATGTCAGTATGCATTTACTAAACACCCTGTATCTTAAACAGGATGCAAAATAGGACATAATTTTATTTAACATTTTAATACTTTTTTGAGTCATAGAATGATCCCATGAATTATTGACATCGATGTACCAAACACCATGTATATAAATAAACTAGCTGGACCCGTGCACGACTCGTGCAAGATTTTGTGAATTAAAAGATATGGAGCGATTATATTAATATAAAAAAACATTTTTATTATTTATATCAGGGGCCCGTGCTTGGCTGTGAAAGTTTTTGTATTGGTTTTATAAATGTAGTAGCCAAATAATGATTCTCCGCCAAAACAACTTTTCTCAAAGACAATTTTTCTCAGACTGCCCCGTAAAATTCTTCCTCATAGAACGCTTTCCCGTAGAATTCTTCCCGGTAGAAATCTTCCCGTATATATAGAATTCTTCCCGGAAGAAATCTTCTCGTAGAAGTCATCCCGGTAGAATTGTTCCCGATATAATTCTTTCCCGTAGAGTCATTCCACGTAGAGTTTTTCACAGTAGAAATTTTAGTGTGGTGAGTTTTAACGTGGTGAGTTTCAGTGTGGTGAGTTTAGGTGAGGTGAATTTTGGTGTGGTGAGTTTTAGTGTGGTATGTTTTAGTGTGGTGAGTTTTGGTGTGGTGAGTTTTAGTGCGGTGAGTTTTATTGTGGTGAGTTTTAGTGCGGTGAGTTTTAGTGTGGTGAGTTTAAGTTTGGTGAATTTTAGTTTTTTGTTTAATCTTTTTAGATTGTGTATGTTCTGAGTTATGTCGTTTTGAAAGTTTAGGTTGTATGGGAGGTATCACGCCCCTTTGTTCAATCGCGCCATATAAAGCCTATGACACCCTCCGGACTCCATAGTATCCTGTTAAATCGGTTCAGCGGTATAGACGTGATGCTGGAACAAACAGACAGACAGACCAACAGACGGACGAAGAGTTTTATATATATAGATTGTATGATATTTTTTGATTTTTTTTTGTCGCACAATTTTTTTTTCGAACATTTTTTTTTCGGGAATTTTTTGATTAACGAAAAAATATTTTTTTTTAAATTTTTGTTAAATTTTGTTCGCACACATTTTTTTCGAATTTTATTTTATAAGAAATTTTTTTTTGCGAAAAATATTTTTTGAAAAATTATTTTTGTATAATTTGAAAATATTCTTCTATATGTATATTGAAGAAAAAATATACATATATTATAACACAGAAAAAAAAATGTACATCATATTGATGAATTCCGTTCTTCAAACCATGATTCATTGTATTGAAGACCCATTCATAATATTAATGACTAACGCCATCAATGTTTTGAATGCTATCATAAATATGAAGAACGCTTGGTAGCTGTCAAAAAGTATTTTTCAATATTATGAATTGTATGTGAAGAATACGTTTCATAAACCAAAATATAAGTTCTTCATATTGAAGAACGCTTTTCATTAAACCAAAATTCTATCAAAATAATTATTTGTTCGTTTATTTTTTTGCCGTACTTCTTCTCAGTGCTTAAGTAGTTCTTGTGTGTTATTTCTTATATAATGATTGACCGACATGCATAAATTAGTTTAAAGTTTTATTTATAAAAAATATATTTTTGAAAAAAATTTTTTTTTTCGAACAAATTTTTTTTAGAAAATTTTTTTTTTTGGAAAATTTTTTTTTTTAACACATTTTTTTTAGATCAAATTTTTTTGTTTTGGAAATTTTTTTTCGGATAATTTTTTTACAGTTTTTTTTTTTTAAATAAACTTTATACAACACTTTTTTTTGGAATTATTTTATAAAAAAAATTTTTTGTTTGAAAAAATATTATGAACAATTTCATCAATATGACAATTCAAATTCATTGCATTGAATATATTGTTCATATATATAATGAATGCATTCATTAATATGTCATTTAATGAACGGTGGTATTAATATGATGAATCTGGTAGTTGGTGAAAATATTCATAATATTTATGAATAAATTCATCACATTGAAGATTTTTTTTTTGTGAAGATATATTTTTTTATAAATATAACTTTTTATTAAAATTTATTCATAAATAAATATACTTCAAATATTTTACTAATATATGCAAGCCGTACAAGACATAATAAAAAACGAATTACTTAAGAACACTTAATATAGCAAAAAATGAATGAAAAACTAAATATATTGATAGAAATTAGGTTTAATGAACAGCGTTTTCTAATATGATGAACTTATATGTTGTATTGTATATTTTGGTTCATTAATATGATGAAACGTATTCTTCACATTCACAGTCATCATATTGAAGAACAATTTTTCGACAGTTACCAAGCGTTAATCATATTTATGATCGCATTCATAACATTGATGATTAATATTATAAATGGTTCTTCAACACAATGAATCATGGTTTGAAGAACGGAATTCATCAATATGATGTACATTTTTTTTCTGTGTAGTTTCAAAAACCAAATTCATCAATATGAAGTAACCTTTAGTTTTTGTGTGGGAATATGTTACATAATAATTATATCTTCTAATAAAAAAAAACCGTGTTTATTCCATTTTATTTATTCTCAAATAAATTTTTGATTTGAATATATACACCCAGAAAAAAATTCCCTCAAATCCCATTAAAATTGGCCAATAGGACAATTATTGATTTAATAGTATACAAAAAATAAAAATTTTCATATAAACTAAATGGCAATGTCATGGTATTTTCTAGTATTTAATGGTATTTTTCGATTAAAATAATAATTTATCCTATTGAATATTTTTAATAGTAAAAAACTATTATTTATATAGTATTTTTTTCTGGGTGTATTATGCGATTATGTAGCAATACGAATTCGAAACTGAAACAAAAACCGAAACACGGACCCGTTTACCAAAAACGTTTATTTCTAAAAGTTTAAAACGAAATTGAAAACGTTATTCGTTTGATTTTAAATAACTGAATATTCATTTATTCATAAATGCTAAATTATAAAATCAGCTTTACTTATTTTTTTTAAATAAATACCCAAAGTAAATGCAATCTCTATAATTTCAATAATTCGAATGCTCTAATACATGTGTGTGCATCCCATCAAATCGTATATTTCATTAGTAGACCGTATTACACAACTGGCTGGAAATTCGCGGATTGAAGGATAATAACCGAAATGAATGAATACAGGCGAGGTGGTAGCAACTGACTCTGCATCAAACATATGACGTAATCCATAGCGGATATGCCTGATGCCGAGTGCACATTTTTCGTATTGTGGCCTCGCAAAGGGTTTTATGAACAGTGAGCAGTGGGATTTGCACATGACTAATAGAGACAGATCTGACAGGAGGTACTACGCCTACCTTGGGTTCGAAAAAAAAAGAATAACGAGTTATTTCAAAGTTAGCGCTTTGCACTATAAATGCGATTGGATGTTTTGTGTTAGTCTCTTTCCTAATATATTTTTCTATAGTCTGAGTTGGGAAGTATTTATGCTATAAATGTAAAAGGGCGTTCTTTATTTTAAAATACTTTGAAGATTAAAAAAGATGGGGTGTGTTAACAAAACAAAAAATGTTGTTTACTTTGTGTATGAGCAAATAATCACCGACTTACCTCGCGTTCCGTCGGTCTATTCATCTCTCGGAAAATGTTCGAAAACAATCCATCAATCCAATCCCGTGTGTCCATATCCAGGTAGCCATATAATTCGACCACTGAGCATGCCTGTGTGATAAATTGAAATGCAATGAAAGCTCAGCGCCAAAGACCGACCAACCGACCGTCCGTCTGTCCGACCGACCGACCGCCAAACAAATAAAACTCACGAAACACGAAACGAATTCCGGATGCACCGCACAAAATTAAATAAAAATGAAATATGCATAAAACTGTTTTTTAAGTAACAACGTGCGGGCAAAATAAAGAACCAACAAAAACTAAAATTGTTAACTGAAATACAAAACGGGGAAAAAAGCGGAAACTAATTTGTTTTTGGTCCACTTTATATGTTCGACATGTTTAATTTGTATGCAGGAATTACCATGTGGGAGTGGTGGCCAGAGCTGTGGTCTCGAATGCGCGACTATTTGATGTTGGCGTGAATCACTTTAGTTGATAACACATGGTTGCATTTTGGAAAGTTGCTTTTGTAGGCGACAACTCGTTTTACTAATTAATATTTAAACGTAAATGCAAAATTGTAAAATATAAATACATGATTTTAATTTCTTATACAGAAAATAATATTTCCTACTAAATATGTTGGCGCTATGAAATAATAACCAATGAAATTAAACAAACAAAAAACGTATGGGATATTTTAGAGTCATGTTCATTTGACTGACAATGGATTTTCTTTAGGTCGAATCATTAGGATGTCTGTTAAAATAATCACTGCTCTTGCATGATTTATCCAATTTAGTTTTTAGTTAAATTTCCTAACGGATGACATATACCCTTTTTAATTTATTTTATTTGCGAGAAGTTATTCAATTCAATTTTGAATTTGTTAATTTGGGTACCAATACGCAGAAAATATGGTTTATTCCCCATATTCGTATTTCATTGAAAATTCTCCACATTAGTTTTCTCATCCAATCATTAAAATCCATTGTCAGTCTAAAGCCGAGTTTACACTATAGAGAAAATAGTTAGAGATAGAGCAAAAAATATCATAGGGTTCGGTAAACCCTACATAGAGTTCCACGGTTGGGAGCTCTATGGTAGATTTTTTTCTCTATCACTTGATTATTTTCTATCGTGTATACGAGCCTTAATGGTCACAGGTATAACCAATTACGCACATTTTTAATATCAGATAGCATAGATATATGTATAAGTAATCTAAATTCTAAAATTCAATAATGCAGCTCTTTTAGTTTTTCTCTAATCGTGTTTTGTCGATACTCGTTCTGCACGGATGGAAATCAAATTCTAGCACTCGAGAAGAATTCGGTTAGAAAGAAAAATAATAGAATTTGACTAATATCAATAAAATACTATTAAAATTCAAGAATTTGTCATCTGAATATTAAGAAAGCAAATTCATTAGTTGTCAAAAAAGTAAACAAACTTTATTCTACTGGATTTTCAGAAGATAATTTATTGATTATTAAAAACCAGATTATTAATACAGCAAAATTGTTGCTGTATTCTTTGCAAAAGGAACACGTGTTCATGTATCTGCTGTTATTTTCATTGGTCTTGACTTGTCTGTAATATTCGCTCGTATGCTTTGTGTTGCGATGTCACAATCTCATTTGATAGTGTGCATGTCTTTCTATTGAAAGTAACTAAGCCAAATTCTTCTAGATTTTAAGAAATTTTGTTCTTAGGTATCAAAAAATTAGCTAAGTACAATTTGTCTTGATGCAGATGTTTTTTTTTTCTTATATAATAATAATAGTTTGGCACTACAGTCCTGTATAGAACATCGGCCGAGCTCTCTCACCATTTTGAGATGTGCGTGTTATATTTGTACTCAAAGTGGTGGGACCTACAGTTTATTGCCGACCCGAACGGCGGGTGAGAGCTTTTCATAGACAATGGTTTTACTCTCGTAGGTTTGCCATTTACTGACGAGAGGTAGCGCGGTATAGAAAAATGTTTCTATGAAAAGATGTTGTTAGCCCTAGTCCAGGCTTGAACCGGGGACCTTTCGGCTCGCAGTCCAACGCACTAACCACTGAGCTATCGCGTAAAAGTAAACAAACTTTTCTTAGGTATCGAAAAACGGCATGATATACAATGTTTGCATGTGTATTTTTCACGAATAGCACAACAAAGCACAGCCAGACAAGCAACCTTCTATATAAAACCGATATAAAAATAGAAAAAAACGAATTTTCCTATGAATATTGATATGGTTTCAGTTCGTAAACATAAATTGGGATTCAATTTCGCATAAATATCAAGTTGATTTCATTTCATTGTTATCTAAATACACTATAAAATACTTACTTTCAACATATCGACTGACAGACACACGAACAAACAGATTGCGGTGACAGACGAACAACGTAATACAAAACAAAATAGCGACAAAGCAAGATCGAAAAAACAACAACTGTACGAACCAGTGTTCTTTATATTTTGGGTCGAAAACAACAACAACATTTTTGATACCTAAGAATTTAATAACTAAATTCTAGACTAATTCTACTAATTCACTTTTTGATACCTAAGAAATTAATAACTGAATTCAAGAATAATTCTACTTAGTTATTTTTTTTTTACAACTAAATAAATTATTTTCTTGAAATTAAGGATTTTTTGGTTTAGCTGTATATCACTCCGTATACTTCTTCATTCTTTCTGGATTTTAGAACTTTTTTCTCTCCGTGTGGGTGTTACAAACTCATTCACTTTTAGTGCACTTTATAAAAAAACGAACTTTATGTAGAATGAAAAGTTACCATATACATTTTCAAAATGCCAAATATTCATTTACAAAAATCTTTATAAATCTGTCAATTTTTTAACGTTGATCTCAATTTTTTTAACCAAATGATAAGAAAATGTAAATCTTTTAATTGATTTTTCAACATTAAAAATGCATCATTTACCTTTTATAGTATTAATCAACAAACTCGAAAATTAAGTTTTTGATGAAAATGTATTTGGTGACTTTTCGTTCTACAACGATGATATGAAAATTATGAGTTTTCGATAACTTTTAACGTATGTGAAACGATATCGCTATTCATTTCGCTATATATATCGAAACGATAACAAAAATCTCTTTTATTCTTTTTGACCAAAATTTTGACATATAATTTTAATAATTTAAATTAAAAAAACAATTAAAATGTACATTTTTTAATTTATGAATCCTCCACTCGATTGACAATCCGAGATTATAGTTAATGGCAAACAGGCATGACAAGACATAGAAATCAAGACATAAATCTTGCCATCTATGGCTAATAAGCCATTTTTACTATCCACGAGTCATCATGAAAGCTTGCCATATATTAGAACCAATGTAATGTGATATCGTTATAGTGAAATGATATCGAATAATTTATGCTATATGATATATAAATTTTATTCATTGAGTAAATATTGTTTATTCAAAGAGCACACAAAACATTTTGAAAACATTTAGAATTTCATATCACAAATTTATCACTATTTCATTGAATTCAAAATTTTCGTCAAATGGTTTGTAGGAAATCCTCAAAATGTAATATTATTGGATTTATTTAATTGTACTCATGGATATTGTTTCATTTTTGGGGTATTTTGTAGTGCCAAATATATTTTTTTAGTGAGAATTTGAATTTATGATATTTTGTTTTGTGCTGATTATATTATTGCGAAAATAGAGTTTATCCGGTTTATAATGGTAACGTCAAAATGCATTTACCTAACACGTTTAATATAAAAGCGATAGAAATATTACATTGAAAATGTTTTTAAATGGATAATATGTATGAAAATGTTTAAATCTCTACTGCAATTCAACTAAATTACGATTTAAATCTGTGTGTTATAATTCTAATAAAACGAAAAACACCGCCTACAGCTGCTACGAAAGCCGAGTGTGCAAACAGAGACAAAAGTACTTTAACATTGAACATTTACTCACCTTGGGGTTAAGCGTAACACATTTGGTGGGCAGGCCCATGTAGCACTGCGCCCTTATTAAAGTGTTTATGACGACAGTCTTGCCGCCACCTGTTGGGCCAACAATCATGGTCGAGTGTCGGGTCATCATGGTTTCGTACATTTGCACGACTTTATCCTCCTGCAAAAGAAGCAACGTAATTGTGGCAAGTCCATTTAGTTGGTACGACATATGAGTTGTGGCGGGAGACGTTGCACATTATGATCGGCAGAGTTGGAGAAAGAAAGAAAAAAAAGAAAGAAAGGTAGTAAGTAAGAAAGAAAGAGAAATGAAAGTAGTGTCGTTAGAAAATGTTCAGATCCTTGGCGAATTCTCTGCTGTTCCTATGAAAGCGCAATTTAGAAGGTGTCAAAGTGTCAACGCCTGCAATGCTCAAAGAGATTGTTGTACGAGAAAGATATGGAGTACATCCAGAAAATCATCTAGTAGAATTTATACAATGCCATTGTTTAAATGCCATTGCTTAAAAAATATATCAATTTACTGCATTTTCAATATATGTATTTAAAAATATGTTTTTTAAAATTCAAAAATTATAGTGTGTTTTTTTTTATGTACTAGACTTCTGTATAAATGTATTTCAAGTTCACTCAGCAAAATATTCCCTACAATAGTCGTCAGTATTTAGTGCAATTTGCTATGACAATCTACAGTATTATATTGAAGTCTTTCCAGCGACTTTACTTCACTGCAGTATAAGTTGAGTAAAGTAGTTTTTATTTTAAAACATTCAATGTCTTGGAAAACAAAATCAAATGACACTACTTTCAGTGAGTGCAGTGAGTGAGCGCAACAAGTAACGAAAGAGAAGGCGAACAGTAAAAATAACAACCAAATCTGCCGCTGGGCGTTCGACGGAGTAATGTTGTTATCGGAATTTATGTGTTTATAAAAATTAGACCAAACATTATTTTATGAAAAAAAAAAATGTTGTACGACGGAAACAATGCATTTACGAAAAGCAATATACCCAACAAAAAAAAATTGAATTGTAAAAATATTAAATAATGAAAAAATATTGTTCGACAAATAAAAAACTTAATATATAATATTCTTTTTCTATATTTTAATAAACATTTCTTAGAGTAAGAATGATAAAAATGTAAAAAGCATTGAGTACCCAGTGTCATTTCGATGTATGAATTTTTATTGCACACCATTATAGATTCTTCACTACAACTACGTCCTGTTTATGTTTTGACACTACTTGTGCCTTGTGCAGAGCGACAGTACATGTCATGAAATAAAATGAATGTTTTGACGTGGGTTTTACAAGTGGGTTTTAAATGAGACTTCTAAAAGCGTTTGATATATGTTTACCACAATATACCATATACCATACAGGGTAGGTGTACAAGTAATCTAAAATGTGATATTCATGTATTTACTTTTATTCGCTTCTCTATAATCGTGATTTAAGAAGACGGACGGAGATCAACTTTGGAAGTGACGCTGACCAAAGGTATTTATGAGGCAATGACGTCTATTTGGCGAGATGTGACCCTGACTCCATTCGATTAACTTGATAGTTTAATATGTTCTTATTATTGGTCAATGATGTTTAAATTAAATCTATCCGTTTTCGATCACACCCCCTTTAAACTACTTAATGAACTTTGATGTTTAGCTGCACAGTGTTCCAAATCTGCCTTTTCAAATACTAAAAAAATCACATATTCAAGACAATAAACAAGGAATACTCCCAAAATGTACCATGTCTACTATTTACGATATTGAATTGACATTACTCAGTCTGACATACGAATCGATATCGCATCGAGACTGTTTCGTGATGTCGGGGAATGCATTCGTTCTCGGTTACGATAAAACGCGCTATATCGTTTGAAATCTCCGAATATTTGCGAACGAAATGAGAAATAGACAAAGGAAATTAAAAACTTAAAAAATATTAAAAATTAACAATTTTATTTATTTGTAAAATTTAAATTTTCTGATTATAAAAATTGTAAAAATATTAAGTTAACTTGTCAAATCGTATAACATCGAAATGGCAACGAGATCTATTAGATTTTAGTATTTTATAATGAAATTCATGAATTCAAAAAACAAAAACATCTTGGACCAGTACAGCAACGACATAGTAAATTGTTTTCGGAGTTCCTGAACTATTTGAGGCTTGGAAGAGTTTCCTCACAAGACAGACAGACGATATAAGGTATTTGTGAAGTCTAAAAAGTATAATGGAATTAGGAGTATTTAAAAAGAATTTAAATATCAGGATTTTTGGGACTCTTAAAAGCGTGCTCTCTACACAGGTTTCGGGCGCAATTTTAAGCACTTTTAAGTACTCAAATATAAACATTTTAGGGTACTAAAAGTATTATAATTGTTAGGTTTTTGGGCTCATAAAACCGGTAGACAGTTTTGGATTTTTAAGGAGTATTAAAGGTGTGGTTTTTTGAACTCATAAAATCGTGCATCTCACAGAAAATAAATTGTACATCATATTGATAAATTCCGTTCTTCAAACCATGATTCATTGTATTGAAGAACCATTCATAATATTAATGACTAACGCCATCAATGTTATGAATGCTATCATAAATATGAAGAACGCTTGGTAACTGTCGAAAAAGTGTTCTTCAATATGATGAACTGTATGTGAAGAATACGTTTCATCATATTAATGAACCAAAATATAAAATACAACATATATGTTCATCATATTGAAGAACTCTGTTCATTAAACCAAATTTCTATCAACATGTTTATTTTTTTCGTTAATTTTTTGCCGTACTTCTAGTTCTCAAGTATTTCTTGTAATTTGTAAATTTGTAAAATGTTTTATAATATATTTACAAATTTTTATTAATAAAAAGTTATATTTATAAAAAAAATATTTTTGAAAAAAAAATTTTTTTTTTCGAAACATTTTTTTTTCGAACTAATTTTTTTCGAATAATTTTTTTTTGATTTTTTTTTTTGAAATTTTTTTTTTCGAACAATTTTTTTTTTCAAAATTTTTTTTGTTGAAAATACTAGTTTTTCGAACAAAACTTGTTTTTGTATGTATTAATTTTTGTCTTCAATTTGATAAACTAATGTAGTTGTGTTTATGTAAACAATAAAATGAAGACAAAACCACTTCGAAAGTATAACAACTACAAATGTATTTTAAAGACATATTTTGTTTAGAATGCAGAATGTATTTTTTTGTGTGCAGACATACGCCAGACATGGTGACGTGAGTAACGCAAATAATGTTGATGATGATGACAATGAGCTAAGGCTTGTGATGGTCCATGACAGAAATCAATGACGAGGAACGTGCAAAATTGTTTATTTGTACATTTGAGCGACAGACAAGAGACAGTTGTAGGCGTTCGTGATGTCGTTGTAATGTAAGAGATTTCGTGTATTTTTACTTTAATACATCTTAACATCAAAGTAGAATACCGTAAAGAATACCGCTTGCGGCATATATACGATTTCTTTGATAGTCCTTTCTTTCAAAAAGCACTTGACATGCCGTCATCGTGGTAACTGCGACGTTACTCTGATAAACTTACCTGATCGGCCAGCAATATATAGCCGTCGTTCACAAGTGTGGTACGCACAGCCGCATTAAAATCCGGATAACCTACACGAGGACAGTCGATGCCCGGAAACAGATCCTGTTGAATGAAGTAACGAAATAAATGGTGAGTTTTTTTAAAGCATTAAAGTGTTTTGCCTATATGTCTTATTTGCCATGACAAAAAGTGAATAATTAAATATGAAATTGTGTACCAAAATAATTATGATGCACATACTGCGGAGTAGTTACGGAAATGTATCACATTCATAGTGAGAACGTGTACGATGTGTCTGTCTCTCGCTTGCTGTGAAGCGTGAAATTCATTGCTATACTTTACCTTAATAAGACCCAAAAACAAAGGCACATCTTCAAAGACAAACTTAGGAAAGTTCATATCACGTAGCACTCGCATTAGAACAACAGCCTCAGGCAGATCCTCCGATTGCCTCTTCATGACGCCTGCCATACGGAGCACCGAATTCAACGAACGTAATCCCCAGTCGTAGTGGCACTGCTTGGATAGTTGCTCCTGCGCCAACTTATACAGAACTGTCATTTTCTTTGCTAAAACCTGAAATAATAATTATTTGAATTTCCCAACTTGAGTGCTAAACTTGTGGCTTTTGGGGGAGGGAGGGCAAAAGAATATATAGAAATAGGTCCACACAATAAGGAAGATGGTATTGTTATGAACATTTTCAAAACTTGACAAAATACTCATTGGCAATGGCACGATATACAGCACAATAGGGCGATTAAGGCAAGGCTTGCGGCATGCTTTGTTTCGGAAGTGATGGCACAGGCCGCTTGCCTGCTTTTATGCCGCCGATTGCCAACAATTGCTATGATGCACATACTTTTGCAGTGAGAAATCCATCGGAGAATAAGGAAATCAAGCAGATTAATTCCAAATCCGGCTTAATACATGTCACTGGACGAAATAGCGCCTTCACCGACTCGGGTAGTTCGGTGCGTCCTGCATAGCCCGGATTCATTGTAACAAAAACGCCCACTTTTTTGTCCAGATTAATTTCACAGCCCTCGAACTGAAATTGGAACAATTTAAATATGATATTTGGAATATGAGTAAATTCAGAAAACTTTTAATTCTCATGATAGCTATGAATTAAAATTATTTGTTATTTTTATATTAATTCATTATTCTAATCAACATGATTTTCTATGTTTATCCATTATGTCAATTCTATATATTTCGTGATTGTTAATTTTTGTTGGTTTTTTTCTTATTACGTAGAAAGAAAATTGCATCGAAATTATAGGCCCTTTTCAGCTATTTCTTAGAGTAAATAAGAACATTAAATGCATTTTTTATAGTTGTCAAGACTAATTTTAATATAATCATGAATTCTTGTATTTCGAAATATTATTTGAATTTATATATGAAATATTTTTATTTTTATAGACTATGCTTGATTTGTACTTTATTAGGTTCTTCTGATAAACAATAAAATGATTATAGTTATTCAGAATATCCCCACAAACTATTTGACGATAATTTTTATACCCTACACTAAGAGTGAAAGGGTATATTCAGTTTGGTACGCCGTTTGTAACACCCAGAAGGAAGCATCTCCGGTATGGAAAAGTATATATATTCTTGATCAGCATGACCTCCTGAGTCGATTTAGCGATGTCCGTCTGTCTGTCCGTCTGTCTGTTTGTCTGTTGAAATCCCTACTACTTTTAAAATTGAGGAGATAGATAAATGAAACTTATAACTTAGATTACTAATATACCTACGCTGTATGTGCGAAAAAATCGGTCCATTGTGACCTATGATCGGACCACTTATGTTCAAATACCTCATATAAAATGTACATATAAAGATCCATTTTTATGTATACGTGCTTAGGTAAACTTTTTTTGGTAAAATATATATTGACTCATGCTCAAATTCATGATAATAATGTTTTCCGGCGAAAAGACTTGTGGTTCACAAAAAAAAAATAGAAATTCGGTACACCAATCCATTTGTAAATATGGGTATCAAATGAATGGAAATTCTTCAGCGATTGAATGTTTGTAGTTATTTTCAGGATTCGTATACCCTGGTGACCTATATATCACTTTGAATGGTAACCACACATATGTGTAGGATATTTATAGTCGGCTTAGACCGACTGTAATTTTGATAGTCCTAACTATCATAATTACACCTACTTTAAAATTTCCCATGTGATCTAACCTTCCCAACTGGTTAAATTTGATATGTCAATGACACATTTTAGATGCAAAACTCAAAGTATTTGAAAATTTAATTGCGTGTTCCTTTTAATTTTTGTCAAAAAATAAAATTTTCTAAACAAATAAAATTTGTTTATCGAAAATAAATTGAAATATGATATCATCTCGATATCGATAATGACAAAAACAATGATATCATTTTAGATAGGTTCGTTTTTATCAAAAACACTATCGTTTTCGTATCATTATCGAAAACGACCGTTTGAGCCTATAAACGATATCGTTTCGATATCGTAAAACTATTGTTTAGTTTGCTGGGATAGTTCATACTAGAGATGGGCGCGTACCTGTTTTTGATGGCACGGGCACGCCGATAGGTGACACGATAGCCTGACGACTAAATTTATAATTACGCACGAGAAGCACTATAAAACACGGGATATAGAAAGACACGAAGAAGCACGGAAAAACACGAAAATAGCACGGAATCAATTGAAAAACTAGGAAAAACATAAAAAATTATAGTATAAATAGGGACTTAAAAACTTTAGAATATTGGTTCCGATTCTGGATCCAAGATTTTTAACATAACAGTTCCGATTCTGGTTTCAACCAAAAAATTATATGGGTTCCGATTTCGGTTCCACACATTTTCCGGTTGCAATTTCGGTTCGTTGCGGATCTAGAATGGATATAAAACCCTTGGATTATCGGTTCCGGTTCTGGTTCCAAGATTTCAAAAATAGCGGTTCCGGTTTCAACCAAAAAATTATATGGGTTCCGATGCCGGTAACACACATCTTTTTAAATCGGTCCCGGAACCGGTTTTTTACGGTCCCTTATTATAAGTAATTCAAAAATGAACGTTGGTACTTTTTTATTCTCTGAATCGGAACCTGTGGGCACCGCAAAGAAAGAGTTTTTTTTTAAAGTGGAGTAGAGGGTTTTTTTCAATCGGAGTAGAAACTAAAAAAAAAATCTTTAATGGGCGCGTGTCTGATTTTAGAGGCACGAACACGCACGGGCACAACAACTACTAGCACGCACGGAGATTTGCATGCAGATTGCACGCATGGAGATTTGCACGTGACACAAAAAAACACGACACGCGTCCATCTCTAGTTCAAACTATCGTTCAAAAGTTTTTTGAAATCATATTGGGTTTTTACAACGTATAGAAAACCGTTTTTTCACCGTGTATCCTAATATTCAAATTTAAAATGGATTGTCTTTAAACACTTTGTTAAACACTTGTTAAAAATATTTATTATTATAACATTTGATAGGATCGACCGACATTGGACAGGAAACAATTTCAGATATACAGAAACCGAAAATAGAATTACATTAAAAACACACGATGAAAATTGTTACTGATGATTTATGAATAGGAAGTTCATAAAACATAATTTTTTAATTCTTTTATTTATGAATTATATTCATGAATTATGTATATTTCAAAACTTATGTAAGCAAAATTCATGTATGCAAAATTCTAAATCACTATGTATTTATTACATACATTTTACAAATTTTATAATTAATCATAAAAATGTATATTATGAATATTTATTCATAACTTGTGTTACTTATTGCATATCAATTTTCTAAATGCGCAGTTCACGTCAATTGAGAAAAATCACAGCCTACCTCCAGTCAGAAAACCATTTAAGTAAGTGAATAAAGTGAAAAATGTGTCGTTTGAATAGAATTCTAAAATTAAACAGACATTAGTTAATGTGAAGTATTTTTATTTTTTTTGAAATGTTCGTTCCTTTGTCTACAAACTCATTACAATTTTAAACGCGTAATTTTTCGCTTTGTTCAGCATAATTTTCTTTTGTTTTTTCATTTGGAGGCGTCGGATATTTGGCACAATGTATGCAATTTTGAAACAGAATTATGAATAATAAATCATAAAATGTTTTCCCGAACATATTCCAATTACTCATGATTATGAATAAATTGTACATAAAACATGTGTTAAACTGATTTTATTACACTAATCATAATAATTAATTTTTACTATAATCATATATTATGAATAAAACCAAATCATGTTGATTACTTATTCTTGGCTGGATATCATGTTTAATTTTTGAAAATTTTATGCATATAATACAAGATTTATGAGAATATTTATCTCCGTGCATGCTAAGTCGACTTGGCACAATAAAGAATGGAATGGTTCAATTACTACCGATGACAATGCCATCTTCTTTTGCGTATATAAAGCAGAATACGAAATTTTAAGTAGAGGTTGTGACTATTCCCGGAAAACATTAGAATTCAAATTTAGTCTTAAAAGTTAAAAAAATTAAAATTTATTCAAAATATCTATTTAAATTTAATATCCAAATAAAATATTTGATATGATATCCCGCAAATCTTTTGTCCATAATATTGAATGGATGAAATGATTTTTAATTTACGTTATGGTTTCTGTCAAAAAAACCTAAATTTTTTGAACAAATAAAAAACGATATCATTTCATCTAGACAAGTTAATTTTCCCATAGTATTTTCGTATCATTATAGTAAACCCCTAAACGTTAAAAGTTTTCTGAATTTCGAGTACCATCCCAAAATGACAAAAATCCAAATGCTTTTGCCTTAATTTCAACACAATTGACAACTCGGGCAGTGTTCTTACCACAAAACGTTTTAATTTTCTAATCAAGCCGTTGCGTATTGTTTGCAGTTGTGTGGAGATCACACTCAGCACAGATATGTCAATGCGATTGAATTCGTCAAAGCAGCCCCAGGCACCGCACTGTGACAGGCCGGACAGTATAGTGCCGACAGCACGAAAGTCCATGCCCTCCCCACAGTTTGTCACCACACACAATAGTGCCAATGCTTTGGCCAAATCCTTGCAGGTCTCCGTTTTACCAGTGCCCGCGGGACCTGCCGGTGCACCACCCAGATTCATTAGCAGTGCCTGTGTTATTGTCAGATAAATGCGATCTGTCAACGGTGTGATGACCAGTCGACCATTGAGACCCATATACTCGTAGCCATAGTCAAATTGTCCGGAGCACTGTATGACGAACAGATTGTCGGCAGATTTGAGCCAATAGAAGCGCAGTTGACTCTCCCAGCTGAATTCGCCGGCATCCAGAACATTGTCGCGCACAAATGCCTCAATTATGTCACGGGCATGCACATCGATGGTAGTCATGGTTTTGAATTTTAGTCGATCATTACGTGCGAGATTCGAGCGCACTTTTAGTACCAACTCCTCGATTTGATAGTTTTGCTTCTCGAGAAAATCTTTCATGGCGCGTAGATTGTTGTGGTTTTGTGCCTGGTCGAAGGCCTCTTCCACTTCGGCGGTCCACCAAACCTGACTGGCGGCAAGACTGACCATGCCTTGGTATAACATAATCCAGTCGGGTCTAAAGACAGTTTGAATTTAGTTCATTTATCAAATTAATATGGTTTTGGTACATTTTTCTAGTTTATAAATACATTTGTATTAATTTGATTAAATTTTACTGCTTTATGTAAAAGACATTATTTTATTACATATTGCAGAAACTGTAGCATATATTTTTCTACATTTTATAATTCCAGATTTTATAATTACAGTTTTAATTTATTTTAAATATTACATCTATTACATTTATTTGTTTAAGAAAATGTAGTTTTAGTACATTTTTTAGTTTTCAAATACATTTGTATTTATTCTATTAAATTCCACTGCTCTATGTATTAGAAATATATATTAATTAAATATATTAATTTTCTATTTATATTTAAAGTTCGTGCAGACGAACGTTTTGCAAAAGTGTGTAAGTACAAACAGAAAGAGAAACATTATAATATTTAAATAATTACAGAATGTAGTTAAAGTAAATTTAGTTATTGTATTTTTTGACAGTTCAAAAAGAAATAAATACAGGATGTATTTTTATGAAGATTTATTATACATTCTTCGCGCAGATGTATTATTTTATTCTAAATGTTACTGAATTGTTAGATTAATACATAATATTGATATGTAGCAAAATGCAGTTCATTTAAGTAGTAGTTTTCAAAAATTAAAAACAAGTACAGTAATGCATTAAACATAAATATATGTGCTCTTTGACATAAATCAAACTTGGAAAATTTTGAAAAAAATACTATGTACAAAATTGCTACATTTTGTATTTGCATTTGAACATTTGTTTTTAGTACAATCTGTGATTATAAAATTTTAATTATTTAAAAAAATATTGAATACTACATATATATTTATTTTCACTGCATTATGTAATTACAAATATCAATTTTTACATTTTCGTTTGTAAATACAAAATACAAAAACAAAATAATGAAGATGTAGTAATTTTTGAGCACGTCTTTTAACCATTTAAATTTTAATACATAGAGTAATTAGAGTATAGAGTAAGTAATTTTTTCTACATATTGCTAAAGGTTGAAATGACTACAGAATGTAGTAATTCTTAAAGCAAATGTAGTTAAATATAGTTTAGAAATGTAATAATATATGTAGTTCTTTCCATTTATACAAATGCTACTTCGCAAATGACTTAAAAAAAAATACATTTGCTTTTGAATGTAAATCAAATACAAATGTATTTTTTTTAACGACATTTTTATTTCTTTCTAACACAGAATTATACATTTGATAATTAATTTATATCGAAATCAAGCATTACCTTGAAATTTCCAGATCCGTTCCATACTCAAATATTGCCTTTTTTGACAGAAACCTATTGGATTTGCGCATTTCCTCTAGTACGTCATTCATCCAGTTCTCTACGCGTCCTTGAGCCCGAACTGAGCAGAAATTATTATTGTACCAAAATGGCCAACCATATTTTTGAGCGCTATAACTCAGAACTACATAGAAATAATACTTACTGAATGTGCGGAATTCCATAACTTCTCCTTCACTGGATATCATCGCCGTGACGTTGGTAAATCCTCCCGCGTCCTTGGAAAAACGCAGAGATTTTATGTTGTCGTACATCTGATAGTGTTCGGTCACGCAAATGAAAAAGGAATAATAAAATCAATGTTAATATCAGACGAATACGAAAGTTGAACATTGGAATTTTCACTCAATATGATATGCTGCATATTTGAACATTTTGTATGACCGATCTTTACATGACCCAAAAAAAAAAAAAAAAAAAAACCGAATAAATTGCATAAGTTAAGGCGAAGCAGCCAAAATTTGGAAACATAAAAGTCAATATCGCAACAAAATATTACAATACACACATTAAATGCAAAAATCGTTCAGCATTTGGAATGCAAACATGATGCTCGGTGTAGTCGGGTGGCATTGTTTGGCCGATTAAAGCCAACTGCTTGGGTGCAGGTGTGGTGTTGCTCGTATAAACAGAGCCATTAATACTTATTGCAATACATACTATGCGCTGTGGTCGGGAAATATATATAACACACACACACACATATAGAAATTCACCAACGGGTGCCACAAATTCGCAAATAAAAATAATGTCTTCAGCAGTTAAGCGAAATTGTGCAAGTGGCTTCCAAAAACGAAATGACCAAAATAGAGAAACCAGACCGTGTGGCAACATACAACACAATTAGGGCGACCAAGGCGACCTTCAGTAATAGTTATATAGCATATACAGTGCTGCATAAAATTCATCTTAGATTCAAATTTCTTTTTTAGGTAGAATCGCAGAGCTCATGTCTGAAGACCGTTTTGGTTAATTACAATTTGCAGTCAAATTTGCAAAATTTTGGTATTTGAAAACGTTTTTCTGTTGGTGCATCCAAAACGTTGATATTATTTGAATTATTTTTCACTGACAACATTTTTGCCAAAGGGAATATAAAGCGTTTAATTTATATGCCAAATTAGAAAAAGATAAAGCTTAACTACATTAAATAATGGAGACGGATGATCAATATTCAAAAAGGAAAGTTCATTTTAAACACATTAAACTTATAAGAATACCAATTGACCTAAACGTGGGGGAGAATAACGCGCTTCAGATTCTCGGACATTTTTCCAGGTTTACTGAAAAATAAAATTTTTATTCAAAATTTAAATTTTCACTAAAAATTTAATTTTGAACTAAAAATTCACACCTTTGTTATAAATTTAAAAATTCACTCAAAATTCAAATTTCCGCTCAAAACTCAAATTTTAACTTAAATTCAAATATTTACATAAAATTCAAATTTTTAATTAAAATTAAAATTTTTATTCAAATTTAAAATTTTTACTCAAAATTTTAATTTTTACTCGAAATTAAATTTTTACTCAAAATTATAATTTTTACTCAAAATTCAAATTTTTACTCAAAATTTAAATTTTTACTCAAAATTCAAATTTTTAAACAAAATTAAAATTTTTACGTAAAATTCAAATTTTTACTCAAAATTCAAATTTTTACTCAAAATTCAAATTTTTACACAAAATTAAAATTTTTACGCAAAATTCATATTTTTACTCAAAATTCAAATTTTTACTCATAATTCAAATTTTTACTCAAAATTCAAATTTTTACTCATAATTCAAATTTTTACTCATAATTCAAATTTTTACTCAAAATTCAAATTTTTACTCAAAATTCACATTTTTACACAAAATTAAAATTTTTACGCAAAATTCAAATTTTTACTCAAAATTCAAATTTTTACTAAAAATTCAAATTTTTACTCAAAATTCAAATTTTTACACAAAATTAAAATTTTTTCGCAAAATTCAAATTTTTACGCAAAATTCAAATTTTTACGCAAAATTCAAATTTTTACTCAAAATTCTAATTTTTACTCAAAATTCAAATAATTACTCAAATCAAATTTTTACTCAAAATTCTGAGTTTTCCTTAATATTCAAAATTAAAATTTTTACTCAAAATTGAAAGTTTTACTCAAAATTGAAATTTTTACTCAAAATTAAAATTTTTACTTAAAATTCAAATTTTCACTCAAAATTCAAATTTTTAATCAATATACAAATTTTTACTCAAAATTTAAATTTTTACTAAAAATTTAAATTTTTACTCTAAATTCAAAATTTTACTTAAAATTCAAATTTTTACATAATTTTCAAATTTTCACTCAAAATTCAAATTTTTACACAAAATTCAAATAATTACTCAAAATTCAAATTTTCACTCAAAATTAAAATTTTTAGTCAAAAATCAAATTTTCTCTCAAAATTCAAATTTTCACTCAAAATAAAAATTTTTACTATAAATTCAAATTTTCACTCAAAATTCAAATTTTTACTCAAAATTCAAATTTTTACTTTAAATTCAATTTTTTACTCAAAATTCAAATTTGTACTCAAAATTCAAATTTTTACGCAAAATTCAAATTTTCACTCAAAATTCAAATTTTTACTCAAAAGTCAAATTTTTAATCAAAGTTCAAATTTTTACCCAAAATTAAAATTTTTAAGCAAAATTCAAATTATCACTCAAAATTCAAATTTTCACACAAAATTCAAATCTTTACTCAAAATTCTGAGTTTTATTCAAATTTGAAATTTCACGAAAAATTCAAATTTTCACTCTAATTAAAATTTTCGCTCAAAATTATAATTTTTATCAAAATTCTGAGTTTTACTAAAAATTCAACTTTTCACTTAAAATTATAATTTTTGCACAAAATTAAAATTTTACTAAAATTTTCACTTAAAATTCAAATTTTCTTATTTTCTTTAAAAAAATTAAATTTTCACTCAAAATTTAAAATACACTTAAAAATCAAATTTCACTCAAAATTTAAATTTCTTTTGAAAATTTAAATGTTCACTCAAAATTGGATTTTTCACTCATAAATTAAATTTTCACTTAAAATATAATTTTCACACAAAATTTAAAATTCTTTTAAAAATATAAATTTCACTCAAAGTTGTAATTTTTACTCATAATTGAAAATTTCGAAATTTGAATTTACACTCAAAATAAAAAATGTTCACTAAACGTTTTTATACCTACGATTTAAAAAATATAATTGAATCAAATATTTTGATTTTTTAAAATTTTTTCTGTAATGTCTGTTTTAAATATTTAAAAAAATAAAATAATCAAAAAAAATTTATTTCAAAAAATAACTTTTAATTTACTATTTATTTTTTTGCAAATTATAGTTTAGACTGATTATACCAAGTGTCAGCATATAGCGCACAATTTAGTATTATACAGCAGAAACCTAGTCCAACCCCAATACCACCCGATACATACCTTAATGATGTGATTTTGTACGGCTGAGGGGTCGCTGCTGCCCAGTATCGATAGCAGCTCATCCGTGGATATGAAATAAAATCGTGGAAAAATGCGACGTTTTGACTCTAAATAGTCGTTTAACGACTTCTGACAATTTTCCAAGCCAAAGCCGAGGCTTTGAATCTCCGCCAAACGACCGGGCACCGTGCACAATGGAATAACAAGCGGATTTTTAGCACAATCAATCATAATCTGAAAGCGCAAAAAGAAAAAATAGAAATACAAGAAAACATGTAGTGTGCAGCAGAGACTACTTTTGGAATGCATAAAGTATAAAAATACAATAAAAAAATAGAATAATAACTATTAAGATGAACAGCGAATTTGAGTTGGCAATAGAAGGAGATAAATGTCAATGCCTTCGTCTTTGCATTGCATAACTCTACGATGTACGTGTATTAACCTTGTTGAGAGGTTAAAAGACGCAGATATCACATTTGAAATCAAATATCCTTGTAGAGTATGTGCTGTAAGACTTGCTTGCGTATTAAGTTTAATGCTAAGTAGTAGGACGCCATGTTGGCGTCACGCAAGGACAACACCGAAAAATATATCGTTAATAAAGAAAATTTCTTTTAAATAAAAAAATAAATAAAAATATAAATAATTAATTAAATAAATAAATAAATAAATAAATAAATAAATAAATAAATAAATAAATAAATAAAATAAATAAAAATTCAAAAGCACATGTATTTGTTTTTACTACATTGATGTAGTTTTATTTTTTTTTTTGAAAAACAACTACTTTACTAATTTACTGCACTGTAAACCATTTCATGCTCATTTTTAAATTCGATATATTATTGGAAAATTGACGATATAAAACACAAAATATTTTTAAATTGATTTGTGTACCTGCATTACAATATTTTCTAATAAAAAAAATTAAAGAACAAATAATATTTCTTTTCGACAATATCAACTCGATATCGATATCAACTCGATATCTTTAATGACAAAATGAGCAATATTATTTTAAACAGCTTCGTTTTTTATCGAAAACCTTATATTACTCGTTTTATTATAGAGTATCAAATCGATAATTTGGACTTAAAACGATATCGTGTGGGTGTGTACTAAATTAACTACATATGTATTAAAAATAACTACATTTTGTATATATTGAAATTTCTAGCAATATGTAAATACATACTAAATATGCGAATATTTTTAATATATTCTGTAATTATATAAATTGCATTAATATGTACACACGGAATAGAGTTTTGTTGCGCCAACCAACTCATTGCTTAACCAACTTATTCGGTTCTTTCAACCGCTTCGTCGGATGTGATTGTCAAAACTAAAAGAGTTGTAATTTGGACTACAACCAATTTCGAACTATTTTAGAAAAATTTAGTACTGATTTAGAACAATTGGGTGTGTGTATAGGCTAATATTTCAAGACAATTCGATTTAACCGAATGAAGTAAGTTGGTACAACTAACATTTTCATTCTTCCAATCCTATGCTAAAAGAGGATTGTTCTGTGTGTAGAAAAAACAAAATTTAGGCAACAAAAAGTTTTGCAGTTTATGCAGTATGTAGACAAAACTATTTTATAATACATTATGTAGTAAAATCAATTCCAATAAACACAAATGTACTTAAAATGTAATAAAATGTGATAAAATACAAAAAAAAAATGTACAACTCGGTGTACATTGGGTTGTCAAGAAAAACAACATCATCATGCAATAGAGCAATGAAAGATTAAGAATAGAATAACCAGACTGAAAATACTTTTATGTACGTTCTTACTCTCGTTATTTATGGACAACTCAATACAATATAAACATATTTTCTCTTGGTTATATAACTCACTCTACGATATGCTTTGTCAATATCATCGAATTTCTTTGCTTCCTCAGGTAGCTGGCCGCGTATATCGCCGCCTATGAAAATACCCTCCAAATAAAGCCACTTGCGCTGCACCACCTGCCATTCATCGATGATTTCGTAGACCAGCGCCAAGGCGCGCTCCCATTTATTGACGGTTTCCAGGAAGGGCCCAATGAATCTGTAAATGACATTAACAACGAGAAAAACAAAGGAAAAAATTAGCGACATAAAGTGAACTCAAGGAAATTTATTTCTATATAATAGCAAAATGAAAAAAAGTAGTTGTTTAAAATAAGTACATATGTATTTGATTTATATTTCAAAAGCAAATGTATTTATTTTACTACATTAGCTATAGTTGTTTTTTTTGTGAAAAAAAAACAAGTACATAAATTATATATAATAATACATATTTTACTACATTAGTATAAAGTTTATTATATTTTACATTAATTTTGTTTAGTAATATATGAAAAAATACTACATTTGTTTTTATTTGTACTTCAAACTGTATTTATTTAACTTTAAAATGCATGAGAATTGCTAGTTATTATTTTTTATTTATTTAAATACTGTAAATATGTAGAAAATATACGATTGCATTTATTTTTAATTGAATTCTGTATTTATTTAAACCCAATTTATATATTTTATCAAAACCGATTCTTATAAAAACTTTTTAAAGTATTTGGTAAATATATTTTCATGATCACGTCAAATATAATGAAAAAAAAAAACTAATATGATGTAGTAGACTTAATATTTTTTCAAAACAAATACATAAATGCAGTAAATTTACTACATTAATTTTCACGGTGCAGAGTTCTTTTTGTTCATTACTATACTCGCCACTAGTCTCGAACAACTTACTGTGATGCACCCATAGACTGAAGATTCATTGAATTATCCTCGAGCACCTGGATTATCTCGTCCGTTGCGCCCAACGTATAGCCGCGGTCCTCGGTACCCTTGTAGTGCTTGTGCGTTTTAAAGGCCATCGTAGCCCAGGTCTCCTCGACATTCTTGACGCCGCGCTCGATGGCCAACTCCTTGATGGCATTATTTAGAATTTGTTCTGCGATTTCCTGTTGTTGTTACAGAGAGTTGGACGAAAGCAAAGATGATGTAAAATAAAAGTGCAACCAACTAATTCCTTAAACGGAGGAGCCGTTGTCGTCGTCGTACCTGATACTTATGCAGCTGCATGCCGAACATGTTTTCGAGCGTGAAACGCGCTGGCGACATGTCAAACGATTGGCCCGTCTTCTCCATCAATTGCAGCCAGTGACGTTCGCGCAACGCCTCGTTCTTCAGGCTGACCATCAGCGGCACCGTGCTTTTGAACTGCTTCATCTGCAGCTCCAGCATTTGGCCGACGGCCAGTAGACGCACCTGTCGCATGAAAAGCACCCAAAGCCAAAGTCATTTAGTGAACGAAATTAAATAAATTTAAATTGTGGACACACGCGCGCGTAGTGGCTTCATTAGAAGCAACTCATGTTTAAACAAGTGGCACGGGGCGATTTCTCTGAAAATCAGTTGAAACAATATTAGCTCGCGACTGCGGTTTTCGTGCTTAATTCGTGTGAATTATTGCAGAGCGGTCGGTCGGCCTCGGATGGCGGCTGGGCGGCTGCAGGCTGGAGTACAATGCAAATGGTCGCGTGCCCGTCCGCGTGACTGTCAACTGTGTGTGCATATGCAAAAGCTCGGGCAGTTTAGTTTTTGGTTTACACAGTGATGCACACGAGCGAGATATGAATCGCGAAAAATATTTTAGCGATAATAGGCTCATTTTTTATTTGCAATCAGAAAACGGAATATCTAAAAATTTGTAATTCCCCGGTCAAAAAAGACGAGAACAGGCAGGCAAAAGGCAGACAACACAGCAGATTGCAAGCAGGAATCAACACATTTTGTCAGAAAATAAAATACGAAAAAAATAATTACAAAAAAAATCGTAAAACATTTTTTTTTTTTTTTAAATAATTTTATCCGTTAAAAATTCAAAAAAATATTTTTTTTTTCATTTTTTCAAAATTTCAACTTTATCAAGTTTTCAAACCAATTTTTATATATAACTTTTTATTAATAAAATGTTGTAATCCTATCTATATATATAAAACTCTTGGTCCGTCTGTCAGTCTGTCTGTCTGTCTGTCTGTTTGTTCCAGCATCACGTCTAAACCGCTGAACCGATTTAACTGACATTTTGCACCAGGATACTATGGAGTCCGGAGAGTGTCATAGGATATATATGGGCGGGATTGGACAAAGAGGCGTGGCATCTCCCATACAACCTAAATTTCAATACTAAAACTCACCACACTAAAATTCACCACACAGTAAAAAACTGGTGAGCCACACAAAAACCCACCACACCATAATGCAACACAATAAAATTAACCACACTAAAACTCACCACTCGAAAATTCACTACACTAAAACTCAGCACACTAAAATTCACCACACTAAAACTCACCACACTATAATTCACCACACTAAAACTACCTACACTAAAATTTCACCACACTTAAATTTCACGACACTAAAACTCACCATACTTAAACTCACCACACCAAAATTCACCACACATTAACTCAGCACACCGAAACTCACCACATTAAAACCCACCACACTAAAACTTCTACTGGGAAAAACTCTACGGGGAAGAATTCTACGGGAAAGAGTTCTACCGGGAACCATTCTACCGGGAAGAATTCTACGGGAAAGCGTTATATGCGGAAGAATTTTACGGGGAAGATTTCTACTGGGGAAAATCTAAGCTGTTTTAGCGGAGAATTATTTTTGTTTTGTTTACTACATTTATAAAACCAATAAAAAAACGTCCACAGTGAAGCATGGGTCCATGATATAAATAATAAAAATGTTTTTTATATTAATTAAATCGCTCCATATCTTTGAATTCACAAAATCTTGGCACGAGTCGTGTACGGGTCCAGCTAGTTATAAATATATTATAAAACATTTTACTAATTAATGAATGTCGAGCAAGCATTATATAAGAAACTAGCTGGACCCGTGCGCGACTCGTGCAAAGATTTTGTTATGTTGGGTGGGTTTCTACCATATATATATATATATTCCAAATTTTAAGTAAATTTCGTGCAGAGGTTTTTTGTCTTTTATATTTGTGTTTTTGCTTTTGTGTTTTGCTTTTGTGTTTTTTCTTTGGATTTTGTGTTTTTGCTTTTGATTTTGTGTTTTTGGTTTTGTTTGTGTCTTTGATTTTGTGTTTTCTTTATTTTTTTGTTTTGATTTTGTGTTTTTTGCTTTTGTGTTTTTGATTTTGTTTCAGTGTCTTTGCTTTTGTTTTTGTATTTTTGATTTTGTGTTTTGCTTTTGTGCTTTTGCTTTTGATTTTGATTTGCTTTTGTTTTTGTATTACCATATTTTGTTTAGTTTTTATTTTTCTCTTGTGTTTGTATTTGTGTTTGATTTTTGCTTTTGTTTCTGTGTTTTTGATTTTGTATTCGAGTTTTTTTCATCTTCTTAGCTTGTCTCCCTGTATATATATATATATATATATATATATATATATATATATATATATATATACATAAGTGTGACAAAAAATGAACGAAAAAAATATATCTTGATTAAAATTATGTTTAATGAACAAAATTCTTCAATATGATGTACATATATTTTGCATTTTATGTATTTGTTAATTAATATGATGAAACGTATTCCTCACATACAGTTGATCATACTAATAAACACTTTTTCGGTCATTCATCAAATTGAGAATGAATTCATAACCTTGATGTTTTGTAGTTATCAATATTATGAATCGTTCTTTAATACAATGAATCATGGTTTGAAGAAAGAAATTCATCAATATAATGATGATTTTTTTCTGTGTATAATATTTCATAAATTTGCCATGGTATTTTCAGATTTTGAAATATGTTGATTGCCATATTTAGGAACAATGTGTGTTACCTATAGCAGATTTTAATTTGCAGACATTTTCGAATCTCTATTTACTTCCCTAGACAAAGTAAAATTTGACAAAACCATACAAAGAAGGCAGATTTTCTGCACGTTTTCGGTAGACAAAGACGTATTTTGTTTAAAAACCTGCATGTTGTCTGGCTATGCAGCATACAAATAGCTTCCAACATTCTGCTTCAAATCTACTTCAAAGCAGCCCAGAAACTATTATATATAGAATATATATATATAAAAGGTAATGACATAAAACAATTATGAAATAAGAATATTTCTACAGATTAATTCCTTTGTTTTCCATGGTATAATTGCCTCCAATCTTTTTCAAGTTTGAGACTGTACAAAAACAGTTCAAGTATGCTTTTTCACTAGAATAAACCATTTTTAACCGGCACAGTTATAATAAAAATGTTGTATTCTGATAAAATATCTAATACCTACAAACTAGTCCATTCTCTAAATCATGAAATGATGCTTGTTGCCTACCAGAGCATGTATCTGCATATCATACCCTATATCTACCATTTTGCATTGAAATAGGAATTAGGTTTTGTTCACATTTAACTACCTAAAAGCTTCCTTAAAATATATGATTTCATATCAAAAAACTGCTGTTTGCCTGACTATTTTCTTCTTTATTCTACCGAATATTTTTCAGGACTAAACAAAAATTGTATTTCAAATGTTGTGAAATTAAAGTAAAAAAGATGACAGACACATTTGTGTTTTTTTGTGATCTCCCAGAAAAAGTATCGTATTTAGGATTATATTGGGAGGCCACGGAAAATTTATATATAAAAAAAATCATATTTAAATGTTATAATGCGTATAAGTGTCATTAAAAAATGTTTTTATAAAAAATAAGTTTTTGGGAATACTTTAAGAGTAGTACCATATATTTTATGTCTTGTATTTTTCAAGAATATTTCGGGTATCTTTCCGAGGCAGATAAATAGATGTTATGGGTAGCGTTATACAAATTAATAAAATTTCGAATTGAGATTCCCGGCATATTTTTGGGCCGTGCAGAAAATATGAAGTTTTTGTTACAAACTCCCCGTTTGTCTGCTTAATCAGCCGATGCAAGAACAAGCCTTTTAAGGCCTTTTGTATTTATCCACGATCTTAGTGCGATTTTCCGATGGACTTCTAGATTCTAATCACGAACTCATAATCAGTTTTTTCAGATTGCCTTCAGTTTTTAAATTATTATTAAATATATGACGATTCTCGTGTTTTTCTACATATTTTGGTTTTTATCTTTTTAGAGATTTGACTTTTTGATCACATTTCTTTTGTATTCCATTGGGAATACTTCAGCTAATATTTTGAAATAAACCACATAAAATTTGGATTAATCTGAGCAAAGTTATGACCAGTCAAAAACAAAAAATATTAATTTTAAGGTTGACCTATTATTTATAGCAGAACACATACAGATTTCATAATTCAATAAATGTATCTATTATATGTGAAACTATAAAAAGCATACTTAGATCGCGGATAATTTTTTTTGAAGAATTAATAGGTCTTATATTTGAGAAATTTTGTTATCATAAAACCGTGACCTTTATCCAAGTTTTAAGAGTCTTTTTCTACTCATAAATGAGCAATTGAAAAATCTTAAACCTAATCTGTTTCCATGGAAAAAGAAAGAAGTTTCTTGAGGAGGGGTTTTCCACCATTTTATTGACTCTCAAATAAAGAAAATGCCGATTCCTGACTGTACACAGTTATAAATCCGTTATCGTGCTTTAATCAAAGTGTACTGTTTCAAACGCAATTCGACGCTTCTGATGCACATCCCTAGTTGATAAAATATATATTTCAGTTACGCCCGAAAATGCACTTACCGTGTGTGGGCATGGACTGGTGGACAGACTGCATGGTATTTTATGTCGCTAGCCGAAAATGCTAAATTGGCACCATGACCAAAGCACAAACGAAACGTAAATTTACTAAAACGTCGACTGGTTTGTCAGACGAAAGGGCGGGCGCGAGAAATTTGTATGGCACTAAATGGTTGGAAGCTGAAATTAATATTTCCACGCAGAACGCAAACAGACCGTTACGTGTTGACCATTGTGGTGGCATGGCTGTCAATTTGCCTGTCAATGCACAACCACAATGGTTTTAATTATTTTCAGGTCTTTAAAAAAAAAATACAAAAATATATATTTGAATTTCGAAATACTTGATGCAATCACAATATTATTTTAGAATTAATTGCTATTCTAACTAATCAAATTTCAAAGTTTTATCTGCACAACGGATGGAAATCATTTTGACAGCATTCTTTCTGACCTCTTCTATTGTAGAGCAAACCCAGACAAATTTGTGTGCTGCTCAAAAAGTTTAAAAACCATTATTGCTGGGAAACTTGTTAACCAGCTAAACAAATCAATTTACTATAATCAGTTGAAGTGAAAATTGAGTTGCTGTTCGCATACTTCCGTCCGGCTGCCACAGGACATAAACAAATCTCAAAAAACACCTGCAAAGGCGCAAACTTCCTCACGAAGCCAAGTCAAGTGACACAGTTATAACAAATCGTTTCCCCCCACCTTGTAAAACCGGGCAAATGCTTCAAGCTTAAGTTTTCATCCACTTGCTGGCCGACCGACCGTCCAGACATCCATCCATTCTGCCATCTATCCATCCATCCAGCCATCCATTCATTTCTTAAGCAAACTAATTACGAAAGTTTCATTGCCGAAAATTACTTACCGCCTTTGAAAGTTTGCGAAATTCTTTCAAATAACTTTCAACGCCATCCGTCAGTACTTGTGGATCCAAATCAGCCCATAACGTCTTGGACCAGCCTTCTCGACCCAATTTCTGACTCTTGTACAGTCTGTAGACCTGTTGGAGATAAACACAAATTTATGCCAACTAGTTATTTGTATCTGGCAATGCCTTGTCATAAGTTAATTAAAAAATTTGTACTTTATTGTTTGATGTTTGCACTGGCGAAAGTAGCACTTACCAATTGCATGCCTTCGTAATCGGTTTTGACTCTGGCAAACTCATTATAGTCCGCCATCGGCATATCGAACAGCTTTTCAGCGTTTGCTGTGTGTAACAGGAGTAACAGGAAGCACAAAAATACCAAACAAATGCAGGACATTGTTAAGTGTTGGTTGATGGGTTTTGGGCCAGAACAATAAAAACTCAAAAGAGTTATCGCCAAAAAATGAATTATTGGTCTGCAACTTACCCAGTTCGATGCGACGATCTTCAAACTTATTTAGTTTAGTGCCATACGGATCCATAAGACGCATGCCACGGTCCAAATCAGTACCCACAGAGTTGGGACCGTTCTCATCAAAGTCTTTAATGAATGCCTCAAGCTGTAATGTTTAAAATATTGAGTAACTCAATTACTAAGAATAATTGAAAATCTCTGCATATAAATCTGTCCAAATTTGGGTAAAAAAAGGCGTAGTCGGGTGGGAAAGGAATAGACTAAGAAGTATTCGAGTGGAAATTGTTAGATTATAAGTTCCTGATGAAAACAAAAGAGGGAATCAATAAGAAAAGCCTCTTAAATTAATCCTATTAGGGGTCGATCATGGTAAGCCTATAGTTAAATTCACGTCAGGTAACCTGATCCATACTTTACGTGGAAACGTTATTGGATATTGTCATTCCAGAACTAAAACTAACTAAATACGTTATTGAATTAATCAATTATTGATAGTTGCAGAATTTCCAGATGCATTCAAGTAAACATCGAATGAAATAAGATTAGGATAAGAGTTCAGATCGGGAAGTATGATCAGTGTATCAAGCTCAACAAGACATGCATTATGAATTGAAGGCAAACAGTTGAAGGCAGAACTAATATTATTGGACTAACCAGTTATTGACCTAATGAAAATGTTCGGAAATATTCAAATATACCTCGATTGAATTAAGATTAGAATAATAGATAAGAGATTAGATCGAAAACTCTGATCAGAATAGCAACCTCAAAAAGTGTCACTTTGTAAATTGAAGGCAGATAGTCAAATACGATCAGAGTATGATATGATTCTGAACTTAATTTCCATTTGCTTTAAGGTATAAAGTATACCAGCTTTTGAAGAAATTAAAGAAAATATTATTACCTACCCCATTATTTTGTAAAACGAAAAGTGATTCGTCAAAAAAAAACATGGGATAGAATTTTTTGTATTAAATGAAATAAAAACGACGACGAAATGAACATTTTTGACAAGTCACTTTTCGTTTCGATTTACAAAATAAGGGTAAGTAAACTAAAACTAGTCAATTACTATTGCAAAACAATTATTGATTTTTAAAATAGTTTTACTTCTTCATTTTCTGGGTAATAATAATATCACTACCCAACATGATTTTTTGTTATTGATTTGCTATACATTAATTCTATATAATTCGTTGGTTCTAATTTTGACTATATTCCCAGTTTTTTTTCCAAATACATAACGTTTTTGAGAAATTTGCAAAAGTATTGTTAAGCTGTTCTCACCCACTACTTAGAATAAAAAATACAGTTCTTTGCAAAAATGGTTTAACAAAAAAATTTAAACGCAATTTTTCTTTTAATTGTCTATGCTAATTTTAGTATACTAATGAATGCTAATATTATAATAAGTTTATAAGATATTTAGATCTAAACTCGAAAAGTTTTGATTTTAAATTTTTGATTTTTGAGTATAAATGATAAAAAAATGTCTTATGTTCATGTTTATAACAGACAAATTTTATGTTTATGTCAACAAAATCGATTTGGTCCAGTTATGTCACAAATTTTTTCGAAAACTTATATTTTGCACTCGCGCCACCATGTGTCACATTTTTTTGCACTGCGAATTTATTAAATAAAATATTTCAACGCTATTTGAAATTAAAAATTGATGAAATAAATAATTGTATGTAATTATTTTTATTTGAATTTATTTCGAGACGTCAAAGTCATGTCAGACTTTATAGGGACATTTTAGTCATACCATAATGTTTGACATATATGGCAAGACATTTAGTGTCTCCACAATACATTTATATCGTACAACATAAACATTTCCATAAGTTATGGCTAGTCAACATGTTGGACTTAATAATTAACAAAAAAAAAAATATGATTTATGGTAATCATAGTCCAAACTAACTATCAAAATTACTAACTGTTTTCTAATTGAGTCACTATTTAAAATATGCCCTGTGAACTTAATAAAAAATAAAAATAAAAATGTGTATAAAATTTATATGATCAATTTTCAAAAAAAAAAAAAAAATACTAATGCTCGCAATCTGAAAATATCATTACTTCATATATAAAATATGTTTCTTCTTATTGCATACTCAGTTTTTTCCTATTATGTAGTATATATTATGCAAAATATATAAACATTTTAAAATTAAACAGTTTTAAACGAAAACTGTGTTGATAGGGAATATTTTAAAAATGAGAATAGATACAAAAAAGTTAGTATTTTTCATCGTTAGCCTGAATTTTGTACTATATAACTATAAACAATATTCTTATTTATAATTAGAATCAAAATGCTAAAAAAATCATCCAAAATAGTCAACAAAAAAAAACCTGTAAAGGACGTAAAATATCGATAGCCATTTTCCTAAAAACGTTATGTTGTAGAAAAAACTGAGTATGCAGTCAAAATCAGCAAGCGCGAGTTTTATAGATTTGATATCAGGGAAGTCCATGGTAAACATTTTCTCGTATTATTGAGTAGTGTATTTATGATACATGGCATTTACAATAAAATATTAAATGAATATGAAAAAGCAATCATTCCGAATCAGATAAACATACTTCGTTTTACTATAATCACCCCTACACAGAAAAAACAAATTCTTCAATAAGATGAATTTATTCATAAATATTATGAATTCTTTCACCAACTACCAGATTCATTATATTGAGATCACCGTTTATTAAATGACATATTAATGAATGCATTCATTATATATATGAACATAATATTCAATACAATGAATTGTCATATTAATGAATTTGTTCATAATATTTTTTAAATAACATTTTTTTTTATAAAAATAATTCGAAATTTTTTTTTTCAAACAAACAAGTGTTGTAAAAAGTTAATTTAAAAAATAACAGTAAAAAAATTATGAGAAAAAAATTTTTCGAACAAAAAAAAATTTGTCAAAAAAAAATTTTTCGTACAAAAAAAATATTGTGAATTTTTTTTTTATTAAAAAAAAAAAAAAATGTATCGAAAAAAAATTTTTTTTTTGTGTTTGAAAAAAAAAAAAATTTGTTTGAAAAAAAAAAACATTTTTCGAAAAAAAATATTTTGTTCGAAAAAAAAAATGTTAGAAAACAATTTTTTTTTCGAAAAAAAAAAATATTTTTTCCAAAATATATTTTTTATAAATATAACATTTTATTAATAAAAAGTAGTAATTACAATAAATATATTATAAAACATTTAATTTATTTATGCAAAATTTGTTCCAGAAAAAAAAAAAATTTCGAAAAAATAATCCGAATTTTTTTTTCAAAAAAATGATCGAAAAATAAATTTTTCGAAAAAAAAAGTGATCGAAAAAAAAATTTGTTCGAAAAAAAATTTATTAAAAAAAAAATTTGTTCGAAAAAATATATATTTTTTTAAAATTTTTAATTCGAAAAAAAAAAATTTCGAAAAAACATTTTTTTTTCAAAAATATATTTTTTATAAATATAACTTTTTATTGATAAAAAGTTGTCATTATAATAAATATATTATAAAACATTTTACTAATTTATCTATGTCGAGCAAGCATTATATAAGAAATAACACACAAGAACTACTTGAGAACTGAGAAGTACGGCAAAAAAATGAACAAAAAAAATATTTTTATAGAAATTTGGTTCAATTAACAGCGTTCTTCAATATGAAGAACATATATGTTGTATTTTATATTTTGGTTCATTAATATGATGAAACGTATTCTTCACATACAGTTCATCATATTGAAGAACACTTTTTCGACAGTTACCAAACGTTTTTGAAATTTATGATAGCATTCATAACAATAATGGCGTTAGTCACTAATATTATGATGAAATGTATGACCAAGTTCGAAAAGTTCGAAAAAGGAAAAATTCCCATATAAAAGGTTTAAGGCTGGGAACATTTAATATACTCAAAGAAGATTTTATAATATTTTATGTTACTTTTAAAGTGAAATGCCATAAATCCTTAATGAATTTTTCACAACTGTCCAGTAGTTCCTGATGAGTAACAGTTTCGCAAAATGAAGAACATGTCTTAGAAGTATTGAAGTACTTGGTATACTTTGAAAATTACAGGATTTCGAAAGTATTTGTGCAACGTAAAATTCTCGTTGCAATCAGTCTTAATGGGAATAATAAACACTTGTAGTTAATTCGTTTTGTGCCATGGACAGCCTTGAGTTGTCCTTGACAAGTAGGTATAGCCGCAGTGAGGAATGCAGCGACGGAAGCAGCGGGGCAGCAGCAGGAGCCACAACAGCCATTGTAATGCGCAGTGAATTGCTTACTGGAACATAATTGACAATAATAGCTGCAGAAAATCCAATTAAATCCCCATTGAAAGGAAGTAATAACGGAAACAAAGTAGAACGGAATAGAGCGGAATGGCAAATAAAAGCGGGGTAGGTAACGAGAGTACTTTTGGTGGGAAATCAAGCGCGGTGGTATGCGTCTTGCCACAGTACAAAGCAGACACAAAAGACGATGGAAGAACGCACAGCCAGGATGGGATAGCAAAGACCAGAATGGGACGTTACATTGCGAAACAGGAACGAAGCAACTAAATATAGTCATGACTTACCTCACCCCAAAAGGACGATATCTCAATGGACGTCATATCGGCGAATTTCTGTTTAATTGGCTGCAATTTGTCGGAGCGGTACAGTGAGGAGCGGAAGAGGCGGTTCCAGCGCTTTTCCAAGTGGTGCGCCATCAACATGTCATCATAATTAAACTGCAGCAGTCAGCGTCGAAGACAGACACATTACACGCATATATACATATATCCAGACATCGCAGGCAGCCATACAGCAATGGAGGATGCCAAACGCAGAACGGAAACGACGCATACGTCCGTTGGTGCCATTGTTGCCAACAGTCGTTGACAGCGCCACAGGAATCGCGCAGATAAATAAAAAGATATAAAATGACAGAGAAGTTGAGTAATAAAAAAGTATGCGAAAGAATTAATCTAATTAAAATATAGCGCGCTGCTTTGTGGTTGGGTTGCAGGCGATTAGAAAGCGTTTGCCATGGTACATGTCGTCCTACTAAAGCCATTAAAGATTTCAATGGTTGGCAACAGGATACCCGGCAAAGGACTAGCTCCAACATTCGTAGTACATTAACTCTGTTCGGTAGTGATGATACTTGCAGCTGGCTCTTGCAGTTTCTGTAAGAGCCAAAACAAGATCAACATATGTTGTACATTAGCTCCGCTCGATAGTGATGTTCAAAATTGTATTGCTCTTGCAGTTTTTGCAAAGCAGTGCTCTTGCTTTATTTTCGATTTTTAATGTAATTACTATGTTTCTATAATAATGGAAAATGATGATAAAAGTGTATATTGAAGGAAAGAAAATAGGAAAGATTGTAAGAATAAAAGACAGACATAATTAAAGATAAAATTAAAGAAAGAAAAAAGATAGATAGAACGATACATAGACGGAGTGTTTACTGCATATTTATGAATAAGACGTTCAGAAAACATATTTTTTACTAGTTTCCTTATTTATGAATTATATTCATGAATTATGAATAATATTGAAAAAAATTGCAAAAATTATGCATAAAAAACATTAAATCACTGTATTTATTATGAATAGGATTCATAAAGCTTTCAAATTTCATTATTCATCGAACAGGCGAAATTTATGAATAGTTATTCATCAATTAGTTTTTCATATTGCACAATCGTCATTCACAGACTCCACACAGGCCAAGCACATTTGTCTGGCACATTTGTCATTCCCAGATTTCAAAGTGGACACCAGCCTGGTACAATTTTCAGTCTCGGACTCCACACAGGCCTCGGTACACCAAGATTAACACAAGACTGACACAATATAAAGATTGTCAAAGGAAATTCTAAATGCCGTCTCGACAACTTTTCGTACCATGTCTAGTAATGCCAACTTTGACTTTAGTAGAATAACTTTTGTTGTTGTTTCGATTAATCAAATTTGTTGATTAATCAAATATAGTGATTAATTTATTAATCAAGATTTTCGATTAATCAGAACATTGATTGATCAGGGTTCTGATTAATTAGGGTTAACGATTATTTGATTAATCAATTAATCAGTATTCTGATTAATCAATATTTTGATTAATTGATTAATCGCACAGCCCTATAAAGAAAACTTAACTGATGGGAAACAATATATTTCTGTCAAATTTTAAAACGTCAAAAAATGAACAAAAAGTCTTCAAATTAACATAACATATTTATTTATCTACAGACTCGACTCTCAAGTGTAATGACATAAGAATGAATGCAATGCCCATGACAGATTATGCCCACACTCAGAATAAAAAACTCATAAAATCCCATTAAAATTTGACAATAGGACAGTTATTGATTTAATAGTATACAAATAATAAATATTTTCATACAAACTCAAATAAATTTTATAGTATTTTGTAGTATTTAATAGGATTCACCTATTGATTTAATAGTTTATCGTACAAATATCCTATTAACTAATTTTAATAGTAAAAACTATTAATTTTATGATATGTTTTTTCTGCAATAACCTAGCTTTAGGTGTATTACATGTATTATCGTAAGTCTCGGGCGTTGGTCTTGTTTCAAGCCTGAGGCACAACCCTTGGTACAAGCCTGGGGATCAAGTCTTGTTCCCAGCATGGTACACAATCCTTGGTACAAACCTGAACTACAGTCTTATAACATAGTTATCATTCCAGACTTGACAAAATCTTGAAACAAGCCTGGATAACAGTGTAGACACAGACTTGGGAAGCATTTGCACAAGTCAGTGTCAGACTTGTACCGGTCGTTAATTCCTACTTGGGAATGGGAAGCACATTTAAGTGAGTGAATAAAGTGAAAAATAAGTATTTGGAAATAAATGTGAAATTAAACAGAAAAATATGTTGAAGCGATGTATTTTTCCATTGTATTTTTTTAACTGTTCCCCAGAAAAAATGTATGCCCGAAATATTCCAGAAAAATGGCAAAAATTTTGTCTCAGGTTCCTTTCCCATTGACTTTTTATTTTTCAAATATAATATTTTTCACTTTGTCCACATGATTTGCATTTATTTTTTACATCTGCAGGCTACGCGTATTTGCCATAATGTATGACATTTTAATCATGAATTATGAATAATAAAGAGTAATAGGAAACTCACATCACGGGTGCGAATTTCTGTTCATTATGCGAAAATTCGCATATATGAGTGCGAGTTTCCACTCATATAGACAGACATTCGCACTGGTGCGAAATTCCACATATTGAGTGGAAATTCGTACTCAAAAAACATTAAATTCTAGAAATTTATTTGAAGAAACCAAAATTTGAACATGGAATCAAGAAAATCGAAAGAATATCGATGTCAACCACAATCAATGCAGCTTCTTAGAGCCAAAAGGTAATTTATATCGAATTGATCGATGGTAAACATTTTTGTTTGGTTTTTCATCGATGCCATGAACGGCATTTATGGTGTTTTATATTCATCTTCTTGATGTCTTTTGGAGGTCAATAAAAAGCACGATAGTCTTTGGTGTTTTTATAATTACAACTTTAAAAAATTGTATTTTTGAAAAACAATTCAATTTATTATTATATTTTTATTTTGGTGAGTGATTTTTCTAAATTAATAATGGTGCATGTTTCCGCATATTATAGATAAATCATAAAACGTTCTATAGAACATATTCCAATTACTCAGAACTTATGAATATATTAATCATAAAACATGAGTAAACAAACGCATAATTTTACTCAATTAATCATAATAATTGATTTTAAATTATTCATATATTATGAATAAAAACCAAATTATTATGATTACTTACTCTTGGCTGGATATTATGATTAATTTTTGCATTATTTATGCGTATAATACATAATTTATGTTAAATAGATAGAAAGAAAGATAGAAAGATAGAAAGAAAGATGATATCGTCGTTGTAGAACTAAAAGTCACCAAATACATTTTTATGAAAATCTTAAATTTCGAGTTTGTTGGTCATAATTACAAAAAGTAATTAATAGATTTCTAAAGTTGAAATATCAATTGATAGATTCACATTTTCTTATCATTTGGTAGAAATATTGAGCTCAACTATACGAAATTAACAGATCTATAAAGATTTTTGTAAATGAATAATGGGCATTTCAAAAAAGTTGTTGGCGACTTTTAGTTCTACAATGACGATATATGGACAGATGGAAAGATAGATAAATAGATAGAAAGACATGATAACTTAACATTTAATTTGTTCTTATTCTTTTGATTCAAACCGTGTTCAAACTCTACCTCTATTGATAATTTATATACTGTTTATGCTAAATTGAAAGCAAGAGCAAGAATGATATTGCAAGAGCAAGAATAAGTTCATGTGTGCAAGAGCCAAAGCAAGCTTACCTCTTTTTGTCTTACTCCCGCTAATGAACATCACTACCATTCGGAAAGCCACTTACTGCACATTTACTAGATGCTGTATCACAACGTAATACCTACTCTCGCACATAAATTTTCATTCATTTATTAATTTATATGAAATGCAAGTTAATTCTACTTGTCCATCTGTACAATATGCAATGGCGGACCAAGTGGTGGACGGTGTCCCTACCTCTACCCCCGCCCTACCAAAATTCCATCAATATGCGAACGAGTGTGGCCAACGCAAATGGACTCCGTCCGCATCTCATATTCGACTTTTAGCAGTAGTGGCAACATTTTGCTGTGCAAAAACTAAAATGTACTCGTACAAACGTCCGCCAGAGGCGCTGCCAACGGACGCATTGTAAATAAGGCAACGACTTTAAAAGGATTTTCTAAAATCCTCATTTGAATATACAAATAGTAGAAGTATTAGTTGGTTGGCCACAGCATAAACGTGGCCACTGGTGGCGGGTGGCGGCTAGGGCTGCCCGGACGACAGGACGACTTTGTACAGTGGACTATGGACTTCGGCCACTTTGGCCCAGTCATTCAACTCGCCCACAACATAATGTTAAATGTAACTAAAGTGAAGTATGCAAATTCATGCGAATGCGGACAGTGGGTTCATGGTCACCAGCCACAGTCTGCAGACCATGGCAGGACATACCATACTATGCTATGCCAGTCTAGTTGTATGTTACACTCAGAAAAAGCCACTTCGTTAGTTTGTTATTTTATATTGGGCCATAATATTGCCTTCATATGGCCGGTATTAAGTAGTCAGCCAAATGAAATCCCCAAAACTAGGTTGTTTTCGGCATGTTTTTGTGAGTTAATGTATTGCATTATTGTTTGATTCGGGGCTTTTGTGCCGTGTACGTTTATAGGGCATACACAGTGGGGCGCATTAATTTTCATCAGTACAGTAGCTTTGCATAAAAATCCAATCAGTCTGCCATGTTTTTGGCAAATAGAAAATTTGTGGCACCGTTTCTTGTGTACTATGGAGGACGTCTTTTAATTTCGCATAAATTGAATGTTTGAGCAGAGTACAGCATTCTTCGAGTGCGCTTTATAATCATATCCAATGTGTTGCTAATTGTGAGAAAAACTTGAAAGGTGTACCTTGTGCTATGCACCTGCCTTACTTGTGGCAGCAAATGGATGTACGTTGCGGTGTAGGAGGTGCCTAGATTATAAGTGGTATGCTGCAGGATGGACTTACCATGATGTTGTGTTCGCTGAGCACCGTGTATGTCTCCTGCATCTCATGGATTTTCAATTCGACGGTTAAAGTTTTCGATTGAATTGTTGCAATCGTCTGCATCACCAATTTGAAGTCGGCGAGTTCCTTGGTGCTCTTGTCGAGATTGTGACGAAGTTGCTAAAATAGAAATACAATTTCAAAGTTATTGCCAACTTATCAACTATTACGAAATAGCGCATCGCAGGGAGAATAGTGACGAAACTCAAAATTGTGGACATAGAAGTTGTGATTCTTGTTACTGATTTTGTAGGAAAGGTTTAGAATTTAAGGGTGACAGAAAAGATGGAGTAGGGTAGGGTGGTTGTTTGTTTTGAATTTGCCAATATCGAAAGATATTTTTTTTTGAAGTTCTCCTAAGACCCGAGTAAATTACAAAGGGGTAGGCTTGGTTTGATGCCCGTGTAGAATGAGAGAATACACGGTCGAATCAGGTCATATATTTTGCTCGGTTATGTATTTTTCTTACCGAATAGGCTGGTTCATAAAAGTGATATGCCGGATCATCGAAATCAGCTGACTTCGAAATATACACAGCGCACATATTGCGGGGAGATAAGGGTCGATCCATTCTTAGGAAATTATTTTCATTCATAGTGTATCTTTATTCTTTTGAGGTTCTGTTGAGAGCCGAATAAACTACACAGAAGTTGCCTTGGTTTGATGCCCGTGTAGAACAAGAGAACACACGGTCGAATCAGGTCATATATTTCCTCGTTTATGTATTTCCCTTACCGTCGTAATACCTATCAAATTGGCTGGTACATATAAGTGATATGCGCGGATCATTGAGGACAGCTGACTCCGAAATATACACAACGCAGATATTGAGAGGAGAGGAGGGTCGAAACCATTAAAATCAAAACTATTTGGAAGATACTAGTTGAAGTTTATTTGAAGAGTGTCATTCATAGTGCGTCTTTTACTCTCAAACTGCACAGAGTTAGTTGTGTTATCTGGAGTGGATTGTATTGGGCTCTGGGTCAATGACAGAAGGTCTTTAATAAATACTAGCAATAGAGCCAGGGATAGGGCGGAGCCCTGCAGAACTCCGGAATTGATGAAATGCTGTTTGGAAAGAGCACCATTGGAAACCATCCAACATAATGGAAAAATCTCATGTGCAAGTTATATCACGATTTTAAAGAAACCAGAGGAGCTACATCAATTAAAATCTAAAGTTGAATAACTTGTATTCTTACGCTATCTGTAATTGAAAATGGGCGTGATTGGTGGATTGAGACCAGCTCATTACGCAATTAAACCTGTATTCGTTATCGGCCGATTTTTATAAAAACCTCTATATATGCAAATCAAGGATTGAAACCGTAACCGAAACCATTTAAAACCGAAACTGTAACCGAAATCGTTATACGAAAATCAGAAAAAACCGATATTCAAAACCGATATAAACGATTTCGGTTTTTACTGGTTTTAAAACTGCTTTTAAAAAATACGACAAAAATTGGGAGCCCCGAAATAACTTTTTTGTGTATAAAAACATGTTGATTTTTTGAACAACACTATTTCCCAGAAGAACGGACTATGGTCTGAACTTTGTTTTGCTATTGGTTTCTTCGATCGCTTGTATAGCGGTAATTCGACAAAACAAAAAAACACACGCAACTCCAAGAACAAAATAGACAAAGATATTTGTTTCTTCTTTCTTCGATACGCTAGTGTCGTTCGTAGTGCGACTATGCATGTGTTTTGTTAGTTTTTTCGATCACAACTACAAAATACATGTTACCTAGCGTGGTTTGTTGTTTGTGAAGCATGCCCTTGTACTGAAATTAAACACAATCCGTGGGGTTTGTTGTACAAGAAGTGTTTGTTGCCAACTGGATGGTTATACTAAAATACACACACACATGCAATGTTTGTGTATTTTATATCAGACTGTTGTATGTCAGTCTGTTGTTATACAAGGTAGCAACGAATGTAATATATGTACATTTTATGAGAAAATTGTCCTAACTTTTTGTGTGTTTCAGAACTAATATTAATTCATTCAAACTCGTTGTCAGAATTTCGGGTTAACTATAAGAGGTTATTTCTTTTTCGATTTTAAAAATGATATCGAGCGGGATTTTGAATTTCTACATCCGCATAACAAAGTTTTTTTTTGTTAAAACAAAAACTTTAAAAATTCAAATTCTAATGTTAATCGTTTTTAGTTCTTCTGTAAAATATTTACATTTCTTGCTGAAGAGATTAAAATATATGGAAAAAATAACAATAATATAAAAACCGAAATCGAAACCGTAACTTGGAACCGGAAATCGAAATCGTTTCGTTTTAAAAACATAAAACCGAAACCGTAACCGAAAGAATCCCGAAATCGAAAACGATATTTGTTTAGGTTTCAATCCTTGGTTTAAATATATTAAAATAACTAGTAGTACCATAAAAACAATTTGAAATTCGGTATACCTACCCAAAAGTACCTTCAGGTATTCAAATTAAAGCAATTTCTTTCACCAATTCAAGTTTGCAGTTATTATCAGAATTCGTAAACCCTGGTAGCCGCTGAACCAATTGAAATGGTAACCGGGTTTCAATTTACTTTCTCACACAATATATTTATAGTCGGCTTAGATCGAATATAAATTCTGGATATTCTAATTACAAAATGTCGCTACTTCAAAATTTCCCAAGTGACTTAATTTCCTTCTTTTTTTAATAAGGTCTCTATTGATATTTGACAGACTTTTGCAGCAATCATTATACACAATTATTGAATTCAATGGGGCAGTAAACTGTTTTGTAAACGAAGAATGTTTGTATGAGTCGCAACAGACGTTTACAGAATTGTGCACCATTATAAGTTTTTTTTTCATAAGGCATATGTGATGCACAATAGACATGTCAACGCAATTTAAGGGGTGATTTCTTTTTGTTGGTATCCCATACAAACCTTGATTTCCTCCCGCATTAGATCCATATTGGCACTGGTCTTGTTCGCCAATATCTCGCCCAGCGTGTTCCGCCATTGTGCGGCATGTTCAGCTATGCTGTCCAACAGCGGCTTCAAATTTATGCGAATACATTGCACGTCTAGATATGTTGGCGACTGCTGTAGCTCCTCCACGATATTTGCATAAAATGTAAATTTCTCATCCAGCTGCACCAGCGGTACACTGTGATTTACAAATTTCTCGCAAATTGCTACTTTATCGAATGCCCAGAGACTGAGGAATTTTCTGAATCTGAAATTAGCAGCAGAAGCAGAGGCAGAGGCAAATAAGAAAAGAAGAAAAATTCTGTCTGAAATGACAACACAAAATAAGCACGACCACACAATAATGCAAGAATACCAAACAACATTGAAAGGGAGGTGGCTCGATGGGTTCGGCGGCGCCGCATATGGGTGTCAGGCACCGCCCCAGTAGTTGTATTTTACTGACTTCTAAATGCGACCATGCGACATTTTTTATAACAAACAATATTTTTTTTTTTACAAATACTACACAAAGTATTTGTCAGAAATGGACGACAGTTTTCAATTGGCACTTTTACCCCCATTTGGGCCACAAATTAGCCTATTATATTGTACTGTTTGGACTCATACATACTTCATGACACAGTATTTTGCTTCTTCAACAACTTTGCCGGCCAGCTCTTGAATTTTCAACACCAACAGGGTGATATCACGCATCTGCAAGAAAGTGGTGGTCTTTAATATGGTCGACCATTGCATGCAGCAGCACAGTACTTACTTTGAGCACGTCTTCGAAGAATGTGAAGGAGTACCTGGCGCCGAAGTCATCTTGAACGGACTGGGTCGCGAGACAAGTGCCGTCCATCCAGCGGGTAAACATTTTTATGCTGCACAAATGCAAAAAGATATTTATTAAATGGTCTACTTTTTTTTAGCAGAGGTTAAAAGAGCAACTACCGTTCGAGAAAATCCTTTGCCGACTGCAGCATGATGTTCTGCAGCTCCGAAGCAGTGGGTTCGAGCACGATCTCAGACATGAGCAGCGCGGCATTAACCTCAAACATGGGCTCGTCACTCATCATGCGCTCCAAGTAACACTCGAGATTTTTGTAGGTGTTGCTGAATGTAATGAAAATAATGAATGTATTCAAAACAATATGGTAGGAAATTCGCGTTTCATAGCCGGTATTTTGAATTTATGAAAAAAGGCAGGCTCCCCATTGTAGCTTTTTATCGTGCGTAAAATCGGGGAATGCCTACTTACGTTTTCAAAATATCAAAAAATCAAATTGTCAACGATTTTTTTATTAATTTTGTGAAGTAGTGATGGTAGAAAACAAAAAAATGTGGGTAATTGTAGAAATTTTGTAAAGATTTCAAATGAAAATATGCATTTTATGACATTATGACTTCTTTCCATGTGGTATACTGACCACAGAATAGTCTTAATTTTGATAAAATATACACAGAAAATATAATAATAATAATAGTTTGGCGCTACAGTCCTATAAGAACTTAGGCCGAGCTCTCTCACCATTTTAAAGCATTTTATAGGCAATGTTTTACTCTCTTAGGATTGCCATTTACTTCCGGAGGTAGCGCGGTATAGGAAAATGTTTCTATGAAAAGATGTTAGCTCCAGTCCAGGCTTGAACCTGGGACTTTTCGGCTCGCTGTTTAACGCACTAACATTGAGCTACCGACGCTGTGTAAATATAACAAAACAATTTATCAATACAATTCATTTTTAATTGTTTCACCGCCTAAAAAAAAACTAGCTTCATATCATAAACTATATTTCATATTATATATATAATTTATATTTTTTCTAATGACACGAATTCTGGACAAATATACCCTTCTTTCAACAATTGTGTAAAATTTCAAAGGGGATTTTGTACTGACAAACTGATTACACCACAAGATTCAGCAACATTTAAGGATTAAGATGTGGAAATATCGAGTCTTTATTATTTTTATTATTTTTTATTTAATATTTATTTTACTACTTTACTTGTTCGATGTTTGAACGACGTTAGCATCACCATTGCAGCTATCTATATATATAAAACTCTTGGTCCGTCTGTCGGTCTGAATGTCTGTCTGTCTGTCTGTCTGTTTGTTCCAGCATCACGTCTAAACCGCTGAACCGATTTAACTGAAATTTTGTAACACGATACTATGGAGTCCGGAGGATGTTATAGGATGTTATGGGCGCGATTGGACTAAAACTCACCACACTAAAACTCACCACTCTAAAACTCACCACACTAAAACTCACCACACTAAAACTTACCACACTAAAACTCACCACAATAAAATTCACCACATTGAAACTCACCACACTAAAATTCACCACACTAAAACTAACCAAACTAAAACTTACCACACTAAAACTCACCACAATAAAATTCACCACATTGAAACTCACCACAATAAAATTCACTACACTAAAACTTACCATACTAAAACTGACTACACCAAAATTCACCTTACCTAAACTCATCAAACTGAAATTTCTACTGTGAAAAACTCTACGGGAAATAAATCTACCGGGAACAACTCTACAGGGATGAGTTCTACGGGAAGATTACTTCCGGGAAGAATTCTACCAGGATGAGTTCTACGGGAAGATTTCTACCGGGAAGAATTCTACGGGAAAGCGTTCTATGGGGAAGAATTTTACTGGGCAGTCTGAGAAAAAATTGTCTTTGTGAAAAGTTGTTTTGGCGGAGAATTATTATTTGGCTACTACATTTATAAAACCAATAAAAAAACTTTCATAGCCAAGCACGGGCCCCTGATATAAATAATAAAAATATTTTTTATATTAATAAAATCGCTCCATATTTTTTAATTCACAAAATCTTGGCACGAGTCGTGCACGAGTCCAGCTAGTATATTATAAAAGCCAAACAAACGCGTTGCGTTGAAGCAATATTAAATACGATCATTATAACAGTACCTGCAATAGTGTGTAGTGAATGTAAAACTGTGTGGTGGTTGCAAAACTATGTAATGACTGTAAAACTGTCTGTTGGTGTTCATACTAAACATTAGCATGTACACCAACCGAGAAAGGATTTGATTTATACTATTAAATAATTCGTATATCCAATTAATTATATTAAAAAAATTATTTATTTTGTGTCAATGAATATCAGTTGCTATATTTACGTTCAATATTATTTTGTATATCAAAACGAAGCTACAAACGTTATCTTTCAAATGCCATTTATCGCATCGTGGGATAACCAGCCGTCTGTAATTAAGAGCCTTCTATGTAGGCTTACGACAGAAAGAAAATCCATTTTCCCAATACATTTTCCCAATACGTCATAAAAAATTCTACATTGGTAGCTCTTACGACTGCAGTTTAATGAGCACTAGGTGGTAAACAGCATTAGAAAAATGGCATCTATGGCTACATTTTGATGTGGCATTTTGAATAAAAAATCGTGACTGTAGTGAGTATAATATTTCTGCACTTTTTGAGAAAAAATACATTGATTAATGCATAAAATGTATAAAAATATAATTTCATTTAAAAGCTCAATAAATTCTCTACAGATTCTAAAATATTTGTCTTTTTACCATAACTGCAAAATTAAATACAAATCATAGAAGTAGTGACTTCATTTATAAAGTTCGTTATTGTTCGGCTTTGGTATCTGTTCGAAATTTGAATATGATAAGGCCAACGGAAATAATTATGATCAGACTTTCCTATTTAAGATAACCTGATAAGACGCTTATTAAAGACATGATTAGAAATCGTGTTAATGTTATCTGATCGGATAAATATTTTCAGAAGAATACAAATTAAAGTGTAAAGGCTCGAATAGACGATATAGAAATTAGCTAGAGATAGAGAAAAAAATCTACCGTAGAGCTCCCTATTAAAATTTGTCAATAGGTCAGTTATTGATTTAAAAGTATACAAATAATAAATATTTTCATACAAACTCAAATAAATTTTATAGTATTTTGTAGTATTTAATAGGATTCACCGATTGAGTTAATAGTTTATCTGACAAATATCCTATTGACTAATTTTAATAGTAAAAATATTAATTTTATGGTATGTTTTTTCTGAGTGTATAATATGACAGTCTGCACATTACCATATTTGAAGTTAGAAAAGTCTGGTCGGACAATGATATTAAACAAATTTTCACGCGAGTACTTTCAAAGGTCTACGGACTACAAGACGAAAAGTCGCCGATACCAACCGAATCAGTGTTTTGAAGTTTTTACGGACACTTACTTTAGAATGCATTTAAAGGTCTCCTGTTCCCAGTGCACATAGTATTCGCGCATCTTGTTCGAACGACCCGTGAAAGTGCCCAGCACCAGACTTTCCAGTTTTACCAGCACCGGCCCTATCGAATCGAACAGCGTCATCATGTGTGCGCCCTTCTCGTTTCGGGAATTTTCCAATCGCTCAAAATAGGTCTGACAGTGGTAGATGGCGGTACCACATTCACGATGCTTGGACTTTTTACCCGAATCCTGCTCATTTTTGAGACGTATAATATCTACACGCGGTGTACGCGGCTCATCATCCATCTGGGAATCTTGCGACTCGCGTGCCGCTTCGACAAACTGTACATCGGCTTTGGCACGCTCAACTTGGGGCTCCGCAATTTCGAATAGATTAAATTGTTGTATTTTCTCAATGCGACAACGGATGTCGATGCGTATGTAATTTATTTGGGACACAATCGATGACAATTTGCGCAGCAGTTTGTTGATGGAATCGCAAAATTTGGTGATGTTGAACGACTGCCAGGTGTAGCGACCGACACCGGCCTGGATCGCCATTTCAGTTTCGTACAAATGGTCGCGCAGGAAATTCACCTGAAATAGATGGATGGGAAGAAGAAAATGAAGTTCATCATGCATGGCATCCAACTGATTAGAAAACTTTGTGCACGAAATGATTTTGCAAAGTTCGAACAATGAAATAATAAATCAATAAAATTGCGACTATTTTTATGAAGCGAACAATGCATATTTGATTGCGATGCTGTTTTCAGTGCGTGGCAGTCGTAAAACAGTCATAAATCGATTGGAAAAAATGAAATAAAAGCCGAAAAACAACCATCTCAAGTCGTTCAGGTGTACACAGCACAACACACAGAGATTACGTTTCATTTCTTTGGCGAAGCCATTAACTTGAGTAACATGCCATATGCCTTGCCATGTAGCAGGGGGTATTTGGTATTTATTCAGCCAGAAATGCCGACTTCCGGTTAATTTATTGCAATACACGGCGTAACAACGGCGCTTAATGGCATTTTGTTTTTCGCATTTAGACGCACGCATTGAACTCACCTCTGACAGTGAAAGTTTCTCAATAATCGCATTATATTTATTGATAACCTCGGAAATGGCCTCGTAGTCATTGAAAAACATATCCTTCTTCATGATGGCGGTACGCAACACCGACGGCAGCTGAAAGCCAAAGTGCTCGAACTGCTGACCCTCGAACATGACTTCGAAAATGTCTGCAAAATGTAAAGAAATTGTTGTTGTTTTTTTTTAATTTAAACGGCATCGCTTATTGAGAAAGATGCGAGCGCCAGTTGTTAGCCCCGGGCGGGTCCTGTGCACTTCGTCTAGACTTTTGCATAAATTTGTTTTTAATTACAACACAGGCGCGGCTATTCGCATGGCGAAATCTTAGAAATTATGCTACTCACCCCTTTTGAGATTGACAGTAAATTGCATTTCGTACTCGATTAGGACGCGTTCGCCCACCAATTCACGCCACGTCGGCAGACCTTCTTGATTGTCGGCGCGCACCAGCACTGAAAATAAATACACAGTCAAAATTAGAAACTATAACAAAGAGTTAGTAAAGGGTTTTTCAACAGGGACGCTACAAAAGTAGAGCGACAGGGACAGCAAACGACGCCATATTTCTTGCCGCTCTTTTGATGTTTCTCTTCAGTAAGGTTTGCCATTTCATGATGGAAAGATGTACGAATTCGAATTTCGGTATCGTATATCTTTCCATCATGAAATGTCAAACCTTACTGAAGAGAAATGTCAAAAGAGCGGCAAGAATATGGCGTCGTTTGTTGTCCCTGTCGCTCTACTTTTGTAGCGTCCCTGTTGAGAAATCCTTGAAAAAAACTTTTGTAGCGCTCTTATTGAAAAACCCTTTAGTTTTGATTATCAGTTTGGTCTATGCACTGCGTATCTATAAATCATTTTTTGATTTATCATTATATCCGAAATGATAACAAAAATCGTACAAAAATGTGGGTTTGAATCCAAATATCTCAAAAACATACTAGAATATTAATATTTGTTGGTATACTAAAAAAGGTCTTAACAATTGAAAGAAATATTGAACGGTTTGGTGCAGAAAAGCGGTGAATCCATTTTCACTTAGCTGAAAAATCAAGAAAAACTGTCTAAAATAGCCAATTTTGCGATTTTAATTTTTAAAAAATATATATCGTTTAAACTACTTATATATTATATTGTTGGGTTTGCAAAGAAAAAACTTAAATTTTTTATCTAACTTGGATTAATAACATAATTTAAACTGCTGAATTTGACCCTTTTTTTCCCCAAAAAATTGTAACAAAATTTTGTTTTATACAATATACAATTATACAATTATACCACCTGTCGATGTCATTCTCATACCATTGATATTTGCGTGTTTTAGAACGTGATAAAATCACATACTCACCATAGAGAAAAATGTTTTTTTCAACGGTAAAACATTTTAAAAATTATTTTTATTGATTGGCAATGACAAATTTATGAAATTCAACATTGATACTATAATTTTGTAAGAGGTATAGTGATTCCATTAGTTTTTAATTCGGATATATTGCATTATTTAGCTTTAAAATCTGAGTGTATATTCTTCAAATATGAATGATTTGGTACCAAACGCCTCGAAATATAAAAAGCTATCATATGTCACCACAAACTCAAATTCGAACCAGTGTGGACTTGACCTTTTTTTGCACCAAACCCTTTAATTGTGTTTAAAGTTTTTTCGAAAACAGGCTGTGGCATGGCTGTATTTTTTTATTCTAAATAGTGCCTGAAAAGGAACTAAAATTTCGATTGAAATTTTCTTCAAAATGCTACATAATTTTCCTATTAAATAAGCAGTCAAAATAAACACTCGAAAGCAGAGAACAGAAATAACATTAACCTTTATTTCCATTTGGTTTTTCACTGAGAGATATTATTTTTCAAAAAATATTAAGGTCTTCGGTTAAGAGATATTTTTTATTTTAAAAAATAAAATTCTTCGATTGAGAGAAAATTTTTATTGAAAAAATATTTATGATAGCATTCATAATAATAATGGCGTTAGTCATTAATATTATGAATGGTTCTTCAATACAATGAATCATGGTTTGAAGAACGGAATTCATCAATATGATGTACATTTTTTTTTTCTGTGTACGCTGCATTGATCGTTAGTAGACAAAATATTAAATTGGGTCATTTGTAGGTAATTTTGTTGTTGTTGCAGAAATGGATTGGAGAAACATAAAAATTAGTTTTTGGCAAATGTTGTGTTCGCGTTGTTATTGCGTCCAAAGTATTCTTTTAAATTTTTTTTTTCGAAATTTTTCAAAGTTTGTTTTTTATGTCGAATATATTTTTTTTCATGGGGATTTCGACCATTGTGTTGTTTTCGTCTTCCTAACATTTTTTTTACATTTTTTTTCGAAGTATTTCGAACATTGTTTTTTTTTTGAAATGGCAAATTCGAACATTGCATTGTTATTGTTGTCAAATTTTTTTTTCAACTAAAATATTTTTTCGAAAATTTTCGAAATTGTTTTCGTCCAATAAGAATTTTTTTTTGAAAATGGTGATTTCGACCATTGCGTTGTTTTTGTCTCCAAACATTTTTTCAATTATTTTTTTTTCGAACATTTTCGAACATTGTTGTTTTTGTGGAATATTTTTTTTTTTGGAAATGTTGATTTCGAACTCCGCGTTCTTATTGTCGTCCAAATTTTTTTTTTTAACAAAATGTTTGTTTTCGAAATATTTCGAATATTGTTGTTTTTGTCGACTCATTTTTTTTTTAAATGAGGATTTCGATCATTGTGTGTTTTCGTCGTCCTAACATTTTTATTATACCCTACACCTATGAGGTACAGGGTATATTACTTTGCGCATATATTGTAACGCCCCTTAGGAGGCGTGTCCGGTATGGAAAAGTATATATATTCCTGATCAGCATCACTACCCGAGTCCGTTTAGCCATGTCCGTCTGTCTGTCTCAATATATTTTATCCAAAAGTAGGAACTGAGTTTGAAAATGCGCCAAATCGGTCAACTAACACGCAAGTCACTTTTATATAACTCTTTCGGAACTAATAACTCGAAAAGAATTCAAGGTATAGTTATAAAATTTAAAACGTATTGTTAGAATCCAAAAATGGTCGTGATCCGCCCACTTTTTTTTCATTATTTCCCGGGTTTTCATAGTGGAAATTTGATCCGTAAATTATTAAAATCAAATCTATGAAATATTAGCGTTTCAAAATTTTAAATATAGGCGTGGTCCGCCCAATTACATTTTTCAATTTTTTTTTTAGTTTTTTATACATTATATAATTTTTTTAATTTATGGGGATATAAGACGTAAATTTCTGATATATGAATAATATTCTGTGGGTTAATATCCCCACCAAAGGTGTAGGGTATTCCATAGTCGGGCCCGACCGACTATAAAAATTCGCCCCATGTGACCGAACTTACTCATGTGACCTAACTTTCCCAACTCGTTTTTTAACAATTTATTTTAGACATTTTTTGAACATTGATGTTTTTGTCGATTATTTTTATACCCTACACTAAGAGTGAAAGGGTATATTCAGTTTGGTACGCCGTTTGTAACGCCCTGAAAAAAGCATCTCCGGCATGGAAAAGTATATATATTCTTGATCAGCATGACCTCCTGAGTCGATTTAACGATGTCCGTCTGTCTGTCTGTCTGTTGAAATCACGATTACGGAAAAATTTAAAGAGCTAGAGCAATGAAACTTTAGATTTAGATTACTTATATATCTAAGCAGTCTGAACAAGAAAATTGGCATGATCGATCTATTGTGACCTGAGAACCGGCCACTTATGTTCAAATACCCCATATAAAATTTACATCAACGAATCAATTTTACTGCATACGTGCTTAGGTAAATATATATCAAATATATATTGACATTATGCTCAAATACATGAAAATAATGTTTTCCCACCAAACGACTTGTGGTTCCCAAACAAAAAAAAAAAAAAAAATTCGGTACACCTACCCATTTGTAAATATGGGTATCAAATGAATGGAAATTCTTCAGCGATTGAAAGTTTGTAGTCATTTTCAGGATTCGTATACCCTGGTGACATATATATCACTTTGAATGGTAACCACACATATGTGTAGGGTATTTATAGTCGGCTTAGACCGACTATAATTTTGATAATCCTAACTATTATAATAACACCTACTTTAAAATTTCCCATGTGATCTGACCTTCCCAACTGTTTTTTTTTTTTTGAAATGGCATTTTCGACCATTGCGTTGTTATCGGTATCGTCCAATTTTTTTTAACTAATAGTTTTTTTAACTTTCCGAAATTGTTGTTGACAATTTTTTTTTTTTTTTGTAAATTGTTTATTTCGACCATTGCGTAGTTTTTGTCGTCCAAACATTTTTACAAATATTATTTGGACAACAAATTCTCTCAGACCGAAAATAAAATTTTTCAAAAATAAAGGTTTCTTACAGACCGAAACGTACATTTTTTGAAAATAAAGGTTTCTCTGAGACCAAAACATTTCTTTGATTTCTCTAATTTTTTTTTTTTTGTTTTTCACTGATTTATTTAATTAATGTGATTTAGTGAGAGGTATTAAGAAACCTCCGAAAATGTTAACCTATCTCTCTGACCTCTGATGGAAAGTAATATAGAATTGATGACATTAACATAAGAGAAGTTAAACATCACTTTAATAGACAGATAGACAGACTAAATCGACTCAGGAGGTGATGCAGATCAAGAATATAATTTCCACAGCCGCCTTCCATCGTAGCGGCTATTACAAACTGATGACCATAGTAGAAATTTACCCTATTAGGGTAGTCCAGAGCATTTATAGATCTTGTTCACCATGTAACGGGTTATGACAAAACAAAAATCAATAATCAGTTCGTTATAATAAGCTTATTACAATTTCTACTAGGGAACCAAATTAAATATGTCCTTTCACTCTTAGTATAGAGTATAAAAAATAAATAATGACAATCAACGTTCAATTAACGATTTCAGCGTATTTAAAGTGGCCATGGTATGGTTTTGCAATTTAAATTTACTGTCTTGATAATAATAAAAAATAATAAAAACCCAAACCAAATCGTTAAGAAAGCCTCACAAGCCCCTTGATAACCATCGAAATCCTCAGCAAGCCTTGCGACTTCGTATTATTTACATTTTTGTCCTGCTTTATGGCCAATAAAAACCAAAAAATGCTTCAAATGAAATAAGCTCAAGCAGCACTGCACAGCATAGCAATTTAATTTAAGTCAATAAATTCGCTGAAATATTTCCCAATCACTGTCGTGGCAAAGACGCATAAAAAAAAATCGATGCCAAATTAACTTAAAACAATATGAACTGAAATTGGATTTATGTTCTTCATTGGTTGCGCCTGCAAATGGACCATAGCAATTTGAAATGTGCCACCCCCCATCTGGTCCAATACGCATTCTCAAGACGACCGACCTAATGTCCCCACAGCTTAGTAGCTGCTATACATATAGCTTACGCACATTCGCATTGTTTTATGCAAAATTTCTCCTTGTCGCTTCTCGTTTTCTTGTCGCGCATCAATTTCAAGTAGGCCTGTGCCTTTTGTATGTGCACATTGCCCTGAGGCGGCCTATTGACCAGCCACTGTATCAGCGTTGCAAAGACGGTGAATTTATTAATTTTGCGCACAAATCCACCGGTGCCAGTGCCGGCATGCGGTTCCGTATCCGTATTTTCCGCGTTCTCCTGTGAATCCTCGATTGCGGCAAGATTTTTGTCCTGCCATATCAGAGAACAGAGCAAGAAATAGAATAATAGTATTCAAAGCAGGGCTTTTAGGAAACTCACCCTCTTCACTTTAAGTGTTTCCAAAGCATCCGTAATATAAATAACTGTAAGGAGCATCGTTTCAAATGAAATCATTGAAAACAAATAATATATATATAATTCTTAGGAATATGGAACACTAGTACTCACTCGTCTCCTTGTTGCAAATCTGTATCGACAGTATGTTCATTCGCATTACCGCGTTCACCATATAGGTGGATTTGGTGGCGTATTTATCGTAAAGCTGCTTTTCGTAGACAAACATTTTGTTGACTAACTCAAAATACTGCTTGAAGGCATTTCTCTTCAAGTAGCTGTTCTTCAAGTTGGGCTCATTTTCCATCTAAACAAAATAACAAATTAATTAATTACGGGAAAGTACTAACTCAATATATATTTCCTGGTTTAAATACCAAGAAATTCTTGGTATTTAAACCATAAATCTATAGGGTTTGTATGGTTATTTTAATATTTATTATGATATGTAACCGGTTATAAAAAGTGCATTTAGCCACATTCATATGCCTGTTCGTATACGCGATAGCTCGAAATATACCGATCGGAATGTGATAAATTTCATTTCCAATATACCGTAGCCAATAAGTAATTGTAAGACTAAACCAGTTGGGAAGATTAAATTATAGTCGGTCTAAGCCGACTATAAATACCCTACACATATGTGTGGTTACCATTCAAAGTGATATATAGGTCACCAGGGTATACGAATCCTGAAAATAACTACAAACTTTCCATCCCTGAAGAATGTCCATTCATTTGATACCCATATTTACAAATGGGTAGGTGTACCAAATTTCGATTTTTTTTTTTGGGAACCACAAGTCGTTTCGTGGGAAACATTATTTTCATGTATTTGAGCATAATGTCAATATATATTTGACCAAAAAAGTTTACCTAAGCACGTATACAGTAAAATTGATTTGCAGATGTAAATTTTATATGAGGTATTTGAACATAAGTGGTCAGTTCTCAGGTCACAATGATCGGTCTCATGATAATTTTCTTGTTCCGACAGCTTAGATGTATAAGTAATCTAAATCTAAAGTTTCATTGCTCTAGCTCTTCTACTTTTTCTGTAATCGTGATTTCAACAGACAGATAGAAGGACACACGGACAGACAGACAGACGGACAGACGGACATCGCTAAATCGACTCAGGAGGTCATGCTGATCAAGAATATATCGTCACTATCATGCCAAAGGGGCGAATGTGCAATTTTTGACATTTGCGTTTTTTTACATTTTTGAATGTAGTTTTTCCTCAAGTATACTGTGCTAAAATCGCGTGTCGTTTTGTTGGATATATCTAGCCACAAAAGTCAAAACCAAAAGGGCGAATTTGAAAAATTAAAAATCTTGTCACGCCAAAAGGGCGAATCTTTCCTTTTCGCCATAACTATTTATTGGTACGAGATAAAACAGTAGTGTGAAGGCATTTATTGTTTGTTTTTAAAGCACCTATCGAACTGCATCATTACTTAAAAATATTTTGCCAAACATTTTTTCCTGCAAATAACAAATGGCAAATTAATTTTTGACAAAATATTTTTAAGTAATGATGCAGATCGATAGGTGCTTTAAAAACAAACAATAAATGCCTTCACACTACTATTTTATCTCGTACCAATAAATAGTTATGGCGAAAAAGGAAAGATTCGCCCTTTTGGCATGACAAGATTTTCAATTTTTCCAATTTCTTCGTTTTTTTGCTATAGCTTTTTATTCGTGCAAGATGAAATAGTAGTTTAAAGGTATTAGTTGTCTGTTTTTAAAGCACCTATCGATTGGCATCATTATTTAAATTTGCCAAAAAAAATGTTCCTTCAAATAACAAATGGCAAATTAATGTTTGGCAAAATATTTTTAAATAATGATGCCAATAGATAGGTTCTTTAAAAACAAACAATTAATTCCTTTACATCACTATTTTATTTTGAGCTAATAAAAAGTTATAGCATAAAAAACAAAAATATTTGCGTTTTGGTCAGGATATAGCCTCACAAAATTCGTATTTATAATTCAGTAAATTGTCCGAATCCAAAGATATTTTATATACGTTATAATAATTCATGAATAAACCAAAATAACAAAAAAAAATGAATAAAAACTAAAATTTTCTAATTTTTAAAGCACTTCAAACTTTAAAATTTGATTTCCCAACATTTTTAAAAATGCACATTCGCCCCTTTGGCATGACAGTGACGATATATACTTTTCCATACCGGAGATGCTTTTTTCAGGGTGTTACAAACGGCGTACCAAACTGAATATACCCTTTCACTCTTAGTGTAGGGTATAAAAAAATGGTTTTGGTCTGAGAGAAACCTTAATTTTTGACTTCGAATATATCTGACCACTGACTTTTAACTAAAATCGTAAAGTCACCCAATACATTTTCAAAATGCCGAATATTCATTTACAAAAATATTTCTGTATCAGTTAATTTTTAATCGATGATCTCAATTTTTTTACCATATGATAAGAAAATGTAAATCTTTTAATTGATTTATCAACTTTAAAAATGCATCAATTGCTTTTTATAATATTAATCAACAAACTCGAAATTTAAGTTTTTCATAAAAATGTATTTGGTGACTTTTTGATCTACAACGACGATATGTAAATTAAACACTAAAAGCAACATTTTTTATCGAATAAAAGAAATAAAAAAACTTGTTAAAAAAACTTTTTCGAAATTTTATTAGGCAACAATATATTTGACCAAATGTTCGAAAAATATCGAAAAAAAAATTTGTTAAAAAAACTATTGGACAACAATAACAACGCAATGGTCGAAATCACCATTTTCCAAAAAACAATATTCGACTAAAACAAGAATGTTCGAAAATATTCAAAAATAAAAATGTTAAACAAATTTATTGACAACAAAAAAATCGAAATCACCTTTCTTTCCAAAAATAATAAAGGAATATTCAACAAAACAATTTTCGAAAAATAATTTTGGATAAAAACAATATGTTCGAACAATTTTGAAAAACAAATTTTGGTAAAAAAAATGTTTGGACGACAATGGTCGAAATCGCCACTTCCAAAAACAAATTTCGACAAAAACAACAATGTTCGAAAAGTGTCAAAAAATAAATGTTGTTAAAAAAACTTTTGACGAAAATTACAACGAAATAGTCGAAACCACCATTTTCAAAAAAAAAAAAATAATAATATTCGACTAAAACAACAACAATGTTCGAAAAATTTAAAAATAGAAATTGGGCGCCAAAAATAGCGCAATGATCAAATTCACCTTTTTCCAAAAATAAAAATAAAATATTCAACAAAACAACAATTTTCGAAAAAAAATTTAATTTAAACAAAAATTAGAATAACAAAAAAATATTCGATATAAACAACGATGTACGAAAAAAAAATTGTGAAAAAATGTTATGCTTGGTTTTCACTATATCATTTTGAGTCAGTTTCATGTTCGAAAATTTCTCAAATTTGTTGTTTTTCGATATGGCAAAGTTCTAAAAAATGACTACATGTTGGCATTTGATATCGACTGAGTTGGTTAATTAACATTTTAATTTTGGGCAGTTTCTGCGTCACAATCACATTGTAAAATAATCAAATATGACACAAACTGACATATTGAAAACCAGGCATTAGGATGATGAAAAGAACGCAATGGTTGAAATCATGTTCGAAAAACAAATTTTGTTAAAAAAAAATATTTCGACGAACATGGACGACAATGGTCGAAATCGCCATTTCCAAAAACAAATATTCGACAAAAACAAAAATGTTCCAAAAATTATAAAAAAAAGAAGTTTAACATTTATTTTTAAAATTAAAAAATAATATATATTGGACAAAAACAACATGTTCGAAAATTTCCGATAATGTTAAAAAACATTTTTTATCGAAATCACAATTTTTCAATATAAAATTATTCGACAAATCCAACAATGTTCGAAAGGTTACGAAATTAAAAATGTTTGTTATAAGTTTTGGACGACAATAACAACGCCATGTTCGAAATCAATATTTTCCAACCACATATTGTTTAATATCACTTTCTGCAACAATAAAAATTCCCTATAAATGATACCAATTGCATTTTTCTATCTACTAAGAACCAATAACCAAAAACCTTCAATATAGGGGTTTTTCATATATCTCTCGACTGAAGACCTTTATAGTTTCTGAAATAAAAAATATCTGCCAACCAATGACATTTATAACTTTTGAAATATAATACCTCTCAGTGAAAAACCAAATTGAAATAAAGGTTAATCATTATTTCTGATCTCTGTTCTTTAAGTATCCCCAGCGCAGATATTTTCTATTTTAAATTGGAACATTTTGAAATAAAATTTAGGTTTTTCTAAATTTTTAATATGAAGTAAATAATATATGTTATTTTCTCAATACCAATTAAACATTTTATAATACCAATAGAATTTTCTCGTTTTAAAATAAAAAAGTGCTAATAGCATTTGGAATGGTTTTCAATTTCTAATGGAAAATCTCATGTTCAAGCGAAATTTTTAAAATCTCAATTGGTAATTATAATTATTAATTTGAATTTACCAAATTTTTGTAATTCCAAATGGAAAGCTCACATTTATAATAAAATTTTAAACGTATCATAAAAATGAATTTGTAAATATATATTTGTTTCTTTTAAGCTCATTTTTAATTTTGATCATAAATTATTAAATTTAATGAATGAAATTATTAGAATTGACCCATAAATCCAAATCACATCGATTAAAAAATGTCGGACAAAGGAGGAATTTTGTAAACCTATTATTGAATTTTTTAAAATGTAGTTGGTGACTTTTACCTTTACAAAGACGATGCAAAGATATAAACAATAATTCATATTTTAAAAATGCATAATATTTTTGGAGAAATTAAACATAGATATTATGGGTCCCTTAGTAATCAAATCAAAATATATGAATCGAAATTTTGCGTTCGCTAAAACTCGGTCTCTGACCTTTACAAAATCCTTCAAAACATTAAATATGTCAACTCAAAATGGAAGCCGAATATCAATTTTAAATCCTTTTTATCGCTCTTATTTTATTGTCCTAGGAAAAATATAATTTTTCAGTCGAAAGAGTCCGTATCCCAAAAAAGTGCATCAAGAAATATAAAGAAAATATAATGTTTCAATTCGGCACCCCTTTGACGTTTCTGTTTCTGCCACTACAAAGTTACTGCACCCATTTATTATCGAATAATAAATAAAATACGTCCATATCATACCTTTTGGTTACTTGCTCGGAATTCAAAGGGGATTTATATAAATTTAGTGACTTTAAATGTTTAAAATTACAACATACAAAAGATTCACTTAATATCAATTCGTTTTTAAGACGTGAATAGCTTATAACATACCCTCTTAAATGCCAACACGGATGTCTTCAGTTGACTGCTCAAAAGTCTCACCCATTGAATAGCGCCGATTTTCGCCGGCTGATGCTTGCCAATCGGCGGAGTTTTACGATTGTTCTGAAAAACAAAACACGTACTGCATTAAAGTGTATCGCAACGCAGCACAGTCGCCGTGACATACCATATACTCAAACTCTACCGAGTTGATTTCTGTCACAAAGAAGCGCAGTATATTTTCGTGTTTGGTGGAGATAAACTCCGTCAGCAATGGCCTGGTTTCGATGTCGTTAATGTCGCGTATTAAAGCCAAACCCAATTTGGAGGAACGCAACGATATGATGCTCATGTCAATGACTCCTTTAGCCTCCACTTCAACCGAATCCAGACGACGATTAAATGTCTCCAGTGTATTCTCCCAATTCTCCCAGTTACCCGGACGAAATATATCATAGTCGACAGCGTTGAGCATCTCGTCGAGCAGACGATACACCTTCTTCATGAGGTCGTCCACAATTTGCGGATCGGTGATGAGTGACTTGAGACGAAAACCGAATAGATTCTCATATTGTATAAAAACACGTCCAATATAGGCAATGTCCTGACTGATGCGACAGATATGGTCGACCTCATTGAACAATTGCGCCCTGTCGAACTCCCAACGTGAACCGACGCCAGAGTTTTCGATGTGCGCCCGACTTACAATGTACGCCTTCTTCCAGCAACGCAACAAATTGGCGCAACTGGTGGCCGTTTCATACGTATATTTCGCCGAGTGCCTATCGAAAGAGAAGCCGTGAACATTTAATGTTAATTTCGCGACGTGTCGATGTCGATACAATCTGCGATTAAGTCAAATTGCAGTGAAATTAAATTGAAATTTGTAAATCGATAAAACTGCTAGAATTAGTTGGTACATATAGAGGACTAGTGAATTGAAAGAGGAAAATAATTTGCATAAAATTGTCACGCAAAGGGCACACAGCATTGTAAAAGTGGGTTTGTTTTTTTTTGGAAATAATGCATTAATAAATAAGATTGATTTGTGGTGCCAACTAACTCAATGATCTTATTCGGTTCGCACAACTGCTAAGTTGGTTCTTTCAACGAATAGTTGATTCTTATAATGAAACAATTTTGTGTCAATTTGGTGTTTGTAAATAATAAAATTTTAAGTGCGAACCGAATATGTTGAATTCATCAACCAATATGTAGTATTATCATTTTAACTAAATGTAGTTGGTTGTTACAACTAACTTTTTCGTTCTTCCAACCTCATGCCAATAGAGGAATTTTCTTTTGAATTTATTTTGATACAATTATCATGGTGAGGGTAGGATAAGGTGCCAAAATTTATTATATTCCTGTTTGAGAATTTTTACATCTTAACTAGGAAAAGGGGCTTTTCTCCGAAAATAAACCTTTATGTGGTAGTTGGCTTTTGAATCTTGTTGCTAATTGTTTTCTATACTTTATATACTTGAAAAAATCTAGATTTGTTGCGCCAACCAACGCAAAGCGCTTATTCGGTACGCTCAACTGCTTAGTTGGTCCTTTCAACTGACAGTTGGTTCTTATATCCAAAACGTGTTGTGGCAATTTGGTGTTTGTAAATAACTAAATTTCAAGTGCGAACCGAATGGTCAAACAATATTTATTTGAATGAAGTTTGTTGTTGCAGCCAACATTTTCGTTCTTCCAACCTACTGAGGGATTCTTCACACATTAGAGAGATTTCTCATAACTCTTATTCTGTACACTCAACTGCTAAGTGAGTTCTTTCAACTCCTTGTTGGTTCTTATATCCAAAACAAATTGTGGCAATTTGGTGTTTGTTAATGAAAAAATTTTAATTGCGAACCGATGGTGGATCCACGATCAATATGTAGTATTTTCATTTGAACTGAATGAAGTTGGTTATTACAACTAACTTTTTCGTTCTTCCAACCTCATGCTAAAAAATTTCTTCTTCACTTTAGTTTGATTAGCCTTGTTAGGTTAGAATAGATAACAAATATGTTGTCTACTCAATTTTGAGAATTCTTAACTAGAAAAGGGAATTTTTCTCCTAAAATAAAACTTTTGAACTTGAACCCATTAGCATAGAACTGAAATGGCAACATTGACAGTCGCAAGGAAAATGCCAAACTTCTGTGGTATGCCCTGCGAATGCCATTGCAGTTAAAAACTAGATTTTCAGTTTTTATGTTTGTGACACAATAATAATTTAAAAGTTTTTTGTTGTAGTCCTCCTCACTGAATTGAAATGCAGCAATGGCCGAAAACCACTTGCAGTGACAGCTCCAAAAAAAAAAATATTAAACAGTTATTTAAATGCATACCGAAATATTCTGTCCAGACACACAATCTGCTTCACCTTCTCGGTGAAGACATGAGAAATTTGACAGAGCAACACTTGCATCTTGTTGTCGTGGCAATAGTACCCGGACATTGTCCAGATATGACGTAGTCCCACCATGACGTTCGGTATCAGCAATGTGGTCATCTTGAAGCTTTCATACGAGCGTATTTTCTGTAATGTCAAAGCAGGTGGGGGTTATAATATTCTCGAAAGTGGTAACAATAATACTCATGACTCACCTCCAGGTACTCGGTAATTGTCGAAACATAATCAGAATTTTCTTTTGCCATTTTGAACTGCTCCTGAATAACCAACACAAATTCATCCCACTGCGGCAGTATACTGGACTGGGCGTTCCTTAGGTTGTCTGTCAGCAGGAACGAAGAAAGAATGAAAGAAAGAAAGTAAATGCCAGTTAGGCGTGAAAATTGCACAGAGTTTTTGCGCCAAACACTGCTTTTCTGACACATACAGGACGGCCAAAAAATGCCAACGGCATGTGCGACGGACGTTTCAATCAAGCCATTGTGCAGGTGTATCAAACGCATAAAAGCAGCATTGTAAAATATAAATGGCACTCCCTTTACCTACCCAACACAGCGACCACAAAATCCGATTTTAACTGCTCAAGAATGCTGTACAGCTCCATCTCTTTGTTGTGCCAGAGACGATATTCGGCCATGGGAGTGAATTCATCCAATTGCTGCCAGTTGTCAGTGTCCATGAAGTTGACAACGATTTGCAGATCAAGTAGATAGATTGAAATACGGCAAGAGTGAATAGAAAATAGAAATGTTTTTGGTTGTGACTGCTGACAGCTTACCTTTTCCTTGAGGGTTTTTAATGTTTTTTCCATATGGTACTTCCAGCCGTTGACAACATCCTCCAGCTGATGTTGCTCATACATCGGTATATTATGTATTTTTTTTGGATCTATGGCAATCTTTACTTTGTAGTCTTCGAACTGAACGTCCTCCTGACCGGGTGCGTTATACGCTGTTGGCAGACTGAACGCCCAAACTATGTGACTTGTCGTCCAGTTGATTTCGGCCTCGAATTCTTTAACCTCATTAAAGAGGTTCTGTTGGTACGGTGGCAGTCGTTCTATAGCATGTTCCTCGTCGATGCGTCGCTGTTCGACTTTTTCATGTGTTGTCTGTAGCAATTTCTCCCAACGTTGACCTATAGAGAGTTTCTCTACTACTTGCTCGGTGTCTGGAAATGAACAATTTATTAGTAGACAGTTTAGATATTGTTACAACTGATTCTATTTGGTTTATTTAATAGTGATGTGCAGTCTGGCAATTTGATAAATTTAAGAAATTCATATTATCTATATATATAAAACTCATTTTCCGTTTTTTTGTGCGCTATGCGTGTACGGATTTTCTTAAAATTTTGAATATATATCCTAGAGACCCAGGAGAAGGTCACTACATAGTTTTCGTTGACCACGCCCACCGTTACGCCCATTTTTATTTTTGGTGTATAACTCAGATTCATAGCAAAACCACTGAATGTATTTTTCTGATAATTTGCATTACTTTGCTATAAAGTCCATGGAGTATCCTATACCATATATAGACTAGATTGGGCAAAGGGGAGTGGCACCTCCCATAGAACCCAAAAAACAGTACGCTATATCTCAGCCCTAATGATATCGATTTCAACTAAACTTTAAAATTGGATGTTACTCATCTTACTTAATCTCAACACACCAAAACTCACTACGACAAAACTCACCACACCGAAACTCACCATACTTAAACTCACCATACTTAAACTCACCACACTAAAACTGACCACACCAAAACTCAACACACTAAATTCATCACACAAAAACTCACCACACTAAAACTTCTACTGGAAAAACACTACGGGGAAGAATTCTACAGGGAAGATTTTTAACGGTACGAGTGGTGCACGGTACCAGTTAGTTTTAAAAATATAAAGTACTTTTATTCGAATATGTGTGCGAATGTGTGCTTTCGTTCTACTCGGGCATCAAACCAATTTTATTTGGGACTTTATTGGGAGTGTTTTAAGACCCTACTGTTTAACTAAATTTGACATAAAGATCAATTTTATTGTGTCTGTTTAATAGAAAAATATTTGATGCATTTACTTGAACTCAGATTTATTGGAGTGCTGGACGAAGAAAAACATGTCCACTGCCATGCTTGCCCTCTACCCAGCTACATGGGAGCCATATGGGCATTTCCTGGGGTTCCGGACGCGACATTTGTTCGCTTAAAACTTTAATACATTGAAGGTAAATTAAAAGATATAAATTAAATAGTGGTCGTTCTAGACGGGACAAAAGCGGAGGTCCTTATGAAAATTCCAAAAAGTCAGCGAATTTTGCGTAGACATTATTTTTTTGAATTATTTTAAAATATAGATGAAATCATGTGCTTTCTTCGTATATTTACACTTTCTTTCTAAAGTTTATAGTTTTTTCATAATAAATCACAGAAACGAGGCGGGATATTTCGGAAGGGACAAAAAATTCCCTATAGAAAAAAAAAACACTTTTTACGTAAAAAATATTTTTTTTTCAATTATTTAGAAAAATAGCCGGAACAATTTATTTAATTTTTGAATATAAACAATTTGTTCCAAAAGTTAATAGTTATTTCGTTATAAATCACAGAACATTTCTGAGCATTCCGTATGTAAATTTGCACTACGATTTATTACTAAAAAATAGTTTTGTATCTCAGAATACTAATAATCATTATTACGAAATGAAAAGTGATGTGCAATTCGATTTTCAGATGTTTTTTTGAGTTTTTTTAATTTTTTTTTACTATTTTTGAGTTCAGAAATATATTTTTGAAATATTTTGAGCAGACAAAGTTTTGTGTCAAATGATACATATTTTCTGCCAATACACTGGAAAAAATATTTACCTGATTGAAGTAAAATGGCTCCATAGAAAATTATTCTTTCTCGGAAATACAAATTTCTTTTATTTGAAGAAGAAAATCGTTGATTTAAAGAAAATGTTCTATGATTACAAGAAAAATGGGCTTGTTTTAAAGAAATATATTCTATGGAGCTAAATCATTCCCATATTTACTTGAAATTTTTTTGGGAGTACCGAAATAAATCAGGAGTCTACATTTCAACGTTTGGTGACCTAAATATAAACTTTAGAAAATCTTCGATTTATTTGTATTTATGCCGGAAATATGTACGAAATATTCCAGAAAATTCCTGAAATATTATCAGCTCAGAGAGGTTATCAAATTGTTTCGTATTTAAAACGCAAATTCCCGACAAACTCTACCCTTAATATCTTCCAAAAATATGTTTCTAAACTGCCTTGAGCCTGTCAAAAATATTTTATAGAGAATATACAGTATGAAGTTTCCTTTCGAACGTCCATCACGTTCGTTTTTACGACATAAATCATACAAAATCGAGTGTTTTTTCTCGTCCTTTGCACATCACTATTCTTTAATTGTATTTCCGACGATTCTTCGCACTCACCCATGTCTTCCGATGACAAATCGGATAAATTATCTTTCATCGCCTGATCACCTGCACCCCCCTCATCTTCCTCCTCCTCGTCGTCGTCCTTTCTGGTATCACCCTCTGCTTCTATCTTGGCCGCTTTTATTGCGGCAGCCTTTTTTTCAGCCGCTGCACGATGTTCGGCCAATTTATCCAATTTCCTGGGTAGGCACAGTTGTTAGTTGGTTGGTCGGTTTGTTGATTGTTGTTGTGTTTTATGGGACAATCCAATAATAATTATTGTTTAATCAGAAAAAGGTGTTTTTAGTAGCCACAACAAAAACAAGAATAAAGAAAAAAGGAAAACAAAGCGACTTAAAATTGCAAGTGAAAACAAACAGCAAAACGTATAAATGGAAATTAACACAAATGGCATGAAAAAAAGCGCAGATAAGCGGCACAGAAAAATGAAAACAGCGCGGGTTCGCATCCTTCTTCCTGCAGACCCTCCCCCCCCTATTGGCTGAGGCATACCACTTGGTTCCTCCGGTATCGTCTCGTACAGACCCCCCTCCTCCCCTCCATCATGACTCGCACTCGGTTCTTTCGTACAAACGGACGAACTTCAAAGAGCGCCTCGTGTAAACACAATGAGCTAAAAATCCGATTAAAAATAAAAACGGAACCTTATCGGATGGGTTGTAATTTATGTGCGAAAAGGGTAAAACGTAAAACGCCAACACGATGGAATGCTGTGATAAAAAGCGAAACAAAGCAGGCAGGCAGGCAGCCAGCAGCACAAAAAAGCCGAGCAAAAAAGGCACAAACAACACAACCAACAAAAGAAGATGAACGAAAAAAAAAGAAACAAATTCAAAATAAAATCGAAAAGCGAGAATAATACGTATGGAGCAAAACCAATAAAGGGTTGCCGCTGCTCAAAGTTAAATACTTTACTTTTTCTGTTTAAGCGCTTTCAAACGGAATTCCGATGGCTTGGAGAGTTCCAGCAGTCCCGGCCCCGTCTCTTTGGCTTCCGTGGAGCCTGCTTCGCCCACTGCGCCCGACTGCTTCTGTTCGTCATAACTGTTCATTTGTTTATTTTCCATTAATTTTGGTTCCCGAAATTGAAATTCAATCGCTTTTTTGCAAACCTACAAAGAAATAACATTACGAGTAACACTAAAGCAATTGAATTCGTCATGTTTGGCAAATCACTGGTGTTTGGCCTTTTTTTATGGGCCTCTGAAGGCGACACACACACACACTCACGTACTTGAGACATTCGTTTAAGTATTTGAACTTGGTTTAGGGACTGAAGGACTACCGAAATCTTGGACTAATTATGATAAAAATGGTATTCAGAGATTTTGTGAACATTTTCAACTACTTAAATTATCACACAATTTGTTTGTTTGTTTGTTTTAAGATAATTCGGCAAGGAATCCATTACTAATGTAAATAATCAAGTTTTATATCCTTTCATCATCTACTAAAGTTTAAGAAAATTTATTTGTTATCTTGAGCTGAGAATTGGTTTGCTATAAATGAAATTTATGTGATTTATATTTAAACTTTCTAATATCGTTATCCATATATCAATATCTGCTATCAAATATCAATCATTTTGTATGTATGGTGTATGGAGCAAACTATTTCTCAGGTAACAATACGTGAAATACAGATCTATGCAGTTCGAATTTTCAGGATTTCAATATTGGAACCCTAGTGCTATAGATGTGTGTAAATACAAAATCAAACACTGATATTTGTTACAGTTTAGCTCGAACAAATAAAGCTCTTCTTTTCAATATTTTTCCTCGGGTATACTACTCAGTTTTGATGTAAGCAACTTACAAAATATACATACTATTTTTTTTAATTTTCTAATTGATTTTCGCACAAAAACACCATAATGTAAATATGAGTCTCTTCTAGCACTAACGCGACCATCGAAACCAGCCATCCATCTCACCATCTGTCCAACCATCCATAGATGATAATGATGCTGAACATGATGACGATGATGAAAACGAAGGCTTTGCACTAATCCTTACATTACGAACTTGCACAGTATTTCTTAGAATTTGGCTTTGTTTTTTTTTTGTGTTGGCCCAACAAAATCATTGCCTACTCAACTGGAAAAACTCAACTCAAACTCAAAGAAGAGGTATTTTTGATGAATGTGAAGGAGATGCGGAGAAATTAATTACAATTCGCCACTTTATTACTTTCGAGTCCTAATCGAAGCAGCCAGTCAGCCAGCCAGCCAGCCAGCCAGCCAGCCACAACTGACGATGCAAAAACTGTTGGCGCGATATATAAATTTTGATTAATCGAAAATGATTTATCAAACCACCAAAGTGCCGAATTTGTTGGGTCTGTTGTTTTAGACTTAACCGTTGGTTTTTCGTTGAATATGCAAGCAACTGATTAATTTTTGATTATTGCTGGAAAATTGACCATTATTTTTAGGGCATTAGGCGCTAAGCTAAAACGCAACAGGCACTGGCACTCCCACCCAACACCCCATTACACTTCCAAGTTATTATTACCTCATTAATATCTGATTTCATTGAGTCGATGAGCACTCCTTTGATGGAACCAACAACAAAACAGCGTGGCATTTCCGCGAAACACTCGTCCTGGTTGTCATATAGTTCTGCAATAACAATGAAACATGAAAGATGACGGTGGTAGAAGAAAAAAGGAAAGGTCTTTTATTAGAATTGAAAAATAAATGAGTGATGCAGCTTATTTCGGGCACTCAATGATTTAATATTTATGATTCTGTGAATTTTTTCTCATTTATGTTGTTTTGGGCTGGCGTTCGTTCTACTTACTGATGCCGGAAGAGTCCTTGCGTAAAATATACACGTATTTGATATTACCATCGATTTCCGAGGAGTGCATGCTGCCAAAATGGCTGTGTAGTATGGGCGTCTTTACGTAGGTTTGGATAATTTTCTAAAATAGGCATGTGCAAAGGTTATTTAATTTGACAATTTCATTTCGATAGGGGGTATGTTAAAGTTTAATTTTATTTTTGTATTATTTGAAATAGTTTCGAATTTATAAAGTAAACAAAATAAATGCTTATAAATTATACAGCCTAAACAATAAAATAAATAAAGTCAACTTTAAAAATAGTACCGCTCGACTTTATGAGTCCCATTTGTCGATTTTGTTTACACAGGCTTGTTTACACGATAGAGAAAATAGTTAGAGATAGAGAAAAAAAAAACATAGAGTTGTGTAAACAGTACATATAGTTCAAAGGTATGAAGACCGGTATAAATTTTATATATGTTAATAACATACTCAACAAAACGAGATTTTTTGCCATGGTCATATCATACATCAATTCTAAATAACTCGCGTTTGGCAATTTTTACTGTATACTCAGTTTTTTTCAATTGCGTAACGTTTTTATGATATAAAAAAAGGAAAAAATGAAATAAAGAATAGGAACTTTTCAGCTATTTTCCTTTACATAACCAGTTTTCCAAAAACCTGTAAACCCAATTTTTCTTTCAATTGTCAAAACTAATTACAATATACCGAGAAATACTATTATTCCTATAGATTTTTAAGATATTTGCATCTAAACTCGAAAAAATTGATTTTTGTTGGACGATTCTTTTGCATTTTAAATCTAATGATAAATTTTAAAATTATGGTTATATAGTACATAGTTTAAGCTAACGATGAAAATTATTAACTTTTTTATCGGTTCTCATTTTAAAAATATGCCCTATCAGTTAAATTTAAACAGTTTCCATTAAAAACAGTTTAAATTTAAAATTAGGGCTGTGCGATTAATCGTTTTACCGGAAAGTCTAATTAATCGTAATCACGATTATTAAATTATTCGAATAATCATATTTTTTGATTAAACTAAAATACGATTAATCGGTTAATCAGATTTTTTGATTAATCAAAATAACGATTAATCGGTTAATTCGAAATATGATTAATTGAAATACGACTAATTGTTTTTGGCATGAGTATAAATAACGACATTCTAATTGCAGCGCATCTAATTTGGAATTTGTAATTGGAATTTGTAATTAAATCTTTTTTGAATAGAAAACACATTTTTTGATTGTATATTTTTGTAGACAGCAATTTCTATGTTCTCAAAAAAAAAATTATATGAATTTTGATTAATTGAAAGTTATAATTAACCGAATAATCGTATTTTAGGTTAATTGTAAAATACGATTAATCGAATAACTGATTAAACGTGGTTGCGATTAATCAGAAATTCCATTAAAACGATTAATCGCACAGCCCTATTTAAAATGCTTGTATATATTATACATATCGTCACTGTCATGCCAACGGGGATGAATGTGCTTTTTTAAAAATGTTGGTAAATCAATTTTTAAAGTTTGAAGTGCTTTAAAAATTAGTAAAAAAAAATTTAAATTTTTTTTTGTTATTTTTATTTTTTCATCAATTATTATAAAGTATATAAAATATTTTGGATTTGGACCACTTACTGAATTATAAATACGGATTTTGTGAGGCTATATCATGACCAAAACGCAAATATTTTGGTTTTTTTGCTATAACTCTTTATCGATTGGCATCATTATTCAAAAATATTTTGTCAAACATTAATTTGCCATTTGTTATTTGCAGGAAAAATGTTTGCAAAAATATTTTTAAATAATGATGCCAATCGATAGGTGCTTTAACAACAAACAATTAATGCCTTTACACCACTATTTTATCTTGCTCCAATAAATAGTTATAGCAAAAAAAAACGAAGAAATTGAAAAACTTGAAAATCTTGTCATGCCAAAAGGGCTAATCTTTTCGTTTTTTTACGATAACTCTCTATTGGTGCAAGATAAAATAGTGATGTAAAGGTATTAATTGTTTGATTTTAAAGCACCTATTGATTGGCTGCTTAATTTAAAACAAATTTGACAAACATTTTTCTTGCAAATAATAAAAATTCAAACAATATTTTAAAATAATGATGACAATCGCTAGGTCGATAGGAAAAGGTTACTTAAATTATATGTAACATTCAAACAAGTGATTTTTTGATACTATTGTTACGTTTAGGCACATGCTTCGTATTTGTTGTCAAATTATTTGCTTCAGTTAACATTTTAGCTATGAAATAAACAATATTAATAGTTTGGCGCTACAGTCCTGTACAGAACTTCGGCCGAGCTCTCTCACCATTTTGAGCTGTGCGTGTTATATTTGTACTCAAAGTGTACTCACAGTTTATTGCCGAATCCGAACGGCGGGTGAGAGCTTTTCATAGACAATGGTTTTTTTACTCTCGTAGGTTTGCCATTTACTGACGAGAGGTAGCGCGGTATAGAAAAATGTTTCTATGAAAAGATGTTGTTAGCCCCAGTCCAGGCTTGAACCGGGGACCTTTCGGGTCGCAGTCCAACGCTCTAACCACTGAGCTACCGCGGCTACAATACATGAAATAAACAATATCATGTATAATTTTGTAAGCTCTATTAAATAAATTTAAGGATTTTTTCGCGATTTACTAAAACAAGGTTGTGTAGGTTCCATATTTAATCAAAGCAACACAAAATATTTCAAATATTCAACAGTACTGTTCAAATTAGCCTAACTAATATAATTACAAGTTATAAACTTCAAAACTTTGAAGAAAATAATGGATTTTGTAACAAATTTGGTATCGCTGCTATCATTTTTCACACCTAAATTCAAGACTCATTTACAAAAGGTACCATATTTTTTGAAATAGGTTAAGAATATGGAAAAATAAAATTGTATTGTAAGGACATAATTCCAATACATGTAATTTATAAAAATAATTGATTCTTCTTATTACGCAACACTTCTAAAAAATCGAATTTATAATTTATAGGAGAGCGCTGCTATTATTTTTCACACAGCTGTAGGTTTTCCAATTTGTTCGTTTTTTTTTGCTATAACTCTTTATTGGAGCAAGATAAAATAGTAGTTTTGATTTTGTCTTTAGTGGCTAGAAATAACTCACAAAACCACACACGGTATACTTGAGGAAAAACTACATTCAAAATGTAAAAAACGCAAATGTCAAAAATTACACTTTCGCCGATATGAATTACTGATAAAGTCCGTTTATAATCAATTTATTTTTTCAAAAACGATACATACCCTAGTAGAAATTTTGGTAGGGCCATGCTCATGAACTGATCATGTCATTATTTGAGATGATCGGGATATGACGAGGCCCACGATATCCCTGTAACGCAGTGTCCTGATCATGTACTCACCTCAGGCAATGATCATGTACTGATCGGGTTTTCATTATTTATCTGACCATTGCCTTGTTAAAACATGAGCATACGAAAGCACTACAAATACCCGATGAAATAAAATATCATACCTCATTGAAACCTGATCATTGCCCGATGAAAATTTCTTTATGAGGAACAACTAATGTAGCTTTGATCGGGACCATTGGCTGTTTAGATAATGTAAACCCTGCTATGGTGAGCATGATAAGGGCATGACAAGGCAATGATCATATTTGCTCTAATAGGGGTTACCTGACGAAACCCCGATCATTTCCCGATGGCGCATCGGGCAAATTTCCACAAGGGTAATAGTAAAAAACTGAGTATGCTATTAAAATAAGCATATTTTAGATATGAAGTAGTGATACTTTCAGATTACGCACATTCATTTTTTTTTTTTGAAAATTAATTATATAAATGAGTATAAAAATTAAGTTCTCAGGACATATTATTTTTGTTGTTAATTATTATATGCCAAATGATAAAATTATCTAAAAAACATATTAGGACATTAGTATTCATTAGTATATTAAAATAAGCCTATGCAATAAAAGGTAAACTTGTTTTTAAGTTTTGTTAAACTAATTTTCGACAGAACTATATGCCTTTTTCTGTATTTCGAAAGGAAAGTCTATTAGACGAAAATGACGCAATTTTAAATAAATTTAAAAGCATGAGCACAAATTTGCGTGACGGTATTTTGACGCCAAATTTTCGTTTCGTTGTTCGTTTTGATCATAAAAACGCTTTTGCAATTTTCTCAAAAACGTTACTAAACGAAAAAACTGAGTATGCGGGTAAACTCAGCATCAGGGATTTATATGAATTGAAATATGGGCAAAAATCGTGCTGAGTATTATAATTTAAATTAGGTCATTATACATATAAAAGTCACCGGCCACCATGGATTATCACAAATCTTGTTAGATCCAACGTTTTCTATACGATGAGATCAATATTGTCATAAACAGTAATACTATGTATTATTTAATAAACTTAAAAATAAATATATTTTAGATAAAATGTATTTGGTGAATTTTACATTTACAATGACAATATGAGCATTTCCCGGGGTTCCGGACGAGTTACGGACGCTTTAAACTTTAATATCTCAACAGAAAATTAATTTATTTACTTGATATGTATTTAAATCATTCTAAACATGTATAACATAACTCACCTTCACTTCAATATACACAGGCTCTGGTGGTTCTGGTAATAATTTCTTTTTTTTACCCTTTCTGCCTTTTCCACTTTTTCTGGAACCTTTTTTAAATAGAAAATGTTCATTATTAAATATAAGTAAGAATTATACAAATTTGTGTGTTCGTTGATAAGCGTCTTAAATATGAAAATGATTTATTTAAAATGATGAAAGTTTTGAAACAAAAAATTAAAAAGCCTAATCAAAACTGCTAACTGATCGTTTTTTTTTCTTTGTACTTCTGTACGTTATCCCTGTATCTTTATAACTCTGGTATTATCCTGAACGCAGTCGACACGTCATCATCTTCAGTTTGAATTAAAAGTTGCGAACGAATGGCCAACATCATCATCGTCGTCTGCATCATCGCATTATGCCAACTCCTCCAAAGTTTTGCTCGATGCATTCTACAGACTAAGCACGCGATTTTCAGATAAGGTAAGAGTTGCTATGATGAATTTCGATGGAAATTCCCATTTAAATGCAATGAGATTTTGCGTATTTCGTCCCACCCAAAATGCACTTTTTTCTGTAGCACCAACTGCTGAATTTGCAAGACAGCGAATTTGCCACCGCCTTTTTTGAATACTTTTATATTCCGCCAAAAGTGAGAAGAATGGTAGGGATTTGGAAGTATAGGGGTGGCGGGTTATGAGAAGCAGACAACGAAGGCCTTTAAATATTTATAACCGCGTAAGACAAAGGATGGCAACACTTGCTGGACGTGCCTGAGGTCGTGACGGCCACGACAGACGACAGAGTGCGACCAGACGAGTGCGTTCGTGACAATTAGGGATTCGCGTTTCGGTTATCTGGACTATGCAGGCGTACTTTTGAGAACGAAAGTACGAGCGAACTACTGATTAATGCATAGCTCAAAGTCAGAGACTGAAATCAAACTTTGGTCGTTGGAAAAGTAGCAAAAGAATGATATAGTGACAGTGAATGCAATATTTCGACGAATTTTTCTATGCATAATTCACAAACTCTTCGGGTATTAATTGAAAATAAAAAATATACAACGAAGTAATGGGGAAAAATGAAGAAAGTTGTGGAAAACTGAAAACTTTTGCAATACTTATAATTACCAGTGTCATCATCGTCGTCACTCATTGCTAATGTGTTTCGTTTTTGTTTTGTATGCATGTTGTATAGAAAGATAATTGGAATATTTTTGGATATTTTATCAAATATGTGTTTTTTTTTTTGTTCATAAATATTTCTGTTTTTACCTGAAGTACTTCTTGCGCTCACTGGTGGTGCTGCAGGTTCTGATTCGGGTTCTGTTTCTGGTTTAGCTTCTGCTGCTTCTTCGGCGGCACTCTCCTCCGGCTCTGCACCGCCTTCTTCGCGCTCCGCTACTTCGGATTCGGATGGCGGTGCTGCTGCTGGTGGTGGTGGTGGTGCTGCTGTCACCGCCGGCGGACCTAAGGTATAAAATTGCATTTTTTTTAATCTCTTAACTATCACACCTTTACCTTGTTTTCCTGCTGATGGACTTTTGCCTTTAGTAGGGGCATATAAATTTATTAATACGTTTTTCTAATATTTCAACAGTTATAAAATTTACCTTTACCCGCCGCGCCCTTGGCGGGAGCCTTCTTGCCCGCATCTTTGCCCTCTTTTGCACCTTTTCCTACAATGTATATATTTTAGTACAATTTGTAGATATATTTTAAAATTTTTATAACATTTACCAGCGCCCTTAGCTGGTGCCTTTTTGGCCGCTTTTTTGCCTTCTGAACCGGCTGAACCTTTTCCTTTGATATAAGTTTTGTATATGTCTATTCTAAAATTCTTAATTAAGATCACATTTACCTTTTCCCGCAGCAGCTTTCTTTTCTTTTTTGCCCTCTGAACCTGCTGATGCAGGTCGTGGACTTTTGGCTTTTCCTAAGATATAACATTGTTAATACAAAAATTTGTCAAAAAAAGATCAGTTTAATTTAAAAGTTTACTTTAAATTGCTTATGGATTGTTTAAACATTTACCTTTTCCAGCAGGGCCCTTGGCGGAGCCCTTCTTGCCTTTCTTGTCTTTTTTCTCTGGAGGCGGCGGTGGTGGAGGTGGTGGCACTAAACCGTAAAATATATATTTTTGATAAACGTATTCATTCTAATTAAGTAAAATTACGATATATTGCACATTAAAATGAATGAATGCGAAAGTAAATGCTCATGTATCTGATTTAGACCCATTAGCAAATGTATTCTTTTTTACTACATAATGTAGTTGTTTTTTCATGGACAACCACTACATACATTTACTACTATATTTGTATTTTTTTTATTTATATTGTTACGAAAAGAGGTAATTTGCTCCACTGTGCAAGCAATCAACAATAATAAATGAGACGCAAGACAATTCAGCGCACTAAGCAATGTGTTAGAAAGAGACGGAAGATCATTCAGCGCACTATGCAATGTGCGAGAAAGAGATGGAAGATCAGCACATTAAAACACATGAGTGCGTAGGAGTTGCCAATAGCATGCGTCATTCACGAAACGAGTAGAAGGTTCTCGAAACAAGTCGAAGCTTGTCGAAACGTGTCGAACTGATGCCTGCAGTATATAAGGCCGCGCATCTGAGGCACTGTACTTCAGTTGTGATTTAATAGTGAACTAGTGCGTCTCGTGAGTGAACATTGTAAAGATAAATTGTAGTAATTCAGCAGTTGATATAAGTGATTATTCTTTAAGTTGTTATTTAAATTAATAAAGTTAATTAATACTAGTTGAAATAATACTAGTTAAAACCAAATATAAGTGCGTTTTTATTTTGTACACAATCCAGCGATACGAACTCGTAGAACAGTTTTCCGTAGACTGAATTTTCGTAACAATATGTTCTGAAATGAGTATATAAATTACTCAATAAGCTATTTAGGAGCGCTCTGAAATTGGAGTTTTAAAGGTGACCTCAAAAAAAAACATTCGTAAAAGTGTCCCAAAATATTACTCATAAAAGAGTCATATTTCGGATTTATTTAGGAGCCCACATAAATTAGAATTCTAAAAGCATTTTATTTAATTTTAATTTCATTCTAAGCGCTCATTTTAGAATGTTTCCAAAGTTTGTCTTATAAAAATGTCTCATTCATGAGCGCATTTTGAGTTCTCTCAAAAGAAACTCATGAAAGCATCAAATTGAAGAGTATACTTAGAAAATGGTAGTAACAAAAGTATTTTATTTATGCTGGATTTAAGAGCCTTCTGTTCAAATAAAATTGATACAGTAATATTTGTTTTAAATTTGAAATCGAATAAAATTTCCTTTTATTAGTGTAAGTTCAATGCCAAACATAAATATTTCATGGATTTACTGCAAATAGATGCATTTTCTCGTAGCCGCGGTAGCTCAGTGGTTAGTGCGTTGGACTGCGAGCCGAAAGGACCCCGGTTCAAGCCTGGACTGGGGCTAACAACATCTTTTCATAGAAACATTTTTCTATACCTCTCGTCAGTAAATGGCAAACCTACGAGAGTAAAACCATTACCTATGAAAAAGCTCTCACCCGCCGTTCGGATTCGGCAATAAACTGTAGGTCCCACCACTTTGAGTACAAATATAACACGCTCGGCCGAAGTTCTATACAGGATTGTAGCGCGAAACTATTACTATAGATGCATTTTCTCTCGGATGTCTGGACCAAGAAAAACAAATGTTCCATGTCGGATTAATTAAACACACTATATATTTTTAAAGAAAACGAGTTGGAAAAGTTAGGTTACATGGGTAAGTTCGGTCACATGGGACGGACCTTTATAGACGGTCGGGCCCGACTATGGAATACTCTACACTTTGGAGTGAATATTGTGTGGGAATTTAATTGTATACCTACCTTTAAAGTTCTTAATTATGCTGAACATTCTTACACTCAGAATATTATTTACATATCAAATTTCTGTCGTATATTCCAATAATTTAAAAAATTGATCTAAAAGTAAAAAAAAAAAATCAAAAAATGTTGAAACATGTAGAAAAATAAATGTGAGCGGATCACGTCCACTTTTAATAAGTAGCTATTTAAGACTTATATTTCATAATTTTGTTTTGAATAATTTGCGAATAGAATGTCCACTATGAAAAAGCGAGAAGTGATGAAATAATTAAATGTGGGCGTATCACGCCCATTTTTGGATCACATATTTTTAGGTGAATTCTAAAAATACATTTTAAATTTTATAAGTATATCTAGAATACTTTTCGAGTTATTGGTTCGTAAAGAGTTATATAAAAGTGACTTGTATGGGAGGTGGGCGTGTCCGTTGACCGATTTGGCTCATTTCCATTGACAAAACTCATTTTTGGCTAAAACACACCGGAACGAAATTTCATTGTATTCCAATTATCGTGTGTACGGACAGACAGACAGACAGGCGGACATGACTAAACGGACTCGGGTGGTGATGCTGATCAAGAATATATATACTTTTCCATATCGAACACGCCTCCTAAGGGCCGTTATAATATATGCACAAACTTAATATACCCTGTACCTCATAGGTGTAGGGTATAATGAAGTAATTGTGGTGTCTAAAATCTCAAAAATATTAATGTTTTACTAAAGTATCCTTTACTCAAGTTTCGGTAGTCTTTTTGGGCTCTTTTTAGTACTCAAAAATGAATGTTTTAAGAGTAATAATAATCTTATAAATATGAGCGGTTGGCTCAAAAAATCAAGCCCTCTACACAGGGGTAGGGAGTCTTTTTGCGCTTTTTTCAGTGCTCATATATGAGTGTTTTAGGAGTAATAAAAGTTTCATAAATAAGAGGGATTTTGCGCTTATAAAATGGTGCTCTATATACCCAGAAAAAAATTCCCTCAAATCCCATTAAAATTGGTCAATAGGACAATTATAGATTTAAAAGTATACAAAAAAATAAATATTTTCATATAAACTCAATGGCAATGTCCAGTAGTTAATGGTATTTTCCGATTATAATAATAATTTATCCTACTGACTATTTTTAATAGTAAAAAAACAATATGAATGTTTTAGGAGTTTAAAAAGTTTTATAAATATGATGATACAAACTAAAAATGTGAAACAATTGTTTAATTCGGGAAAATGCAGAAAATATATCTCTAACTAAGCGCAATAATTTTAAAACAAACGGATGTATTAGAACTGAACATTTCCCACGGATCAACAAGTTTCAAAATTTCAAAATATAAAACCAAAATAAAATATTCAAAGTGGTGGAATCTACAGTTTAATGCAGACTATGAACGGCGGGGTGAGAGCTTTTTCATACGCAATGTTTATTCTCGTAGGTTTGCCATTGACTGCCGAGAGGTAGCGCCGCATTGAAAAATGTTTTCTCTTTAAATGTTGACCGCGGACCTTTCGGCTCATACATCCAGAAAAAAATTCCCTCAAATCAATGGGACAATTATTGATTTAATTGTATACAAAAAATTAATCTTTTCATATAAACTCAATGGCAATGTCATGGTATTTTCTAGAATTTAATGGTATTTTCCGATTAAAATAATAATTTATCCTATTGACTATTTTTAATAGTAAAAAACTATTATTTATATAGTATTTTATCTGGGTGTAGTGGAACGCACCAGCGATTTTTTTTCTCGTAGTCCAACGCAGTAGCGTCGATAGCGTGTCTGGTTAGTGCGTTGGACTACGAACCGAAAGGTCCCCGATTCGATCCCCAGCGACTGCCAACATCTTTTTGTATAGAAAACATTTTTCTATGCGACGCTACCTCTCGGCAGTAAATGGCAAATCTACGAGAGTAAAACATTGCCTATGAAAAGTTCTCACTCGCCGTTCGAATGCGGCACTAAACTGTAGGCCCCACCAATTTGAGTACAAATATAACATAACACGCACAGCTCAAATGGTGAGAGAGAACGGCTGAAGTTCTATACAGGACTGTAGCGCCAAACTATTATTATTATTAATCTAACGCACTAACCAGACGTGCTATAGCATTTTGTGTGTACTCATATCTTTTTTTAAATCAATTCGTTTACGGATTTTATTTGAATTTGAAATGCAATCATATTTTCTGAATAAAAAAAACGGCATATTTTGCGGCATATATTTTGTAACAGAGGTCTCCCGGCGTATGAATATGAAAACGGTTGTTCAATATCAATGCATGTTTATTCCAATTTGAAATGTTACTATGAGATATTTTAAAAATCAAATTCAAATTTATTTAAGTAAAATTTGATGATACTTGTGTCTTTAAATTGCACATAAAAGCCGTCTCAGCCGTCTGAAGTGCATCCAGCATTATTCAAAGGTTTGACCAAAAATTTATTTCATATGAAAATATGATATGCACTTTCATTTAAAATGAGAATTGATCCAGAAAACACGTGTATTTCATTTTTAACCGTACTTTAATAATGTGTGCAGCCCAAAGTTTAATTTTACAGTAAAGTGTAATGGACCTGTTACCGGAACGGAACACAACGAAAAATGAAACGGACCTTTAAGTTCCGGTCACGTATGTTAAGTTACATTCATTATAACCATTTAAATGATGGACAGATTCAGGTTTCAGTTTCAAGTTGTATAACAACTGTATAACAATATAACTGATTATTAAAACTGATTTCAAATTATGGTTTCGGTTTCTATTTCGGTTTTTGTATAAAAGTTTGTCCATATTTTAAAAAACTATGATGCAGAAACCGAATTATTTTTTTTTTTTAAAAGTAACTACACTGAATAACCTAAAATTAAAATAAAAAACATATTTTAAAATGACTTTTACTAAGGCTGTGTGCAAGTTTGAATAAGATTTCATTCGATAACAATTCGTTAACCGGTAATTATTAAAGTCCGTAATCAATCGAATATCATCTCTTTGTTTGTCATTCAATTTAGTTGAATTTAGATTGCTCTAAAATTTTATAAATTGAAAAGTAAACACTACATTATCTATAAAATTTATTTCAGTTTTAAATTTAGTCAAAATCCCATTAACCCTAAAATGAAATGTTTGCAGTTTGAAAACCAAAACCGTTAATATCAGTTTTCTGATTTTTAAATGTTTTAGGGCTGTGCGATTAATCGTTTTATCGGAAAGTCTGATTAATCGTAATCACGCTTAATCAATTCATCGATGAATCATATTTTTGATTAACCGAAAATACGATTAATTCGTTAATCAGATTTTTAGATTAATCAAACAAACGATTAATCGGTTAATCAGAAATATGATTAATTGAAATACGATTAATTGTTTTTGGCATGAGTATAAATATCGAAATTCTACTTGCTACGCATCTAATTTGGCATTTATATATTAAATTAAATATTTTTAAAGGAAAAACAAAATTTTTGTTGTGTATATTTTTGTAGACAGTAATTTCTATGTTATAATTAACCGATTAATCGTATTTTCGGTTAATTGAATAATACGATTAATCGAGTAATTGATTAATTGTGATTGCGATTAATCAGAATTTCCGATAAAACGATTAATCGTACAGCCCTAAACTGTTTCGATTACAGTTCCAGTTCTAAACATAAAACTGTTTTAAATGGTTATCAGTTTTTTTATTCTTGGTTATTTGTAACAGCCGATTAATAACAAACAAGATTTGACTGGACTTATTTGGATTAGACTGTCATATTCGGTTGCTTTCAATTATTTGTAGTCAAAACCTTTAGTATGGTGTTCTAGATTTAATATATCTTTAGGCTACCACCATTGTCTATAGCATGTTATGTATATTTTAGAACGATGTGAACTTTACCCTATAATATATTATTTTTTTTCAGACGTTTTTCAGATACATTATGTATGTAGCATTACTTTTTATAACATACATTTTCTGTTTGGGAACGAATTTTCACTAAATTTCAAAAGCACAACACACATTTGTTGGACATACAAGTTGCCCCGTTGCGTCTTGGTTTAGTTCCACAAAACCAATTTGCGTGTAAAACCACCCCATGTGCAAATATTTACCTTCCTCCAGCACAGTGATCTCCTCCTCGACCATCTTATCGTAAAATGTGCGCCAACAGAAGAGCACAACATATTTAATATCCTCGTTTTTGGTGCTCTTCTCGTCGAGAAAGTCCTGAAAGTCATCCTGGTGCAAATCGAACAAAGCGTTCACATACTCGGGCTCAAACACGCCCAACAGGTTTGCAATGCTGCACTTCAGCCATGTCAGCCTCACGTCCTCATCCATTGCGCGGAGTTCGGCAACAACAGCAGTGGGTGTCGCCTCGAGTTCAAATCGAATTTAATTCCTAGCGCTGCTTGCTGTGTGGGTTCGGTTCGGATGGTATGGAATGGAATGGGCTTCGACGTTCTTCGGTCGAATATCTAAAAGCACAACACAGGATTTGATGATTGTGTCGTGCGTGGGCCACAATGCAGAGCCCGGGGAATATTTGCACCTAGAAAACAAAACACAGGACGTTTTGCAGTTGCATTGATGTGTCAGTGACGAGTGTCGTCCTGAGGCTCACCTATCTCGGAGCAACGTGTACTTGGTGTTGTTTTTGTGTGTGTTGATGTCGCAGCAAATTCCTTTTCTTCCTTTTGCCTGCAACAATAAGAACACGAACTGGATGAGCACGCACAAGTGCAGCTGTTGTTGTGTCTATCAAAACGGAATTACATCCGATGCGCTCACCTAACGGCAGCACTAGCTCCGCACGGTCGCTCGCCCAGCACTTCCGGTTGCTCTTTTGACGCGTATCCGTGCGGTGTGTCGCCTTTTGTTGTGTCGTCGGATGGACTGGGATGAATGCGATGAATGAACTGGATGGATGGTTGGTTTGGATAGATGGTTTGACGAATTTGCTGTCGTCAACGTTGTGTCTTGTGCCGTTGTTATTGCGCTTTTTGAGTTCTTGGTGCGGTCTTTTTGCGGACTCCGTTGACTTTTGCGAAATTCTAAAAATTATGTTGATTTTCTGCTTGCACTTGAGGACTTCTTCAGAAACAATTGTTTTTAGTTCTAGTTTTTCTATTTTTTCTATTTTTTCTATTTTTTCTATTTTTCTGCTTTTAGTCTAGTTTGGAGTTTAATTTTCTTGATTTTATTTTTGATTTTTTGTATTTTATTTCAAACAACAAAAAAAGCGACTACTGAATTCTATGATATTTTTGCCTCGCTGTGAATATTGTTTGTTGGTTGGCAACGCGAGTTGCTATTGTTTTTTCGCCGATGCCACACGGTTGCAATGTTGTGCGTTTTGTTTGTGGGAGGTTCGCAGTCGTAGTGGATCGGGTGGCCGCCGCAAACTACACGGTGAAAAATATGCTCAGGTATGATGTGTAAAGATATGCGCAAATTATTCATGAAATTTATATTCCTAAACCAGCTAAGCAGTTTGTTTTAAATTATATTCATCCCGAACACATTTTACTGAATTTATGCTGAACTTACTGAATTTATGCATTTTTGTTTAGAATTCTATATGAACAAATTTAGACACAATATAAAATATGTAATATGAGTTTTATAAAATTTAAAAGTGGCACATCTTACCAGGAATTGCAACCAAAATATGTGATTTAAGTTATTTGAGATATTTAAAAAACTATTTGTGAATTGATGAACACAGAAAAATTGTATTTTGGCATGAGGTTAAAGGAACGAAAATGTTAGTTGTAACAACCAACTTAATTCAGTGAAAACAAATTTTCTACAAGTTCTTTGGCAGAACTGCTATTTTCGGTTAGTGCTTGAAATATTAGTCTATACACACTCCAAATGGTTCTAAAACTGTTCGGAAATGGTTCTAGTTCTAACTGCAACTCTTTTAGTTTTGACTATATGAACTGAATAAGCGATTGAGAGAACCTAACAATTTGGTTGAGCAAAGAGTTGGTTCGCGCAACAATTCTCTATTCTGTGTGTTGTGGTTTTTTTCTCGAGACACCATCGGAATATTATCAAATTTACTTAGGTAAACCCTATTAGAGTAAAGTTGGACATCAATTTGTTAAGTCACCCAAGTCACTAACGATCTACATGGAATCACAAAACCCTCGTTGCCGGCATATTTACCGAGTATTAAAGAAGTATTTATCATAGCTTATACTAGTACGGTACGTTTACGCACCATCAAATCGGACGACATCGTATGATTTCCGTTTTGCTTCGTATTTCTAAACAACTCCATATGATTTCCATAATGTAGTACGTATTTCTGTAGTACGTATTTCGTACCGTAGAAATTGAGTACTCCGTAGTTTTTCCGTTTATACTCCCACCCAACGGCATCGATTTTCTTCCGTTATTGGTTTTCTTTTTTTTTTTTATTCATGTGTATTGCGGAAAATTAGCCAGATCGATATCGGTATTTTGTCATTAATGAAACGTACTCCAAAGGATTCGCTCTTGTATCAAGCAAACGGTATACTAATGCACCGTCGTAACGTATTCTAAACTGGTTCGAAATAAGTTTCGATATTCCTCTTAATCTGCTTACTGGACCGTATTCAAATACGGAAAATGAAACGTTTCGTAATTATATTCCGTATTGCTGTTTCGTATACGTCACCGTTACGAAACCGTTACGGAATAATCAATGGCATTTTTGCCATATAACTAGATTGATTATGACACGGTAAAAAACCATTATTAGTTTCTATTATGATTCTAGTAAAATTTGCACTAGACTTATTCTCAACATAAACCTTCTCATCAGAGAGGTTTTACATGGATGGTAAACCTTTTAAAATCTAGAAGGAATTAGGAAGTATATGGAATTGATATACAGCTAAATAGAAACATATTTAATTTTAAGAATCAGATAAACTTAGTTACTAGAAAAAGTAACTAAGAAGAAATATTCTTCATATTAAGAATAATTGCTTAAAGTCATTTTTTTCTTAAGAATTTATATTCTTGCTTATTAAAAATATTTTTTTTTTATTACTTGCCTATTTTAAACAGGTAGCCAGGAGGATATCGTAAAACAAAGCAATATTCACTATTATATTTATTTTGCTACAACAATTTTCTCAATACAACAATTTTTTGTGTTTTTTATTTTGTAATAATCAACAAAAATACTTCTTAAAATCCAGAAGAATAAATCTTGTATACTATTTTTTCAAAATTTTCATTTATAATGTGCAGATGATGAAATCTTGAAGTTCTAAAATTCAGTAAGAATTGGTGAATAAAATGCTGCGAATTGTCATATTAATCAAAAACTACTCCATTTCCTACTCAATAAACAGCACAACAAGAAAAGAAAATTATCTCTCAGAATGGAATATGAAAAAGTTTTAGAATGATTTGATAAACATGGTTGTATTCAACAGTCCGCAGTCAGGTAGAGCGGAGCTAACTTGTCACTGGGTGGAAATAAAATTGAGATTTTTCATATGAAATTCTTAATTAAAAATAGAAAATGGCAATTTCTGTTGGATTCTTTTTTTTGAATGTAACATTTTATTGGTAATTTCTCAATTTTAATCTACACAATGGAAAAATTTAATTTAATTTGCATGGTATTACAATTTTTTACTGATGATTTATGAATAAGACATTCATTAAACATATTTTTTCTAATTTTCCTATTTATGTGTTATATTTATGAATTACTAGCTGGACCCGTGCACGACTCGTGCCAAGATTTTCTGAATTCAAAGATATGGAGCGATTTTATTAATATAAAAAACATTTTTTTATTATTGATATGAGGGGCCCGTGCTTAGCTGTTGAAATTTTTTTATTCGTTTTATAAATGTGGTAACCAAATAATTCTCCGCCAAAACAACTTTTCTCAAAGACAATTTTTTCTCAGACTGCGCTTCTCCGCAGAATTATTCTCAGTAGAAATATTCCCGTAAAATCCACATAGAACGCTTTCCCGTAGAATTCTCAACGTAGAATTCATCCCGGTAGAATTGTTCCCGGTAGAATTCTTTCCCGTAGAATTCTTCCCCGTAGAGTTTTTCCCAGTAGAAGTTTTAGAGTGGTGGGTTTTAATGTAGTAAGTTTCGGTGTAGTGAGTTTAGATGTGGTGAATTTTGGAGTGGTGAGTTTAATTGTGGTTAGTTTTGGTGTGGTGAGTTTTAGTGTGGTGAGTTTTAGTGTGGTGAATTTGAGTGTGGTGAGTTTAAGTGTGGTGTTTTTAAGTGTGGTGAGTTTTAGTGTGGTCAATTATAGTGTGGTGGGTTTTAGTGTGGTGAATTTTATTGTGGTGAGTTTTAGTGTGATGAATTTTAATGTGATGAATTTTATTGTGGTGAGTTTTAGTGTAGTGAATTTTAGGGTGGTGAGTTTAGGTGTGGTTAATTATAGTGCGGTGGGTTTTAGTGTGGTGAATTTTAGTGCGGTGAGTTTTAGTGTGGTAAGTTTTAGTGTATCGAAATTTGAGTGTAGTGAGTTTTAATGTGGTGAGTTTAAAAGTGGTGAATTTTAATGTGGTGAAATTTTAGTGTAGTGAGTTTTAGTGTGGTGAGTTTTAGTGTGGTGAAATTTTAGTGTGGTGAGTTTTAGTGTGTTCAATTTTAGTGTGTTGAATTTTTGTGTGGTGAGTTTTAGTGTGGTGAGTTTAAGTGTGGTGAGTTTTAGTGTGGTAAGTTTTAGTGTGGTGAGTTTTGGTATGGTGAGTTTAAATGTGGTGAGTTTTAGTGTTGTGAATTTTAGTGCGGTGAGTTTGAGTGTGGCGACTTTTGGGTATAGTGAGTTTTAGTGTGGTGAGTTTTAGTGTGATGAGTTTTAATGTGGAGAAATTTTAGTGTGGTGAGTTTTAGTGTGGTGAATTTTTGTGTGGTGAGTTTTAGTGTGGTGAAATTTTAGTGTGGTGAAATTTTAGTGTGGTGGGTTTTAGTGTGGTGAGTTTTAGTGTGGTAAGTTTTAGTGTGGTGAGTTTTAGTGTGGTGAGTTTTTGTGTGGTGAGTTTTAGTGTGGTGAGTTTTAGTGTGTTGAGTTTTTAAGTGATGAGTTTTAGTGTGGTGAGTTTTAGTGTGGTGAGTTTTAGTGTGGTGAATTTTAGTGTGGTGAGTTTTAGTGTGGTGAATTATAGTGTGGTGGGTTTTAGTGTGGTTAATTTAAGGGTGAATTTTAGTGTGGTGAGTTTTAGTTTGGTTAGTTTTAGTGTGGTGAGTTTGTTTTTCTTTTTCTTTCCTGTTTTTGTTTTTCATTTAGTTTGGATTGTGGTTTTATGTGATTGGTTTTGTTTTTGTATTTTTGCTTTTGTTTTGTGTTGTGCTTTTGCTTTTTTGTTTTTATTTTTTTTTTGTATTTGAGTTTTTTGTTTCATGTTCGTTGCTGGTGAAAGTGCCGAGTTATATCGTGTTTAGGTTGCATGGGAGTTGCCACGCCTCTTTGCCCAATCCCGCCCATATATAGCCTATCATTCCTTCCAGACCATACCGCATCTGTGGTAAAAATTTCAAGACAATCGGATCAGCCGTTTAGACGGAGAAGCGGAACAAACGTGATTGCTTTTGTTTTTGTATTTTTGCTTTTGTTTTGTTTTGTGCTTTTGGTTTTTTGTTTTTAATTTTTTTTGTGTATTTGAGTTTTTTGTTTCATGTTCGTAGCTGGTGAAAGTGCCGAGTTATATCGTATTGAAAGTTTAGGTTGTATGGGAGGTGCCACGCCTCTTTGTCCAATCCCGCCCATATATAGCCTATCATTCCTTCCAGACCTTACCGCATCTGTGGTAAAAATTTCAAGAAAATCGGATCAGCCGTTTAGACGGAGAAGCGGAACAAACGTGATTGCTTTTGCTTTTGTATTTTTGATTTTGTTTTGTTTTGTTTTGTGCTTTTGTTTTTTTGTTTTTAAATTTTTTTGTGTATTTGAGTTTTTTGTTTCATGTTCATAGCTGGTGAAAGTGCCGAGTTATATCGTATTGAAAGTTTAGGTTGTATGGGAGGTGCCACGCCTCTTTGTCCAATCCCGCCCATATATAGCCTATCATTCCTTCCAGACCATACCGCATCTGTGGTAAAAATTTCAAGGAAATCGGATCAGCCGTTTAGACGGAGAAGCGGAACAAACGTACAAACGTACAAACGGACAAACGTACAAACGTACAAACGTACAAACGTACAAACGTACAAACGTACAAACGTACAAACGAACAAACAGATTTATTATATTAATAGGATGTATAATACTAAAATAGACTATTTGTGAATTTTAAAATAAATCATAAAATGTCCCCCAGAATCTATTTTAATTACTCATGACTTATGAATATCTTATGCATAAAATATAAGTATGTCGTAAATATGAGTAAGTAATATGAGTAAGTAGTATGAGTACGTAGTAAGTATTAGAGTATTAGTAAGTAGTAACTCTGTAGTGTAAAGGACTAGTTGTATACTAGTATTGGTCTAGTTCTCCGTAGACACTCAACTAGCCCGAATTGGACCCCATTTTCATACAACGAACTGTTATTTTTTCAATGTTCATATCCTACGATGTGTCAATTGTCCGCTCTTGTATTACATTTAAGTAGTTTTTAAACTAGTTTCTTGTAACCAGTCTATAGACTAGTTTCTTACAGTCAGTCCATAAACTAGTTCTTTTAATCCTACTTTAAACTGGTTACTATTTACCAATTGGAACACTAGAGCACAATTGATATAGTCAAGCGCATCAAGATCTAACAGTTTTGCTGCCTAGGTCATGTAGGACGAATGGATGAAATTGTTCCAGTCAAGAAATGTCTTGAAATGAGACTTGATGGTGGACTCCATAGGAAGAGAGACTGGTCCGGATTTTTATCAAGGCGCTTAGGAAATGCCTTTCAAATAGGTTATTTGTTTTATGAACCAAATTCAAAAGAAAGATGTTTCCTACAAAATAAATAAATGAAATATAATTTGTATTTCAAAATTTATTTTGTTTTTGACAATTTCGTCACGTTCCTCTACGAAACAATTTTTTTGACTGGTTTTCTCTGCATCCATTTTAACTAGTTACTAATCTAGAAACATGGTTACTAACACAAATAAATACTACATATTTATGCTACTAGTTTAGAATTTACTGCAGGAAAGTAAGTTTATTCATAATAATTAATTTTTACTATAATCATATATAATGAATAAAAACAAAATCATTATGATTACTTAATCTTGACTCGATATCATGATTAAAATGTATGCGTATAATTCATGAACATTGCTCTGCGTGTGAAATATTCTAAATTTTGAAATGAAAAATCTCCAACATATTTGAAATGTTCTCAATTTCAGTTGAAATAAGTATTATCAGTTAAGAAGATATCGTAATCGAATTAGGGTATACTTTATTATTTCTATTCAAGATTGGCTGTTCAAGAAACTTTTTAAAAATCATTATTACTCTTGCATGCACCATACGTATTTCTCACTGTGTACGTTGGCATGCGATTGATTGCCAAGGTGACTGGATAGCAGACTGTTATTCGAAGCAGTGTCGCCCTGTGGCAACTGTTGAGGCTAAATTAATATATAGAAAAGCTGCGTGCGACAGACTGCAGGCAAGACAACTTGTGTCATGCGGAAAACTTCAATTCTCAACAGCAACATATGATTTTTCATCACTGGTGACAGCTAGCGGCGTACAGACCCTTCGTCCTCCAGCCGACTATAACAGGTCACGCATTCATCATGTGCAACGGGAAGTGCGCAGGACACTAAGGATGCAGAAGCAATAGAAACTACAACGGAACAATGTAAAACCAAACCAAAGCAAAACAATGTAGAAAATTGCAATTTTTTTTTGTACATTATTTATGCAGGACGTTCTGATAAGTAGTGCGGGGCAGTTAGGAGGCAGGGGTCGGAACGGACGCAGTAACGACTATGCGATTGTTGCGATTTAGATACATGCCAAGCGCGCAAAACTCAAGTCAAGTGGATTGTGTTTGTTTGTTTGTTTGTTTGTCTATCGACAGCAGTCAAACTGACAACAAATGACATCGGCAAGAACAAGACTGACAAGCAAAGGCGAAGACGGCAGGTGATGCGTGGGTGTGTGTGTTTGTGTTTCTGGGCGTATGTGGGTGGTGCTGTTGTCTGTCTGTCTGTGTCACTGTGTTCGCATTGTTAACAACAACAAATGACATGTTGTCGTTGCCTTTGAATGCTTTATGACAAAATGTTGCTTCACCGAGCCATCCTTTCTTGTATTTCGCGAGTGCTACTTCTCCTTCCCTTCCTGACTGTCACTCTTCTCATTTCACTCCTACCTCCTATACTCTGCTGCCGCTCATGTTGCTGTTGTCAACGCCATTTGAAGCTGTTTTGCAATTCATGAATTGCTTAAAAGCACCTGTTCACCTCTCCCTGCAGAGTGGATTTAGATTTGTATTTCATTGCGAGCACGACCCCATTGTACCGCCTGCATAGAATAGAAACAGTCGAAATCACAGTCCAAATTGTCCGTTTATACGTGCAGAGCTCTTCGGAACTCAAAAACAAACAAGATAGAAATTATGTGCAAACGACACAAATGGCTGTAGTTGTACCAAACAACAATATTGGGTCCAACTATAATGAGATACTAAGTGCTGTACTTAAAGTACACACAAATTGACCAATTACTTTACACAACAGTCAGTGACTATCATATTTTAAAACACTGCCTTTAATATATACTATAGAGATTCAAAAGTGTAAAGAAAGGGAATTTAGAACTTTTTAAGTCCTACTCTAAAACGTACTCCTATTCAGCACGTGATTAATAATATTAAATCTGATTATTTTGTATAAAAACCAAGAAATTCGATCCAGTGTGATTCGAGAAATTGCATCTACAACTTTAAGGGCCAGTTTTTCAGTGGTAGTTTAAACTTAGTTTAAACTACGTTTAATTAAACGTCTCACGTAGTTTAACTATTCAAGCAGTTTTTCAGTGGCAGTTTAAGTTTCAGTCAGATCAGTGCTTAAAATATGGCAGCACCGGCGAATTATCGATTGTGAATAGCATTTAAGAAAAAGAAGAGGGTTATTTTTCTCATTTTGAACAGCTGATATTTAAGTTGCGGGAATGACGACGATTACAAGAAATTATAAAGATAATTAAGAAATGTAGAATGCACGAAATAATACATATCAGTGAGAATTTGTGCGTGTAATCGTTCAGTGTTACTTTATGCAATGAATAATAATAGAAAACTTATAAAATGAAAACCGATGGACAGACAAATGAGCGCAGAGCGTAAAGAGCGCATCTCACATTTTTCTGTCAAAATTATTGAGAGTTTAAACGTAGTTTAACCCACCAACATCGATGGGTTAAACTACGTTTAAGGTTCACTGAAAAACACGATTCTAAGTTTAAACTAAGTTTAAACTGCAAATGGAGTTCAACTACCTCTGAAAAACTGGCCCTAAGTGGCTCTAAAATCTGAACGGAGCGCCGTAGAAGGGTCAAACTTTATATTTTTATCTCGGCCTAATAAAGCTGTAGAATACAAATGGAGCTTCGTGGACGGGTTAAATTTTGCACATTTTATCTCATATTAAATCTGATTATTTTGTGCACAAATTAAGAGATTCGATTTAGTAATCTTTGAGAAATTGAATCTCCAACTAAAAATGGCTCTAGAATCAAAACGGAGCGTCGCAGAGGGGTAAAAGTTTTCACATTTTATCTCCTATTAAATCTGATTATTTGGTGTGAAAATCGAGAGATTCGATCCGGATTCAATCATGGAGGGGTCAAAGTTTTTACATTTTATCTCATATTAAATGGTGTAAAGCAAGAGATTTGATTCAGTGGCATCAACTTAAGAAGGCTGTAAAACCTAAACGGATTTGAAAAAGTTTTTCTTAAGTCCTTACTAACGAAGATTCCTAGAGAGGTCAAAGTGTGCATTGATTTTTTAGATTTTTGAGTTTAGAAATTTTCTTAAAACCTTGACCGCTCTAGGTCAATGTCTGCGTAGTTTATGCTGAATATCTTCGACAAATTGAATCTCCAACTAAAAATGGCTCTAGAATCAAAACGGAGCGTCGCAGATGGGTCAAAGTTTTCACATTTTATCTCATATTAAATATGATTATTTGGTGTAAGAATCGAGAGATTCGATTCGGATTCAATCGTGGAGGGGTCAAAGTTAGCCCATTTTTTCTCATATTGAATCTTGTTATTTGGTGTAACGCAAGAGATTTGATTCAGTGAGATACGAAAAATTGTATCTTCAACTTAATAAGGCTATAGAATCTAAACGGAGTTAAAACAAGTTTTTAAAAAAATCCCCAATAACTTTTAAACGGAGCGTCCTAGAGGGGTCAAAGTGGGTGCATAGATTTTTTAGATTTTTAAAGTTCTTCTCAGGCGTCCCGTGCTTCTGTCAAACGCTTGAAAATACTGTAAAACGTCTTTGCTTATGTCATAGATTGACAAATAGAATATGTTTTGAAAAATAGTGTTTGGTATTTTCCAAATTTCAATATCTATGTAGATGTTTGTAGTGTGTTAAAGCATGTCAACCTTTGGTTGCATTTAAACCACATGATCAACGAAATGTTGGTCTTTTGACTGCCGGTTGCCAACTATGAACGTTGTGGAAGTCGAGGAGATAAAACTGCAAACTTTGAGTGTTGCTGGTGCCCAAGCGTCGATCGGCCAACAACTGCAGCACCTCGTAGATGAGTCCTTTGTGCTCGTTTTCTATGTGAAGAGGTGGGAGCACCTCGGAGATTTAGTGTTTGTTGTAATACAACTGGCGCTGCTAAGTCAATGTTGTGCTGCACTCACCCAATACAACTCACAACCCCGAACTAAAGACTGAACTGAAAAGATACAACAAGGCGCCCTGCACACCGTATGCACTCCATAGAGAACGACATACGCAACAGCAACGTGTTGCGAGTCGTTGTTGTTTGCATTCAATCAACCGAAGTTGCATATGTTTGTGTGCTTGCTGAGTGTTTCTGTGGATGAGAGGGAGATGTGTAGCGAAGTTCTTGGTTCTTGTTGCGTGGCTGGCATTAGCAGAGTATTTGCGACTGCTTTTGTCAGTTAGTGTTGACGTGGTGCCTAAGGGCTGCAGGTGGAGGGCATTCTGTCGGTCGGTACCTGAAGCAAAGACGTAGTAACTGACGCTTTACTTTGAAACTAATTGAAATAAATGCGCCAACGTCGACGACTGACTCAGCCATCGAATTCATTAAAATTCATAGCATGTGTGCGTATGTATCCGTCTGTCTGTCACTGGATGTGCGTGAGTGTGTGTGTGTCTGCGATTGTGTTGTCATGTTTTGCTCCTGGCATCAATGAGCAAAGGAGCGAATGAGAGAGCGCCCTCTGATTGTGAGTTAATATTGCATACAAATGAAAATTTATTGACGTATTTGTTTGACAAACACAAGCTCTTGTCGCTCAAGTGGCTTAGTTACCTTGCGGCTGCCTCGAGCCGCTTACGGTTCCTTTATTTTATTTACTTTTTCGCCAGATATACAATATACTCTTGCACACAAACATTCAAATAGCATATACACCCAAAAACAAATACTGTATTAAAAACAAATACAAATGTATTTAAAATAACACTACAGAAGAAATGATGGATTTTGCGATATTCGGATGACTCAAGTAGAAATGTACCATAAGGCATCCCAACCAAAGGCCACCTGAAATGTTACTGATCAGGGTCGTCTAAAGTAATCCCCATTTCAAATCCGCGTAAGTCAACCTGATCCATCCTTCATAAAAAAATCTTGATCTAAGCTTACATAATGAAACCTTATGTGGCACTCATGAGGAAAGATTTGAAATCCTATTAACATAATATGTTCGAGATGTTATTAAAAACCTTTTATAAAAAAAATCAGGTTGTAAAATCATTTTGATCAAATAAAACATTCTAATAAATAAATGTTAAACTCAAATGCAAAAGAATTTCAAATTCTAAGCATTTTTAAAAATTCAACATATCTCATTTAGACACAAACGTTGACTTTTTGTCATCGCAAAAGTTATTAAGACAAAACTATTTTTTGTTTGAAAGTAGTTTCAAAGTATTTCAAATATACATCGAATTATATAAGGTTAGGAAGCCTCATCACGCAACCTGATCAGGATAACAACTTCGAATAACGTCACGTATTGAAACAGGAACTGATGTGAACCCTTGATCAGTATGTCAACGCCGTCAACAGTATTTGGAATTATTGTCGTCATCGCCGGCTAGCAGTTGCGAGAAATGTTCCCTCCAGAATCCTCATGTACCCTAGACATATGTTACTAGATTCCCGTATTCGTCCTTACAGGAAGAGGCTCCGGTCTTCAAATCTTCGGACAGACGGTTTATCTTCTGAACAAATTTTTGGGCCTCAATATCTCTCAATATCTCTACACTCACGTCTTTCTAGTTCTCTTTTCTTGCTCCTGAAAAATATCTCCCTTCTTATTCCCTCCTCTTATCGCTGTATCGCACCTTCGAATCGCGTAACTACCGACTGCAGGGTGGAGCTATTTCAGCGTATTTCTATGCAGTGGTTGAGCGATACTTTTCGTCATTCCACTTATTCCGTAGGAGGCGTTGGAATCCTAGCACCTCTACGGATGAGGAGTGCCTTGACCAAGCAGGTGTGAGAGGAGAGTGGCATAGGCTAGTTCGATTTGTTGTGTGTCCAGCTTGTCGACGTTTAGCTTTCTTTGTGTGTATTTCCGAATTTTCTACTGGGTCATTTCACATCAGAAATATCAATCTTGGCACGTTGTTTTCCGATCAAGTTTTAAAGATAATTGCCGATTTTTCTCCATACGAAATTGGTTCTCTGCCACATTATTTCTGGTAGGACATTATAAGAAGCAAAATAGGAAATTAAAGAACTGAGGCAAAAGCAATTTTGTATGGAGAATAATCGGCAATTGATCTTTAAAACTTGATAGTTCAGAAACTAAGGGATTCTACATCAAAATTATTTTTTTAATCGATGGAGAAATCTTAAGGGTTTCAAAACAAAATTGTTTTTGTTTTTTAAAATAGTGGGGCGTATACGTAACAGTGATTTGAAAAATACTTTTAACTTTTCCTAAGTTGAATGTATTTTATTTTTTTAAATTGTTATTTTTATGGGAATGCGTGATTATAATGCTTATATAAAGCATTAGTTTAAATAAAATATGTTTCGGCCACTTTAAATCCACAAAATTTCATCAAAATCGGAAGGCATCGTGCCATGATTGATATTTGTGACGTGGAATTACCCTACTGCCAACTTAATAATGTAGGTATATTAAAAATCTAATAATATCGTCATCTGAGAATTAGTTTACTCCAAAAACCATTCACTCGGTTTCGAGAAATGATTTTTCTCAAAAAAAGTAATACTCCGTAAAATAATTCTTGAAAACAAATTAAAAAAAAAAACAACTAACTACGATTTCATTTCTGATTTTGTGAATGGAAATTTGTATTTGACAGCATAAAATAAAATAAATATAAAACAAAATTAATGCATTTTGTGTATTTATTTATATTTTTAAATACATTTTTCAGTAAAGCAAGGAGTATTAAATACAAAAGTATTGAAAAAGCATTAAAACTACATTTATGTTAAACATGCAACAAAATAACTGATGATTTTTTTTTAGTGTACACTCAAATACACACACATTCACAGATTGACTGACATGACAGCCTTGGCATTAAACATGTCGGTTTGTATGGTTGCACGACAAATCGTTGCCAGTCAATGTCGATCGCAATGTTCTTCAAACAAAATACAAAAACAAATTGTGTTGCCTTCTAATTAGTTCGCAGCGTCAAAGTGCAACCAGGTCCTCTACCTTCCCCCTTAACCACTATTCTCCTCTCATATTACGACATCAATACTGCAGCCACTTTTCGGTTGCAAGGAATATTAGAGAATGTTTTAATAAGTGTTTTATTCATTTTATACCTTATGTATCGTTGGTAATTTAGAGGGGCCCAAAAATATATATATTTGATATATGATACATACTATTTTTTTTTCTTACAAATTAAATACATTTTTTTTACAATTAAAATCGACCCTGTTTAACCTCAGAATTGCAGGGTGTAAACATCGTCTGGACTATTGCTTCGAAGCAAACAGTGCTGTACTATGATCTGCTCTACGAGATGAATTTGAGTGTAAACATCCTGCACTCAGAGGTTCAGTCCAGTTCTTGAGTTAAATTTCAACTTGAACCGTCAATAAATTCCCTATTTCCATCGTCAAACGGAACCAGACACTTTCAGGCTATAATCTCGAATGTTCCAGAATTTTCTATATATCGCGTACAGTCAGCGTATCTCAGCATTTTCTACTGTGGCTAATAGAAAATTTATAAAAAATTTAAATTTAGCATTTTTTTAACAATTTATATAAACATTAAACACCTGGGTTGTACCTGGGTTGAAATTTACCCTATAAAACAAAACACTGGCCAGATCATGTTCGTCATATAACAGGTAGGGTTATGATAGAAATTCAATGATTAGTTCTCCATCATGATCCTATTACAATTTCTAATAGGGTGTGCTACCGGGACTTGGAGTACCCATGACATAGTTACATACTATTATAACGTGACCGGTTCACCGGGTTCAGAGCTGGGATATCCTCAGCGGACTCCAGTAGTCCGCGCGTCACAAAATTTATTATTGCGCAGGGAAACCCTCATAGAAATGAACACACCGACACAAGTCTTCAATTTATGCGATATACATCGCGTTTATTGTGAGTTATTATATTAATTAAGTATTTAATTATTTATGCAAAATTCCCCGTGCGTTGTCTCTGCGTACTGTTGACGGGCCGCTGATGCATACGGGCCTCTGCTGCATACGGTCCCTCGCCGCTTCTAAAATCTATATATATAATTTCAACCAGACTTACTTCAGGCCGCCTTGCTGGAACTGCGCTTATCCTTGGTCCTTAACCAGGACGGGAAACTGAACCTCCGGTCACGGTACAACGCTCCTACGGATCTCGCCTGCAGAAAGCGTTGTAACCGATCGGTCTTGTCAAGGTCGAAGTCGGGAACAGAGAGAGCGAATTAACGCTGTGCAGCGCCTTTTATAGGCCTGCGATTGGTGACTTGTTGCCTCGATTGTTGATTTGTTGACCGATCGTTGGTGACTTGTTGCCCGCCACTCTTGTAGTTTCGTCCATCTGTATGAGCTTTCTCGCTCACCAGTGAGAGTGTGTTAGTGACACTTTTGTTGCTTCGCTCACTGGTGAGTACGTGTTAGTCAAACACTCGTTGCCTTCTTCGCTTCACCAGCGAAAGCTTTGCTCACTGATGGGTAATGGTGGCTTTCGTGCCACGTGCCTGTGCCTCGCTTATGTCGACGGCGTTGATTCCCACGCCGATTCTTGTTCAACGCCGTAAAGCAGCGTAAATGTGTGATTACCATTTGCCCCCCAAATGGTACCGTCACACTATGAATATAATACAAATTTCGTTTGGGACCCAATTCTCGAATACTCCAAAACAGAATTCGTGGTTTTATATAATTTTTTACAGAAATCAATAATTATTAATGTAATAGCAAGAGCTCTAAAGATTTTAGGCCGTGTTCCCTTGAACAAATTATTGATATCTTTTTCGGTAATCTGGGGAATATTTCCTCAACTTTCATATAAAATTATCGTAGACGAACTCGAAAAATTTAGAGTTATAAGAAACTAATTTCTTCAATCTATTGTTGCATTGTTTTATAAATGAAACCAACAAATTTTGCGGCCTAACATTTTGTACGGCCAATCATCAGTCCGTTCCCGTGCTACTAATATTTGTCTTCACAATTATACGTTATTGTTGCATAAACACAGTATAAATTATACTTTTTCGAGTAGAAATGAAGTCATTACTCGAGAAAACTGCAATTTTGAGTGAAGTTTCTGTTGACATAACTGTCATAGATTGGGCATTATGTAATTTTCTGTTTAAAAATCAATTATTTGCCGTTCGAATGCACCACGTGATGCTGACAAAGCCAAAATCTGTCTGCTTCCGAAAACTAACGACATATGGTGCAGAACTCTTATCAGGTTTTCGGTGAAATAATGATTGAACCCAATTTAACTATTTCGTGTAGAACAATGATGTAGTTTTAGATACCATAACAACATAAATGGTATCGGTAACAGGAGCAGAACATTGATAGTCGGAAAATCGTACACATTTCATATACCAATTAGACATTGTTGATGTATTTGAACTGTAATCAAACGATAGAGCAGAAAAGAGGAGTATAGTATAGAGTAGTAGTTTTGCTATGGGTAGAACCTGTAGTTAGTGCTGGTGCTGAATTTGATTTTTCGGCAACAATTTTGTTGTTTTCACTTGAAATTGATTGTGCAAGTTGTTCTTGCTATCGTCATTGTGCTTTTAGCATATGCTGCACTCGAACTTCAAACCTGGCAAGAATTGAAAAATTTTACAAAATAATTTGCCGATTAATGCAATAATGTACTACACTCGGGGAGTACAGAGGCCGTGAATAGAGCCACCCTTTTGCGATTCACACGTCTATAGCATGAAGTTCAATTATGAGCAGCAACTATTGCTCGTGGAGTGCAACGAGTGCCAGTGCATTTTAGCTGCTAGCCATGCATTAGGCATCGTGCTACGCTGTCTAACATCCACAATTTGCAATGCTCTTGAAAATGTGGCCTAATTAGTGGGCCCTTGCATTAGGCCGTCTCACTGATTCTCGGTTTTTGTCGCTGGAGGATAGCAGCAGTAACAACTGTCTGTATCACTCTCTGTCTTTCTGTCAGCCAATGTTGCCTCTGGTGTAGAACTTTTCAAACCGATTGAAGTCATAGCAGCTCTGACCACAGAGCAGAAGTCGTGGTTACATTGGTCGCGTTGCCCCAAACATCGAAATTGCATTCGGCATCGGCATGTGAAATATTCCGTATTGAAAACTGAATGTTTTAATATCTGCAAAATGCTATATTTTGATTGTATCTGTAGATAATTTTGGTGCATATCGCGGATATACTTCTGAATATACATCTGCGCAGGAAAATTAAACCAACCGTGGTTAAGTTATGGATTCTACCATGGATGAATTCTACCTTATTAACTACGTTTAAATCAGAAATTCATTACATTTCGTTCACTGATTCTATAACCGAACTTATCCAATATTGTAAATCCCTACACTCTGTAAAAAATCTCATAAAATCCCATTCAAATTTTTCAATAGGACAGTTATAGAATAGGACAGACAATTTTTTTTTGCTTCAAATTCAAAAATAATTTTATAGTATTTTGTTATATTTAATGAGATTTCCCTATTCAATTAATAGTTTATCCTATGGACTGATTACAAAATTAAGAACCATTACTTTTATTGAATCTTTTTTCTGTGTGTATATTTTGAAAACCCAATCATGTCCAAATCAGTATAAAATCTACGAAGTAAGAATTTTTTAGGTTTCTTAAAAATAACGGTATGATCAATAATCAACAACAAATAATGCCTAAAATAGTATTTAAGTTATCTTTTAAATGTTATTAATATCTGTAAATTGTCTGAAAAGTCTCAGCACACCGCAAAGTGTTACTCAACGTGTTTCGAATTCAATTAGATTTTAAACAATTCGTTTTAAGAGCAAAAGTATGGAAAATGGACGTGGTCCGAACATTTTTACGCCCACCTCCCATATAATCCTAATTTTAAAAGGTACTTTTTTAAACCATCGGGTTGAAACTCAGTACGAATTGGTTTTTGGTCATATGACGACTACATTCAAAAATGACAGTGTGACCAAACGCTCTTAAATCGGGTGAAATTCAGTATTTTCGGAACCACTGAACCGATTTTAAAAATTTAAAAAGTGTTTTACAGAAAGAACTCGAGAGAACTTAAGTTTGAAAATTGGAGTTTGTATCTTTAATGGTTATGGAGATAAAAATCAGTAAAATTGATTTTTTTTAATGAACATTTTTTTAAAAATTCTTAAAAATCCAAAAGTTATCCGATTTTTAAAATTCTTTTGTTTATGAAAAGCTTACATTGAGATCTAAAGAAAATGTGCTTACATGAGAAAATATCTTGATTAGTTTAAAAGATATAGACTAGAACTAGATTTTTTTTTTCATTTTCGAAGACTTTACTTTACATATTTATACATAGATTGTATATTTTATCATGAAATCAAAATATTTGTACCGAACTTTTATAAATAATAAACACATATATCATAAACAGGAAACCGTTTTTAAATATCTGAAGTGGTTTAGTAAATATAAAATTGTAAAGTCGATATTTTTTATTTTCCATTTTTTAATTTTTTTTTTTTTTGGAAAAATTTACTTTTACGTAAATCTCCGTAAGTATTTTTTTTCTTCAGTAACATGTACTTTTGTTATATTTTTTTGATAGATAACATTACTGGGAATCTTTTAAATGATAAAACTTATCCAAAATATATTTAACCAATCTGAAACCCTGGTCAAAATTCAACTTTTTAAAATTTTGACTTTGACCCCCTGCAGAAAAGTTTTCAAAGTTAAAGTAAATTTTATGTAAGCTGTTTTTAGGACGAGCTATTTCTACGTATTTTTGACCCTTACTTATTTGTGCAAAAATAATCATTTTTTAACGAGACTTAGGTTAAACCCGCTATATCTCACATTATAATATATATATATTTCTAAAAATGTTTTATAAAGCATAAGTACATAAAACTGTTGTATATTAAGTAAAAATTTCATGATGATAAGGGTAATACTTATTTAGAAATAGTCAGTCAAATTTTAGATTTTTTTTTTTCTAATTTTTTTATTTTTCTTCATTTTCAAAAAAAAAGTATTCAGAAACTATATACAGATTGTCTTTATATTTTCCGCATAGATTTCTTGAAATCTCTTCTTTTCAATGATACCAAACACTTAAGGACTGCGTCGAATTAAATTGTCCGCTACAAAAATGAAAAAATTTAGAAATCTAGTAATCGAATTTTTATAGAATGAAATATTTTATTTTGCAAATTATTTTTAGATTTAAAAAAAAATATAAAAAACCAGAAATTAATATTTTTTAATAAAAAGTTTTAATTTTTCCGGAACCCCTTCCATTAATGTTGTAATGGTAGTGTCCGACACCCTCACAGCTGCTGAAGACCACTTTCTTTTAAAGTCTTGAAGGTCTTTGGCCACTTTTTTTGTTGTCTTCATCTCCCTTTTTACTAAAGCCCAGTATCTCCTAATCGGCCTGGGTTCTGGGCAGTTTGGTGGATTAGCTTCTCTAGGCACCAAAATCACTGCATTTTGTTGGATCCACTCTAAGGCCGTTTTGCTGTAGTGACATGAAACGAGGTCAGGCCATAAAAATGTGGACACTTCATGTTGGAGTAAAAATGGAAGCAATCTCTTTTGCAAGCATTCCTTCACGTATATTTCGCTATTAATTGTACCCGATTTCACGAAAGAGCTGCTCCTTTTTCCTCAACTGCAAATTGCCTGCCAAACAAGGAATTTCTTTGGGAATTTTGTCATTTTTTTTTATTTGAATTTTTCAGCGACATTTCCTCGAGAATCGGCTGTATAAAATTCCTGTCCAGGTAGCTGAGAAAAGTCTGCTAAAACATAAGTTTCGTCGTCCATTATGCAGCAATCGAATTTTTTAAAAAAATCTTGGTTCAGCTTTTTAGCTCGTTGTTTTGCGGTTTCATTCTTGACGGAATTTCTATCCGGAACTTTTTGGACCTTGTACGTCTTCAGCCCAGCTTCTTTCTTAGTCCTGCGCACGAAAGATTCTGAGCAATCCGCCATTCTCGCCAATTTCCTTCCGGATATGCTTGGATCTTTCTTTAAAGTATTCACAACCTTCTTCGACTTTTCACGATCATGTGAGCCTTTTTTTTACCAGAACCTTTCTTCCGATCAATACTCGGGTCTTCCTTAAAGCGGTTGCTAACGCGAGAAATGGTCTTAGGGTAGGGGCTAACCCTAAGACCATTTCTCCTTGGCAATTTTTTTAAAAACCAACTAGGTTGTTTTTGAAAAATTTTAATTATATTTTCTCGCACTTCCACTTCGTTTGCCATTTTCGCGTTAAATAAATTTTGTATTGACTATAACTGACACAAATTATTTTCTGCCATTTAATTCAGAGCTACTATGATCAAATTTTTTTAATTTGAATATTGCAATAGCACATTATGGGAAGATATGTAACGGATAATTTTATTCGACGCAGTCCTTATATATTTACTTTACATATGTGTGCAAAATTACATATTAACTAACATAATGTTTCATCAAAATTTCGTATTTTTTAATTTTTTTTTGATTTTGCACACCCGCAGAAAAGTTTTCAAAGCCCAACGTAAAAATTTAACCATGCAATTTGAAAGATTAATTAGTTCTTAACATTTTTTAACATTACTTATTTATTGCCCGTCGAACTATATATGCAGGACAACATTATTTTAGAAAAGATAAAATTTTGAAAAGGACTTGTACTAAAACCGTTATATCTACCCTTATAATGTATATATTTACAAATTATTTTTATTAATTTTGAAGTATATAAAATGAGTATATATTTGGTAGAAGTTTTATGATGATAGCTTTATCATAGCGTTAATTATGTTCAATCAAATTCAATGTTAGTTTCGATTAATTTCCCATACGAAATATTTATCTACACTAGAATCATGTTTAGTATTTTATATGGGAAATTTAGAAATCTAATCGATATTAATATTACTGATTCCAATTATATTTATAAAAAATGAAAAGTTCCATCTTGCTTGTCACTATCATTTTTTATGCCACGCCATACATCAACGAGTTGGGAAAGTTAGGTCACATGGGTAAGTTCGGTCACATGGGGCGGATCTTTATAGTCGGTCGGGCCCGACTATGGAATACCCTACACCTTTGGTGGGGATATAAACCCTCAGAATATTATTCATATATCAGAAATTTACGTCTTATATCCCCATAAATTAAAAAAATTATATAAAGAATAAAAAACTAAAAAAAAAATTTGAAAAATGTGATTGGGCGGACCACGCCTATATTTAAAATTTGAAAGGCTAATATTTCATAGATTTGATTTTAATAATTTACGGATCAATTTTCCACTATGAAAACCCGGGAAATAATGAAAAAAAAAAAAGTGGGCGGATCACGCCCATTTTTGGACCACATAGTTTTAGGTGAATTATAACAATATATTTTAAATTTTATAACTATACCTTGAATACTTTTCGAGTTATTAGTTCCGAAAGAGTTATATAAAAGTGACTTGTATGGGAGGTGGGCGTGGCCGTTGACCGATTTAGCTCATTTTCAAACTCAGTTCCTACTTTTGGTTCAAATATATTGAGACGAAATTTCATCGCATTCTGATCAGTATTTCTCAAGTTATTCTGTATTCGGACAGCAAGACAGCAAGACAGCAAGACAGCAAGACAGCAAGACGGACAGACAGACAGACAGACAGACGGACATGGCTAAACGGACTCGGGTAGTGATGCTGATCAAGAATATATATACTTTTCCATACCGGACACGCCTCCTAAGGGGCGTTACAATATATGCACAAAGTTAATATACCCTGTACCTCATAGGTGTAGGGTATAAAAATGGTATTGAAAGTGTAGAGTCACTTTTAATACCATTAAAACTATATGAACTATATGTTGGAGCACTCAGGGGCAGATAAACTATTCGGATTATGTTTGTACATAATTCAATGCTTGACATAAAAAATAAACTCAGAGATGTTTTCAGATGTATTTTTCATTTTCACTGCTAAAGTTTTCGATCAAAGTAAGAAATTTTTCCGAAAAACACATGTTTTAAAAGATACAGCACCTACCACATGTTGTATATGTTAACGAAAAAAAATTTCTATCGGATTGCCGATACTTGGACCTTCATTTAATTGTAAAATATGTTAATATTCCTAAAAGACTGAATTTTTAAAAAATCTTAATACACCCAGTACAAAATTCCCTCAAATCCCATTAAAATTGGTCAATAGGACAATTATTGATTTAATAGTATACAAAAAATAAATCTTTTCATATAAACTCAATGGCAATGTATTTTCTAGTATTTAATGGTATTTTTCGATTAAAATAATAATTTATTTATTTTTAATAGTAAAAAGCTATTATTTATATAGTATTTTTTTCTGGGTGTATACACATTTTTTTAATAAAATATTTATTTTTAAAAGTCACGTTTGCAATAGTGTACCAAAAGAAAACAATAACATTTTACAACAAAAATTTGGATTTTTCATAATTGCAGTATTATCTATCAATCACATTTTTGCATTCTTAGCAATAACATTTTTAGCAGATTCTAACTTTTGTTTTTGTCAATTTTGGCCACTAATGCAATACTGTAGGCCGCGAATATTGAACAAAGTTATCAATTTTTCTACAAAGTTCACTAGAATTTCAATATAGGATTACTCTAGTACACAAATAACAAAATATATTGCATACTTTAAGGGATAAACACAATGAGCAGATAAGTACACTTTGTGTAGGAGGCCTATTTGCACCAAATTTTGTTATGTTCACAAATTTAACGTGTACGAAATTTCAAATTGATTTCTCTATCCGATTCAGTGTATTTGCTGTCTAAATGAAGTGGGTGAGGGTACAATTGTATGCGAGGCATGAGTTTTCGCCCACCGATTTACTCTAAACTTTTCAAGAACCTTTGCTTATGTAATGGCATTGATTTTATTTAAATACATGTACTGTCAATGCTTGAAGTAGTGTCAAAACAAAAATAAGACGTAGTTATACTTACCCAAGTAACCTCTTAGTGGCAACTTAAGTGGTAGCCACACAATTGCCATTAAAGTGTTTGTTCTAAATCATGCGAAATATACTTGTTTGCCACGCAATTGCCAGTCAAAAAGCCCCGGGGCGAGGCTTAGTTGCCACAAATTTCGATTCATTAAAGTGTCGGTTCACCTATTTGGAACTTAAACTTAAAGCAGGTCAGAGGATTCTGCTGCTATTAAGAAAGTGATTGTAGTTCTTTTTAAGAATTGTTGAAGAACATTTATTGACAATTGAAATTGACAGTCCGAAATAATATCGGACTGGAATATTGTAAGTATGATAAAGTTATTTTAAAACTGAACACAATTTGAAAAATATCAAGGCTATTTATACAATTTTTAAAAAATTGTTAAATAAAAACATACTTGAATTATAATTTGAACAAAATCATTAAGTGTATAAACATAAAGTCTAAAATAAATAATTTGACAGAATACATCTTGTTTCAAACTGTAATTTTAAATGTGAAACTTGTGCAAATTAAAAATAAAAGTAATAAAGATCCTACGCAGTGCCATAAGCGCAAATGTTTGTCATGTAATAAAGTGCATATAACGTCAAAAATATGCTAAGGCATAATAATATAAGTCTTTACGAACAGATTTTTCGGCAAACTACAGATTTTTAACAAACGGTTCAAGTTTTCGGGTTTAAGCTTATATTCTACCCTCTCTAATTTTAACGCGCACCTAAAAAAAGCAATTTGAGAAAATTTTGAAAAAAAGTGATTATTTTTTAATTTCTTAAATTATACTATTCCGACGTCGGCCTCAGCAGTCCAGAGGTAGCTCGCTGGACTTGTATTCTGAAGGTCTCGGGTTCGAATCCCGGCTTGGGAATGGGCGCTCGTGGTGATATTAACCACAAAATTGTATAGTTTTCACAGTACAATGGATATAGTCTGTCTGAGTGCTGTGGATCTTAGTAGATATACCAAAAAAAAAAAAAAAAAATATATATACTATTCCGACTCTAATTTTTTACAAACTTACGTTCCATGGACATATGTAGTGGATATAATAAAGATTTTGTGTATTATAATATACATTTATACCATTTTAAAGTTAATTAGCTACATTATTAATAAACATGTTCCTATTAGGTTCTTCATTATATACATGCAACATATATGGAACATAATACCTTTTATAATTTGCCACTATTTTGCCACGTCATAACATCAAAGTTAGCTCCGCCCATTATCGTATATGTTCCATTATCGAAATGTATGACTTATATATCACAGCATTTTGACATATTATTGCGTATGTTCCATACATGTTCTTAGCCACCACTTTGCAACTAAAAAAATTCTAGTTTGCAACACTGGTGTTAGAGGTAACTTAAAAGTTACACATTTGCCACAAAAGTTTGTGACGATTGTCGAGCCGTGGTTACTTGGGTAAGAAATCTATAATGATGTACAATGCTGAAATGAACTGCTTATGACACTGAGTACTCAGTGATTTTACATTTTATTTAATCATTCTTATCCTAAGAAATTTTCATTAATTATTGAAATATGGAAACAATTCAAAAAGGTATAAGAAAATCATTTAATATTATAATATTTTAATCATTATTTGGATATTGGATATACATATTGCTTTTCGACCAATGCGTTGTTTTTGTCGTACAAAAAATTTTAAAATATAAAAAAAAATTGAAATACCGACAATCACATTGCTGCCGTCGAACGCCGATTGGCAGATTTGTTGTTGTTTTCAATGTTCGTATTCTCACTCGTTTCTCGTTGTGCTCACTCAATGCACAAACTGAACTTGTTGTGTGTCATTTGGTTTTGTTCTTCAAAACATTGAATGGCTTGACACCAATGAAACAAATACTGCAGTGAAGTGAAGTCACTGTTGAGACTTCACTGTAATACTGTAGACTGCCATTGCAAAATGCACTCAATACTGTAAGTGCACTAGTGCATATTACGCAGAGGGAACTTGAAATGCATTTGTACAGATATCTTCTCGTTCATGTTCCGGATTAAATACAAAAAGTCATATTTTGTTCTTGTCCTTTTTTGTGATAATCGCCAGAGGCCAGACGATAAATTTAATTCACGACTAGTATACTTTTTATAAATACACAAAATTCAGTTAGTATTTCATGTGTAGTTCCGAATAAACATGCACACTAAATGCTATCGATTGTCCAAAATGTATTCAATGTCCAGAGGTAGAATTTTTTTATATATTTTTTGTGTTAGCAATATGCAATTGTAATAACTTGTATTTTTTCAATTTACATGTTTGTTCTGTGCTAAATATTGGAGCATCTGCAGCGCCCTGTTTTACCCCGCTTTATTTGCTGTAAACAAATATTTTGATAACGTACTTTGGATGCCAGATAATTTCCATAAACGAAGCGGTCCATGGGTCCACATGCTCCTTCTACCAGCTCATTGGAGTATTTTTTTTATATTTTATTTACCTGCAGCTGCGTGATTTATGATTTGTTTAGACCAAAACCGAATATCAATGAACTGAATATGCAGTCGGTAGTCAGTGTGGTGCGACGCAGCGCAGGGCGGTGGGCGCACGTAGCTGCCGCCAGAGGCGCTCTGATCTGTAATATTTCATCACGGAATGCGCTCCGACACCTCGTTCATTGGCAACTATTTCGCAGCGAACGTGCATTCATTTCGAATGCTGCGAAGAGGTTTGGCAAGGCAAGGACTTGCCGATGCATTACTTCTCTACAACAACAACAACAAACATCAATTACAACAACAAAAAGATGAATAAGAAGAAAAAGAAGAACTCGAATACTTTGTAGCCACGCAACCAACCAGCAGAGGAAATAAAAATGCTTTGTGAAGAAGTCGTGCGAGTGGTTGTGACTCCGTTGACTACTACACATCGATGAGTATGTGAATGTGTATGCCATACCGCGTATCCTGGCAGCCTCTTATTTTGCTTTTCCATCATCTGCTGCTTCTTCTTCTGCTTCTTTCTCACATCTTCATCTTCTTGTTCTTCTTTGGCGAACAACGGCGCTGATGTGTTTGGCATTTGGCATGCATGGCAGCGAAATATGAAGCGCTGCGCTACTTCCGGTGATCTACAAACGATGCACAGTGGGCCAACGAGGCGAAAATCTTTAAATTTGATATTGACCTTGAATTTTTTTTTCATTGTGTAATCAAATAAATTACCTTCAATATGGCAACACCTATTTAACGTTTGTGTATTATAATATTATTTGGCTTAATATACAAGTTCCTATTAGGTTCTTCATTATATACATGCAACATATATGGAACATAATACATTTTATAATTTGCCACTATTTTGCAACGTCATAACAACAAAGTAAACTGAACTTGTTGTGTGTCATTTGGTTTTGTTCTTCAAAACATTGAATGTCTTGACACCAATGAAACAAATACTGCAGTGAAGTGAAGTCACTGGAGAGACTTCACTATAAAACTGTAGACTGCCATTGCAAAATGCACTCAATACTGTAAGTGCACTAGTGCATATTACGGAGAGGGAACTTCAAATGCATTTGTACAAATGTCTTCTCTTGTCAAATCTGCTCATCAAACTAGCTGAATTTAGTGACGCACGTAAAGTTTTCTTGAAATAAATGCACTTTAAATATGTTTGGTGGAAGGTATATAAATATTATTGCAAAAATATGTTAACTCTATAGTGATGATCATTTGCAAGAACAACACAAGAAATGGTAATCTTATTCTTGCAAACTATGTCTTGCTCTCGCTCTTGCATAGGTATTGTTCTTTTAATACCTTTCTTTTTTTGTAATTTTATGAAACAGATCGAAAACAAATATCTTAAAATGCATATTAATTATGAAAACTAATAGAATTTGAACACTAATTGTATTTAAGTTACTTATTTTCCATATTTTAAATGTCTTCAACAAAAAAAAAAAATATTTTACTAACAAAATCATATAAATTTTAATTATATTTTATAAAGAATTAACTAATAAAAATAATTGTATAAATCAATTGATCTTGACGAAACTATTCAAAATCACAAGGACATAATAAAATGTAAGGTTCATAATAAATATAAGGAATATTTCGTATAGGCATATTTCTGTTTTCGTTATATATTAATAAAATCCGTATGCTACACGTACCGTATGTCAAGAGAACACACACATTCTATCTTGCAGGGTAACATTTATCTTTGCGAACACAAACGCAAACGGTACAAAGCGAACACAAAAAACAGAAAAAAGAGAATAAAACAATAACGAATTACGATGCGTATACACACACTTTCGCATGACAACTCTTTGTTGCTATCCTGTATCATTGCATGGCAACAAACAGACGCATGATAACAGACAGATGCATGACAACGGATAGACATATGACAACGGACAGACGCTTGACAACAGAAAGTCGCATGGCACCACACTACATGTATGTATCTAATACAGCTATCTAGTTGGCAGCAACAACGAGTGTTCCTTGTGGTACAAAAAATGTACCGCCAAAAATTCTATCAAAAGCTTAAATGCTGCTTTATTCGCATTTTTGTTGTTGTTGTACTTTCAAACGAATCAGCGAATTGTGAAAAAAAACAAAAACACAAGAAGCAATATCAGCTAAATGAGGTACACTGTAAAAATGTCCATAAATTATTTTTTTTGGTTTTATAAGTTAAATGAAATAATGCACATAGAACTTTACTTAATAAAAACTTCATGATTTTACAATTAATAAAAAACTATGTATAAAAGTGAAACAAAAATAATAATATGGATAGCACAATGCATGTGCACATGCACATGCATATTCGATTTACGAACTAGCGTAGCGAAAAAAACAGAAACAACATTGTTTTGTCTATTGTATCTTTTTGAAGCGACTTTTGAAGCACTTTTGAAGCTTTTTACAGCTTCAAAAGTATTTCACAGAACTTATTTTTATGATGCTTACATTCTTTAGCCTTGATATACAAAAAAAAAAAAATAATAAAAATACACATTTGTACGCTTTCCATTTTTACTTGTTGTTCAATATAAAATAATATCATGAATTCTTTTTAATTTCATTATTACCTTAAAAACATAATAAATACACTGAAATGATAAAAAAAAACGCAAGAGTCTTGCTTTTCTTGCATTTCTTGCAGTGTTAGTTTTGCACTTGCTCTTGTTCTTGCATTTCTTATCTTGCTTTTGTTCTTGCAAAAAATCTCGATGCAAGAAAGGCTCGCTCTTGTTCTTGCAAAAAATGCAAGAACAAGAACAAAATGCAAGAACAATAAATTTTTGATCATCACTAATTGAAATATGACAGAAAGTCGCATGTTATATTTTGTAGGTAAGCGAGACCCTCGATCTATCATTGTTTTTTTAAAATCACAACCAACCTGTCATCATAAACAATCGAAATACCAAGTTCCCTTGATATTGCTTATTTCGTTCTATTGTTTTCCAGCTTTTCGAGGACACATTTCACGAGAAAGAAACTTGAAATAAAAATAAAAATCAATATGCATTGCAAGACTAAATATTTCTATTCAAAAAACAATTTACAGCATTCACGGAGATAGGTTTTATTTTAAATAATTCCGTCTATTTATTCCCAGAGATAATTATAATAATTTGCCCCTAAGAGAATATTACACAGAATTCATTCTTTAAGGAGCCAGTGCTTTTTCGCACATTTCTTTTCCAGACAATTTTTACCCGAATAATTATTCTACGAGACAATTTGTGCGAAAAGGACACCAAAGTATTTTCAGTTTCCCATTTTTATACTGTGCTGAGGCAAGTTATTGTGTGGTGAGTTTTAGTTTGGTGAGTTTTGGAGTTGTAAGTTCAGGAATTTATCTTCTACAGACCCAGGAGAAGGTCACTATATAATTTTCGTTAACCACGGCCATTTTTCGCCCATTTTTATTTTTGCTGTATAATTCAGATTCATACACGCTAAAATGGCTCTCCCAAACATAATTTTGCAGGCATTACATATATCTTTGGAGCTTTATGCAAACAAAGTTATTATTTCATTGCCAAACATTATTATAATAACAGCCAAACTTAATTTTGTTTTCGTTCAAACATATTTATGTTCAGAATGAATAATTTTCGGCGTTCTTGCAAACATATATATGTTTGAATGTAAAAAAAAAATATTTAAATGTAAACATATTTATGTTTATATTTAATTTATATGTAAAAATAGTAAATTTAGTGCTAATATCTTCTTTACACAATATTCGTATTTTCCCTATTTTTAATTAATTAATTTTTTTTTATTAAATAATTATAAACCTAAACTTTTATTTTATTTTTATTACACATATTTTATTTACACCTAATAATTTTATTTCCATCTATTGTTCTTATTTTGAGTTAAGTACTTTACGGATGAATTGGAAATTTCACAAACATCCACTATCTGGTATTAACAGTAAGTGGCGGTACTTAAACAAATTCTTCCACCAAAAAGAACTTCTGAACTGTATGAAAAGTATTAATGTGAATGTTACTGAGTGCTAAAAGTAGACAGCGCTGTTATTTAATTGTGATATCGAATGCCAAACATATATATAATCAAATAATGCTATTATTTTTAAATTCGTTGTCACCCAGTAACAATCACGAATAACCAAATACATATAATTCAAAGAACCTTTTATTGAAGTTGGGTGTATTAAATAGCGGAAATATCAAACATACATATATTAATATCTGATGAAAAATATATATTTCTACAGAAAAATTAATATAGTAAATTCAATTAATGTAGTAAATTCAATTTATGTTTAAATATCGTAAAATAATATTTCAATCTGAACAAAATAATAATACAAGTTAATTATAATGTAATTAGAAATTACTACCAATATTTATATGGTGAATTCAAATTACGTTATAATTACATTCTAGCATATTCAAACAAATCTTTTCTATGCGTGTAGTAAAACCACTGAATGTATTTTTCTGATAATTTGCATTACTATGCTATAAAGACCTATGCTATAAAGAGCATACATAAATCAGATTGGGCAAAGGGAAGTAGCATCTCCCACCACAGCGAAACTCACCACACCAAAATTCACCACATCTAAACCCATCACCCCGAAATTCACCACACCGAAACTCACCACACTAAATTCATCACTCTAAAACTCACCACATTAAAACTTCTACTAGAAAAAACTCTACGGGGAAGAAGTCTACTGGGAAGAATTCTACGGGAAAGCGTTCAATAAGGCGGAATTTTGCTGGCAATTATTTTTGTCTTGGTTACTACATTTATAACACCAATAAAAAACGTCCACAGCGAAGCACGGGTTCCTGATATAAATAATAAAAATGTTCTTTATATTAATAAAATTACTCCATATTCTTGCATTCACAAAATTCTTGCACGAGTCGTGCACGGGTTCAGCTAGTTTTTAATATATTTCATTTAGTTTGTATAAAATTCAAAATATATAAGTTTATTTAAAATGTATTATATTTTCATAACATATTGGCCATTTCTATTTTTTTATATATTATTTTTTAAATAGAAATTTCGCCAACCTTTGCTCTTAGTCCCACTGTGCGACGTTTTATGTTGTTTTGAGCATGGGGTATTTTTGCGAGACCTCGTGCTGCGAATGAAACGTGTTGAAACTTTTGAGTTCTGAAATGATTCGGTCGAATCCCGTATTCAATTTGCAGCGTTTCACACATGCAAGCAGCCTTCTTGGCACCGTCGGACTCAGCGGCATAACACGTTCTGGCAGTTGCAGCGAACGCAAATATTGCGCAAAACATGGCCAGTGCATTATTATTTTTTTTTTACAATTCTAAACAAACCAATTACACTGATAATGGGCTCAATGTTTCGAATTTAAATATAACATATAACAATTAAATATAATATATTGTCGGTGATACTGGAAAACCGCCTATCTACATTTATGTTTTATATGAGGTATTTGAACATAAGTGGTCGGTTCGCAGGTCACAAGGGACTGATCATGTCCATTTTAACTGACAGACAACGTAGATATATAAGTAATCTAAATTATAAGTTTCATTTATTTAGCTCTTCTAATTTTTTTGCAATCATGATTTCAACACACAGACAAACGGACATACGGACATCGCTAAATCGACTCAGGAGGTCATGCTGATCAAGAATATATATACTTTTCCATACCGGAGATGCTTCCTTCTGGGTGTTACAAACGGCGTACCAAACTGAATATACCCTTTTACTCTTAGTGTAGGGTATACAAATATAATTTCGCATTTACAAAAACTTAGCACGGGCAACGCTGTGAACGGGTCTAGCTAATTTAAAAATAAAAAACGTTATTTTAGAAATATGGGCCGTGTAAAGCACTGCTCAATTGTTGAACGATCCCTCATTCGAAGGTTATAAAATTAAGATCAAAACCATTGCAAATAAACCAAATCTATTGGACGGTTAATAACATTGTATTCCTGTTTGCATTGCTGCAGCTGACTTAAGAAAGGTTCCGACTTGATAGTAACTTTATTTGATTATTCCCATTCATGACAGTTTTCTAGGGTCTAAATCTCTTTGTTAATTTGTTTTTTGGTTCCGCTTCTCCGTCTAAACGACTGATCCGATTCGCTTGAAATTTTTACCACAGATACGGTTTGTTCTGGAGGGAATGATAGGCTATATGTGGGAGGGATTGGACATAGGGGCGTGGCACATTCGATACAGCTTAAGCTTTCAAAACGATATAACGTGGCACTTACGGCAGCTACAAACATGAAACAAAAAATTCAAATACAAAATCTCAATACACTAAAATTCACCACACTAAAACTCACCATACTAAAACTCACCACACTAAAACTCACCACACTAAAATTCATCACACTAAAATTCACCACACTAAACCTCACCACAATAAAATTGATCACACTAAAACTCACCACAATAAAATTCACCACACTAAAACTCAGCTAGTTAACAATAAATTCTTGCAAGTGAACGCGAAAAACTAAAATTTATCAAAATTTTCTAAATAAGTAATAAATTTTAATGAACGTATTATATTTCCGTAATTGTGTATAAACTTAAAACTCAAAATTTTGTAGTGCGCTAAATGTGACAAATATTTTGCCTGTCGTACTGCTTAAGATAAATTGTTCAAATTCAAAATGACTTTAATTTTGAAGCAAAGTCTGGTTTGGAAGCACAACAAACTTGTTGAATCGAAGTATTTAACTAATGTAAATATGTTCTAAATTAACTAGAAATTAGTTACATAGTATATTTTATTGAAAATAAACAAAACCAAATAACTACATAATATGGTTTAATTAAATCCAAATAATTTTATTTGATACGAACACAAAATGCTTCTATTTGCATAGCATTAATGAACATGTCAAACTTGGGCCAATAACACAAAATCAAACTGGACGGAAGGGTGGTCGGCTGGATGAACGGATAAATGGTCGAATGGTCGAATGGTTTGACGGTATGGCTACTCTCATTAGGAAAAGGCCAAAGATTGTTTGTATCACAGAATCTATTCAAATTGTAGTGATTTTCTTCTGCGTCATTCTAGTAGTTGCTACATATTCTATGTATTTCGACTACAATTTGCACTGAAGCCGGTTTAATTAAATGTTCGACTCATATTCAAATATTAGCACTATGTTCGGGGGAAATTCAATTAAATGCATTGGCAACGCGGTACGCAGTAAAGCCAACAGCAGAGGCACACAGACACACACATTGATGGTTGTTTAATCCATTGGATACACATTGTAGAACAAGTCAGAAATAATATTTTCCTTTTATTATTTAAAATGTTTGTTAATTAACAAAAAATACATCATCGCTGCTGCTGCTGCTACTGTCGCTGTCAGTTGTCAGAGTGACAAACAGACAGACAGCCATAGAGACAGACGCATGGTAGGACGGACGCTCGAGTTTACGTGCTGACGCTACCACGAAAACGGTCTCCTGGTCCCGGTCCACGACTCAGATGCTCATGTCATCAGCAGTGTAAATAACAGGACGCATCACGACTGCTCATATTTTTTGTTTGTCTCGTTTTTACTGTAAAAATTACAGAATTTTCGTCCAAACGCAACGACCGACACAACGTACATCGTACATCGCACATGCAAATCATCCGCAGGCCAAGTGGGTGTTTTTATAGGTAGGGCCTATAAAATCATATTGCCGGCTTTTGCCCGGCAATCACTCGATGAAAAATTAAAACGATGCCTTGCCTGCGTCCAGGACGACAGGACGACACACGTCTGCTCCTGCTGCTGTTGGGTGCGGCATCTGGTCATGTGACATGTTTCATCACAACTGGCAGTACGTTTATTTGTCACTCTCACGCCTCGCCTTCGAAAAATTGACGTACAATTGTTACGTTATATTTCGCTTTATTTTGCGGCGTAAAAACTGTGCAATTTTAATTTTGGCATTTTTCGTATATGCATTTTAATTCATGTCCGTTGTCTGCCCAAAGGTAAAGAAATATTAATGCGAAATATTACATCACATGAGGCTTGGAATGCTGGCGGTGTGGCATGGTTATTGTCCCTGCAGTGAGACAGTATTTGTTCGGATGGTGGGTGGAAATGGACAGATTGTAGTTTAATTTTGTGGTTTGCAGTAAATGAAATACAAAATGTAGTAATGCATTTATTAACGTAATGTATTCAGGGACTAAAACTCTTTGGAAATTGGTTGCCGTTTGGTACATAATTCTTTTGAATCTGTTTACTGGGTTCGAAGATATCAACGCTTGAAAAAACCCTCATATCTTTTAAAGGGAGTGTCCTAGAGGGGTCAAAGTCTGCATAGATTTTTAAAATTTTCAGGATTTAAATATTTTCTTAATACCTTCATATCATTTGAACGGAGCGTCCTAGAGGGCCAAATTCTGCATAGATTTTTTTGATTTTCGGGGTTTGACATTTTCTTAAAACCTTCATATCAACTACACTACTTTAAAATCACTATAAAATGCGCCTACTTTGACCCCTCTAGGACGTCTTCCGTTTGGAAGATATAAAAGATTTAAGAAATTTTATTTTCAAAAATCGATTTTAAATATTTCCAAAAATTGTGCAGACTTTGACCCCTCTAGGACGCTCCGTTTAGAAGATATGAAGGTTTCAAGAAAATCTTGACTCACCAGTCGATTTCTCCAGCACCACTGGACCGAATTTAAAGACTTTTGCAGTAAATCAAATACTTTAAAATCACTATAAAATGCGCCTACTTTGACCCCTCTACGACGCTCCTTTTAGAAGATATGAAGGTTTTAAGAAAATCTTGACTCATCAGTCGATTTCTCCAGGACCACTGGACCGAATTTAATGACTTTGGCAGTACATAAGAAACTTTAAAATCACTATAAAATGCGCCTACTTTGACCCCTCTACAACGCTCCGTTTAGAAGATATGAAAGATTTTAGAAATTTTATTTTCAAAAATTGATTTCAAAAATTCCCAATAATTGCGCAGACTTTGGCCCCTCTACGACGCACCGTTTAGAAGATATGAAGGTTTTAAGAAAATCTTGACTCATACAGTCGATTTCTCCAGGACCACTGGACCGAATTTAATGACTTTTGCAGTAAATAAAATAGTTTAAAATCACTATAAAATGCGCAGACTTTGGCCCCTCTACAACGCTCCGTTTAGAAGATATGAGAGATTTAAGAAATTTTATTTTCAAAAATTGATTTTAAAAATTTCCAAAAATTTCGCAGACTTTGGCCCCTCTACGACGCTCCGTTTAGAAGATATGAAGGTTTTAAGAAATTCTTGACTCATCCAGTCGATTTCTCCAGGACCACTGGACCGAATTTATTGACTTGTGCAGATTAGAAGATATGAAGGTTTTAAGAAAATCTTGACTCATCCAGTCGATTTCTCCAGGACCACTGGACCGAATTTAATGACTTTTGCAGTAAATAATCTACTTTAAAATCACTATAAAATGCACTATAATAAAATGGAATTTTTAAAATCGATTTTTGAAAAAACAAGTTTTTCTTAAAGCCTGCATATCTTTTGAACGTCCCAGAGGGGTCTAATTAGAAGATATCAACGGTTCAAAAAAGTTTTTCTTAAAACCTGCATATCTTTTGAACGTAGCGTCGTAGAGGGTTCTTAGTTTGCTTTTTGATTTTCGGGATTTAAACATTTTCTTAAATCCTTCATATCTTTTAAACAGAGTGTCCTAGAGAATTCAATGTTTGCTGTCGTTTGGTACATTATTATTGTAAAACTGCTCACTCGGACCGAAAATATCAATGGTTCAAAAAAGTTTTTCTTAAGACATTCAATTCTTGTATCCCGCTGTGTTCCATCCTAACCCTGTACTTATTTCTAGTTATTATGAATGTTTTTCTATTTGTGGTACAATCTCCATGATTCTTTTTTACGGACGTTTTTAAAATTGTCATAAAAAAATAAAACATACTAATATGCAGCGACACCTCTCCATTTTTAATCCCACACATTAAACTATAATGCATTCCTTTGCTCAGTAGTTTACACACAAAAAAAATGTATATCTTATTAAAAATAATTTCCAAGCCCTTTTTTTACCATGTGCATCACAAAAATGGTTACGTTTCATGTATTAAATGTGCTTAAATAATTTCGGAATTGTGAATGGAGTGAGCCGTTCTGCATTTTGCAATCAGCAACACCCGATCGTTCGGCATTTATTTGTCTGATTACTCAGGTGCGTCTCGTCGTGGTGAGATACTCAATCAAATGTAGTCATCACCAGCATCAGAGAAGTCCGCATTCCCAACCACCTACCACTATTTTCTTTTTTTTCTTTCTATATTTATTTTTTACTACGTTCCAACGCAGCTGTGTGCTGAAGTCGGAATTTATTTCCACTTGGAGCACGCTTCATTCGCTTATTTCATCGCATTCATCACATTCGTCACAACGTCGCTTGTGCGTCGAGTTATTCTGACGAGTGCCCTACCTCCATGACTCCATTCAATAACAACATCAACTACAATGAAATCAGGGACAAAATATGTGCTAAAGAAAGTGTGTAACGTTACGTGTTCGTCACGCGGTACGATACGTCATCGACGGTTGATTACAACGTTTTGCAATTCTTCACGACTGACTTCGGCCTGACTAAACGGGAGGGCTCAGCGTAGGACGTCTGCTCTGTGAGGAACTCGAAAAATCTGCGGAATCGATGCGGAAGTAGAACGCGTTGAAGCTGACACTCCTTAAACACATGGAGTTCTTTCATTTTGTTGTTGTTGTTTAATTCGAATACACTTTTGACTTCATAAAAGGGAACCAGGAAAAAAATCTGAAAAATAAGATGAAAAAATAAGCAAAATAAACAAATATGTGTTTGAAATTATTTTCTGCTTTGTTGTGTCATTAAAATGGTTGCCCCCCACACGCACCGCTGGTTTTTGGTTGACGTGTTTGCATTTGGTGTTGTGTGGCGAATGAAAATTGAAATTGCGGTTTTTCTTGATTTAGCAATTTCTTTATTTTCATATTTTAAGAGAGAAGAAGAACAAAAATATTGGCGGAGGAAATGCTTAATTTGGAAGTGCAAATATAAAATTTGCAATACACAAAAAAATCGAAAAATATCTTGAGTAGTTGATGCGTTATTTTTGAATTTAAAATTACAAAAATTTATTTTTGTATTATTTTTTTTGTATTATTTTTGTTTATTGCGATTTAAAAGAATAACTTTCCAAATATTATTGGAAAAAATTCTCAGATGCCTTCACTTTGATTTCGAACAGTTAAACATTGTTGTGGTCCATACCAAGGAGGTAACTATAACACTTTTCAATTTAAAACTAAATATTGAAATATCAGCTGATTTAAATATACTCGAAATTGCCTTCATTCGACGCAGTATTCCCAGAATATAGAAATAACGAAGTCGAATATTTTTTGTTATTCAACTTCAAATCGAAACCAATCCAGCATCCTAAATTTAAAATATTATCGAAAAATTAAAACTATTAATTTTCTAGTATATGTTTAACTGAATGTAAATATGTAAATTATTTGATTTTACATAACCTCGAAGTACAGTTCTCCCTCTACCCGTGGACTCACACTCTTCACACCACCTCAATCACCCCAAATGGCGGCGAAACTCATCCGTCCGAACAATAAGTTTGAAATTGAATTTCATTTTGAATGCTGTTTACTTTTCTGTTAAACTCAAGTTTTATTTGTCAAATATTGGTTTGTGTTTCAAATTAAACGATTCAAAGAAATGCAAATTGAATTTCTGCATACGTCAAACTTTTGGCAAGTGTTTGGCATTCGTCATTTGTTCTACATCATTCCCACCCCTAACTCAATCACTCACTCTCTCACTCACTCTCTCCCTCACACTCGCTATCTTACGCTCATTCAATAACTCCCTCTCGCACTTCAGACCTTCAGACAATGCTGGATTTAGTGTGGTCTCTGTCATTTTTCTTGTTCTTATTCGTTTTCATTGTTGCTGCAAAGATTTTGTTGTTCTTGCTGCCACTTATGCTTAGTGTTGTTGCTTTTGTTGTAGTTGCTTTTATTGTTGTTGCTGTCGTCTGAAGTTATCCGGGTACTTTTGGGTTTTACTGGATGCTTGGTTGCCCGCTGTAGTGCGTCAGCATTACTTTTTCCAAGCCGTAGCATTTTCCACCAAAGCCCAAGTCACAGTGGCGCGTAAAATTCGCATACGCACCAAAAACTGTACAGTGTAACTGCAACAACTTCGTAAAACCCGAATACAAACAAGCACACAACAAGTACGTACTTCAAATACCCGTCGTATTGCCGGATATTTCACTACCTTGCATTTGTTTTTCTTGGTCGTCATCGTCGTTCTCGGCGGCGGCGGCGGCTTATATTGCATTTGTTTTCCTCAAAAACGAAATAGGCAACTGCAGCGCCAGAAAGAGACAACATGTTTACCGTGTGGGTTAAGGTGGCTAAGAAAAACACGCCAAGAAGAACAACAGTAGTGCGGTAAAATCCGACAGCTTTGGTGAGGATCAACGGAGGATCTGTGGCGGATGTTGCACCAAAATCAGTGTTAAAAATGTTTGCGGACTGACACTGAACACAAGGCTCAACAAAGGAGGAGCAAATGCACGCGAAATACAGTCACCTGCTCCTTCGTTAGTTTATTTCGGGGAAAAAATTGATACCAATTTGGAGAGTTTTTATTTTTTGATATTTTTTCAAGCATCCCCAGACAAAATTTTTGGCAAGATCGAGACAGATTAACATTTTTTTTGAAATATTTTATATTAAACTAAAAAAAAAAAATATTATAATGAGTTGCCTCTGCGGTTTCTTTAGCAGAATTTTCTGGCCATTTTCAAAAATGTAAACTTCGATTTCTTAGTAATTTTTTACAGCTCATGAAACCGAGTATCAAATATGTAAAATCTCAGTTAACTCAAATATAGTAAAAAAAACAAAACTTTAAAAACATGAAGGAATTTAAATTGTGCATCCCTTTTTTTATTTTGTAGTACACGCAGAATAAAAACCTATTAAAATTGATCAATAGGAAAGTTTTTGATTCAATAATATACAAAAAATAAATATTTTCATATAAAAACAAAAATATATTAATAGTGTTTAACAGTATTTTGTAGTTTTTAGCTATTCAAACAATAGTTTAATTTTAATATGACTAATTTTAATATCAAAAAACTATTGATTATATAGTATTTTTTTCTCAGTGTAATGATTAATAATATATTGAGATAAAAAAAATGTTTGACAATAAAAATCGTATTGAAAATTTCCATACGGAACTTTTTGTCCCGTCCGCAATATATAATTTTTTCGAAAAAAATAAATTTTTCAAAAAAAAATTGTTCGAAAAAAAAAAATATTTTGAAAAAAAAATTTCGAAAAAAAATTTGGTCAAAAAATAAAAATGTTCCGAATAAAAAAAAAATCGATTTTTTTTTTTTCAAAAATATATATATTTTTTTAAATATTCTTTTTATAAATATCACTTTTTATTAATAAAAATTTGTAATTATAATAAATATATTATAAAACATTTTACTAATTTATGCATGTCGAGCAAGCATTATATAAGAAATAACACACAAGAACTACTTGAGAACTGCATGAACGAAAAAAAATATTTTTATAGAAATTTGGTTTAATAAACAGCGTTCTTCAATATGATGAACATATATGTTGTATTTTATATTTTGGTTCATTAATATGTTGAAACGTATTCTTCACATACAGTTCATCATATTGAAGAACACTTTTTCGACAGTTACCAAGCGTTCTTCATATTTATGATAGCATTCATAACATTGATGGCGTTAGTCATTAATATTATGGATGGCTCTTCAATACAATGAATCATGGTTTGAAGAACGGAATTCATCAATATGATGTATATTGGTTCGTAAGTAGTTACATAAAAGTGACTTATACAGGAGGTGGACGTGTCCATTGTCCGATTTGGATTATTTCCGAACTCAAAACCAGTTTTTGGATAAAACATAATAATAATAGTTTGGCACTACAGCTATATAAGAACTTAGGCCGAGCTCTCTCACCATTTTGAGCTGTGCGTGCTATATTTGTACTCAAAGTGGTGGGACCTACAGTTTATTGCCGAATAGGCAATGGTTTTACTCTCGTAGGTTTGCCATTTACTGCCGAGACGTAGCGCGGTATAGAAAAATGTTTATATGAAAAGATGTTGTTAGCCCCAGTCCAGGCTTGAACCGGGGACCTTTCGGCTCGCAGTCCAACGCACTAACCACAGAGCTACCGCGGCTACAATTTTGTTACATATTGTAACAAAATTACATCGCATTTTGACATGTATTTTGCAAGTTACCTTGTATCCGGTCAGGCAGCAAGACAGACAGGCGGACATTGCTAAACGGACTCGGGTAGTGATGTTGATCAAGAATATAGAAACTTTTCCATACCGATCACGCATGCTAAGTGGGCGTTCAAATATTTGCACAAAATTAATTTACCCTGTACCTCATAGGTGTAGGGTATAAATTTGCTGACTTTTTGGAATTTCCATTTGAACCTTAACATGCACTGCTATTTTCTCTCCCTTCCAGATCGAGCACTATTTAGTTTATATCATTTGATCTAGTGTATATAAATGTCTATTTTTTACAGATTATTAGTTCAATTTAAATGAATAATAATAGTTTGGCGGTACAACCTGAAAATTCTCTCACCAATTGAGCTTTGTGTGTCAAATTTGTTCTCAAAGTTTTGGGGTCTACAGTTTAATACCAAACGATGAGGTAAGGGCTTGTATAAGGCTTGTTATTCGCACATTTTGGGCAGGGACTTCCAAATCCTCGTTGGAGTTCCTGGACCGATTTCAACAACTTGCGGATGTGGGGGGGATGAAAATATTTCATCCTCTATTGGTTCTCTTGAGCACCGAAGGACTGTTGGGTGTGTTAGCCTGTTTTATAGGTATTACAACGGTAAGTGTTCAAGGGAAATATATGGCCTGATTCCAGCAGGTCGTGTGTTCTCTCGTTCTACTCGGGCGCCAAACCAAACCCACAAGCCCACTTCGTAGTTCACTAGGCTCTGAACAAAATCACGCATTATAGAGAGAATTCGTTCTTCAAGTTCAAAACTAACATTCACCGACACTACTCTATCTTTCCCCTCTCCTTTTAACCAATCATCCCTAGCATCCCTTTGAGCGTTGGTTAATTTGTAAAAAAAACCATAGGAAATGTCCATATACAAATTATTAATAAGAAAAAAAGGGGCATTTCATCAAGGCAGTGCACATTGGGATGGTTGTTAATTCTAGGCCGAAAATTAGATCTCCAAAAAACAAAGATTCGTAATAGTTTTTGAAAAATAATTTAAAATTAAAAATGAAATCTTTTTCCACTATTTAAATTAGGGCTTTGACCAAATTTGCAAAATTCTTACTAATTTCATTACACTAATTATCAAAATTACCCTACTTTTCCAAAATTTCCCATGTGACATAACCTTACTTTAACTTTTTCTACGTATTTATAAAATGTAAATTTAAAAATGCTTTGTGTAAACGACAAATAGTAATCGCTTTTCAAAAAACAAAATTTCAGTTTAAATAAAATGTGGTGACGAAAATCAACATGGTAGAAAATACCTGTTGGGAATTCATTAGGGAGTCCGTCGCCACAGCAAATAAGTTCCATGGTTTTCGTTGAAAACACTAAAAGCAGATGATTATTTACGTTCCCAAAGCAACATACGATGCAGTAGGGTATTAATGCAGCGCTATTCAAGGTGTTGGTAGAGAAACGGGAGGACTGTGGGAGAATAGCAGATGATACTACCTGCTGGTACTGCTGCTGCTGTCAATTATGGGGATTCGTTCCTGCCTGTGTAACTTCTTGGCCTCGCCGACAACTTAATTAATTAAGCAAAATTTAAAGTTTTAATCTGTGCCATGGCAAATTGTGTAAAAGCAGATTTTTCAACTGGAGTTTCGCTGCAAAGCGCTCTAGGAAAAATAATGAAAATTCATTAGGGATTGGAAGGAGACAGAAGGGCGATTTGTGAGGTGCGGTTGCAACAACAACAACTTATTCTACGCAATCAGCGCACAATGCTAATAAAACAATAATAACAATGAAGGCGGCGACTGGCGAAGGATTTGCTCATAATCCAGTGTAAGCAGATTGTATCTTAATTCAGCGCAAAATTAACAAATTGGCAAAGAAAACAGAACAGAATAGAACCAAACTGAACTAAACTAAACAAGGAGTATAGAACAAGAAGTATAGAACAAGCAATCTAAGAATTACAATAAGTATAAGGATAACAGGGTACAAGACGCATAATGGGTACTATGGAAAGCACTATAAGAAAAACCTTCATTTTGCAAAATTATTTCTTGTTATTTTTAAATGTTGTTCATATTCTTGCAGTTGGTCAGGGCAGAAGAACGCCTTGCGGTTGAATTGTAATTAAATTTAGTGCACTTCAAGGATTTTGTGCACCGCCTTTACGAAGATTAAAATGTAAAATGTACTTTTGCGAATATCAAAGAGACTTTGTACGTAGGCGTAACGCAGCCGCCTACAATTTGTGTCTTGAGCCAAATGGCAGCCGATGAAGCAGGAAATGTGTCGCCAGCCAGTACCATCGCTGCCAGTTGGAACGACCCACCCACGCGCGGTACGAGGCATCAATAAAACAATCGGCGAGCGGCGACAGCCAACGGAATGCAATATTGTTGCAGCAACATTTTACGAATTTGCCAAGTTTTTGGCAATTTATTCAACATCGTCGTGCGCTGCAATGAAAAGTCATAAATCGCCAGCATTTGCTGTGCTCAATCGTCTGAGACAATAGTGGGTCATACCATCTATTGTTGCGTTCGTTCCAAATGTCCTCGGCTTCGCATTCTCATTTTGCTCTACTTTTTCTACTTTTTATTCTTTTTGTTTTGTTGGTCTTCCACTGCGTCGTCGTTCTGTTTGAGGCATTCAACCGGAAGAACCAATTAAGCGCATTCTCGGTGAGTGAATGTGTTGCAACTCAAAATCCTCTGCCACACCAGGCGCTCGAATGTGTTGCATGCCGCTGAATTCCCGCATGCCGACCAACACCTGCACTTAGGTGGCCATTCGTGCCACAGCAACATGCGCTCGTGTTGCCGCACGCAATGCTAAACGCATTAGGTACATCGCAACAACGGCACGCCATCCTCCAATGAAGTGCAAAGTATCGACAAAGTGTGCAGCCGAAGTTATGTCTCGACCTCTGCAACTACTGCGACCTGCTGTTGCTGCTTTTGCTTTTAACATAACCTTCCTCGCCTTCCTCACCAAAAGCCATTACGGAAAAACTGTAGTTTTGTCAAAATGTTGTTACACAAAAGTTTTCACTAGCGCCAGCCAAGCTATGTGTGTGCCGTGCGTACGTACTTTCGCTTCTGGCGCCCTACAACCGACCCCAATATGAAGATGTTTAGGCAACCCTGCGGGTCGGTTAAGAGTTCGCAAAGTCGCAAGCAACGGCACAACGTTAACATGAGCAGCAAGTGCACTTAATTTGTTTGTTTTAATTTACGAAACATTTCTGGAGCGCACTCTCCTGGCTGTCCCGATGAACAGTGGCGTCAGTCTCAAGTGGTACTTATTGGGGCCAGAAGCCCTATTCGGGTTAAGTACTACATTGTATTAAAGAATGTTATTTTTGTTGTGCTAGACTTAACATATCAAAAAAAAATAAAAGGAGCCCGATATTCTTAAATTTAGCTCAATTCGAAAATCTACGAAAACGACATAAAATTAATTCATTTCTCGAAAAACCCCGACAAAGATCATTTAAAATAAAAGGTTAAGTTGTCCCATGGTAATATCGTCTTCCTGGAATAATAACGGAAATATGCTTGAAATCATTGTTAAGAAATGTTAAACGGAAAACTATCTCGATGTAAATATCATCGTCTAGAAATCTTCATGTCGTTATTCTTAAATTTCTGAAAGATACTTGAATTCAGGACTAAATGATCTTTAAAAAAAATTAATTGGAAAAGTTACTCTAAATAGAGATGTTCGTTCTGAAAGAGGCTTGAAATTGGTACCTTATGATCTTTAAGAAAGATTAAACGGACATTTTTTTATGTACATATCCTCGTTACGAATTCGGAATGTCGTATATTCTTAAGATTTCAAGAAAATGCTTGAAATTGGGTCAAAATTATCGTTAAAAACGTTAAACGGGGAACTATGTCGATGTAAATCTCATCCTCTAAAATCATCATGTCGTTATTCTTAAATTTCTGAAATATGCTTGAATTCCGGACTAAATGATCTTTAAGAAAAGTTAATTGGACAAGTTACTCCTTATAGAGATGTTCGTCTTGGAATCTTAATGTCGTATACTCTTCGAATTTCTGCAAGAGGCTTGAAATTGAGACCTAACATGTACATATCATAATTACGAATTCAGAATGTCGTATATTCTTAAGATTTCTGGAAAATGCTGGAATTCTCAACTAAAAGATCATAAAGAAAAGTTAAGCGTCAAGTTTTTCGATGTGCATATATTCGTTCCTGATTTATATTGACGTATGTTCATAAGGTTTCTGAATGAAGCTTGAAATTTGGATTAAATGATCTTAAAGCAAGATTAAACAAACAATTATTACTCGATGCTTTGGAACCATTGTATCATATATTCATAGGATTTCTGGGAGATGCTTGAAGTCGGGACTAAATAATATTTAAGAAATGTTAAGCGGACAAGGTGATCGATGGAGGTATTATCGTTTCGGAATCACAATATTGTATATTTTTGGAAGATGTTTGAATTCTGGATTGAGTGATCTTTAACAAATGTTAAACAAACCAATTTTCCAATGTCATGGACCAATATTGACATTTTTTTCATAGGATTAATAAACAATTATGTAAATCTGAATCTTTAAAAAAAAATAAACTAACACTTGTTCTAGGAATATATTGTCGTCTCGGACTTAAAATAATCAATATTCATAGTATTTCTCAAATATCTGATTAAAACTCGAGAAGAAATTAACTTTAAGCTAAATGTATAAGTTTCTCGACATAGATATCGTCGTCTCAGAATTAAAATTTCAAAATTCTTAAGAATTTCTGGAAAATACTTAAAATTGGGAGTAAATAATTTTAAAGATACCCGATCTAATATATCTCAGAGCTTTTCGATGATCGAAATTTCCTCGAACTAACTGGAATAAAAAAGTTCGATCTGATTGGTTTATCATTACTAAATTTTAAAATTATTCGTACAATCTAATTTAAGAAGAAGATATGATATTTAAATATTTATCACATCGATATCGCAACGTTTTTCAAGGCATTCTCGATATTCGATACGATCTCGATCCAGACTTTTTTTTTCTCGTTTCGAATAAACTTCATTATCTCGGTTCGATGTCACAACCATCTTAGAACGAAATGGAAACGCAACACAGAAGAAAGAGTGAAAAAGCACTATGCGCTTTCTATTCTTGCAAGAAAACTGTCGGTAAACGATGGTGCATGAGACCAAGAATAATCCACTGGATTTACACAGGGATCGTAAGACTGTTTGGTGGAAGAAAATTAAAAAAGTACAAAGATTGGCATGCACCAGTATTACAGGCGCAATGAAATCAACTCCACAAATAGGGATGGAGGTCATGCTTAGTCTTCTGCCAGTAGACGACTTCATACGGAGTACAGCAGCAAAGAACGCGATTCGACTTAGATAATCAGGATTCTAGAAACAACTTGCAGTGTCTTTCAAGCATAAATATTCGCGATAGACAAAGCAGCACAGACCATCCAAACAAGGACATGGAACCATCGGAGATTACAATCTCTGTGGATAGTCAAGCTGCCGTCCTCGCACAGTACTCAACTGTCGCCGATCACTCAACATACTAAGTCAAACCCATGCGATAACCATATGCTGGGTTCCCGGTCATAGCAATATAGAAGGGAACGAAAAAGCCAAAGAGCTAGCGCAACAGGGCTCTGCACATAGAATAGAGGATGCATGTCCTTCGATCAGGATTCCATAGGGATTCCTAAGAAGACATATTGACCTTAAAACGACGGAAAAAACAACCGCAAACAGGTCATCCAGAGACGACTGCATTATCTCACGTCGTCTTTGGTCATACACCAGTGAAAAAAGAACAAAAGGCCTGATAAATAACAATAAAGAAGGTACCCGCATACTCATCGGCGTCCTGACTGGATATTGTGCAATCGGCATAATGGCGCACAGACTGGACATCCGACTACTGCAAAAATTGCAATGAATTTGAGGAAGTTGAATCAATTGAACATCTGCTATGCGATTGTCCAAATCTCCAAACGCGCCGACTCCAGTACATGGGGAACAGTCTCTTTGGAGAACTGGAAGAAATAGTAGAAGTTCCAATTGAAGATCTGCTAGGGTTTGTAAGAAGATCAGATGGTTTCGAATAAACTCACCAACAGTTGTCAACATACTGTAGTTACCACACAGATAAAAAGGGAACACAATGGACCACTAGGCCCCCGTGGGTATTTGTTGATATAACTTCAGAGAACCCCCTACTAACCTAACCTAACTTAACCTAACATAGAACGAATTATAATATAATATAGATACGAAATTGTAATCGAGATCGAATGAATTCCTCGACATCTTGAAACAGTCTTGAAACGAATGGCAGGCAGGGTAGTTTAAACGGGCAATTTTTCTCATTTCAGAAACATAAGATTTCTTTATATATGGCAAAGTCTCCCAGTATTCCAAGTAACGCCACTGACCAAGTACAGTAAATGGTGCAAGGATGCACAGCTGCTTGGACTAATGCGACCTCTGCAGCTGAGTGCAGCAACTAAAGTAAATAGTTACAATGTTGCAACATTTGTTGTTGACTATGTCGCTGCTGTGAACTGAAAAGCATTAACCACAGTCTTAGAAGCCTCCTTCAATTTGCATTTAATAACAATTTGGCAAAACAATCGGGTTAAGTTATATGAAGTTGGGGCATTTGTTACTCTATATATTGACTTCGATTATGGTAACAGATTGATGCGTTCAATAGTTGGGATTATCTTATAGTAGAATTATTTACAGGACATATGGTGAACGTAACTAAAAAGCTAGAAAACAAAAGTAAATAAAGCCTGTGGAATGACTTTCATTTTCTTGATGTGCAATGGATGGGGAAATGGAACCTTAGAACTAATATCGTAATATACTTCATTTTTAAAACTCTTTTAGAAAAAATTTGAATAAGTTATTTTTCTTTTCTTTTAATATTAAAATTATACCCATCACAGACAAAGTTTTTGGCAAGAATCTGGTTTCAAATGAGGAGTCTGTATCACAAGCTGTCTGTTTTCTGCCCGTTCTCAAATTATTCCGTGAATCTACAAATAAAATTCCACAAAAATTGACAACCTGCTACACACTTCCGCAAATATTCCTTTTATCTGTATTTTCTCGAAATATTCCTAAAAAAACCCATAAATTTTGTATCGGACTCAATAATTATGTATTTCACATTCTAAAGAAAACTAAAACACAAATACATAGAATTGAATGACTCGGACAAAAATTTTGAAGTTGAAGATGTTCACAAAATGTATACTTTATCTTGTGTACATCTTTGCGGACATCTTCAAGGTTTAAATGTGTTCATTTCAAAATAGGATAACACCTTATTGTGCAGCTCTGCAGTTCTACGTATTTGAAAGTTTTCTTTTAATTTTAAATATAAAAATTATTTATAATAAGCAAGAAAACCCCTTCAAAATGAGTCGAACTACATTAGTTTATAATATATTTAATGTAACAACATAGTATTACTCAATATAATAGGAGTACAATTCATATTTTCTATAGTATCGAAACAAATCTGTTATCTCTATTGGCGACGACGGAAAGATTTCTTGCACTTAAGCATTTTTTCGGTCGACAAGTGCAGCTCAAGCACCACGTAAACAAGTGCTATTTATAAATATTGCATTTCAGAGGCCGCTGATAAGACAACTTTCACAGTGAAATCGAACTTGAATGCACCTTCGCGAAAACAGCATCTGTTGCTCTGTGGGGTCACGTCGGATCATCTATGCCAGCCGTTTTACATAAATGTTGATAAGGGCACGGCGGCACTTGTGTGTGCGAATAGGTGCGACAGTATAAATAGAATCGGCTCCGTAGCAATTGGTATGATTTCTCAACATGAAGTCGTACACGGTAGTTGCGCTTATAGCCTTGGCTTTGGTCTCTTGTGTGTCCTCTAAGAACGTTGTTTCCAAAGAGGCAGACAAGGATTTTCTGGTCAAACAAAAATTTATACTCGAAATATTCCAACACATCTATCAGGATGACGTGTTTGTGACCAAATACGACCATACATTCTACGACTACAAGCCATGGGAACATGTCGAAGACTACAACAACGTCGAGCTAGTAAAGCATTTCTTTGAACTGTGGCAGCACAAACCAATGCTCGACGATGAGGTGTTCTCCGTCATGTACGACCGTCATGAGGAGTATGCAAAGGGTCTTACTCAATTGCTGTACTTCGCTAAGGACTGGACCACTTTCACACACGCCGTATTTTGGGCACGTGTGCACTGCAACAAGCAGCTGTTCATCTACTCAATGACGGTCGCAAGCCTGTTCCGTGACGATCTGAAGGGTATTGTGCTGCCTGCCATCTATGAGATTCACCCTTGGTTCTTCTTTGATGCCGAGACTGTGGAGCTGGCCGAGAAACACAGAATGCACAACTTCCATAATGTGAAGAAACTGGACAACATCTACAATGTGGTCATCAAGTCTAACTACTCGAATGTGTATGGCGACATCAACTACGACCATAACTTGGCCTACTTCCTCGAAGATATTGGTTTGAACTCCTTCTACTACTACTTCAACATCGATTATCCCTACTGGAGTCAGGGCCCCGTCGGCCACGAGCTCAAAAAGGATCGTCGTGGTGAGTTCTACATGTACGTGCATTGGCAATTGTTGGCCCGTTACTACTTGGAGCGTCTGTCGCACGACTTGGGAGAGGTACCAGTGTTCAATATGTACGAGACCGTCGACAGTGGCTACTTCAGTGGACTGCACTATTATCCAGGCGTCAGTTTCCCCAACCGTGACAATCACTATAGCTTCTACTATCCCGAGAACTACGAGTACATCAAGAACGTAGAGGTCTACGGCAAGCGCATCGTTGATTTCATTGACAAGAACACCAAGGATCATTTGGAAGCGGTTGAGATTTTGGGTAACCTCATCCAGGGTAACAAGGACAGCATTGACAAGCAGTTCTATGGCAGCCTCGACAAATACTATCGCTACATCGTGAACGAGGGTCGTCCTTATGGCAAATACCACGAGACACTGCCCAACACTTTCATGCACTACGAGACCTCCGTGCGCGACCCACTCTTCTTCGAAATGTACAAGGAAATTCTGACCTACTACTGGCGCTTGATGGAGACCTATCCCGAATACACCAAGAAGGACTTTGTTTTCGATGGTGTGAAAATCAATACCGTGCATATGCCCGAGAGTCTGTTCACCTTCTTCGAGTACTTTGATGCTGACATCAGCAATGCCGTCAACGTCGAAGTCATACCCGAGGAGACACACGACGATCTGCTGAAGTTCGGTCGCAACTCGCACTTGGATGGCCACAGCTATGTGATCAAGGCACGTCAACAGCGTCTGAACCACAAGCCCTTCGAATTCTCACTGGACGTCACCGCTGACAAGCAACAACAGGCCATCGTTAAGATCTTCGTGGGTCCCAAGTACGACGAGAACGGTAAGGTTATGCACTTGGAGCACAACTACATGAACTTCTTTGAGTTGGATCACTTCGTTGTTGATCTGGTTGAGGGCGCTAATACCATTAAGCGCAATTCGAACGATTTCACCTGGTACGTCAACGATCGCACCACCTACTTGGAGCTGTACCAGAAGGTCATGGATGCCACCAACACCAACGACTACACCTTCCCACTCAACCAGCTGGAAGCTCACTGCGGTGTACCACAGAGAATCATGTTGCCACGCGGCAAGAAGGGCGGTATGACCTATCAGTTCTTCTTCATGGTCTATCCATTCCATGAGCCCACAGTAAAGCAATACACCGGCTTCGATCCCATTGTGTCGTGCGGTGTTGGTTCAGGTGCCAAATTCGTGGACACTCTGCCATTCGGTTTCCCCTTCAATCGTCCAGTGAAGCACGACTACTACTTCGATGTGGAGAACTTCAAATTCACCGATGTCAAGATCTTCCACAAGGCCGATCACACCAATGTGGTTTAAGTTATAGCAGCTTTTTGCGTTTAGTTTTGCGTACAATCCAGTCATTTAATGTTTAACGATATTTACGAAGAAATAAAACGAATAACGAAGTAATAAACGCAATCAAATCATTTTTATTATTGAGTGCGGGGGAAATTTGGGTAACGGACGGAATATTAAAATTCTGAGCTGATAATTATTTTCTGGACAAAAGTTTTGTAGAGACAAATATTGCCATACAATTCAGCGCCCGAGACTATTCTTCATCGAGTAAGTTTTTGTCCCGAATTATACATTTCTGAGCCAACTACTCCCCAGACAATACTTCCCAAAACAATTCGGAACTGACAAAACAATCTGGGACATTTAACGCCTGAGACTATTCTTTATCGAGACAGTTTTTGTCCCGAATTATACATTTCAAAGCCAAATCCTCCCCAGACAATACTTCCAATTAATCCTACACAATTTTTGCAAAGACAAGTTTCCCCAAAAATTATTGGAAAATATAACAATAATTTGTAATGAGCATTCATTTGATTAATAATTATTTTTCTAAAGTATTTCGATCTGTGAAACATCCCTACAATCCATTTGACGATAATTTTTGAATTCGATAAAATGAAGATTAATTTACGATATGAAACTCAAAATACTTGTAAATTATGTTCTATGTTTTTTGAAATTATTGTGAAAAAAGAAAATTTTCTGAAAAAATTAAATTTGTTTATCGAATATAAATACTTTTTCGATATCTATATCGACAAAAAATAACGATATGGTTATTAATGGGTTCGTTTTTATCGAAAACCCTATCATTCTCGTATCATTTTAGATTATCGAAACCGATAATTTCGGCATATAAACGATATCGTTTCGATATCGTAAAAATATCGTTTGGTTGGTTGGGATCGAGTAAAATATTATTTTAAAATATAGGGATTTAATAGAATAAATTAAACCCAGAATGAGTTCTTTAAAAACAACTGACTCGGAGAAGAAATTGATGTTTTACTTTTATAAATTCTTTCCCAGCAATTGGTTCCTGAACAATTCTTCCCAACGACAATTGTTGTGGGACGATACAGCTTTTGAGATAATTCTTGCTCAAGACGGTTATTTTCCATTATACAAAAAAATCTTTTCCCGAGCCAAATCATACTCTACAATTTTTTTTCGAACTTTAGGTTTTCGCCAAAATGATTGGGAAAAATAACAAAAATATGTAACGAGCATTAATTTCATTAATTATTTTTTTTCTAAAGAATTTCGATCTGTGAAACAGCGAGTAAAATATTATTTTAAAATATAGTGATTTAATGGGAAGGATTGTCCCCGGAAGCTCAGTGGTTAGTGCGTTGGACTGCGAGCCGAAAGGTCCCCGGTTCAAGCTTGGACTGGGGCTAACAACATCTTTTCATAGAAACATTTTTCTATACCGCGCTACCTCTCAGCAGTAAATGGCAAACCTACGAGAGTAAAACATTGCCTATGAAAAGCTCTCACCCGACGTTCGGAATCGGCAATAAACTGTAGGTCCCACCACTTTGAGTACAAATATAGCACGCACAGCTTAAAATGGTGAGAGAGCTCGGCCTAAGTTCTTATAGAACTGTAGTCCCAAACTATTATTATTATATTGTCCCCGGAATGAGTTCTTCAAAAACAATTGTCTCAGTGAAGAAATTTTCGGAAAGGAAAGGTCTAATGTGTGAATTGTCTCTGTCTCGATGTTTTACTTTTTTAAATTCTTTCCCAGAAATTAGTTCCTGAACAATACTTCCCACCGACAATTCTTGTGGGACGATCCAGCCTTTGAAATAATTCTTGCTCAAGACAGTTTTTTTTCTATGACAATTATTTCTCGAGGCAATTCATATTTTACAATTTTTTTTTTCAACTTCAAGTTTTCTCAAGATAATTCTTTCAAAAAATTATTGGGAAAAATAAGAAAAATAATTATTAATGAATGTATTGTTCGTGAAATAAATGTCTTGCAGGGGAATTTTATCTGGGAAGACTTGACTAGGCAGAGTTTTAAATCGGTGTAGAATTCTATCAGGGTAGTATTGCTTGGTGAAGAGTTAGCCAGGGTAGAATTCTTCGGGGAAGAGTTGTTCATGGACTAAATTTCACTAGAAAGAATGTACGCCTCATTCTTGTCCGCCTAAATGTGTTCTATTTTTATACCCTACACTAAGAGTGAAAGGGTATATTCAGTTTGATACGCTCTTTGTTACACCCAGAAGGAAGCATCTCCGGTATTGAAAAGTATGTATATTCTTGATCAGCATGACCTCCTGAGTCGATTTAGCGGTGTCCGTCTGTCTGTCGTCTGTCTGTCCCTCTGTCTGTCTGTCCGTTTGTCCGTCTGTCCCTCTGTCTGTCTGTTGAAATCACGATTACAGAAAAAGTAGAGGAGATAGAACAATGAAACTTTTAGATTACTTATATATCTAAGCTGTCTGAACAAGAAAATTGGCATGATCGGTCTATTGTGACCTGAGAACCGACCATTTATGTTCAAATACCTCATATAAAATGAATATCTACAGATCAATATTACTGTATACGTGCTTAGGTACACTTTTTTTGGTCAAATATATATTGACTCATGCTCAAACACATGAAAATAATGTTTTCCGGCGAAACGACTTGTGGTTACAAAAAAAAAATCGAAATTCGGTACACCTACCCATTTTTATAACCTACACCTATGAGGTACAGGGTATATTAACTTTGTGCATACATTGTAACGCCCCTTAGCCATGTCCGTCTGTCTGTCTGTCTGTCTGTCTGTCTGTCTGTCCGTCTTGCTGTCTTGCTGTCCGAATACAGAATAACTTGAGAAATACTGATCAGAATGCGATGAAATTTAGTCTCAATATATTTTAGCCAAAAGTAGAGACTGAGTTTGAAAATGAGCCAAATCGGTCAACGGACACGCCCACCTCCCATACAAGTCACTTTTATATAACTCTTTCGAAACTAATTACTCGAAAAGTATTTAAGGTATAGTTATAAAATTTAAAATGAATTGTTAGAATTCACCTAAAAATATGTGGTCCAAAAATGGGCGTGATCCGCCCACTTTTTTTTTTCATTATTTCCCGGGTTTTCATAGTGGAAATTTGATCCGTAAATTATTAAAATCAAATCTATGAAATATTAGCCTTTCAAAATTTTTTTTTAGTTTTTTATACTTTATATAATTTTTTTAATTTATGGGGATATAAGACGTAAATTTCTGATATATGAATAATATTCTGAGGGTGGATTATGCTGAACCTCCAGCATAATTAAAAATTTAAAATTAAGGTATACAATTAAATATTCCTCATTAATATCTCCACCAAAGGTGGTATTCCATAGTCGGGCCCGACCGACTATAAAAATCCGCCCCATGTGACCGAACTTACCCATGTGATCGAACTTTCCCAACTCGTTAAATATGGGTATCAAATGAATGGAAATTCTTCAGCGATTGAAAGTTTGTAGTTATTTTCAGGATTCGTATACCCTTGTGACCTATATACCACTTTGACTGGTAACCACACATATGTGTAGGGTATTTATAGTCGGCTTAGACCGACTATAATTTTGATAATCCTAACTATCATAATAACACCTACTTTAAAATTTGCCATGTTATCTAACGTTCCCCACTGGTTATATACTTTTTAAATAATAAAATATATAAAAATAAAATAATATAAATAATAAAATAAATAAAAAATAATTCGTATTAAATATTTTAATTTACGATATAAAATAAAAAAAAGATAAATTCCCTTTAATTTAAAATAAATTCAATTTTAAATATATCGGTGGTTATAAAAATAGCATCAATTTTATGGAAGTTTGTATAGATACACTGAAAAAAGGCTACATAATATTGTAAAATAAAAACGCATTTGTTTAAATATAATTAATTTCATTTATTAATGCCAACATGATGCTGCGGGCAGTGGCGATTACACTGGATTTGGCCAAATATCCAAAATAAAAAATTTCACCACCGCCCCCGCCATATGACTATTTTTCGGGTAATAATTGTGTGTGTGTGTTTTTTTTATAAATGTACTTATGCATAATTATTTATCTATATAATTTTTTTTTAATATTTATTGGTTTCTTATTTGGTATAGTTAGGCTTTCGCATATTTTTATTTTTATTGTTATTATTATAATTTTAATTATTTAATTTTTATTTTATTTTTTAGTACAGTAAACATGGCAATTCAAACTATTCTGTTATTTTGATTATTTTGCATAGATTTTACATCTGCATTATTTGGTTTTTTTTTTCCTGTAATTAAGTTAAGTTTGTTTTTGATTTTTGGTTTGTAGTATTCTTTTTTTTTTCATTTGCATTTTATTTTTTGAGTTTTAGTCACTCTGCATACGTATTTCTTATGTGTAAATATTCATTTTTATTTATTTAAATTTAATAAATTAAGTTCACTCAACTTGTCTAACAAAATATTCATATTTATATTTTTATAAAATGCATTTATTCGTGTTTTTAACTAAAAAATATTTGCTTAACTTACTTTAAACTTTGCGCTGTAAACCAACAATTGAACATTTACCATTTTAAAGACTCTGTGGTTTTATTACCTTTTTTATTATTCTTTTTTTCTATATATATATTTTATATTTTTGTTTTTCTTTTTCTTTTTTCTATTTCACTTTTTGCTGAATACATCAAATGCTGTAATTTACAATTAGGTACTATTTACACACTTAGATCTAACGTTCACACGTAGTAATATTTTGTATGTTTTGCTTAATGCTTGAGCGCAGACGTATTAATTGTACATCACGGTTATGAATTTGTTCATCAGTTTTATGGATAATGCAACCCTTACGAATATAGCAAAAATATGAATATTAGCATTTTAACATTAATATTATGTGATTTTATATAAACTTTGATGACAATTTATTCATATTATTTATACTACATCAGTAGTTTGTAGTTTTTTTTTATCAATGTTGATGAAAAGTTTTACATCACCGAAAGCAAGTTTTACATCAGTATTAACATTAGTATAGTGCAATTTTACAACCGTACTATGAACGCAGAAAATAGTTTATTGATGATTTATGAATAAAATGTTCATAAAAAATAAATTTTACTAATTTTCTTATTTATGAGTTATATTCATAAATTATGTATTACACTAAAAAATGTGCACAGATCATGCATAAAAAAACTCTAAATCATCATATATTTATTTTGAATAGGATTCATAAATTTTACATATATAATTATTAATCATAACAGACGAAAATATAAATAATTATTCATAAATTGTGATTAATATTGCATATTCATTTCATAACGCGCAATTCACGCAAGTAGTGAAAAACCACGATGTAGTTTTGTCTAAAGAACATTTAAGACAATGAATAAAGTGAAAAATGTGCTATTTGAAAATAAATGTGAAATTTAACAGACAAATAAGTTGAAGTGTTGTATTTTTCAACTGTTTTTTTTTCAACCTTCATTTTCCAGACTTTTTATATTTTCAAATGCGATATTTTTCACATTGTTCATTTTGGATTTATTTTTTTTTTTTTTACAAATTAACCAACGCTCAGGGGATACCCCCTATACATGCAAAGCATAGTGTTGATCGTAAGAAGGGATGATAGGTTAAAAGGAGGGGGGAAAGATAGAGTAGTGTCGGTGAATGATTGTTTTAAACTTGCCAATATCAAAAATGTCGGGAAAAACGGACGTAGGGAGATTGTTCCACAAACGAATCGTGCGACTGAAGAACGAATTATTTCTATAATGCAGGCTACGGCTATTTGGCACAATCTATGACATTTTAATCATGTATTATGAATAATAAATCTTAAAATGTATTCCATGAATATATTATACATAAAAAATGATTAAACATGCGCATAATTTTATTTATCATATTAATTGATTTTTACATAGTCATGTAATATATGAATATAATATGAATAAAATAAATCATAATTATTACTTATTCTTAGCTTTCTTAGCTGGATATCATGATTAAGTTGTGCAAAATTTATGAGTTTAATGCATGATTTATGCGAACAGTTATGTGCATTTATGAATGTTTACATCAATGTTTAACATCATATAATTTTAAACATAAAATGTTTCATCAATTTTAAAGATATTTTTTAACCCATTTCAAATTAAATAAAATTAATATAATATAATTGAAACTTCTATTTAAAAAAAACACAATATTTACCTCATTATAACGTAAAATTATAACACAGAAAAAATGTTCATCATATTGATGAATTCCGTTCTTCAAATCATGATTCATTGTATTGAAGAACCATTCATAATATTAATGACTAACGCCATAAATGCTGTGAATGCTATCATAAATATGAAGAACGATTGGTAACTGTCGAAAAAGTGTTCTTCAATATGATGAACTGTATGTGAAGAATACGTTTCAACATATTAATGAACCAAAATATAAAATACAACATATATGTTCATCATATTGAAGAACGCTGTTCATTAAACCAAATTTATATCAAAATATTTTTGTTTTCATTGCCGTCTTTCCCAGTTCTCAAGGAGTTCTTGTGTGTTATTTCTTATATAATGCTTGCTCGACATCGATACATTAGTAAAATGTTTTATAATATATTTATTAAAATTACAACTTTTTATCAATAAAAAGTTATATCTATAAAAAATATATTATTGAAAAAAAAAATTTTTTTCGGACAATTTTTTTTTTTGAAAAAAAAAAAATATTTTTTCGAACAAATTTTTTTTTCACAATTTTTTTCGAACAATTTTTTTTTTGAAAAAAAAATATATTTTTTCGAACAAATTTTTTTTTCGAACTAATTTTTTTTCGATCAATTTTTTTTTTCGAAAAATTTATTTTTCGATCATTTTTTCTTCGAAAAATTTATTTTTCGAAAATAAAATTCGGATTATTTTTTCGAAAAAAAAATTTCCTGGAACAAATTTTTTGTTTTTGAAAAAAAAAAAAATTTCCACATTTTTTTTCTTCGATTTTTTTTTCGGAACAATTTTTTTTTGTACAAAATATATTTTTCGTATAATTCAAAAAAAAAAAATTTTTTTTTATTTTTTAAATAACATTTTTAAAACACTTTTTTTCGAATTATTTTATAAAAAAAAAAATGTTGAAAAAATATTATGTACAAATTCCTCAATATGACAATACCAATTCATTGTATTGAATATTTTGTTCATATATATAATGAATGCAGTCATTAATATGTCATTTAATGAACGGTGGTATCAATATGATATAAATATGAATAAATTCTTATTGAAAACATCTTATTGAAGAATTTTTTTTTTCTGTGAACGAATTCGCCAAAAAAAGTCGTAAAATTAATTATATATGAAAATATATTAAATATCATTTAAAATTTGAAAAAAAAATGTTAATGTATTTACTGAAATGAGATTTGGAATGTATAAATGACCCAAAGTTTGATACTGGTCAAATTCTAAAAGAACTAATTTATCCAAATGACGTAATTCGCTTCTGGTAAATTCTACTGCAACCATTTTATAGTACAAATAACCGATGAAGCAGTTGATTTCTGAGAAAAAACCTGATATTTATTTTTATAAAAATATTTCAAATCACGCCACTGGGTTCTGGTAAAGTCCTCATAAAAAAAAAATTATCAAAAACAAATTTCAAACGAATAATTCATAGATATCGGATTTCTCGTAACCAGATCGCCCGTCAATTTATCAATACTTGGTAGGTGGACATTGATACGATCTGTTGGAGTTTGCTCGTTACGAGACATTATATGACATTGAATCGATACGGAATAGAAAAATAATCAAAGTTGGAGATTTCTTTGAAAATTGCTTTAAATGTTGATGTATTGTATCTTGTCAAATAATTTGAATATTCGGGAAATTTTAAAAACTAGAACCGATAAAGCTGCGAGATCGAACTTTTTTTTATGGAAGTTAGTTCGAGAAAGCTTCGAGATATTGAAGGTACCCGAGTCATGTCAGATTGGGTACTGGGAAAATGACTAAAAACCACTTTTTAAGATAAATGGAATTAAGTTAGCCCAATATAACGATTTAATAACAAATTTTGTTCACTTTCATAGTCGCTAGATCTGGAATACCTTAGAAGTCAGATGTCCAAAATTTAGCATATTTCTTAGTTTAAAATTATATGACATTCATGACAACATTTTATGTATAAAAAGTTTTTATTTCATTGATTTTAAATGCAATATCCCCTCTATAACTTATAAATAATATAATATGTAAATTAATTTAACTGTATTTAAAAACAAAAATATTAATTTTTACTACGAATTTTTCTAAATATCAATGAATTTTTTAATGATGAACGCAATTCATTGCCTGATGTACAATTACTACACCTATGAATTACTTAATTACTTGACTAAATTTTGGTTTTTGGATTAGATTAATAGATCCTATATTTTTTGTTGTTCTTCTTGTGGTTTGTTAAAAATCGTTTCACCCTGACACACCCTGTAGTCAGCCACCCACTGCACATGGTGTCACTAAAATTTCACATATTTTTTATTTGTTTTTTTAAGTACTTTGTATTTTTGTTTTTAATTTATGTAATTTCAATTTTATAACAAAAACAATGAATGCATAATTTTTAGTTAAACATTTAAATCTATTGTTTTTTTGTTTGTTTTGTTTGTCTGGCATGTTTTTGTTTATACGTCCGCCTGTCTGTACTACTGTCTGTCCTTATGTCTGTTCTACTGTCTGTCCATCTGTCTGTTCTACTGTCTGTCCTACTGTCTGTCCGTGCGTCCTCAATCGGTGTGTTGTTCAGGTTGCTGTTGTTATATCGGCTGTTATTGGTCACAGCTGACGTGACGTTACGCTGCGTCTGTTACGTCTGCGTGACACGCCGCCAACACTCGTGCATGCCGTCGCCATTAAACCGTTCAGCAGTAGAGTTGCCATCAGTGCCAGTGACAGCACGACGCCGCCACACAAATGCGCGCCGCTGCCCGTCAACGCCGAGTTGTCCGGATCGCCGTTGTTGCGACTGTTGCCCTCGAGTCCGAGCAGATTGGGCGACAGCGTCGAGGGTGGCGCTACGCTGAGCATAATGCGTTGCTGTACATTCTTGTGAAACACGTGTAGTATGGAGACCTCACAGAGCAGCAAAATGCTGGTCTGATACTTGGGAATCGCCTGGAAGAAGCTCTGCAGCACCTGACTCTGCGGGTAGATTTCGAGGGAGGAGTGCGTGGCGGAGCCCTCGTAGGAGTCCTGGCTGATGCGTTGAAACGGTGTTTTGTAGACCTGAAAACATAGAAAACTGCATAAATATAAAAATACAATGTTTGTATGTACAAATTTAAGAATTATAAGTTCTTTTTAAGATTGCCTCCAAAAAGACGTACCTATTTTTTATGAAAAGGTTTGTGCCCTTGATATAGTGGTTTGAGAACAAACTATAAAACTTTGAATTCAGCACTTATGGACTGATTTGCAAAACAAAGTACGAATTATATGGAATTTATGTATGGATTCTTTACTAACCTTGCGTCCATTGATGTACCAGGTAATATTGGCCGCCGGATATGAGGGTCCAACGGTGCAGACCGCCTTGAAGTTGTCATTGGTCGTGAGCACTTTCTTGTCCACCTGCATGGTGGGCTCATCCTTCGGCAGCTCGATGACCTGCATGTGTGCGGCGCGTATGTCCGTGTGAAAGAGCGGCGCATCCTCGGACACCTCGCACTGATAGCTGCCGCTCAGTTCACGCGTGACGCCCTTTAGTGTCACAGAAGTGGCATCGGAGTTGGTCAGCTGCAAATACAAACAATAATAATAATAAATAAACTGAGCGACATACAGACAAACAAACAAAAAATATATTAAATATTTGAAAAATATTAAAATTAATATGCAAATTAATGCGCAATAAAAATACAACACAGTGTGCAAATAAATTAAATGACGGCACTGAAAATGCATATTTTGCGCTTCGGGCACTGTGCTCGTTGTACGGCGCTCGCGGTTGCTCGATGAGGTGGGCAAAAGTGCACCGCACTACTCTTCACATTATCGACGTCAACTCCAGAGACATGCAATGATTTTTAATTACTTCAAACTTAACGAAGTTAATTGTTTTTATTGCGTAATTAAAACGTGTTTTTGTGTGCGCGCAGGTCGCCGTGTTTATTATGCTAAGGTTAACTAACAGATTGTATATCGTATTAAATTTCGTACAAAATAATAAATAATATTATTCATTATGCTTCAGTCTGGCTGGCGGCGATTAGTATGGACAGCACTTGAACCAACCGCCCGCTTGTAACCCCGCACCGTGCACTCACCATCAAATTAAAATTAAATATAAAATAATAAATTTAATATTATTATTATGCGCGGGTGTTGTGAGTGTATTGGGTGGCAACTCAGTCCGATAACCTCCGCTGTTTTATGTTTTTTGTTGAACTCTTGCCAAATATTGCAAAAAAATAAAGCATTGAATAATAAAATATTTTTGATTTATAATCGTGATTTTTTTTTTCAATTATTTTTATTAGTTTATTTTAGAACACAGCATCAGCTGATGCAAGTTCAAAAACCTCTCGCTGTTTTACATGCTCACTGAAATTGGAATGTTTAAAATTAAATCAATACGTTTTTGCATTTCTACGGGGAGGGAAAAAACTTCTAAAATCCAGAAGGAATCAAGAAGTTACTATTCTTGATTCCTTCTGGAAAACGAAATGGAAAAATCCTTAATTTTTAGAAACAGTTCTACTTAGTTGTCAAAAAAATTATTAAGTAGAATTATTCTTATTATGCAGAGTTTAATTTCTTATTTATCAAATATTTAACTTAGTGGAATTAATCTTGATGTGCAGAAATTAATTTCTTAGGTCTCATGAATGCTTTATTTTCTTCCAAAAATTTTTTGAGCACTTGTTCGTATAACTATTGCTTTTTCAGTCGTGTTTTTTATATTTACAATTTAAAAATTCATACACGAACGCTGTCTTGTCTGGCTGTGATTTGTTGTTCTATTCGTGATAACAAACACATGCATATAATGTATATCAAGCCGTTTTTTTTAAACCAAGGAAAAAATCCTCTGCATATCAAGACTAATTTTACTTAGTTATTTATTTTATACCTAAGAACATAATCTCTGAATAATAGGAATAATTCCAATTAGTTACTTTTATGACAATTAAGTAGATACAGATCTTAAAATTAAGCAAAATTGGTCTTAGTTACTTTCAACAGACAGACAGCCACAAACAGATGACGACATCGCAAAGCAAAGCTTACGAGCGATTATTACAGACAAAGAAAGATCGACGAAAACAACAACAGATAAATGAACACGTGTTCTTTATGCGAAGAATACAGTAATAATTATACGTGTTCTTTTTGGTTTTTAATAGTCCATAAATTAACTTCTCAAAACTCAGAAGAATAAATCTTGTTTACTTTTTGATAAATACGTAATTTGTTTTCTTAATATTCAGATGATAAATTTTAGAAGTATTTTATTGATATTAGCGATAGTTTACTATTTCGCATTCGAGCCGAATGCTTCACCACTTTTAGCAGTTTATTTCCCTCCGTGTATATAAACTGGGGGGCTTTAAATTCATATTTTGTGTTTTTTCCAAAGGTTCTAGAATAATGCAATTGGCGTTTTTTACTTTTCTCATTCACTAATTTGAAAAAATGAATTATAGATTTTTTAAAAACGAGTTTACTAAAAAAACTTTAGACGCACTTTTTCTTGCAATGGTCACTACTAATTGAAATAAAAAAATATGTATTATTTTTGGAAATATGTTAGGAAAATATGTTCTGTAAACTAATGTGATAATTATTATAATTTGGATAAATGTTTAAAATTATTTCTAGATTAATTCGATTTTGTTTTTAAATTTAAACCACCAAATCACAATACCCGCCACCGTTAAATTATTTTTGCATCATAACTAACCATTTTAATAGCAATTTAAATGATTAAATAATGCTGGAAATGAAGTGGTATTTCATTATAAATAAGAAAAATTGGGTAATCTGTAACGAAAGTTTAATTAAATCAATGACAAAGTCCAAATTTGTATTTTTATTTTTGGAAATTTCAACTTTATGTACATTTTAAAAAAAGAAGAAATCATGGGGTTCAAAAATGTGACATACCATTGGAAAGGTAATTTAATTGTCTAAAACATGTGTAAAAAATTGATATTCATTTATCATCAGATTATCTTGTATAACCAGTTTTCTTGGCTATGTTATTTCAGTAATATGCATTTCTTAAACACCCTGTATCAAAAAATGGGTGCAAAATAAGACATTTTTTTTATTTTATATTTTCTTATTTTTTTGAGTTATAGAATGACTCCCTGAATTATTGATATCGATGATCCAAACACCCTGTATAAACTGATTCAAATTTTCAATATATTTTGATTTAACCTGATTTTATAGACGATATTTTGTATTATTTTTTTTTTTTAATTTTAATTCTAATAATAAAAAAAAATGAACTATGTTTATCGAAAATCACATAAAATACTGAAAAATACAATTTTTTACAAGATACGGGAATTATATTAAAAGTATATATTAAAAAAATTGAATATATATAAAAAAAGTGAGTAATTGTTATCATTATTTTAGATTTTGTTTTGAATAAACATATACCATCTTTTTTTTAAACATTAGATGCTAAATACTTAAAAAATATTCAAAACCATAAAAAAAATAAAATTTTTCGAGTTTAGATTTAAATTTATTGAAAACGCAAGATTTTTCATGAAAAAATTGTCAACTTTGCGTATTTTTATCTCCAAGGGCATTAAAGATAAACTCTCCAATTTCAAAACTTAAGTTCTCTTCAGAATTCTCTATACGATACTTTTTAATTTTTTAAAATGGGTTCTGTGGTTCCGAAGTTAATGAATTTTACCACTTTTTAGAGAGTTTGGACCCGCTGAGATCATTTGGTGCGAATATTACAAAAAGAGCGTTCGGTTGCCTACCGCCCTTATGGCAGCCAATGCTTTAATTAATTTCGTTATATAGAATATAAAAATTAACATAATCAAATAAAAATTTTAAAAAATGGAATTCTAACTATATGAATGTTATTGAGTAATCTCTAAAACATGGTCTTAAGCAGTCGCTAAACCAAAAAGTCGCATTTTAGTTATTTGGCTGTTTGGTAGTTTGGCACATTTCGATGTCCATCTAAAGCTGTTTATCGTCCCAGAGCAGATGACATCCGCGGGCAGTGCATGGATTAGAATTCGTGAAATCTGCTGCACTGATGATGATTCATGGCTGGGATCGACATGGTTTAAATTGGACATTGATTAAAATTCTGCAAGTCTCGTAGCGACGCAATGCTCACGATTAGCAAACAAATAGTTGTGAATGTTGTGTTGCGGCGGCGACTGTATTGTTGTTGGTGGCATCAACAAATTCAGCTTCGGTATGGTGTGGCCCCAGCTCGAGCCGGTCGTGTTGTGCGAGCTTATCGCATGGGTTATCGCTGAGGCGGCGAAGTGTTGAAAAACCTAACAAAACAAACAGCAATTCAAACGTTTTGAGTACCGTGTTGCGTCCGTCCCTTGACCACAGCAACCGGTGGGTTGTGAATATGTTACATGATGAGCACAAACATACACTGGCTCGTGAGTGAGTGAGTAAATGAGTGAGTGTGAGCGTGGACGCGGGCGTTTGCTGCAAATGGCCGCGTGCTTGCAATTATTAACGAATGCCTGAATTGGTGTGGCCTCATGGTGCTCCCCGGGCGCGCCCTCAATGGACGTCACATGTCCTGCACGAATGAGACCACGTTGCAACAACAACCAACAACATCATGTGTGGCAAATTCAGTTCGGTTGACAAACGCAAAAGCCAGCATTTCCGACCAAATTTCAATTTGTTTTAATTAAGTTATCCATCTAAAATTGATAAAGCTCGTTTGTGGCATGGCACGAGGTGAGGTGCGGTGCGGTGCGATGAGGAGCAGCGCGATGCAATGTGACACCGCACAGCACCACCGCGCCGGATGTGACACCAGATGATGATTTATTGGACGCACTCGACGCTATTTTAAAGTTTGGCCAAAAATGCTTTGACAGCGTTGCGACCGGTGCGACGCGACGCGACACAGCGTCATGATCATCACTTTTCATTCACGAAATTCTTTGAAATTAATTGAAAAATATTTTTAGTGCTGCATACAAAGAACTATGTTAACTATTGCGGGTGCGGAAAGTAGGTCGCATTTGTAATGTATACAAAAACAAATTCAAATTTTTATTAATTTTAGATAAATCTGATTTTTAGTTCAAAATATTTATGTTGAACAACGATTTTTAATATACCTACATAATTGAAAAACTATAAAATACAAAAAAAATAATACAAATAAAAAACAGCTACAAACGAAAAATAGCTAGCTATTATTAGTATTGTTTTATTCGTATTTCTAATTTTGTCGTATATCATTAATCAAAAATATACAATTTCACATTTTTTTTTCATCTTAATAAATATACAGATAACACTAATCAAAATATGATCTATAGGGCTCCATGTCAATATTTTGATGACCATATTAATTTTATTTTATCTGTATATATATTTTTTTTTTAGATGAAAGTAAAACATATGAAAATGCATATTTTTGGATGTTCTAATTAAAAATTTCTCATTAGATTCGATTATAAAGTTTCAATTTGATCTAAAGCATCAAAAACAATTTTGTAATGGTGCAGCATTTATTAGTTTTTTACTATACTGATTATATTAGAATTTTTATTTAACTATACCCAGAATATTTTTTTGACAAAGTCGAGACATTTTATTCTTTTGCATTATATTACAATCAGACAAACTCATATGTTCCATTTTCTGCACTTTCTCAAAATATGCCGGGAATCTGTCTATAATATTGCATACAATAATCTGATAATCTGTCCTATGTCTACAAAGCAATTATATATTTGTTCGTCGAAGATATTCCTGAAAATTGCCAGAAATTTTGCGTGGGGTATGCCTAATTTTAAAAGGAAGAAAATATACTTAAAAACAATATACTGTGTAATAACCCGACCAGCACCAGGATCAACATGATATGTGTGTGTTTGTGTGTATTTGCAATTGTGTGAGTTTGCACTTGTTTGCCTAGGCAGTAAAGTAGTTGCGAAGGACCCAAATGTAGCTCTACGTTCGATAACATTTGTCGTTCTGGACTTCTTGGGTTTGGACTTACTCTTCGTCTTTATGTATTTGGGTCTAAGTGCTCAATGCTCGAGACTAAATGAAGAAAACATATTTATGCGAACAATCGTTTCCATGTTTATCTATTGTCCTTTCCTGTTGAGTTACTGCAGGAGATGCACAGTGAACAAAAAGATTGTACAGCAACATTATAACATTTTATATGAATCGGTCAAATTCTGATCAACTTAAAATAAAAATTCCCGGATGGAAAATTTTGAGAACAATTAAAATAATTCCCAGACTATGGGCCTCCTGTCTCTGGACACGCGCAGAGAAAAAATATGGTTGTGGTGATCATATTTGAAGGGCATCATACTATGATTGGGGGTTATGGTTGTACGAAATCATATTATTTGTATAATATGATCCACATAACAATATTGCGTACCATAATATGATCCTCAGTGACAATAGTATGATTTTCTACAACCATACCATGGTCTTCAGTGACCATACGCCGATTTTACACAACCATACTGTGGTTGTCAGTGACCATACTATGATTGTCAGTGACCATACTATGGTTGTCAGTGACCATACTATGGTTGTCAGTGACCATAATAAGGTTGTCAGTGACAATACTATGGTTGTTAGTGACCATACTATGGTAGTAAGTGACTATACTATGGTTGTATTTAATCAACGTTTTAAGAAATATAAATTAATTAAGTTATAATGCATTATTGTTATGAGTTTTTTATAAACAAATGAACATAACCGAGACATGATATTCGGCAGATTACTGGCAGTTTATCAACAGATTTCTGGCAAAAGTGCAGTTTCTGTAAGATATTACACTAGGCAGTCGTTTTTTCAGAAACATCAGCCTTCCTACAGCAGGTTCACGTTGGAAATCGGCATGTTACAAAATGTTGTATGTGCCACGGCCGATTTATGCTATGTTTTTGGGAATACTATATGATATATGCTGTCTTATAGCAGATTTTTAAATAGAATATCGGAAGGCACTTAGTTTAGGTTACTAACAGAAGCTTTTGGCAGTCAGATATTCAAAATATTTAATATTCAGCAGACTTCTGGTAGTATATCGACAGATTTCTAAAAAAAAACAAATATTTTCTGACTGATTTTAGGCAGGTTTTAGCAGCATTCACGCTGGAATTGGCATGTACGTGCCACGCAAATTTTAGGAATTTTTCTATTTTATATTTGAAATAGGTTGCCTTGTAGCAGATTCTCGACAGGAATATCAAAAGACACACTAGACAAAATCGTTGATTTCAAGCATACAGAGGCGGAGTTTGTATCAAAAGCTATCTGTTCTTTCCCATTTCCAAAAAATGCCGGGAAATTTGTTTTGGACAGTTGTAATAGAATTTCTAACAGAAGCTTTTTGGCATATATGTGGTTAATATATTTGACTACCATTACCCCTCCTTACATTCCATATATTTTCTTAAGCATCCTTCGCATGCCATTGGATGCAGTTAAGTTTTATGGCAGACAACAGGCAGGTTTTGATACTAACTCCGTCTTTGTTTGCCTTAACGGACGGTTGATTTACTGCTGCTGTGTTAGCCTGTCTGTTACCCGCTTGTTATCTGCCTTATATTTCGTTTGGGGAAATCAATTGTGAATTTTAAATAAAATTAAATTAATTAAGCAAATATTTGGTTTTCCCTTAGAAGGTTTTTTTTAATATTAATTTATTGAGATTACGATTAGAATTATTATAAGATTATTATAAAAAATTAACACAAACCATGCCGGGAGAAAAAAACATTTTAAGCAGACATAAGCATAGTTTGTATGAAATGCTGTCAGTTTTAGGCCCGTTTCTAAAAAAATGCAGGGCATAATAAATAATAGTTGAAAACTTTTTCAGTATTACAATTTACAATTAAAATATGAATGTTTACTAAAACTTAACAAAATAAAATAAAAACTAAAAGTTTAACTGCTAATTGAAATTAAAAATTTTACTTGATAATTAAATTATTTACTAACATGCAAATGTTCACTAAAAATTCAAATGTTTACTAAAAATTCAAATGTTCACTAATGTACACCCAGAAAAAAATACTATATAAATAATAGTTTTTTACTATTAAAAATAGTCAATAGGATAAATTATTATTTTAATCGGAAAATACCATTAAATACTAGAAAATACTATGACATTGCTATTGAGTTTATATGAAAAGATTTATTTTTTGTATACTATTAAATTGTCCTATTGACCAAGTTTAATGGGATTTGAGGTTTTTTTTTGGGTGTACATTCAAATTTGCAATTATCAATAAGACAAAAAAAGTTATCTTAAAACAAAAATATACACTAAAATATTTACTTAAAATTAAGATATATATAAAATAAAACCAGTTGGGAAGGTTAGATCACATGGGAAATTTTAAAGTAGGTGTAATTATGATAGTTCGGATTATCAAAATTATAGTCGGTCTAAGCCGACTATAAATACCCTACACATATGTGTGGTTACCATTCAAAGTGATATATAGGTCACCAGGGTATACGAATCCTGAAAATAACTACAAACATTCAATCGCTGAAGAATTTCCATTCATTTGATACCCATATTTACATATGGGTAGGTGTACCGAATATCGATTTCTTTTTTGGTGAACCACAAGTCTTTTCGCCGGAAAACATTATTATCATGTATTTGAGCATGATGTCAATACATATTTGACCAACAAAGTTTACCTAAGCACGTATACAGTAAAATTGATCTGTATATGTAAATTTTATATGAGGTATTTGAACATAAGTGGTCGGATCATAGGTCACAATGGACCGATCTCGCCAATTTTTTCGCACATACAGCGTAGGTATATTAGTAATCTAAGTTATAAGTTTCATTTATCTAGCTCTTCAATTTTAAAAGTCTTAGGGATTTCAACAGACAGACAGACGGACAGACAGACAGACAGACGGACGGACAGACGGACAGACAGACGGACAGACGGACAGACAGACGGACAGACGGACATCGCTAAATCGACTCAGGAGGTCATGCTGATCAAGAATATATATACTTTTCCATACCGGAGATGCTTCCTTCTGGGTGTTACAAACGGCGTACCAAACTGAATATACCCTTTCACTCTTAGTGTAGGGTATAAAAATTCATAGTGAACATTTATAATTTCACTATTAGAAAAAGTTCACTAAAAATGAATATGTTTACAAAAATTTTGTATTTTTAATAAAATTAATACTAAAAACTAATCAGCAATCTTAAATATTCACTGAAATTATATATGGGCAATTCCACACCAAATCGACCAAAAAAAAAGTCAAATATGAGATTTTACCTTTTCGATTTTAATGAAATTTTTTTGGCAACTGATAAAGGGTATCGAGACATGCATTAACAGGTTAATTTTTTTTTTATTTTTTCCGACCACTACTTCCAGAGATACAGTGGCTCAAAGTTGGAAAATAAGTGCCAAAAATCACTTTTGTATGGTTGTTCATATTTAAATCTTGAACTAGAAATGCTAGAAACTCCGTTAATTACTCTTTTTAAAGCTAATAGAACAAGCTTTTAGAAAAATTAAGTTGTAACTTTTAAACGTTAACATGAGGCCCGTGGTCATTATCTTTGCACTTCAAAATTGTATTGAAAAAAATATGTTGTTTTCAAAATGGCGTCAGTTTCATCAAATTGTCTCTAGTTTTTGAGATATATACCATTTTTCGAAAATCGTAAAAACCATATCCCAAAATCAGTATCTCAAAAACTAGATTCAATATGATAAAACTGACGTCATTTTAGAAATAAAAGTGACATATATATTCGGGAATTATAACAACTTTTACTGTAGAAAAAAAAATGTTTTTTCTATACAAAAAATAAATAAAAATTTAGAAAATTATTTATTAAAATATGATGCCATCAAAATACAATCTTGAAATTTTGCTTGAACATTTATAATAAATTATAGAAAATTTACGATTTTTTTAAGAATTTTAAAAAGGGTCCTTTTTAAGGACATCAATTTTGAAGTGCAAGGCTAATGACCACAGGCCACATGCAAAAATTTTAAACTTCTATTATAATGTTTTATATATAAAAATATATTCATTATAATTTTCCTTTAAAAATGAAAATTTTAACTGAAAATAATAAATTATATCAAATTCTTATAATATTTTTTTTTTTTTATATTTCATTTAAATTAAAATCTTTTACTAATTATTATTAAAAATTCCAAAAAATGTTGTTCATATATGAAAAGTAGCAATAATTCTTTGATACAACAAAAACAACTAAAACTACAGCGAACATACAACGCAATGCCATCAACAAAATACAAGAACAACAACTATGAATTATGTGTGCGCATCCGGAATGCAAAGCGCCAAAGCAGAGAACTTTTAATTTCAGAAGATCTAGCGTCGTTCGTTCGTTTGTTCGTTCAGTTGCTCGTGCGCTCAGTCGATTCTAGTATTCACTAGTTCCGCTTTTCACATAGCCGTCCTCTGACCCGCTCTGCATGCAGGATAAATTATTAAAACGCATGCCGCAGCAGAGCGACGCGTCACACTGTGGGTCATAAACCGCATTTACGTTCCATAAATACTTTAGATGAAATTTATCGTTTAGAAAGATAAATCTTTGAATTTTCACAATCATAAAACGATTATATTTTGTATAAAATACAATTATAATAGTGCCACGCCCTTTTCCGATTCCATCCATTTTTTTTTACTATCTCAAGATATAAACATTAATTAAATAAATCCAAAGTTTCATTTATTTAACTTTTAAAACACATAAGTTACAGAAAAACTTTCATTAGTCAAAAGTGCCACTCCCCGTTTCCAATTCCGCCCACAACTGCTAGGTGCTGCTAACTAATCCAACATTTTGTCCAATAAAAGCTACAAATTTATGAGACGAAAAAGTGCCTTCTGAACCACAGTGCGCCGGGCGAATCTACGACTATCCGTACCATCATCCGTTCGCTCGCCTGCCCATTCTCCCATCCACCTCCCATTCGTTTGTTCATTCTCATTCACTTGGTTCCGTTCCAGCCCGTCGCTCGAATGTCAGTCGTCTCTTCCTTATTGCCCGAATTTTAGGATATGAGCGCGTTCGCACACATCCTCCAAAGAGGCCACGAATTAAGTAAATGAGTGGCTTCCGGTGCGGTGCGGTGCGATGCGGCAGAACTGACTGCATGCGATATGAATTCGTCGTCCGTCGTCCGTTTGTTCCTTCTTGCATGTCACTGGTACTGGGCAAAAAGTTCCATTTTATTCAACTATTTTGCGCCATTCCAGGCGTTTACTAATTTATTATATTTTTCGCTTTTCCTGCACTAAAAGAAACGAATATTTATATTATGCTCAACATATCCATTCGCCAAAACTAATCTGATAAATTAAATATAATACTATGTACTATGTTGAAGGGGAATCTGTGCAAAATATTTGCTTAAAATGGGGGAAACTTTTGCGATATGTACCACAGTTCACTCTTTTGCAGGAATTTTAAATCTTTGCGTATTTTAAGCATTGTTTTACGTGCTTCTTTGAGATGATGCCCGACAACTTTTAGCATTAAATATACTCTTTCGGAATAAAATCAGTTACAATACGTTTCCGGTACACTTCATATTTCATGCAATATACAATTTTTAAAAACAAATTTCAATTGAAATAAAAATTACTAACTTTTTTTTTAAGTTTAAACCATTTTAAAATAACGCAGCAAAGAAAACGAGGTAAAAACAATGTCGTTTTGATGTATAAATCATCGTTTTTAGTATTCAATAATAATTTGAAAATGTGCTCAATACAATTTTGGAACCACATTGAAATTGCCCCGTCTTCAGTTAAATTTATTTAATATTTTTAAACTGTCTAGAACAATATTTCAGGCTTTGTAGATATTGATTCGTTGTCCAACAAATTAGAAACGAAATTAGAATTCACATTATCAGTATTATATAAAGGATTTTTCAAATGGGACGCTACAAAAGTAGAGCGACAGGGACAGCAAACGACGCCATATTTCTTGCCGCTCTTTTGACATTTCTCTTCAGTACTGTTTGCCATTTCATGTTGGAAAGATATACGAATTCGAATTTCGGTAGTAAATTTTAATAATTTCGATTCGTTGTTGGCTCGTATATCTTTCCATCATGAAATGGCAAACCTTACTGAAGAGAAATGTCGAAAAACGGCAAGAAATATGGCGTCGTTTGCTGTCCCTGTAGATCTACTTTTATAGCGTCCCTTAAAAAAAACTTTTGCACCCCTCTTATTGAAAAACCCTTTATTGTTACGAACAGAGGTAATTTGCTCCTCTGAGACTCAACACAATTCAGCGCACTAAGCAATGTGTTAGAAAGAGAAGGAAGATCATTCAGCGCACTGAGGCAATGTGCGAGAAAGAGATAGAAGAACAGCGTATTAGAAACACATAAGAGCGAATGAGATGCCAATAGCATGCGTCATTCACGAAACGAGCAGAAGGTTCTCGAAACATGTCGAAGCTTTTCGAAACATGTCGAACTGTTGCATCCAGTATATAAGGGCGCCGCATCTGAGACTCAGCACTTTAGTAGTGATTGGAAAGTGGTCGAGTGCATCTCGTGTGAGAACAATGTCAAGTTAAATAGTGGAAATCAGCAGCAGTTGTTATAATTTGTTATTAGTTAAGTTGTTTATTAAAGTGAATTAATAAAGTTATTTGTTATACTTAAAACTGTGTTTTTATTTTGTACACAATCTAGAGATACGAACTTGTAGAACAGTTTTCCGTAAACCCAATTTTCGCACCAATTTGAATAATTATAAATATTATAAAAAAATGATAAAAAAAACATTATTGCGCTAGTGCAAATTAAATTATGTTCAAAATTATATTTTTTATTATAATCCGAACAGTTAAATTATAAACCGCTTAAAATATATAACGGTTAAATTATAAATTATAAACATGTTCTGGCCCTTACCATGACTTCCCTAATATGTTAAATTTTTTATAGGAGGTAGATTTTTCGATTAATCATGGGTAATATTGGCAATGTGAATTTTCAAAATTATAATAAGGAAATTTGTGATAAGTATTCAATGGGTTAACCTCTTTTTTAAGTATGCAAAACTGTTAAGAAATATATATTTTTTTAATACTGCAATTATTTTTGGCTCACATTAAAAATTTTTAAATATTTCTGTTTCTTAAATCGAGTAGTTCTTTGATCATCGTATTCCATAACATTTTAATTATACTTTCAGAAATTGTAAATGCGACTTCGCGGAAACATAATGAATGAAAACCCAAATTACATGGATCCATATGTGTGCCGTGCCGCTGACCGCCGAACCGCACTAATGCGTGTGCGAATAATTTTCTAATGTTTGTTTTAATTTTTTTAATGGATGCCAAGGCAGCACACAAATCTATCATGCAAAGGTTTAGCATGTTTTTTTGGTACATTTTTTTTAGTTTTCATTTTTATGACGTTGCATCCGAGTTGAAATTAAATGCACGCCGCGCTGACATGGCACAGGACGTCAACATCATGTGCACCGCCCCAACGAGCAGCCGCCACGTCATGGTGCGCGCGCCAAAAGTCAACGGAACTGAATGCGCTACACATGCAGCAGCTGCGACTACTGCCACACTTTAATGTCAACAATTACCAGCCGCAACAGTAACAAAAACAACAACAGAAAGAAGAACAAGCACAAGAAGAGTTACAAGTCGACAGAGAGCAACTGCAACAACCGCAACTCGGAGGACAAGCACTTAATATGCAGATGACTGAGGCCATACCAGAGCAACACAACGCACCGCACTGTGCCACTATGCACCTCACGCTCACTCTCGCACACACACACACACAAACACTTCACTCAGATTAATTCGGAGTTCCTCCAACCGTAATGTCAACAACTTTCGGAAAAACTTTTATTTTTATTATAATATTAATATTCGAGAGTTTAGCAGAGTGCGGAGCAACGAGAAGAGCAACAGCCGGCAGGGCAGGATATGGACATGGCTCGTTGTACGCTGTACGACCCATGTCGTGTCGTGCCTTTGGTGTGGCGCTGAGAAATTGCATCCGTAGTAGTTGTGTTTAATTGAAATAACTTGCAGCCACCACACTCACAGTGAGAGTGACTCCTCCTTGCGACCAGACGCTACTGCCCACACGAATTCATTTGAAGCAAGCGCTACCGAACGCTGCGGTGCACCAACAGGAAGATAAATTCCTAAAGAACGTAGCACTCGGAATATCAAAAAAATAAAAAATAAACGAATCCCATCATCAGCTGCACAATTGTCTTCCCCGCAGAGCACTCAGACACTCACTCTTCCTGCACCAAAATCAGCAGCTATCCGAGTGAGTGAGTGAAATATTTGAAAAACGGGGCCGCATGAGCAAGAACACATGTGTCCGTCCCATGAACTGTCCGCACATTTGCGTCCCAAAAGAATATCTCACTGTGACATGTACAGAGATTTATTCAGTTTTCAAATTTAATCCCCCCCAAAAAAAAGGCAGCTTCGTTGTATACAAATCAGCGCGCCCTTTTAGCAACGAACAACACCCATCCATAGACAATTTTTCCCCCGTGTAACCAAACGATGACCTGCCATTGACAAAGTCATGAACACTGCCATGTGCGAAATGTACCATTCGTCTGAACGTAGCCCCACCCCATACGTAGCATTCTTTCGTCGGCCGACACAACTTATTTAAGCGTATGTTGTCGGCAGCGTCGTCGTTGTCGACACAACGTCAACATTAGATTAAATGGATTCGACAGTCGGGTCAGATATTCTTGCCTGCCTGGTTTTTCTTTTTATGCGGTCAATGGGTTCTTCTTCTGCTGTAACCATTTGGAGAATTAAATGAATTTTGCATAAATGGCATGAAGCGCTTTCATTAAAATAATTAAATATAAGAAATGCCGTTACAAGCCCGCACTCATCCATCAAAATGTCGTCGGTTTTAAAACCAGGACATTGCGCTGCTTTGCGCTTTACAGCATTCAGGAATTTAATAGATAAAAGCATAAAGTTCATCTTTTTTATGTAGCATTATTGAAAAATTCGGTGTGGCTTATAATAGGCGTTTGGCTATTATTTTGTAATCATTTTACTCACGCTCACCAAGAAATGCTTTTGCAGTTTTCTTCTTTTTTAGTTGTATAATAGAGATGCCAGGCTATTTTTATTTTATTTAGTTTTCAATGCTTTATTATCATGAGTATAAAAAAATGTCTTTTTAATGTGGATATTGATGTTGACACAAAAAATGCAACAATCATTACCATTTTTTATACCAGATAGCGTAGATATATAAGTAATCTAACATCGGAATTAAATTGATCTAACTCATCAAGTTTTCTTTTAATCGTGATTTAAACATACTTGCAGACAGAGAAACAGACAGGCAGATAGATCTAAATGAACATAGGAGGTCACACTGATCAAGAATTGACGGACAATAACGGACGTGGATAACCAAATGAATACACGTTTTTAATTTTAATGTCGAGTGTAACAATACTTTAAATTTTACTTTTTTTACGATATACTGAACTAAGACCTTGTTTTGACAAGAGCTTGTGACTTTGGTTTAACAGACTTTAGAGACTTAGAGCATTTTTGATATGAGACGTAACTTGTACCTGAAATTTACTCTGTAAAAATGCTAAAATCTCAAAATGTTATCTAACAACAGTTCTAAAATGCAAATCCGATTTTTAGTCAATTCTTTCAATAAACACCTTTTATAAAAAAAGACATTTTTTGTGAAGTCCCACCCGAACTTTCTCTAATACATTTCGATAAAACAATCTCTTAGCTTAATGGTATTTAAATTTTGTAGTACATTCACACTAGAGATGGGCACGTGAGTGAGTTTTGACTCACACTCACTCACGCTCATGAAAGAATTTTTCTAATCACGCACACTCACTCACGACATTTTTTGCTCTACTCACACTCACTCACAATCACGTGAGTAAAATTAAGATTCAATCACAATCACGCGTGATCACGCGTGATTCACGTGAATCACGCTGAATCACGTGGTTTTTTGCTATTGTTTTCAGAATGCATAAAAAGACATATTTCATTTGTATATGTTGGTGAGATTGGTCGATTGAGCGTGGCACCTCTAATACAACCTACATATTTCAAACGCAATAATGATGTAATGATGTTAGGGATTTCAATTTTTAACGGAGATGGAAATGTAAAAGACCTTCGATGTACTAGTCATATAAAAATGTAAAAATTGCCTCGAAGGATAATTCTCAGGTGAAGAATTCTCTTAAAATCTTCGAGAATTGTCCCTGGAAAAATTATCTCTGGAAAAGAATTATCAATGAACAAATAGTACGGTGTAGAATTTACTAGCGATGAATTGACTTTGGGAAGAACTATTTTTTTGTTTACTACATTTATAACTCGAATAAAAACGGGACCCCAGACGAACCTATGGAACCGCACACGAACCTATCGAACAAACTAAACCTAATAAACAAAAGAAAGTCAATACAGAGTTATCATGTATAGTTGATATTGAAAAATTCAACTTTTTACAAAAATGGGTACATCGAAAAAAAGGGTTCTATGTCCATTTTCATGAACGGTCGTATGAAACCAAGCAAAAACTATTGACATGACCCCATCAAAATTGACTAGCCCATACTAAGTACTGCCGGTTTGCAGGGGGTTAGATCAATTGTTGACTGAACCTTGTAACTTATTCTGAGTTGAAGAGGGGTGGGTATTTTACGGTCGGTTATCAAGGGTTTGATTTATTATAACTCTGAATAGTGGGCAGCCGCATTCCCAAAGCCTTTAGAGTTCAAGGCATGGCCCTACTTGTTCTGAAGTTCAGCAAAAATATATAAAAATCGCAAAATATTAAAAGTGAGATTTTTTTATTTTATGAAATATTTGATTCACTCACACTCACTCACGAAAAAATTGTACTCACGCACACTCACTCACGGTCTTTTTTGGTCTACTCACACTCACTCACAATCACGTGAGCAAAATTAGGATTCAGTCACAATCATGCGTGATTGTGAGTGATTCACGTGAATCACGCTCACATGCCCATCTCTAATTCACACTGTTTAACAAGAAATGATATTTATATTTTAAGCATCGATTCGATTTCGTAAAATGTCTTGTACCAAGAATATCACTTTAAGAAAATATCCGATAACGTGTGAATTCTCAAGTATAGATCTCACAACGATATCGATTGGAATGGTATACTTGATGGTCGGAACTGCGCATGGAAGGGGGGATGTGAGGATGTTTACGTATGTCAAAAAAAACACCTCTTATGGCTAATCTAGTAAAACCTATTAAAAAAAAAGACATGTCGGACACATAGAATAAAATTATGCTTGTTGGAAATAACCGAAAAAGTCGGAAATATTTGAAAAATATCGCTAATATTTATATAGAAAAAATCTCAAATAAATAAATTTAATATAACATGGAACAATTTTAAACTAATTGGAAATAGTTGGTGATTTTTAAAATATAATTTAATTTGAAATTTTGAAAATTGAATAAGTATAAACGTAATACGTAAATGGCGATTTAAAATTGTATGTTTAGTAAGTAATACTACCCAAAGAAGTTTGACATAATTTGTGGAATTTTAAATGTAGATTTTCGGAAAGTGGTAGATTTATGGCTGCATTCAATACAAATATTGCCATTGTCCGAATCAAATAGTATTTCAAATTGTCTAATGTATTAGTTTGTGAAATTATATTAATATTTATTATTTTTCACAAATTCTAAAATAAATAATAATATTAATTGTAAATAAAATAACAGTCTAAATAAATAACCCGATTTTACAACAAATTATAACAAATATTTAATTTATAAATTCTTTACGCCTAATTAAGCAATATATTAAATTTTATCCAACATTTACTATTTATTATTAAAATATTGTTCAGTATTTCTAAATTACAAATGTTAGTCGTTGGCATTTTTGGCAAAATTGTATTTTATTTAAAATCGATTATTATCAGAGCATAAAACCATAAAATATAAGTATTTAAAATAGTCTAACGAATTCCATAATAATTAATTAATAGCAATTTGCGTGGCACTTTTATTGTTGACACATTTGGTTTTTAGTTTTTCAGTTTGGTTTTTTTTTATTATTATTGAGTTTAATGTTGTTTGAAGTATTTTTTGTTTCAATTTTTTATACTAGCTATATTGCAATATATAAAGTCATAATTGTTGAAATATGGTTTGATAAAAAAAATTAAAATACATTTTTTTTTGTTTAAAATAAAAATGTATGCGTGTTATTTAAAAAAAAATATATTTGTTAATATTTAAATTTATTAATTGTTTGTATAGGTTATTTAAGTTTTTATTTTTTGTAATAATTGCAATCAAAATACTTTGTACAATATGTTAAAACTATTTGAGTAATAGCATCGATTTATATTGAAATAATTGCACACCGTGGTAAACTATGTTTGCAATATACAGGGTTCGATTCCGAAGACACACAACAAATGTTATTTCAGTGTTGAAATCCGATTTTTTTGTCAAACTTTTAATTATTGATTTATATTTCGATATACTGGAATCATATTTTGTATCAATTTGACTCTTCTGTCTGATTTTGTTTGTATTCGAAAAGCTAAATTCTACTGGTTCGGAGTCTGCTATGATTTCAACGAATAGTAATAGAATAGATTATCAACAAAAAAAATGTTGTCTTGTCATTACGTAATCATTTGAATATCTCCTACACGATGGAAGTTTTTCCAAATTATTGAAGATTGCCATTTTCGAAAAAGGGTGAGCTACGAACCATGCCTTTTCTGACCCATTGCAAATCCAGTGTTGTACTTCATGTTTTATACTTCATAAACTTCTATGTCTGAAATTTTGTTAGTTAAGTAGTTGAAGTTTGGTATTTATCTTAATTTTACGTTCTAAATCTATAATTTCTGGCAACCCTCAGATTGATTTGATCACCTTTATATTCTATTGAATTATGTATATTAATTGTACAAATGATTGATATTAATATTGAAGTATTGTTTATTTTTCGGAGTGTTTCATTTTTGTCATTCGATTGAAACTCCGAGCTGTGTGTCGTTTCCTAAGTATATTTAACGATGTCCGTCTAACAGTCAATCTGTCTGTTGAAATTACATTTACAAGAAACAAAGAAAAGGTAGTTCAATGAAACTCAGAAATTAAATAACTTGTATGCCCATGCTGTTTGTTATTTAAAATAGTTATGATTGATCTATTATCACCTGTGATCTGTGCACTTTTGTATAAAATTGCTCATATAGCACTAAAATCTACGGAAGTCGGCAGAATTCTACATTTTCTTCAACTCTTTTATATTAATATATAGTAGGCTGTGGGATTAATCGATTAATCAATTTGTGATTAATTGATTAATCAAAATTTTCAATTAATCAGAACATTGATTTATCAATTAATGAGGTTTCTGATTAATCAAAACTGTGCTTTTTAGATTAATCAGCATTTGAATTAATCCGAATTTTTAATTAATTAAGTTCTGTGTCGCCTAATATTTAAAAATACTTTAATACATGTTTCTTAAACAATTTAAACAATTCCTTTTATTTTTTAATTATTTTAAAAATAAATTTTCACTTTCTTTAAGCTGACAAAATGTTCAAAAGTTGTTGAATAATATTGTTTCATTTTCAATTAATCAACATTTTTATTGATCAGAGTTTTGATTAATCAGGGTATCGATTAAATAATTAATCAGTGTATCGATTAAATGATTAATCAGGGTATCGATTAAATGATTAATCAGGGTATCGATTAAATGATTAAATGATTAATAAATTAATCAAGATTCTGATTACACAAGATTTCGATTAATTGATTAATCGCACAGCCCCAATATACATATAGTGCTGTGTCTTCAATCATCCATAATTAAAATTCCTGAAATGACGGAATTAGTTTCAAATGATGGGCGCTGATAGACTTTCTTAAGATTCAAAATCTTCCTATCTAAAAATTTCCCATGTGACCTCACCTTTATTTCCTATTGGTTTTTATTATGCTTTTCAAAAAGTAATTTCCAGAAAAAACAACTTGGCAGCTGTATTTCTCGATCTTGTGTCTGTCAACAGGGAGAATGAGTCGTGTAAGCGGATCAAAAATCTCATTTGTGAAAAGTGGGCGGCATCGCATTGTGCGATGCGGAGAGCGGACACTGGAGAGCTGACGTTGTTCGTTCTTTATTTTTTTTTTGTTTTTGCATGCATACATTTGCATTCCAATAACTGCCGAGTGGCAGCCAGGAGCACTTGACGCGCATTGCATAGCGCCACAGCGCAACGAAGTGCAGTGCAGTGTAGCACGAGCGGATGTCAACTGCAGACGCGACACAACAACACACTTCAATGCAGCGCCAAGTAGCATAGCCCAGCAAACGAACAAATGAATGCAACATATGCAATGCAACCCAGCATGCAAACCACTTGTATAGGCATCTGGATTTGTGTGCGGCAAATGGGTTTCTTTCGAGGGGAGGGGGAGGTTTGTGGACTTTCATTATTCGATTAAAGAGGGTGATGTTGGCAATGTAGATTTCTGACAGACCCTCGACGTCATTGTCATATCGCCGCGGGCAGCACGAAGAACGAGGGACGGCAGCATGACGACAACAAATACTTGTTTGACTGCGGCACGCAAATTGCGATCTAATTAAAATTATAATTATCCATATATAAATACATTTGCAAATGCATAACAACGCACTTCCGGCGGTGCGCGTTGCGGCGGTTTATTGTACATTAAACGCTGCATATCCTGAGGCGGACGAACACGCGCGTTTTCTCAAATGCAATTAAACGGAAAACTCTTTGAGCCACACATTGCAACTAAAATAACATTTAAATACGTTTTTTATTTTGCATTTCGTAACTCCCACGACTAATTGCAATTTCTTGTGCTTCCTTCCTGCCTAGCTGTCGTCAGCCTCCCCGGAATAACTCAATTTTATTCCAATATCAATTCTAATTAAATCAGTGACCGGAAAACCCAAAGTTATTGGATATTGCATGGCGAGTGCCGCTATCTTTGAGCGTATCGAATGACAACCCGTGCGTTGAACATCATCAATTCTTTGGCTACTGCTAATTATTAGCTCAGAGCTCAGTGTCTTCTGCAATTAGTAGCACTTAAAATGCAGCGGAAAAAAGCAGTAAAAACGACGAAAAAAAAAAAGAAATTCAATATTACTTATTGCACAGCTTCCATCCTCTTTGGCAAAATAAGCTTTTATGCGTTCTCACCTTTTGTACCTTTTTGTTTTATTTTGAGCTATCTTCGTTTATTAGATATCTTTGTGCCCGATCAAAAAAAGGATATTTTCCCTTTTTCAGCAGTCGCATTAAAGTGCTATTAAATATTTTTTTTAATTAATTTGCATTTCGCGCGCAGTATACGATATTTATTAAGCTGTATACGTTGACAAAACCGTTGTAAATTTATCGACCACAGACGTTATTATATTGAATAACAATTATGGATAAAAATATAAATATATTCATTATTTCTGCATAAGCAAATAATTAATATTATGTTAAATAAAAAAAAACGTATTTGTGTATAAAAGATAAATATGAATACATCAATATTTCGTTATTGCGTTTTATATTCAATGGCAAAGATTTTTTTTTGTGTGGTTCAAATGTTACATTTTTACAGATTTGATTGATGGATCTGTTTGTGAGCATAGCATAACAAGGTTGTTTATTTTTAATTTTAATAATTCAAAGAAATTATTCATTTTAGAATTGCTCATTAATATGTGTATTTCTTTGACAATACCATATGTTTGAGTATTCGAATGGAAACTTAGTAAAATTTCAAATAAATTGTAGGATTTTAGACAATTTTCTAGTATGAATAATAAAAATGCAATTGTATAAATAATACGAATTGAAAATAGCAACTTTTAGAATAATTTACGTTTTAGCGAATACGAATAAATAATGCACAAAAAAGTTATATATTTTCTACAGTAGCGAGGAGGCTTTGTCTCTGTATTATACAAATTAATTGGTTCTATATTTCTCAAATTTGTACTTCGACTGATTTTTGCCAGAATATAACTATTAAAATTTTATACATAACATGATCTATGTTTGTTAAACATTATAACTACATGTATAGAATGGAAAAAGTTGAGTATTGAGATAAATGCTTTTAAAGATATACATTACCGTAACAAATCAGAATATTTATACCCTACATTAAGATTGAAAGGGTATATTCAGTTTGGTACGCCGTTTCTAACACCCAGAAGGAAGCATCTCCGGTATGGAAAAGTACATATATTCTTGATCAGCATGACCTCTTGAGTCGATTTAGCGATGTCCGTCTGTCTGTTCGTCTGTCCTTCTGTCTGTCTGTTGAAATCACGATTACAGAAAAAGTTGAAGAGCTAGAGCAATGAAACTTTAGATTTAGATTACTCATATATCAAGAAAATTGGCATGATCGGTCTATTGTGACCTGAGAATTGACCAGTTATGTTCAAATGTCTCATATAAAATGAATATCTACAGATCAATATTACTGTATACGTGCTTAGGTAAACTTTTTTTGGTCAAATATATATTGACTCATGCTCAAGTACATGAAAATAATGTTTTGCGGCGAAACGACTTGTGGTTACAAAAAATCGAAATTCGGTACACCTACCCATTTTTAAATATGGGTATCAAATGAATGGAAATTCTTCAGCGATTCTAGTTTGTAGTTATTTTCAGGATTCGTATACCCTGGTGACCTATATATCACTTTGTTTATAAAAATGCAGTATATAATTTAATTGTTCCTGAATGTTTTTCTAAAAAGATTGTGACGCGGATTTTTCATCAAAAAAACCACAACCAAAAAATCAGTGCTTCAATTTTCAAACAGAACTCGGCATTTTTTTTTACAACAACCTACGCGAATTCTTTGCCTATGCTACCAATTATTTATTTTATTATTATTATATTATATGAATTCGAATATTAGAAATTTCTACTGTGCATTTTAATGTATTTTATATAAAACATACTTTTTTACATATTCTATTTTCAGGATTTCTTTCCAAAAATACATATTTATATGTTTTTATGCAAACATACTATTTTTTGAACTGAAACAACTGATATGTTTTTCTGGAAACATATTTATACTCAGGTCGTTTCAAATCAGGTTTTATTTTGAACATATTTATGTTTCACTTCAAATATTTATTTTGTTTGAATTATGTTTCTATTAGAACATACCCCATTTTAAGGGGCAACTCCAAAATGTCTCTGTGAAATCATAATGTAAATCAGAGCTCATTAAAACACTGTTCAAGTCTCAATACAACCCTGTTTGCAAATGATTTATCAGTCAATTATATATTATGTTTACATAAAATTACACACATACATGTTGATTCCAGCAAAATTATGTTTGGCAGAGTCACTTTTTTTGCAGCGTGTATCAATATATTATATTATTACTGATTACAATTCAACAATGTACTATAAATATACAAATTATATGTACAATTATATATGAATATTTCAAAAAAAATCTACACAACTTTACATCAATCATAAGTCCTTCTTTTCAACTCAGAGCACAAATTAAATTTCTTAACATTATTAAATTTTAAAATTGATTGTAAAAAGGGGTCGAGGTCTCGTTCACTAATTATTGGCGATTTTTCTAAACCGCTAATTAGTTTAAAAGTTCTACAATGCCTAGAAATGCGTTCAGTCAGGCAGATAAAAATCAAAAACCTCTTTGAAACCCAATGCAATATGCTGCGAATAACGTAATGAGTGGCAAACTTAATCAATTAGTCATTATTAGTGCCCCTTACAATAAATCGAACAAAAAAAAAAAAAATGAAATAAAAATGTGAATTTTTGTTTTGTAGATTTTTGATATTTTTACATTTTGTACGGTGTTTAAATTTCTACAGCAATTATTGTACAAACAACTAGACGGACGGAGGCAGCAATTTGTTTATGAAAGAGATTTTTTTTTGAAAAATTATTTCAATGTTTTGTGTTTCTTCTTTTTGTACTCTTTCATTTTGTTTTAATGATGTACCGAAGAATATAATTTTTTGCGCACCAATACATTTGGAATTCGATTCTGCAAACAAGTATTTGTTGTTTGTGACTAACAAAGCCATGTAATTGGAGTTGATGATGGTGATAGTGATGATGCTGATGATGGGGCTAATGATAATGAAGGCATGATGTTGGTGATGACGCGAATGATGTTGTCCATGGCAATTCTGTTCCACTGAGCACTGATTGTTGCGTTAATGAAGGCACCTAATTATTCGAAATACGTGGCGCCGAATATCACCGCCGCCGCCGCGGTGAAGGTGGTGCTCTTGTACCGAATTGGGTTGTAAAATAGCATGCAATCAAATAATCGATGACGCATCGGATGGAAATATTAATCGGATAAAGCCTAATTTCGTTCGGATGCCAATGGTTGCATTCAATTAATTAGTATGAAATTGTAGGTTGATAAATTATTTACTAATCTGAATTTAATTCGCTGATAGGTGGAAGAAGGTCTCGGGTCAGATAGAGCGTATCGGTGACAGCTGTACAAACCGCAACTGTCAAAGGCTTTGACAGGCATGCAAAATACGTGCCGTTCGTACAATGAGCGAACGACAGGATGCGTTCAAAAAGGGTTTTCATTAGGGGAAACTCTAATTACACAGCAAATAGTTAAAATTTCATAATAATTTGGTAAAATTTGAATTGTATTCACTCTTTAATACTATACACTAAAAGTTAATTGTTCATTAGACATCTGCACAAATGTATTTGAAGTTCGCCCTGCAAAATATGCACTGCTGCACTTTACAATATTGAATTCTTTTTACAATGACAGTCGAGAGTATTTTAGTGAAGTCTCTCTAGCGATTTCACCTCACTGCAGTATTTGTTTTATTGGTGTCAAGTAAGTAGTGTCAAGACAATTTTTAAAACATTCAATATTTTGAAAAACAAAACCAAATGAGACTACTGTCGCGAACATGCCCCGAATACAGTGAGTGCAGTGAGTGAGCGCAACGAGAATAGAATAAGAAGACAAAAACATTGAAAACAACATCAAAAATATTAAATAATGAAAAAAATGTTGTTCATTCATTGAAATAAAATCGTATTTTTTAAATGTTTTTCATTTACAATATTTTTTTTAACATCAAATTTCAAACTCAAATTTATCTACATATACACATTTATGTATTTATAATTCTTATACGAGTTATAATATGTAATTGCCAATTATGCGAAGACTTCATTTCATCATATTAATGAATAATGTACATCATATTGATGAATTTTGCTCATCAAACCACATTAATTTAAATACCATAAATCTTATAAGAATTATAAATACATAAATGTGTAAATGGAGACAATTTTTTTTTGAAATTTAATGTTATAAAAAATATTAAAAGTGAAAAACATTGAAAAAATACGATTTTAGTTCAATGAATGAAATCATCAATATGATGAATACTGGTTGTCCGTGAAATTTTTGGTATTATTTTTTTGTGTGTACATCATTGTAGAACTCTTCACTACAACTACGTTTTCTTTGTGTTTTGTTTTGACGGTACTTATGCTTTTTTGTTGTGCACAGAAAAAAAAGTACATCATATTGATGAATTCCGTTCTTCAAACCATGATTCATTGTATTGAAGAGCCATTCATAATATTAATGACTAACGCCATCAATGTTATGAATGCTATCATAAATATGAAGAACGCTTGGTAACTGTCGAAAAAGTGTTCTTCAATATGATGAACTGTATGTGAAGAATACGTTTCATCATATAATGAACCAAAATATAAAATACAACATATTAGTTCTTCAAATTTCTATAAAAATATTTTTTTTCGTTCATTGTTTGCTAATAAAAAGTTATATTTATAAAAAATATATTTTTGTAAAAACAAAAAAATTGTTTTTAAAAAAAATGTTTTTTCGAACAAAAAATTTTTTTCGAACAATTTTTTTTTTCGAATTTTTTTTTTTTTTCGAATAAATTTTTTTTTGAACAAATTTTTTTTTCGAACAATTTTTTTTTTTCTAAAAATTAAATTTTTCAAAAACATTTTTTTTTCGAATTTTTTTTTTTTTCAAAACAAATTGTTCAATAATTTTTTTCGGATAATTTTTTTAAATTTTTTTTAAATAATATTTTTACAACAATTTTTTTCGAATTATTTTATAAAGAAAAAAAAAATTTGAAAACATATTATGAACAAATTCATCAATATGACAATTCCAATTCATTGTATTGAATATTTTGTTCATATATATAATGAATGCATTCATTAATATGTCATTTAATGAACGGTGGTATCAATATGATGATCTGGTAGTTGGTGAAAAAATTCATAATATTTATGAATAAATTCATCATATTGAAGATTTTTTTTTAAATATGAGCAACACATCATTTGATTCTTGTTCTTGCATCTTGTTGCAAAAGTCTTGCACACTATATAAGAAAAATTCAGGGACCACAAAAAAATGTTTTCGGAATCGTTACTAAAAAAATGCGTGTAACCGGAACCATTCTATATTTTTGGTTGAAATCGGAATCGGAACCACTATTATGGAACCGGTGTTCCAAAAGGTTTTAGTCTTGTCTTGGTCTTGCAAATCCGTTCTTGTTATTTTTTATATTAATTAAATTATTATTTATTTTATATACAAAATATTTCTTCAATCTGAAATTATAACAATGAAAAAGAAAGAAGTTTAACTGATAAACTTTAAATCGTTTTTAATTGGAATTTCATAAAATGGTCGTTCAGCTAATCAATGCAGTTAAAATCCTTTAATAAAAGCATTTTAATGGTCTTTATCACAGGAATTCTGGTTATTTTGTTCAAGTATCAAGTTAAAATACAACCCGAAACCTGTCGTCAGTGCTTTAAAATCTGCCATATGTTTCTGACTGTCTGTCTCTCCGTTCGTTCGTTTTTTCGTTCGTACGCCTGTCCACCTGTCTCCGAAATGGTCCTGCATTTGTTTCGCGCACTTCAACCTAAATTCCTTCGTGTGATTTATGGACCATTTGAGAGGAGAGCAATTAATCGCCGATGGCACTGCCGAAGCGTCGGCCAACAACCCACTCACGGCCTGTTTTAAACACAACACGGTAATGGTAACACTTACATCGACATTTATTCCGGACACGGGAAAAACGAGCGTAGGCGGCGACTCCTTCGGCACGTAACGGTAGAATTCCTCCGAGCCAAAGTACCAGCGCACCGAGTAGAGGGCAGCCTGAAAAAGTGGACGGATTAGTGAGGAATTACAGCGCAATTATTTTAATTATTCGGTGCAATAGTCGGTGCGACGTCGCGCCGCGTGAGAGACGAAAACATACGACGGAAATGTAAGCAATGTAAGCATTACCTGTTCCAGGTCATATTGGCAGGATAAGGTGGCGGCATTACCCATGATGACGGCTTCTGGCACAAAGATCTTCAGGTCCTTGAGGCAGAGTGCTGCAAGTGGCAAGACAGAAAAAGGAATGAGAAATTTATAAAGTGTGAAAGAGTGAATAAAGTAAATGATACAAAAAAAACAAAAAAACAATGAAACATGTAAATTTATGTCACTCGGCAACGGTGCAAATAAAAGTTGCGCACGTCTCACGGTTTAATTTTTATTTTATTTTTTGCAAGCGTGACTTAATTATCAGCCACGCCCGTCACGTCACGTCACGGCACGCTAATGCATGTGCGTGCCGCTGACACATAATTAAGGACATTTTGTTGCCGCTCAAAGAACAGGCACGGGCAACTGACAGCGTCATCGACGGCTGCTGCAATTCTGAATGGCACCCGCAGTTGGTAAAACAGAAAAAATATCGCATTTTGATAATAATCACATTATCATAAAATAATGAAACTGCGAATATTAAAAATTGATTAATACTGCGTGCCGCACAATTATTTGCGTTGTTGCAACAACATGGCAATTATGTGGCACGGTTGCGGCTGTATTAAGTGAATAAATCAGCAGACGGACATAATTTGTGCGACAAAAAAAAAATAATAATAAAAATATCGACGCCGTCAACGCAATAAAGCGCTGCCAATAAGGATAATAATAAAAATATGCGCGCCGAGAATTTAACTTATGCAGATGCGCTGTATTCGAGGCGTAAAATTTAATTTATTTTTACTGTATTTGGCTTTTGTTAAAATGGTGGCAACCATACGCGCGTGGTGCACATGTGCTTCAAGCACGAGCCCGCGAACGTCAAGGGCACATATTATGTTTCACGCACGCACTTTGAGTAGGCGTTCGTCGTATTCGATATAGCACTGAATTTGATCACAGAGAAAAATTTATTCATTATATTGAATATTTAAGGATCAATTCATAATATTAATCATGACATCAATTTTATGAGTTCATCATAAATTTGATATCGTCACTATCAGCCAAAGGGGTGAATGTGCAATTTTTGACATTTGCGTTTCTTTATATTTTTGAATGTAGTTTATCCTCAAGTATGCTGTGCCAAAATCGGGTGTCATTTTGTTGCATATTTCTAGCCACAAATGACAAAACCAAAAGGATGAATTTGAAAAATTGAAAATCTTGTCATGCCAAAAGGGCGAATATTTTTGGTTTTTCGCCATAACTTTTTTTGGGATAAGATAAAATATTGTTGTAAAGGCAGTTATTGTTTATTTTCAAAGCACCTATCGATCTGCATCATTAATTAAAATATTTTGCCAAACATTAATTTGCCATTTGTAAGGAATTTTTTTTTTGGCAAAATATTTTTAATTAATAATGCAATCCGATAGGTGCTTTGAAAACAAACAATAATTGCCTTTACATCACTATTTTATCTAGTATTATTAAAGAGTTATAGCAAAAAATAAAACGAAAAGATTCGCCCCTTTGGCATGACAGTGACGATATGTGATTGAAAACGTGTAACTGAAGACCACTTTACTAATCACTGAAGAGTAAAGCAACACGTTAAGAGAATTTTTTTTTATCTTACTGAAGAAGTTCGGGCTTCAAACAATCGAGTTAAAAATTTACTTACAAAAAATATGATTTTCTTAAATAATTTTACCCAAAGACAATTCATCTCCGGACAATTTCTTCCCAGACTATTTTTCACCAGAGAATTCTTATCCGAAATAACGTTTCCCAGAGATATTTTTTCACAGAGACATTTCTTCCCAGAAATAAATGATTTCTGCAGAATATTTCTCCATAATTTTACTCAGAATATTTTTCCGGGACAACTCTTTCGCGGCGAACTATTATAATCCTCTATACTTCTATATTTGTTATACCCTACACCAATGCGGTCTCAGCAGTCCAGAGGTAGCGCGCTGGACTTGCATTCTGAAGGTCTCGGGTTCGAATCCCGGCTTGGGCATGGGCGCTCGTGGTGATATTAACCACAAAATTGTAGGGAATAGATTTCACAGTACAATGGATATAGTCTGTCTGAGTGCTGTGGATCTTAGTAGATATTCCAAACGCTCAGGGGATGCCCCCTATACATGCAAAGCACAGTGTTGATCGTAAGAAGGGATGATAGGTTAAAAGGAGGGGGGGGGGGGGGGAAAGATAGAGTAGTGTCGGTGAATGTTTGTTTTGAACTTGCCAATATCAAAAATGTCGGGAAAAACGGACGCACAAGCGAATCGTGCGACTGAAGAACGAATTATCTCTATAATGCGTGGTTCTGTTGAGAACCGAGTGGACTACGAGGGTTCTCTTGGTTTGACGCCCGAGTAGAACGAGAGAACACACGACCTGGTTTGTAACAACCAAAAAGAAAGCACTTTTCTAATTGCATATTTAAAATTCTAGATTAACATGTTAAGCATGAAGAATATAAAAAATGTTAACAGCATTTATAACATTTATTTTTTTATCTGTATAAATTTTCTATAAAACTCTGCAATTAACACTTCGCTTTTAAACCTGCACATAGTTTGTCTTTAGATAATCATGAAATCCCTAAACATTACTTCATCAAAATAGTTTTTGTAAAGTTACAGTGCCAAAAAAAAAAACAATAAAAAAAATTGGAAAAATATTCTGCAGCACAAGTTCATGTTTTAAATAGCGCATTAAACTATTTCCAATATCAACTTCGAAGGTTTTGCCAGCGCGAGTTGTCCCCGCGAAAGTTTTAATTTTTTGTTGCACTTGCAATCCACTGTGAGCACAACGCCCAAGGTTGTCAGCTGATTTTTAAATATTTCAACAGTTAATTTTAGTTTACTATATTTTTGTCCAAAACAGCAGGAATATTGTTATTTTTTTAGTTCGAACAATTGATTGATTTAAGTATTACAAAAAAAAAAGTAGGAGATATAAGTCTCCTCCAAAAACAAAACAAAAAAACACTATATCGAAGCATCATCAAATTTTACTTCGAAAGTATATCGTTTTCCATATTTAAGCAGTTAGTAAGAACGTTAAACATTATTGTAATTGGGTAACATTTTCTCAACTGTTAGTACGTTGGACTGCGAGCCAAAAGGTGCCGGGTTAATACCTGAAAGGCAATATAAATTTTGGAACGTAATTAGGTTGTCAATAGGTGTGATCAAAATTTATGCCACGAGTTAATTTAAAAGAACAATTCAGTAATCTTGATCTATCATGTTTTATTGAGAAAACATAATTTCAAAATATGACCGTGTTTTCTGACATATTATCGACTGTGTCAAGCGCGGCATTCAAGAAATTACTAACTTGAACTAATTTATGAACTGATAATACAAGAACAAAGATTTTAAGATATGTAACATGAATGTGCACTTCGGATTAAAAATAAAGGAGCACTTTAAATGTGAATTTTTGGATAATTGTACAAAAAATCACCATTTCTTCAGAGTAACTTTATATATATCATTTAAATTTAAACGGATCAAACTATATTTGATACATTATGTTATATTTGATCATCAAATAATAATTTCTTATCATAATTTACAATATAATAGAATCTATTTCACGGTATGTGCGCTGAAAATCCAAAAAATTACTATTTTGCACCTTTTATCGAACGTGTGCTCTTCACTTTGAGAAATTTTTGGTTTAATTTTTTTTTATTGCAACTTATTGTTGTTATTGCAATGATTTTAAGGTATGTCACTTGATTGTGCCTCTAAATACAGCAGTACTCAAAAATACAGCAGTACTTTAAAAATAAAAATTCGTCTTAAATATTCAAAAATTCAGAATTTCTTCAAAATAATTTTTTCGTTATATAACCCATTAACTGATATTAAATTAAAATATTGTAAACATGAGAAAATAGGTTACTGGATTAGAGTGCTGCCGGGGTGGCAACCCAAATTTCGAAATGCAACTCTGGCAGCACTTCACAGCTGTCAGATTTTTTGCTGTCTTCTAAAACGATAGTTCAACGAAAATAATAAAAGTAATCCCAAAAAATAAAAGAAATCGGTATTGATTAAAATATATTGAAATATTATGTCATAAAAACGTGATTTCACTTCACTTTATCAATAATTATTTTATAATTAGCATTTCTTTTGAATTTTGAACCAATATAGCGTTACCGATCTCAAGGGATCACATGGGAAATTTTAAAGTGGGGATATTGTGATAGGTGGTGTGATGAAGTTAGTAAGAATTATGAAAATTATAGTCGGTCTAAGCCGACTACAAATACCCTACACATATGTCTGGTTACCATTCAAATTGGTATATAGGTCACCAGGTTATACAAATCTTGAAAATAACTGCAAACTTGCAATCGCTGAAGAATTTACATTCATTTGATACCCATATTTACAAATGGGTAGGTGTACCGAATTTCGATTTTTTTTTTTTGGAACCACAAGTGGGTATTTGAGTATGAAGTCAATGTATATTTGACCAAAACAGTTCACTTATGCCCGTAAATAGTAAAATTGATCTGTAGATGTAAATTTGATATGTGGTATTTGAATATAAGTTGTCGGATCACAATTGACCGATCACTTCAATTTTCGCGTATACAGCGTAGTTATATAATTAATTTAAATTAGAAGTTTCATTGATCTAACTCTTCAATTTTTTAAGAAGTAGGGATTTCAACAAACGGACAGACAGACGGACATCGCTAAATCGACTCAGGAGGTCATGCTGATCAAGAATATATATACTTTTTCATACCGGAAATGCTTCCTACTGAGTGTTACAAACGGCGTACCAAACTGAATATACCCTTTCACTCTTAGTGTAGGGTATAACAACGAATATACTGCAGGTTTTTTTACCAGTTCGTAAATAATATTAATGTTTTTTTTATTATTATTTTTTTTTTGTTTAATAAAAAATCATATTATAAATGTTTAAATTAGTTATAGCATTTCCCCATATAAGGAAATGAAAAAATAGAAATCAACATTTTTTAAGTTTACTGTTTCAATCTGGCAACCCTAATTGTCACGCGCGCTCACGTGATCACGTGATCACGTGATACAAAATACCACTCGAGTTACAATTGCATTTTACGTAAAAAAGATTAAAAAAACTTAATTACTAAAAAATGATTAAAATGTTAATTTATGCTGGCTGGACACCTCTGGCATGTGTAGCAGAGACGCAGCAGTACACATGGTCACACGTGCGCGCACGTCAGTCTGTCTGTCTGTCTGCCTGCTTGCCTGTCAGTCAGTGCGTCTGTCCTGCAGTCCAAATGGACCGAAGCTCTCGAACAGCATTCACCAAATGTAATGCCACAGATTCCACGCATTCGGTGACGTGCGTTTAATGAATTTTATTATTTTATTTCCTTTTTTTAATCATCATTGTTTTAATTGAAATTCAGCGAATTATAAAATCGAGGTGAATGAGTTGGCTACCATATAAAATCGGATGAAATATCCCGTTGTGCACGTGAATCGAGCGCCATTGTTGTCACGTGGGCGTTGGTCATTGGTCGTTCGTCGAGCCTCGTGCGAATTCGATAAATAATTAATAAGGACGACATTGCTGCATTTTTACATATGCTGCACATGCAGTGCGTAGCTGGGCGCATTTTTCCAAGCAATAAATTTGAACAATTGTTAAAATCGAAAATAAAGATTAAATTAACTATGCTACAAAAAACGACCACGACCACAACAAAAAATTAACCATTTAAAATGTGGCAACATTAATTGGAAGTCGCGATATTATCGGTTAACATAACCGGAGTGTGTGTGTATTTGGAGTTGGGTTAGTCAATGATTACCTACCAATTTCAATAATTAACATGTTAACGGTCAATTACCGCAAAATGTTTATTGCAGTACAGAGTCACCACTGGAACTATTGCGCATATCGAGCAGAAGTTAAATCAGATGGAAACGCAGTTGCAAATTATGGAAGTTTTTACTTTATCCAGTTCAAAACTTTTATAGGTCAGAGGAACAGATAAGTATGGCAAGGCTTTGGTTCATAACCTAATTGGATTATTGTCGGAAGTATATAGCAGCTTGGTATTCATGTAATTCGATCTTGTCTCGAATTTTAGGATCAATAGTTTAAAGTCTGATAACAGTTAACAGACATTTTGATTATTAAAGAACACCAAACATGATCATGATGGTCATTAACATATCAGGTTATTAAAAGGTAATGAAAGGTACGAAAAGATAAAGGTAAGAAAAGATAATATTACGAAGTAATTGCCTGATTATAATCGTAAAAAACATGGTAAAAACCAGGGACTAAAACCTTTTGGAATATCGGTTCATGTGCTGGATTTTTAAAATAGCGGTTCCGGTTCCGTTTCCGGTTTCAATCAAAAATAATTATATGCTTTTCGATTTCGGTTCAGATTGCTGTTCCACACATATTTGTTAATAAGTGTTCCGATTCCGGTTCCAAAAATCGATACGATTCCGTCATGTTCTTTGCGGTTCCTGAGAGCAAATAAAATATTGGTTAATGTTCTGGTTACAAGTTTTTTTAAAAGAGATTGCAATTCATTGCGGTCCCTGACTAGGACTAAAATATCGGTTCTGGTTCCAATATTTTAAAATAGCAGTTTCGGTTCTGATTCCAGTTCAAACAAAAAAACAATTATATATTTATATAATCCGGTTCCGCAGATTTGTTAAATAACGGTTCCGATTTCGGTTCAGGTTCCGATTCTGGTTTTTTTGGGACCCAGGTCAAAACATACATTTAAAAAAGAATTATCAGGTCCAGATCATCCCCATTGGAAATTCAATTCGGCATGATATCATTTTATGAGCAAGCTTTTCTAACTTCAAATAAAGTTATGACCAGGCTTCCAGACATAGCGATGAAGAAACACCAATGCCAAGACTAACAAAAGACACATGATATATTCCGGATTATGTTCGGCTAAGTTAAGCCTAATTTCAATTCCAAATTACGCAACCAGATGCCTTTTTTAAATATATTTTTCCATAAATATCAGATCCGTTTATTTTATGTAGGTTTTAGATAGGTTTTTACTTTAAAATTAGGCTTACTCTAGACGAACTTGATTGGGATTAATAAAATTATTTATTGAAATGCTTTATCGCATTTAGAGCAGAGACGGATGTCAAATAAGGCAACCTTAACAAATTTCTACTCAGGAACTAATCGGTGTAGTTACAATTAAAGTTATTGATAATTTTGACTCAAAAAAAAGCTTACATTAACCAACTAATTGACCAACTAATTGATCCCCCAAAAAAAAAAGGAGAAATCTAGCTAGAGATAGAAGTAACCTGAATTAGTTTGTATAAACAGGTTTAGGAACGTTGAATAAATGTGAGGCCAAAAGTAAGAAAATTTAGTACAATTTCTTGGAAATGGTTTTGAAAAATTGAATTGATGGAAATTTGAAACTAAATGCGCCTTAGGTGCTAACTATCATGCAAACAAATATTTACTTGGGTGGGATACGTGATAAAGAGTACAAAAAGATTGTTTCAAGAATAAGGGAGTGTGCGAATTCGACTAAATTGCTGACTAAACTAAAGTTTGTCGGTAATGCAGCGTTTACTTTTCAATTTAGCAAATTTTCGAGCAAACTAAATTGAACTAAATTGGAAGACAGCAAACAAACATATGGTAATCGATTTATTTTGGAATTTAACAATTACCCGTTTCCGAATGGTGATACAATGAAACCCCGTATAATTTAGTTTAGTCTGTAATTTAGTCGAACTCGCACACACCCTAAATATGAGAAATTTGAACGGGGAAATCTTAGAATAAAACAATTTTATTTAAATAATTTAAAGATAAACATGTCATATCGGTGGGGGCTTTTTTATCAGCTATGTAGCGTCGGTAGCTCAAGGTTAGTGCGTTGGACTGCGAGCCGAAAGGTCCCAGGTACAAGTCTGGACTGGGGCTAACAACATCTTTTCATAGAAAACATTTTTCTATACCGTGCTGCCTCTCGGCAGTCAATGGCAAACCTACGAGAGTAAATCATTGGCTATGAAAAGCTCTCACCCGCCGTTCGGATTCGGCATTAAACTGTAGGCCCTACCACTATGAGTACAAATATAACACGCACAGCTCAAAATGGTCAGAGAGCTCTATCTAAGTTCTTATAGGACTGTAGCGCTAAAAAATATTATGCCAAAATAAAAATCGGCCGATTTCTTTGATGTTCCCGGTGAAATATTAGCGGTAAATTTACGACATATTTTGAGTATGGACAGTAGCTCAGTGGTTAGTGCTCTGGACTGCGAACCGAAAGTTCCGGTAACACAGGTCTTAATCCGCGGTGGGACATTCAATATGTTTTCGAATCCGCGTGGTGAGGTACCACAGACCATGGAACACCTTCGGGTGTAAACATCGACAATCAAAAAGCTCTCAACACGCCGTTCTGATTTGACATTAAACTGTAGGTCCCACAAGCTCAAATGGTGTGAGAGCTCGGTTTTTCCGGATTAACAAGATATGCCGAATAGTTATTTTGATTCCAAAATTTGCCGCCTCTTATATTTTGCAACCCAGGGCACGTGTTCAGGTGTGCACTGGCTTCAATCTATTACACTGTCCAACACTCATTATGGTGCAGTAAAAGTTACAGCAAATATTGGATGCATTTGTGGAGCTGATTCCAAAAATGGCAATTTTTGTAAAATTAGCTCTAGTTTTTGAGATATAGCCTATTTTTAAATTTCCCATTATTTGTGTCTTCTTTTATTATACCTCGCAAACAAATATTTTTCACGCATTAAAGAACATTTTTAGTTGTGGTTTTCTGCAAAATAATTACAAGCTTTCAATCGCTGAAGAATTTCCATTCATTTGATACTCATATTTACAAAAGGGTAGGTGTACCGAATTTTGTTTTTTTTTTTTGGAACCACAAGCCGTATCGGCGGAAAACATTATTTTCATGTATTTGAGAATGATTTCAATATATATTTGACCAACAAAATTTACCTACGCACGTATACAGTAAAATTGATCTGTAGGTAGCTCAGTGGTTAGTGCGTTGGACTGCGAGCCGAAAGGTCCCCGGTTAAAGCCTGGACTGGGGCTAAAACATCTTTTCATAGAAACATTTTTCTATACCGCACTATCTCTCGTCAGTAAATGGCAAACCTACGAGAGTAAAACATTGCCTAAAAAAAAAGCTTTCACTCGCCGTTCGGATTCGGCAATAAACTGTAGGTCCCACCACTTTGAGTACAAATATAACACGCACAGCTCAAAATGGTGAGAGACCTCGGCCGAAGTTCTATACAGGACTGTAGCGCCAAACTATTATTATTATTAAATGGTCAGATCACAGGTCACAATGGACCGATCTCGCACATACAGCGTAGGTATATAAGTAATATTAATTATAAGTTTCATTTATCTAACTCTTCAATTGTTTAAATAGTAGGGATTTCAACAGACGGACAAACAGACTGACATCGCTAAATCGACTCAGGATTGATCATACTGATCAAGAATATATATACTTTTACATACCGGAGATGCTTAATTCTGGGTGTTAGAAACGGCGTACCAAACTGAATAAACCCTTTCACTATTATTGTAGGTTATAAAATTAAAGAAAACCAAAATAAAGGGAAATTGAAAAATGGGCTTTGGAATTTGAATTTTCTCGTGCAGTGTTATTAACAAACAGAATATATGAAGTTTTTGATAGAAACTTCCCTATGACTTAAATCTTAACAAAAAAATTTCTAGACATGAGCCTGCCCAGAACTTGACTCGGGGAATTAGTCCTAAATAGGTTAACGAAGTATAAATTCCACTTAGGTATAAATATTTCCATATTATAACAGCCAAGGTAATAACAGACAATCAATCGATCACAATAATCAATCGATTACGGACAATTCCCCCCTTAAAAATTCGTCTCGGACAGTTTTTCCTCGAGTTTATTCTTTCCGAGACTGTTCTTTCTCGAGACTATTCTTCTCCGGACAATTTGTCCACGGGATAATTCTGTTCATGGTAATTCTTACTTGAGACAATTCTTCCCGACGCTATTATTTTACGAGACAATTCATTACAAAGACAAATCGGAAAACATTGGTTTTACAATGATCAGTTCCGGATCTCAGCAGTGTAATTCAACAAAGAGTCTGTAGGTATATAGTATACTATACAATTTTAAAATAATCTTTTATATTTTTTATAAACTCTTTCATTCAAGTTATTGATAAGTGTTAAACCAATAAGAGACATTACCATTTAAACTTATGTCCGAGATGACAATCCACACCAGCGCCACTGAGTTGAACCACTCGTGAAAGACCTTCCTTCTTTTCGCCATGTCGGGACAATATACAAAATCTTCTCAGCAGCAGTTCTGAAAAAGGAAGAAATAAAAAAGCTTAGAAAGTATTTATGGCATATAAGATTTAATCGTATGCACTGTATTATGTCATGCAAATAGAAATACAAGAATTACTCGCCCGACTCTGCAAATAACTTCAAATTCCATTTGTACTACTAAAATAATAACAACCTAGAATCCACAAGTGACCAAGAGGCTGCTGTCCTGACTACGAAAAACTTAATTGCAATAAATTAACCCAACAACGGAGCAGCACCGACACTAATACTGGACAGCAAGCGAATACTTGGTATATGGCATAGGACAAACCGCAGCATGCATGGCTGGGCCAATGTTGAATTGTTTGGGGCCGGGGTACAGCAAGCATTACCAGAAATATATCTAAATTTTGTCAACGAAATGCGACTCAAATTAAGACGCTGACGATACACGGTATAGGATACACGAACGACAAAGACATCCTTAATATCCTGTGTGATGAATGTGTAGGTTTTAGCAAGGTCCATACCCAAAAGGCAACTAAGTGCACAAAGGAGTTTTCGGCAATGCCGAGACGAAATGAGTTGAGATGGTCAAATATTTAGTGGGAATGATAGGGGGGGAAATGGTATGGCATGAGCTGGTTTCAGCTCACCACAACTTAAGGCTGGACAAAGAAATTGTTGCTGAAAGAAACAAACGAGAACAACAGACCAGAAACAGACGAGGCAATGGCGACAGCGTTGGCGACCGACGGTAGAATTGAATGAATGAATGATCCTTTCAGTGATGGCTGTGGCCATTGTGTTGCGTCAGTGTGTGTGTGTGTGTTCTTTTATGTGTGTCTTTTATGTATGTGTTGCTCTCGGTATATCCTAGCCACAGTCTTATATATGTGGTGGTCATTAGTGTTGCTTCAGACCGGATTTGTTGTTTATATAGCCGAGCAGAATGGCCACAGAATTGAAAACAGTTGTCAACACTGCTTCTTTCTCACTCCAACCCCAATCTCCAGCACCACATACGAGTGGAAGGAAGGGAGAGCGAGACAGACGCATGTCGCTTCCTAACAACGTTACGTTCTTTGTTTGGCTCGTGTTCGTGTCTTTGCATTTGCCATTGTTGGAATTAAGTAAACTCTTGGTTTACTTTTCATTCGAGTTAATTTTGTTTTCGGTTTTTATTTCATTTCTATTCTATTCTGTTGCAAATCGAGTTTCCTCACAGTTGTTCGACAATCGGTCACTTCACGAACAGTGATGATGTTGCTAACAATTTACCAGATACAATGTTTCCCATGCAATAACTTCCCAGTGTCCTGATGCGTTAGGCAACATTCTCTAGTATAAACTTTGTCTTTGTCGTTGGGGCATAATATTTGAGAAAAATCATTTGAAATCATTGAAAAACAAATAAAGTTTTAGAGTTTTGTACTCAACCCCACCTTTATTTCTCCGGGAATCTATCTATCATATCGGATATACAGCTTTTTATACGGAGATTTATATTTAGAAAATGATTTGTTTGTTTGTTTGTTTTGTTTGTTCGGTTTTGATGACATTTTTGCTTTTTGTATAACTTGCTTCATAAATTACAAAAACTGAAATGTAAAATGCTGAACTTTATCATGTTTTTGCATAAAATGTGGTTAAAAGTGCGTTGTCGACATGAACTTTTAAGTAGTATGGAGCTCACAATAAATCTTTATCCCTTAATACATGAAAAAAAACCACACTTCTCCTCTCGAATTAAAACTATTAAGTTTTTTTTTTATATGCAATATTTCGTTTATTTATAAAATAAATTTTTGAAAAATGTTTAAAGAAAGGGATTCTGTTTTATGTTAATTTGCATAGTATATTTCATGAGAGATTTCTGTGGTTTTTTAAACATGTTATTGACATAATTTCATAAAAAAACAAACTATTTGTTAATTTATAAAGTTCTCATCAGGTATTACAATAACCATTAGGTATATCCGTTTAAAACCGCTTTATTTTTATAACTGAAATCACAACTAATACCCTAATGCAACGAACAAGAATAAATCGATATTCAAAGCCGATATAAATGGTTTCAGGTTTGCCGGATTTAAGAAAAATATCAAAAATGAACAGAGAAAATAAAATGTTGGTAATAATTTCAAGTATATACATTTTTAGCTTATTAGTTTTTGGTTCTTGTGGAAGTAAAATAATATTCTATTTCTATATGTTGAAAATACGGAATAAAAGTATACTTAATACAAAAATCCTAAACGTTACTATCTTTAAATAGATATCGTTTCGTTTTAAACCTTAAAACCGTTTCTGATACCGAAATGTGGTAGAAAACCGAATTAGAAACTGTTATTCGTTTCCATGGTTATTCAATCCATGCTTTTTTGATAAAAAAAGGTGCTATGTTTTTAGTTTGTATAAGAAACACATAGAACAATATTAATAATAATAGTTTGGCGCTACAGTCCTATAAGAACTTAGTCCGAGTTCCCTCACCACTTTGAGATGTGCGTGTTATATTTGTACTCAAAATGGTGGGACGAACAGTTTAATGGCGAATTCAAACGCCGGGTGAGATCTTTTTATAGGCATTGTTTTACTAACGTAGGTTTGCCATTTACTGCCCAGAGGTAGCGCGGTATAGAAAATGTTTCCAAAAAAGATGTTGTTAGCCCCTGTACAGGCTTGAACCTGGGACCATTCAACACGCAGTCCAACCTTGAGCTACCGACGCTACAGAACTAAACAAAATATGAACTAGAAAAATATGTATATTTCGAAATCGTTACGAAATATATCAACTTTTATTCGAAAACGTTTTAATATTTAAATTCAATAACATTTTCTTTATACTGTATCAAAATAAAATTTATCAATATAAAATCAACGTATTTCAATCACATTCAATTTTCTCGAATTCTGTAAAACGAATATATTTTTACGCTATCTTCTTACGCTTTGAGAGCCACTTAAACTCAACTCAAACTTAATTTTTAAATAAAGAAAATAAGAATTTTCTAATTTATTTAAATTATACACAATAAAACACTTCGCAGATGATGAAACTGAAAAATGATAAAAGTTTGAAGCAATTGAAATCATCCTCTTCTTAGAAACCGTTTGGCAAGTTCGAGGTAGTTTCGAAATATTTCGAATTTTCGAGTGATTTCACGCAAACACAGCCCTACACATCTAGGGAAATGCTAGACAATTTTTTTTGGCAAGCTCAGTGCGAAATTTTTAATCCAGTCAAAGGCAAAGTTTGTATCTAAATATATGGTTTTTCGTACCGTTCAAAAAAATAAAAATGCCGGGAAATCTGCTTTTAAAATTCAATAAAATTTGATTATCTGCCATACGCTTCTCCCAAACATTCATTTATCTTTGTGTTTGAAGGAAATATGCCAAAAATATTGCCGGAAAATAACAGAAATGTTGTAGCGGAAGACAAGGTTTCTAATAAGTGCTACATATTTTCTGCCCACAAGGACCTAATCCCTTTCGAAATTTTTAAGTAGGTGATATAATGAGTTGATCTAAACTTTGCATTAAGAAAATTAAATCCATGTTAAATGGTCCAGAGATACCCTGGTTTTCGTTATCCGAAAACTTAACTTAAAGCATATAATCGTGAAATTAATTTCATTTTAATTGAGTACCCATTGAGTACATATTTTCCAATATTTTCCAACCTGTCACACGTTTTATAAAATCTGCTATTTAACTGCATTTATGCCGAAAATATGTAGCCTCGGTAGCTGCGTGGTTAGTGCATTGAACTGCGAGCCAAAAGATCCCGTAGCACAGGTTCAAACCTGCGCTGGGGCTTAACAACAACTTTTCATAGTTAAAAATGTTTCTATACTGCGCTACCTCTCGGCAGTCAATGGCAAACCTACGAGAGAAACCCATTTCCTATGAAAAGCCCCGCTATTTCATGAGACAGAAATGTCTGCCATTTTTCAGGAATATTTATAATAATTTTGCACCAAAGTCCTGAAGAAATTAGGACGTGGTGCATTGTACTCAAGCACCAAGTCCTAATTTCTTCAGGACTTTGGTGCAAAACTATTATAAATATTCCTGAAAAATGGCAGATATTTCTGTCTCATGATACAGCACCCAATACCTGCCAGTTTGGAAACATTGTTTCGAAAGATTTTTAGCAGACTTGAGAAGACTTTGGATCAGAAGCTGTCCCATTACTGACCATACCCAAAATAAGTTCGTAATTTTTATTTTTAATATTTATAAAAAATAAAACCTTGTATAATCTTTTCAAAATCATCCATTTATCTGCGTGTATTTTCAAATATATCTCAAATAATTCAATAAAATGCTAGACATTTTATTTCGGGAATATATGGGATGGGTAATATTCGTTAAAAGTTCCGAGATTATCTGATTTAAATCTGTCTAAAAACTATTTCTAAGTAAACTGTCTTGAAAATGTCAAAAATTTAGTCTAGGGTAGCATTTCAAGCCCCATTTAAATGGGGCGAAAGTGAACTTTGAAAAATTTGGCTATTTTTATAATTGTAAATTGAGTTTCTTCATCTGTAGAGCCGCTTATTCTTGAATTATATATTTTAAATTATATTTTTAAGCAAAACTAATTTGATATCAAACTTGAGGTACATGAAATAATGTTTGTATTTCAAAGTAATAGAACAAAAACTAGAAAATGTCAATCATTGTTTTACAAAAATCTTTAAAATTTTGACAAATTATTAATCTGTCGAATGGGTTTTAAACTTTTATAATTATTCTATTCTTTAACTTGTTTAAAATACTTCAACTGTTTAGTTTTATTTCTACAACAACGTGTTATTTCATTTATACTGTTTGATTTTGAAAATTTTCAAAAATTTTAAATCTTTACCATGCATGTTATATGATCAATGCAGCAATATTGCTTAACAAGTATTCAAAATTCAGAAAATTCAAATTCCCCATTAAAATTACATTTGCAAATAGCAATTACAAAACACATTCCCAAAATATATCCTTCATATATATGGCATAGGAATAGGTATAAATAAGACAGACATAGGTATTTGTGATAAATATGTCACAGCACAAAGAAAATAATTCTTTACCTTTTGTGGGCGTTCAGAGTATTCAGTATATTACCTATTTGGTTGGCAAGGATTTAACTTTATTTAGTGAAATAAATTTCGGGAGTGTGTTCGCATCTGTTAGATTCTACTACTACCTAGTAAATACTATTTTTTTTTTATTGAATTTCATACTGCATTATTTAAGGTTTAGCAGGCACCATTTCTGGTAACGTAAATAAACAGATTGACACATATGCCTACACATGTGCTATGTCTTTGGATGTTGTCATTAACTTGGCCAGTTCACATTTGTATTTGAATCTGTGGCCAGGAATGCTTGTGGTTTACTGCAGGATTAACGCCAACAGCAGGGGCAATGGGTACGCAATACAACTCCTCTTATTCTGTCACCTGGACCTACAGTCAAACATATACACCGACAAAAATGTGTAGTACATAAAGGGTTTTTCAATAAGAGCGCTACAAAAGTTTTTTTTTCAAGGGTTTTTCTTTCCATCATGAAATGGAAAACCTTACTGAAGAGAAATGTCAAAAGAGCGGCAAGAAATATGACGTCGTTTGCTGTCCCTGTCGCTCTACTTTTGTAGCGTCCCTTTATTTGTGCTATTCATAAAAATATATTTCTTAACATTTATGAATAAATTCTAATAAAAAATAATTATTCATCGTATTCATGAATCTAAATATTTTGACGAAATTAACAGAAGCAAGGTTTGTGCATGTGCTAAATGGTTTGAGAAGAAACTATAAAAATGACCGATCACTACCCCTACCAAATGGGTTTTATGCCAGAAACAAATATTGTTATATTCCCTATTATGGTGGGGATAATTTTCATTTTTTTCTGGATGTTATGACCCTTTACAAAAGAATTGAATAAAACCCTGAAGAATTGAAGGAGAAGAATTTACCCTGAAGAATTTAATAATACCTATTCTGTCATGTTTCGGAGACCTCCAATTTCTAGAAGCTTTCTCGAATAACTTAGATAAAAAAGTTCGATCTCGTTGCTTTATCGATTCTATCGTAATACTTTTCGAAGCCATCTCGAACTTTCATCATTTTTTTGTTCAATATTATTCCGATTTCTCGTACTCTCGACTCTCGTGAGAACGCATGGATATCTATCTACCATGTAGGTCCAATTTGAACCTCGATATCGCTGCGATAAAGTGTCCGATATCGTATGAATGCTCCTTGTTCTGGCATTGATCTCGTAACGATATCGAAACGAATGACATTCATAAAATATTCATGAAATTAAAATAAATATTTTTCTGGTATTTAAAATTAAAAAACAATATAGTTTAACTACTTATTATTACCCCTAAAGATGACTTCCGACGGAAAATAAAATAAAATAAATTAAAATTCCAAATTTTTGTTTTTTAATTTTAAATACCGAACCTTGAGCCCATTTGAATAGAAATATATTACAACTGTTAGGTCGTATAAAATTAACAAAATTAAAATAAAAATTCACAAATTTAAAGTCTCATTTTTTTCTCTGTGCACAAATTGTATTACACAGTCTACATTCGGTCCTAATGTGTGTCGTGTATCGTGTGTCCTATGTTCTGATGTCCGGTTTGATTCCGAAATTGTAGCCGGCAATGTTTTCTTTGTCGAATCTCATGTGAACATTAAAATTAAATTTAAATATTATTGCAGGCAAGTTGATTAAGTTCGAACAAACGCAGGACATTGCTTTTTATGAACGGGTTTGTTCGGGTAACTGAACTGAATGAAATGAATGAAGTGAGAGTGAGACAAGTGTTAGTAGCGTAACTGGCTGTACTAGATGTTGGAATGAGATAGATGCTGGTGGTGTCTATTAAAGGCTCTATTATGTGTGTCGACCGGATTTGGTAGGTTTGATGCCCGACCCGTTTTATTGCTGTGTGTGTGTGTGTGTGTGTGTGCATTTTGGGGCCGACTGAAATGTGCAAAGTTTGTATTAAATTTAATAAAAACAATTCTGAAATATTTCATTATGTTTTAATTGAAACTCCATTCAATATTATGTCGATGCGATAAAGTTTGCTTGCGTTGCCACTGGCTCTAGGCACCAGTTTGATAGATGGATATTGTTGCCGCAGTGCCTATGCTATCCGGCAGATATGCAAGATTGTTGCGCGCCAACATCAGCCATCAGAGCCAACAAAAGAATTTCTATCGTGCAGATAATTAAAAAAGTTATTGAGCGTCATAAAAAATAAAAACAAATAAAATAGAAAAATAAACTTTTTAATTTTATTATGTTTCTACTTGGCATTCGTTAGCAGAGAAAGAGTTTATTAGGCGCTTATTAAAGGCGTCATCACCAAATCTGAAATAAACAAAATTAACTTTGTTTGTTTCTTTATTTGATTAATATTTTTTGTATATTGTTTTGCGACAAAACTGACACAAAAATGTCTGATATGGGGTTTGCTTATCATGCGTTTTGTCAGCAAGGGCGGGTCACGAGTTCGCCCAGACCGACATCTGATGGACTGATAAATTGAAACAAAACAGCACAGCGATGTTATTAGGCGTCGAGCCACATCAAATTCAAATTCAAATCAAATCACAACAAGACAACTAGCAATTCTATCGAGCTGCCTCGCAATTGGCATCATTTGCTATTGCTGTGGAGGCGGACAAACGAACGCACAGTGGAACGAACACACAAAAATTTGATAAATTAAAGAAAAAACTCAAACTTTATAATAAAATCAAGCAAGACTCACAAAACCTATTTGAATTTTTGAAAAAGTTAAAAACTATTTTAAAATTTTGTTTGATGCAATAAAAGGGTCAAGTCTATATATTTTCAATATTGTTGATATTTTATAGATTTATAAATTACGCATTTTTTGTTATCAATATTATATATATGCGAGGTTTATATACTGAGAAAACAAGACTTAAATGGTAGAAATGCAATATTTGAGTATTCAAAAATTGAAAGAGTGCTATAAATATTACCATATTATACTATTTAAATATTAATTGTTTACTGAATATTATGTTTAAGGGATATAGATAATATGCACGATACATTTTAATTTATACACTCAGAGAAAAGTTTTTAGATTGATCAATATGTCTTATGAATTAAATCTAGTTAAACGTCTCATAAAATTAAACGACTTTTATTTTTGTTAGCAATTTTTTAGTGTAGGTTTAAAACAGATTAGGCATTGTGAAGATCATTTCAGTTTTTTTCTGTCCACAACATTGATAATTTATGTTTGAAGTTTACTGAAAAACTCTTTTCTTAAACTAAGTTTAAACAATAAAAAAACATACACTTAGCGCCGGTTTTACAGTGCTTGTTTAAACCTAATTAAAGCTAAAATTTAAACGTCTTTTAAATTTAAACGACACTGTTTTACAGTGAACATTTAAAATCAATTCAATATCACTGGCCATATCTCAACAAATTATCGATTATTCGAAACAGCTGATAATTTTATACAAATGCTTCAAGAAATTAAAAATATATATTATAAATAAAATATGATAAATATAAGAGGAGGCACTTTGAATTCAAAGAGTCCTAAAATAAAAGAAAACAAGCCGAATGCAAACGAGATAGCGTGAACAGACAGTTTAAATTGTGTGCAACTCTCATGTTTGAGAAAATTATCTGTCAACATCATTAAATTTTAAACAAAGTTTAAACGGCCAATGTTAATTCGAATTTAAACAAATTTTAAACGACGAATTAAATTCACTGTAAAATTGAGTTCAGTGATTAAACAAAGTTTAACCCACAATTCGAGTTAAACTAACGCTGAACAATGTGCACAAACGCTTTTAAATCGGGTGAAATTCCTTATTTTCGGAAACACTCAACCGAATTTAAAAAATTATAAAAAATTTAAAATTGTATAGATAATTCTTGAGCGAACTTAAGTTTTGAATTAGCTTTACCTTGTATCGTTTATGGTTATGGAGATAAAAATAGGAAAAGTTGAGATTTATTTCATCAAAATTTTTCAAAAATAAAAAAAAACAAAAGTTATCCGATTTTAGGAATTTTGTTGTTTTTGAAAAGCTTACATTAAGATCTAAAGAAAATGCGTGCATTTTTTTTTCATTTTTGAAGAGTTTACTTTACATATTTATACATAGATTGTACATTTTATCAAAAAAATGGTATGGGACTTTTAAAAAGAATTCACAGAAAAATCAGAAAATGAACACCGTTTTTTAATATCTCCGGTGGTTTAGTATATATCAAATTATAAAGTCTAAATTTTGTTTTTCATTTTCCATTTCAAAATTATCCAAAATATTTGGCAACACTGGTCAAAGTTAAATTATTTTTATTTTTTTTTACTTTGAAAAGTTTTCAAAGTCCAAATTTACCCGCAGTAATATTTTCAAATTCATCTATATATTAAGAATAAATGTTCTTACTTATTTTCTTTTTTGATAGAAAAGAAAATAACCTATTCATATCAAGAATAACTGCTCTCATGCAATCAAGTTTGTTTTTGTTATTTGTTAATCACTCCGTATACTTCTTGTTTCCTTCCTGGTTTAAGAAGTTTTTCTCTACGTGCACAACAAATTAAAAATACAATAGTCACAAGACTTTGCGTGTTCAAAGCTGTATTAGGTATCTTCCAAATTTTAGTAGGTAGGTCCTCTGTAGGTATTATCTTTTGTCACGACACAAATGTATGTATGTCAGCAAAAATGAGTCTTGGATAATTGAAAACCAAGAAGGATATAGTACAACCATCTGAATCCCCAGCAAATCAGTATACCACTGAATGAACTAGGGAGGGGCCACAGTTGATAACTCTGTCAACTATGGCTCCAAGCGGGGCACAATAGATCTTATTAGGTCGCAGTGCATTAACCCAATACAATAATAATAAATTGTAAACCAAAAGAATATCGGTTTCTATTTTATTCACCCATTTTGGTTTTAAGATTTATAACGAAATATTTTCGTTTTACCGATTCCAACTAACAGTTTCGGTCTTGAGAATACTTATAATTGGTTAGTCCTACCTCGATGTACTCTTCCGAACCACTGTACGCCTACTTAAACGACGACAAATGCCGCTGTCAGCAGACAACCAGACAGATAGACAGACACATATTGACGAGAGCCGAACAGCATCGATTACACACAATTTCAGCTCTACACAACTCAACTTAGCTCAATTCAATTCTCGAGCAGCTGGCTGCGATGCTCACTGGCGACAGATAACCAATTAACTGGGAAATGAGTTCTCCAGAGAGGCTTAGTGAATATGCTAAACGTGCAGTGGCTTTGCGAAGACTAAGCTGTCAGAATAGTGCTGGCGGTACGACTCTATAATAGAGAACCCTTCAAATGATAGTCCCTCCCTTTCTCTCACTCGGCCTTTCTATTCACACAACGTGCACCAGCTGTGCTACAATTGTGCTATAGTTGTGCTCTAGTTGTGCTCTAATCAGCTGTCACACGTAAATATGTGGTGCGAATGTCATTCGGACAGAAATGCCAACTCAGCCATTTCTGCTACAAATTGACCACGTTCTTCCCGATTGACATTTGCTATGAGCGCTGTCCCAACTGTCACTGTGCAAAAGGAAATCCGTATGACAAAACTAACACGTCGCTCTTATTGCTTATTGTGTGTGAGTGGAGTGAGCCAGTGAGTGAGTGGTGGCCACCAAGTAGATTATACGCCAATTTTTGCCTTTCTCTCCTGATATTCATTCGCTGGCGCTGCGGGGTCTTTCAATCAAACAGCCATTTGACGCATACAATTCCCACACAAATTACTTTCCGATATTCCATACCTCTAATCAATCAAAAAATGTGCTCAAAAGCAGAAATAGACGAAAATAATAAAAACCAGCAACAGACATGTCGAGCACATGATGCGATGTCTGGAGGCTATCGAAGCAGTTATGAATCCAAATTGTGCTTGTTTCTGCAATCGTTTCTTCGGTTGCTACATTTCCGAGTGCACTCAAATTTCCACAAATTGTTCCTCAAAGATCAAGCAGCACTGGTCATGACTCATGAGTGTATCGCATCTTCGATTGCTTCCTGCAACGTACAGTTTTATTTAATATTTTATTTTGTACTTCATCTGTTTCTTCTACCAGCGGCGCTTGCTCATCAAAGCTACAGAGTAGCTCGATTGCGGGATTGCGAATTAATGCTGGTTGTCAGGTTGTGTATTTTTTCTATATATTTTCTATATATAACCTATATGCACCCTCAACTCAGCGACAAATCGGATACTATGTGTAATGACTCAAAGGATTGTAAATTGGTTGAGTTCCTTCCGTACAAAGACAGTTTTTATTGTGCTTCATATTCTCTGCGCGTTATGCCAATTTTAGTTGTTTCTGAGTGTCTGTCATTTTTGGTGGCAGCGATGGGTGGTTGCTCTTTCCAATTTTCCGATATTCCAATTTGTGATTTCATTTTGTTTTGTCTTCAGTTATGTACATTGTATTGTCATGCAATCAGATAACCGGAATTTACTTATTCAAGCAATTTTCGCAGCTATACTTAGGAATATATAAAAAAAATATGATTACCGCATACAATTAAGTTGTATAGTTCACGATTTGTTAATCAATTGGTTTTTATAATTGAAGTTTTCCTATCGATACTTATATTGCAATTAAAGCATTTTTAATTATACATCAGACATTCATGTAGGGTACTAAAATATTGCTGTATACGGATTGTAATCTCTATAAATTTCGCAAGTATAGAAAATAACTTTTGTAAAAACATTCTGGTTTGTCATTACTTTTTAGTACTAACATTTATTATACGTTATTTACAAGAATTTTGTCTATATCGGATATCATTCTCACCAAAACAAAAAAAAATCTAATTTGAGTTTTACATATCGTCATTGTCATGTCAAAGGGGCGAATATGAATTTTTAAAAATGTTGGGAAATCAAATTTTAAAGTTTGAAGTGCTTCAAAAATTAGCAAAATTTATTGTTTTTTTCAATTTTTCTGTTATTTTGGTTTATTCGTCAATTATTACAACGTACATAAAATATCTTTAGATTTGGATAACCTACTGAATTATAATTACGGATTTTGTGAGACTATATCCTGATCAAAACGCAAATATTTTTGTTTTTTATTTATAACTTTTTATTAGCACAAGATAAAATAGTAATGTAAAGGCATTAATTATTTGATTTCAAAGCACCTATCGATCTGCATCATTAATTAAAAATATTTTGCCAAACATTAATTTGCCAATTGGCAAAATATTTTTAAATAATGATGCCAATCGATAGGTGCTTTAAAAGTAAACAATTAATACCTTTAAACCACTGTTTTATCTTGCACCAATAAAAAATTATAGCAAAAAAACGAAGTAATTGGAAAAATTGAAAATACTGTCTTGCCAAAAGAGCGAATCTTTTCGTTTTTTTTGTATAACTCTTTAAGGGTACAAGATAAAATAGTGATGTAAAGGAAATTATTGTTTGTTTTTAAAGCACCTATTAACCTGCATCATTAATTATAAATATTTTGCCAAACATTTTTTCCTGCATATAACAAATGGCAAATTAATGTTTGGCAAAATATTTTTAATTAATAACGCAGAATGATAGGTGCAACAAATAATAAATAACAAATAATAAATAGCTTTACACCACTATTTTATCTTATACCAATAAAAAGTTATGGCGAAAAAACGAAAAGATTCGCCCTTCTGGCATGCCAAGAATTTCAATTTTTCAAATTCGCCCTTTTGGTTTTGTCTTTTGTGGCTAGAAATATCCAACAAAATGACACGAGATTTTGGCACAGCATACTTTAAAATAAACTACATTCAAAAATGTAAAAAAACGCAAATGTCAAAAACTGCACATTCACGCCTTTGGCTGATAGTGACGATATTCAATTTCAAAGATATTTAGGAAACTTATAAATAAGCATTTTTTTTTGATTTTTCCAACCACTATTTCCAGAGATACAGTGGTTTAATTTGAGAAGCTTTAAAACGAGGTCTCATCGAAGTTTCTAGTATTTCAATATAAACAATCATACTAAAGTATTTTTCACATTTTTTGTAACTTTATTGTCTCCAGAAATAGTGGACCGAAAAATAAAAATAAATTAGTTAATGTATAATTCAATACCCTTTAACATCGAAGTCGAGACGGGTGTGTTCCAATCTCTGGTAGATTTAGTAAGGAATGTGGATCTTATTTTTGAAATGACACCCAATCTGGAGCAACCACGAACAATGAGATTTTTTTTTTTTTTTGAATATCTACTAAGATCCACAGCACTCAGACAGACTATATCCATTGTACTGTGAAATCTATTCCCTACAATTTTGTGGTTAATATCACCACGAGCGCCCATGCCCAAACCGGATTCGAACCCGAGACCTTCAGAATGCAAGTCCAGCGCGCTACTTCTGGACTGCTGAGGCCGTCCGAACAATGAGATAATAACCTTATAATTTTATATATTATAAGTCGAAAAATAGATTAGATTATGAAAAATAATTATCTGGTGAAAATATTTGACTTTTACCATACTTTTCCTGTATTTACCTAACAAAGAAAATCTTATACCATTCATTATTAGCCTATTTGCTAAAAAAATAACGAAGAGCTGAATTTTCCCGGACACCACACTTTTGAGAAAACCCTATTTTCCGAAAAAGGGAAATTCAAAATATTCGGTATGAATGGCAAGCGGTAACTGTGTGAAACAACTAATACCTTCAGTACCTCAATGACCAGATAAAAATTTAACAAAATCTTGCAACATCTTTTGAGTTGAAGAAGGTGTAGGTGGGCGGTTTACGGTCGGTTCGCAGGGATTAGATCAATTATAGGTTCGAAAAGTGAGACTAATACCTTCCAATACCTTTCATAGTGCAAGTAGGTGCGGATAGTCAGCTATTATCATTCTGCGAATATGGAACTAAGTCCCATTTAAAGAGTAATGGTGCTCCATTGTATCCAAATAATGGTATATAGTTTTAGTATTAATTGGATATGAAAGAACTGCATAAAATCTATCATTTAATTCAAAAATCGTTTAAATACGAACATTTTTGTGAACTCTGCACCGTTTTATTCAGATTTTGATGATTTTCATTCAGTGAAAAGTCACTAAGTCCCATTTAAAAAGTAACAATGGGTCAGTGTGTACAAATTACATTATCTGATTTTATATTAAATTGGAGATGAAATAACTAAATAATATCTATCATTTAATCCAAAAATCGTTTAAATCAGAGCATATTTGTGAACGTGGGACGGTTTTATTCAGATTTTGACGATTGCCGTTCTGTGAAAAATTACAAAGTCCTGTAAAAATTTGATTAATTTTTTACCCCATTAGTATAGTAATATTGTATTACTTTTTCATAATAAATAACTATGTAGATCTCCTTCTGTAGTTTAAAGTTCAAAATGTATGTGATTGCCCTCTTTGTAAGGGATATTTGTGAACTTGAGTACTTTTTACTGAACTGAATTGTCAAAAATTTGTACTTACTGATTTTTCATTTTTAATATCTTCGGTTTGGTGAGATCTAGAACTCCGAGTATTTTTGGAACAAAAAGATAACTTCATTTCTATTATAGTGACATACCTCACATTACCTCAATTTTATCGATGACGATGAGGAAAATCTACTAGTGCACCAAATAAATTGCCAAAATTAAAATTTTATTAGAAACTATGATCGATTATCTTTAAAATTAAAGTAATATTTTTGATCTGGGCTATTAATTGTAGAATTTATAATAAATTATACGGTTGTATCAATTTTTGTAAAGTAAATTTTGAAAACACCCTGTATATCATTGGTTCTTCCAAATATACCTTAGCTCTAGAACAATTTTTTTATAGAACCAAAGAATCAGTCCCTAAAATATTTGCACCCATATTTGAGGACCACCCTATATAATATTATAATGAGAACATTTCAGATAATGGATTTGACATACCCTAGTAGAAGTTATTCTAACGGCATGATCGTGAAGTTATATTTTGTTTATTTTGTCAACCCGACCTATTAAAAATCAACATCATCAGAACATCTATGGTGAAAATTTCTACTAGAGTTGGGATTTTTTTAAATGTCCCATGGTTTTTTCAGTGTATATATTTCGGATATTGGTGATTTTAATACAAACATAAAAACAATTTCAGAAAAATAAGTACTTGATTCTATTATGCACAAAACCCTTAAATTCTGCTTAATATAACTTCAATCAATGAAGTCTTAAAATTGTCGATCTATCAGTAAATACGTCAACTATACCTCAAATACTACACGCTGAGAAAAAATTAGTTTGCAGCAAACATAATATATTTGGAAACATAAATTTAATTAATTTAATTGGATGTAACATTTATGTACACATTATTCAAATTGTTTTCATAATGTATGATTATATAACTATCTATATATATAAAACTCTTGGTCCGTCTGTCGGTCTGTCTGTCTGTCTGTCTGTCTGTCTGTCTGTTTGTTCCAGCATCACGTCTAAACCGCTGCTCCGATTTAACTGAAATTTTGCACCAGGGTACTATGGAGTCGGGAGGGTGTCATAGGTTATATATGGGCGGGATTGGACAAAGGGGTGTGGCACCTCCCAATCAACCTAAACTTTCAAAACGACATAACTCAGCATATACACAAGCTAAAAAGATGGAACAAAAAACTCAAATACAAAAAAAAATATACAAATGCAAAAACACAAACACAAAAATAAAACTTACCACATTAAAACTCACCACACCAAAATTCACCTCACCTAAACTCACCACACCGAAACTCACCACATTAAAACTCACCACACCGAAACTCACCACATTAAAACTCACCGCACTAAAACTTCTACTGGGAAAAACTCTGCGGGGAAGATTTCTACGGAAAAGAATTCTACCGGGAAAAATTCTACCGGGATGAGTTCTACGGGAACAATTCTACCGGGAAGAATTCTACGGGAAAGCGTTCAATGGGGAAGAATTTTACGGGAAACATTTCTACAGGGAAGAATTCTAAGGCGAAATATTCTACGGGGAAGCGCAGTCTGAGAAAGAATTTTCTTTGAGAAAAGTTGTTTTGGCGGAGAATTATTATTTGGTTACTACGTTTATAAAACCAATAAAAAACTTCCACAGCGAAGCACGGGTCTGTGATATAAATAATAAAAATGTGTTTTATATTAATAAAATCCCTTCATATCTTTTCATTCACAAAATCTTGGCACGAGTCGTGCACGGGTTCAGCTAGTATTAAAATAAATGTTTCAAAAATTTCGAATTTCATGAAAGTTAGATGTAACATAATATGTTTTCTACAAAACATATTTTCTGTGTGTAGTTCCTTTTTAACTAAATTTACCTCTTTATTGTAATTTTATATTAAAAATTTCAATGAAAATGGACATTTCAAAATTTTACAACCATTTCCACTGACAAATGAACATTTCATATGAATCCTAACCCTAACTACTCGACTAACAGATACTTTATGTTTCAATGGTGGTATCATTATTATTTTTTTGTTTGTTTTAGAATATATCAATGTCAGAAACTGAAACCAATCGAGTGAACAACGACATATGCATGAGCGCACGGAATCCATATAGAACTATAGAACTATGGAAATATGGCACGAATAGACCATTGAAAGGCCGTTTAGAGCCAGTTGAAGTGAAAAGTTTTTAGGTAGCAACATGATGTCGAAAACCTGCCATGTTGTTATTCTTGTGTTGACGTAACAATTTACGTAACGCATACTATATGTGGAATCAAGAATTGGCGAGACTCTAACGCGACAAACGGTTGACGTTGGGGGCGGGGGTGGCAGCAATCAACATAAACAACAACAAAAAGAAGAAGAAAAATAAGAACATGAAAAACATGGTCATGACAGAAACAGCATGGGCAACAACAGCAATATCGCGAATATTGCTGACAAGACCAAAAACTATATATGTTTCAGCCATTCAGCCACAAACCGCAGAGGGAAAACTGCAAAAGCATATCGAAAAATCCATCAGATTAGGACATCAAAACAAGCAGGACATGAAACGGTACGACACGGAACGTAACGTAACTCAGGGAAGGCAACAGAAAAACTGGAAGAGGAATGGCAACTAAAGTAAAACAGTCTGACATGCGAGGTGGTAATGGTAATGGTGATGGTGGCGATGCCCATACATGCCAGCACCATATGATTTTGTGTAATTGCCGTTGCTTTCACTAGCAACGACTAGCTGTGGAAATGTTTAGGAAAGTTTTTCCTTTGGTTTTCATTGTTTTCCCTCTTGCTCTGTGGCTGTGTGTGTGTGTCTGTGCACTTTGTTTTTGTAGTATTTTAACAAAAATTTCCATCGGAAAAAATTCAAGTGAATTGAAACTAGAAGAAAATCTCAAGTGAAAAACAAACTTTTGCACACAGCACAAAAAGTTGGCATTTTCTGCAAAACCTCAAGTCAGATACAGAGAGAGTGCACACAATACACCCACTCACCCATCGCCCGAACGAAAGACCGTCCAAACCGAATAGCCGCACCCGAATGCACTAAACAAAACATACACCCATCATACGTACAAAAGCCAGAAATGCAGTTATACCTCAAACCAATAAATCACAAAGTGAAAACTTGAATTACATTCCGCAAGGAACTTAAAGGATTCCCGCTGTCTGTCCGGCTGCCCGTCTTTTCGGCTTTCATCTGTATGGATGGCTGCCTCGACTGGTTGTTATTTCGTTGCGATGAGATGCTTGCTATTCGATGCCATTCGTTGCCATTCGTTGCCATTCCATTCATTCATTACGACTGTCGACACACAGAGACAAAGACATTTATGAAAATACTTATTCTTGGTTTGACTTGAGTCGCCCCATTCCATCTCGTTCCATCGAATCGAATCCATTTGTCGCTGCTCTTGTGGGCGACTGTTCCGTTAAAACTTTACGATTTCTATTAACTGAGCGCAAACGGAAATGCAAAGCAAAACAACAACGTTACAAAGTGTTTTTTTTTTTTTTTTTTGTTCACATTTTGCAGATTATTTCAATAATTTTATTGGTTATTCGTGCTGGCAAAGCTTTTTGCAACAAAATCGATAATGAATTCTGATCATTCTGACCAAACGCATTAGAAGCAGACTGCGTCCGGCAATACTGCAACATATGCTGTTTTGCGAGCATTGAGTGGATGAGTTTTCCGTTGTCTGGAATGCATTTCGAGCATTACATGCCAAATGAACGCTGAAAGCGTAGAGGATACTAAATAGGTCCACTGGGATAAATTATTAGCAATAGAGTCAACAAGCAATGCGACATGGCAATGTAATCAAAATTGGACCCCATATGCTATTTATCGATGCCTATTGATAGCTGGAGAAATACTTAAGTGAATTAAATGGAACGAGCATCATTTTCTAATAGTTAATGTTTACAAACTTGGATTAGAGTGCTATGTTCTTAGAGTATATATTATAGATAGAAACTCAGATTCGAGATAATTTGATGCTCGATATTTATATGAGAATGTGTCTGAAAACTTATAAATTCTCCAGTATATCGCAATTATCTTATTACGATATCGAAATGACTGGTATTGATATCGAAATTCATTATCCAAATCAAATTATTCGAGTTTCTTTGAAGCTCGATATCGTAATGAGAATGTTTTCGAAATAGAGTAAATTCTACATTGATCTTATTGCGATATCGATAAATGAATGATATATATGTCGAAATTCATTATCTAATTCAATTTTTCGGCCATCAATGGTTTGAATTTTCGAAATGCTTTTGAAACTTTCTGTTAAAAATGTTATCTCCCGAAGTCTATACTTTGGCAATACTTTCAGTTGTTAATACTGGTCTGAAATTCTCTTTTTCAATTAAAATTGGTTTTGGGGTTTTTATGATATTTTAGGGAATTTCAATAATGTTATTTCACGGGAGTTTCAAACCTATAGGTTAGGTTATGATGTAGTCGGTAACTGTAAGTTGAGATTCCGACCATTGTGACCAGTTTTGATCCATTGTGTCTCCTTTGAAGTGGTTTAGTGTTTTGCCCATTCAGATTCTTGAATGAATATCATTATTATTAGTGTGTGTTTCTCAGTTCGTCCAGTTCCTGAAAGAAAAAAAGAGCCTAGCAATAGAATAGCGCAGGACATTGGCAGAGAAAGAGAGAACTACCCAGTCTGCCATGCCTCGGAATTCATCGATGATCGAAGTTTTCTCGAACCAACTGCTATCAAAAAGTTTGATTTCTTCCTAGCAAACTAAACGATATTTTTACGATATCGAAACGATATCATTTATATGCCTAAATTATCGTTTTCGATAATCTAAAATGATACGAGAATGATAGAGTTTTCGATAAAAACCAACCTGTCTATAACGATATAATTATTTCTTGTCGATATAGATATCGAGTAGATATCGAAAAAGTGTTCATATTCGATAAACAAATTTAATTTGTTCAGAAATTTTTCTTTTTTAATAAAAAACATACAATTCAATTTCAATATATTTTGAGTTTCATATCGTAAATTAATCTTCATTTTATCGAATTCAAAAATTATCGTCAAATAACCATTTGTGGGGTTGCTTTATCACTACTATTTTTTCAATTTTTTCGTACAATAAAATTTGAGCAAAAAATACGATATTTAAATATTTGTCACATCGATATCGCAATGTTTTTCGAAGCAATCCTTTTTTTCCTTTCAATAGACTTCATTATCTCGATACGATATTTGCGTACATCTTAGAACGATTTGTAGTATAGTATAGGTTCGAAATCGTAATCGAGATCGAATGAATTTCTTGACATTTCGAAACAGTCTCGAAGAGATATCGAATCATATGGCAGACTGGGTATCTTTCCTCTGCAGTCCAGATGTATGCGCGCTGAACTTGCATTCTGAAGGTCTCGGGTTCGAATATCGGCTTGGACATGGGTATGGGCGATCATGGTGATATTAATCACAAAACGTAGGGAATAGATTCACAGTACAATGGATAAAGTCCGCTTCGGTGCTGTGGATCTTAATAATAATAATAGTTTGGCGCTACAGTCCTGTACAGAACTTCGGCCGAGCTCTCTCACCATTTTGAGCTGTGCGTGTTATATTTGTACTCAAAGTGGTGGGACCTACAGTTTATTGCCGAATCCGAACGGTGGGTGAGAGCTTTTCATAGACAATGGTTTTACTCTCGTAGGTTTGCCATTTACTGATGAGAGATAGCGGTATAGAAAAACGTTTCTATGAAAAGATGTTTTAGCCCCAGTCCAGGCTTGAACCGGGGACCTTTCGGCTCGCAGTCCAACGCACTAACCACTGAGCTACAGCGGTAGATATTAAAAAAATATATATATCCATTCTTCCTCGATCTCACTGTTTCCACACCACCAGCATAGATAATTCCTATTTTTCTCAAGTGTGCGTGTAGTTTGTTATGACCTGGAATGACTCCCGTGAGTCTATTAGTCTATTATAGTCTTTCTATACCCTTTTTTATATCGTTCCACAGTTCTTTAACGTTTGGCACGATTTGGATTTCCACCAAACCTATACTTCCAAGTATGTGATTTATGGCATGAGATCTTCCACAAATTTAATTATTATACGTGTTAAATGAAAATGTTAAGGATTATTTTCAGATCTCTTAGAAGACAAAGACCATATAAAATTAAAATTAAAAACTGTATAGCAAAAAAAGATTACAAAACTTAGAACAGATAACGATGGTTAAAATAAGTTCAGTCCAAGAAATGCATTATTTTCGAATTTTGTTTCGAAATGAATTGAGATGTATCACTTCTACTATGTTGATAATAAATATCGTCGTTGTAGAACTAAAAGTCACCAAATACATTTTTATGAAAATCTAAAATTTAAACTTTGTTGGTAATTATTAAAAAACCCATTGATTCATTCACATATTCTTCACATATTCATTTAGTACAAATACTCATCGATCAGAACTCATCGATCAGAAATTGACAGATTCATAAAGAATTTTGTAAATGAATAATTGGCATTTTGAAAATGTAGTTGGTGACTTTTACTTTTACAACGACGATATTTAGTTATTTCTGTACTTAGGGAGTGTGCGAATTCGACTAAATTGCTGACTAAACTAAATTTTGTAGGTAATGAGTGTTCGACTTTTCAATTTAGCAAATTTTCGAGCAGACTAAATGGAACTAAAGGAAGACAGAAATCAGACATATGATAATCAATTGATTATGACTTAAACAATAACCGATTACCGAATGGCGATCGAATGAAAAGCCGTTCAATTTAATTTAGTCAGCAATTTAGTCGAATTCGCACATAACCTTAGTTTTCCAGTCTGAATAATTTTAATACTTCTGGACTTATTATAGGAGCCATGTCTGAAAAACACTTACAATTTAGTCATGAGTTCTGATCCAAAATGAGGTCAAATAATGAATTCAAAAGTGTTTTGTTCAAAAAAAGTGTAATTTAAATTCAATCCTTATTTTAGGTATCAGATTTCAAGTCTGATTAATTTTAATACTTCAGAACTGACTTCTGAATGCGGTATAGTATGAATATAGTATGAATAAAGTCTGAATTGATTAGACCTTTAAGGCTGCTTTTTAAGTGCTAAACCATGTTCTACTGGGTTGTATAGCTTTTTCTGGAAGTCATACTGTGATGAATTTTTGACAGTTTTACATGAGAATTCTTCAAACATCTTTTAATTTCTTATAAAATCTAGCAATGTCAGAATTATTTCTGTAAGTTAAAAAAATATCAAAATTGTTGTAAATTTAAATAAACTTTTAGTTTAATTAAATTAAAACAAACTTAAAGTATGTTTATAATAAGTACACATAATATTAAAGTCTTCCCTTGTATGTCTTGTTTTCGGTTTTCATTTGTCAGCAGCCCTTTTAAGGTCGTCTTGTAATGAGAAAACTTTAAATTTGTTTGCTGTCCCTTGATGGTAGACCTCTTAAGGACGATAAGGCGTCGGATTATCACGATACATCGAGTCAACTATACTTCCTTCCGGGTGAGCACATCAATGGCATAGGCATAAATTAGCTAAACATCAACATTTAACGCACATACTTACATAGTAGGATATACCGACAAACACGTATTCATTCATGTAGATACAATAACAACCTAATAGATAAATTTGTATCGAGCACCCAATGAGAGATGGTTTTATCAAGGAAATTATACTCAGATAATTCTTAAGATAACATTTATTAATACTACAAATTAATTTATTTTTAGTAATTGGAATTTTTAGAGAATAACTAAATTTTTAGAGAAAAATTTAATCGATTTTTTTTAGTGAAAAATTGAATTCTTAGTGAAAAATTGAATTTTTATTGAAAAATGGAATGTTTAGTGAAACATTGAATTTTTATTGAAAATTTGAATTTTTAGTGAAAATTGAATTTTTAGTGCAAAATTGAATTATTAGTGAAAAATTGAATTTTTAGTGAAAAATTGAATGTTTAGAGAAAAAATTGAATTTTTAATGAAAAATTGAATTTTTAGTGAAAGTTGATATTTAGTAAAAAAACTGAATTTTAAGAAAAATTTGAATTTTTAGTGAAAAATGGAATTTTTAGTGAAAAATGGAATTTTAAGTGAAAAATTGTATTTTGAGTGAAAAATTGAATGTTTAGTGAAAAATTGAATTTTTAATGAAAAATTGAATTTTTAGTGAAAATTGAAATTTAGTAAAAAACTGAATTTATAGTAAAAAATTGAATTTTTAGTGAAAAATTGAATTTTTAGTGAAAAATCGAATTTTTAGTGAAAATTGAAATTTAGTGAAAAATTGTATTTAGAGTGAAAAATTGAATTTTAAGTGAAAATGTTAATTTTTAGTGAAAAATTGAATTTTAGTGAAAAATTGAATTTTTAGTGAAAAATTGAATTTTTAGTGAAAAATTGAATTTTTAGTGAAAAATTGAATTTTTAGTGAAAAATTGAATTTTTAGTGAAAAATTGAATTTTTAGTGAAAAATTGAATTTTTAGTGAAAAATTGAATTTTTAGTGAAAAATTGAATTTTTAGTGAAAAATTGAATTTTTAGTGAAAATTGATTTTTAGTGAAAAATTGAATTTATAGTGAAAAATTGAATTTATAGTGAAAATTGAATTTTTAGTGAAAAATTGAATTTTTTAGTGAAAAATTAAATTTTTAGTGAAAAATTGTATTTTGAGTGAAAAACTGAATTTTAAGTGAAAAAGTTAATTTTTAGTGAAAAATTGAATTTTTAGTGAAAAATTGAATTTTTAGATAAAAATTGAATGTTTAGTAAAAAATTTAATTTTTAGTGAAAATTGAAATTTATTGAAAAACTGAATTTTTAGTAAAAAATTGAATTTTTAGTGAAAAATTGGAAATTTGGATTTTTTAATGAACATATTTAATTTTATCATCTCAAACTATTTACTGCCTAGTGGGTCATAGTCTCCGATTTCCACTGGGAAATCAATTCACCGTTACTGGGGCGTGGCCACGTGTGTGCATGCATGGGTGACGACGTGAGGAGCAGAGAGAGAGCAGAGAGCACGCATAGACCGTCTGTTTACATGGCCCATGGCTAAATACACAAAGAGAAACATATGGGGCGTAAGGTTAATTTTGTTAAAGTTGAATAATTAATTATATGCTCGCTGTTTAATGTGCGTTTAAGTGCTTTGCTAATTTGAGCTTATAAAATATTTAATTAAAATGTGTTTTCGATGGCAAACGGCAGCTCGCTCGGCCGCAAGGGGTGCGGTGCATTTATCGCATAAAACAATAGAAAAGTTAAATATTTATGTTTAATGCAAAACATACCTATGTGATGTTGTGTCTGTATCCCTGTCTGTCCTCTAACTGACTGCCTATCGTCTGTCTGTTAGTCGAGTTGAACGCATTTTATGGTGTCGAAATTAAATCTGTTTTTAGCAGCTCAAATTAACTTTTCCCAAAACAATAACAACACAAATACAAAACAATCTGAAAAATCTTTCATGTTTTCAAATTAAGTTCAGAGCAAAAACATGCACAATAACAAAAATGGATGGATAGCTAGCTAATCGTGGAGTACACAAAACATTTTATTCAAAAATTCCGCATTAAAATAAAACTTACCAAATATTAATTTTTTTATTATAAAAAAAAACCTTTAAAATTTAGAATTTAAAAAAAAATAATATTTGAAAGGTTGAGTTAATTTAGAGCCCCTTTTCTGAATCTGGCCTAGATTTAGATCTTATCTTTAAAAATATGTGAAACAAGCAAGTAATTTTCATATTTTTGGATGATATTTTAACATTGTAGAACTTTAACTACAAAACCATCAATTATAACCCCAAGTGAAATATGATTTAACATCAAATCTAATATATACCAAGCAATATGAAATAAGAAAGGTTATGTCACGTGGGATATTTTGAAGCAGGCAAATTTTGACAGTTGGTTTTACTAAGAATTATGAAAATTTTAGTCTGGCTAAGCCGACATTAGTGGTAATGAGTGATCCAGTGGTCCTACGTGGTATAATGCTGAAATAACTGAAAACTTCAAAATTAAAATCAACTTGACAAAAATGTGAGTTTTTACGATTGTTCCTCATCAGTATTCAAACATTTCACCAATGCAAATGTAGTAGATTTAGAAAATTTCTGGAGTAGAAATAAATAAAAAGATGTAAAATTGAAAATATAACAAAATGGAGTAGATTAGATGTAAAAAAATTAAATATAGAAATATATTTGATGAAAATGGAGTGGAAAAATGCATTAGTGTATTAAATTTCATAAAATTAATAGATATGTCAATGTTTAACATTTTCATTCATTCCTGATTTTGTGGATTATGGATATGGATTATAACTTCTACAATTGAAAAACTTTGACAGAAATATTACACTAATTTTAAAGATAATCGAGCACAGATATTAGAAAAATTATAATATTGTGACGAAAAGAAGATGTAATTTGTTCCATTCTGCAAGCAATGAATAAGAGTAAATGAGACGCACGAAATTGTTAGAAAAGAGACGCAAGATCATTCAGCGCACTGAGGCAATGTACGAGAAAAAGATGGAGAATCAGCGCCATCGTTGCCAACTTTGGGAGATAAATCTCAAATAGTGATTTTTTACACGATGTGGGATTTGTGAGTCTCGCGTGATTTGAGTCTCTCATGAGATTGATTTGTGTGATTTTTCACACCGAGTGATTTTGTGTGATTTTTTACTCTGTGTGATTTTGTGTGATTTTTGTGTGATTTTTCATATTTGGGTGATTTATCACCATATGAGATTTTTGTGTGATTTATCGCACTGTGTGATTTTTCTCAATATGAGTCTTTTTCATGAAAAAGTCGTACGAGTTATTTTTGTGTGATTTAGTGATTTTTCGTGTGATTTTTCGGTTGGCAACCTTGATCAGCGCATTAAAACACATGAGTGCGAATGAGATGCAAATGGCATGCAGCATTTACGATAAGTGTAGAATGTTCTCGAAAGATGTCGAAACTTATCGAAACTTATCGAAACGTGTCGAACTGATGCATGCAGTATATAAGAGCATCGCATCTGAGGCGCGATCGTGGACATGCATCAGTTGTTAGAATTAATAATTAGTAAAGTAGTTAGTTAATGTGAATTGATAAAGGAAATTATTGTTATTTAAATAAAACATAGTAGTGTTTTTAATGTGTACACAATCCGGAGATACGAACAAGTCGAATAGTTTTCAGAAGACTCAATTTTCGTTACAATATTAACATTTTATTGGGAGCGCCAGAAAATTGTTCATCAAATTAAAAAAAATAATCAATTTTTGCAAAGGCTGTGTATTTCAGTAAAAGGGAGTACAAAGTTATAAAAAGGAGGAGGATGCTACTACCGGAGTAAAGCACAAGATTTTCAAAATACTAATGAAATGTAGTAGTTCTACTCCGATCGGAGTATAATGAGAACACTCATTGCTATAATATCATATTTTGTTTCTTATAATATACTACCAATAATTTTGTGGCTGCAAACTCTGGAGTAATCGCCATATAAAATTTTAAACTTTTATTTTGTTTTTTTTTTATCTTTTTTGAAAAAATGGGACAATCGGAAGTTCCATGTCAAATCGGGCTCTTTTTGACAAAAAAAAGACACTTGAAATCCGTGTTTGGAATAATGGGACAATCGGCTATTCCACGTCAAAATGGGATTTTTTTTTTGACAAAAACATGACTTATGAGTAGACCGTTAAAGCGAAAATATCAATATTGAACATATTGTTCACTTTCTACAGAAATTTAACTGAATGCAAAATGTTGAAATTCAACTAATTTTTTTAATTTAATTACCAAACAGTATTTTTGTATGTCACATGAAACACTAGTAAATTATTTTTAGACCCAGAACATGAGTGCAAAGTTTCGTATGTAGGAGTGATTTAAAAAAAATATTTAACTTTTTTAAATGAAATGAATTTTAAATTTTTGAATTGTAATTTTTATATGAAAGCATGTTTAAAAAGCTTTTATAAATCATATTATTAAAAGTTGTTAATTGGTTACAGAGTTATAAATAATTATGTAAAATAGTACTTTGATTTTTTAAAGCGCAAAAAAATGTTTTTATTGGAAAGTAAACAAAAACTAAATATACACTTTTTTATATTGATTTAATTTAATTTTAATTTTAAACCCTCTGTATGTTTGGTAAACCCTCTAATAAGTAGCAGTTGTGTTGACTTCATGACCTCCCCAACCCCATTTTAAATATTTAATTAAAAACATAACTGCCGCAAATAAGCAGTGCCTGCTGCGTGTAACACGCACTTAATAGCCCAGTACTAAGTTAACAAAAGCGAGGAGGTAGTTATTATTTTTAGCACGTTTTTTTGTACATTTTCTTAAAAATATTTTCCATTTTTATACATTTTATTTTTGCGCTACAAATTATGCGCCATGTTTTGACATGAGCCACGTGCATCCGTTGTGTTATCATTTCCGTGCTTAATTAGCAGAGCCAGCATTGCCAGGCGAAGGACATTCCGCCAAAGGTAGTGTGCCCACGGACAGACGGCAAGAATGTATTAAAGGGTGGCAACACTTGCCACACTTGACTCTTGATTATTTCCGGGAGAGCTGTCTGCTGCAATAAACGCTGTCAGTTAAAGAGTTTAATTAATGCGGCGTACAATTCTTTTCAGTCAAGTTTTAAGTTTTTCTTTTTTTTCGCCCAGAGTTTTATAGGGGTTTTGTGCATTCAAAAGATAAGACAGAGTTGTGTCAATTTGCGCCACGGTTGACGCCATCCGAGCTGCCATTAAACAATCAACTTTATTGTGTTTATTACTTTGTTGTGCTTGTTTTTGTTGTTTTGTGGAACGCGAAGACGCTGACTGCCGCGGGCCAGCGCACCCGACACTGCAGAAGGCACTGCCAGGCAGGCAGTCGACAGTCAGTGGGGTTGGCATGTTTTTCTGAATATTATGGCTCCTCGTACATAATATGCAAATCTCATCTTGTGGTAATTAAGACTTGTGAACATGTCGTTGTGGTAATAGTTTTTGTGTTACCATATTAAGCAAACTGTGGCAACGCCGCGACGCACCGCACCGCGTCTCTTAGGTGCTGCCACAAAGTGGTTTGAGTCGAAAGTTTGTTTTGATGTTGCCTGCCGCCTCATGTGGCAACGCTGCGACATGAAATGGGCGGATTTAATTAAGACATTGAGACGAAGACACAGACGCCGCCGCCTGCTCATCGACGGCGATGTCATTAACAGCCATGCGAAGCTACTTTTGCAGGCGCTTCAAGTGCGCGAAGGAGCGCTGCAAAAACCTAAGTGTTTTTTTTTTTGTTCATCATTATTTTCTACACGCAGAGAAAATATGTATATGAGAAATGTTCTTTATATAGAATTTGACGAGGATAATTATAGTCTTAATTAAAAAAAAAAAATACCTCTCATTTAATAAAATGTCCTTAAACATTTTAATTGCTTATAATAGTTACATTCTAATTCAAAATATATTAAATTTGTATAAGGAAATTGAAGAGAAATTGATATTTCCTTTAAAATAAGACTTAACTACATATATGCTATACGACGGACAGTTGCAAAGTTATATAATTTTTAAAAAAGCTCCATGCGTCATATTTTAATTTTTAAACACCCTGTATTTTAAAACCTAATGACAAAAAGTGAAAAGAAATGTGGGTGGGCTTATTTTCAATAAGCAATCCATAAAAAAATGAAGCAAATTCAGAGTGCAACTGAATATTTTTGACGAAATCCGTCCGATTTGCAATATAATACCTCATATATGAAATGAGCATAAGTCCGTTATCTACCATTTCATTAGGGGTTTGAATTAAGTATTTTTTAAAATAAATTATGAAAAAATACATTTGGAATTGAAAAATAAAAATAAGGATATCCTTCTCATACTCATTCACTTACGGAATGTATTATAAAATCAGAAATATATGACATAAAACTACTTGAAAGTAATTTACTTTGAATTAGCAACAAATTGGTCCCTTGTGAGTTAACAAAATGAGACATGAAACCGAAAAAGAAACTTAAAAAAAAACCTTGGCAAATTTGTCAAATTTTAAATCATTTTTAAGTTATTTTTTTATTTAACTTCCGAAAAGTTTTTGTTTTAGCTGAAAGTATTGGTATTTTAAATAAATAGATTAAGAAATATAAAGAAAATAACATTTCCTAAGCATATATAGAAAATCCCCGTGAAAATACATACTATATATGGTTACTATTAACTTCCATATTTTGCCCTACTTTGCTATAATCTATTTGTATTCAAAAAAGTACCAAAATTGATCCCATATCAATACTTTTGGTTACTTAGTTAACGTAATTCAAACAGTTTGATCTCACAATCTTATATGTTTGTTACAATCAAATTATAAATACCACATTTACTTATGTCTCATAAGTTAAATATTCAAGACGGAAATCTTTAAGTTGTCATGTTCGACTGATGTCACTCTCATATTCGACTCTTTCATTGTATAAATTTAACAATTCGAATGAAGTTTTAAAACTGAAAACTCCAATGTATTTTTAAAAAGCATTATAAAACTTTATGCATAAATTGGTAAGGAAATTAGAAAGAACTAGTTCAATTATATTTCATAATTTTTAAGAGGTGGTTAAAAAAAATCAAATATTTGATAAACAAAATCGATTTATATTCTTTCAATAAAACTTCAACTAATTAAATTACACTGTGTGCACATATTTTACCACCAGAATTGAAAGTTACATATTGTTATGGATTTGGACATACTTTGAACTATGACGTTTTCAGTTTTTTCCCTACACGTCCAGTTTTAAGGATATTCGACAAATACAAAAAAAACACGATTTGAGAATTCAATTGGTTGGTAAACGTTGGATACAAAGTCAGACTAATTTTTATTTTATCCAAAATATGCATAACAGAACACAAATTGTATGTTTCAATCAATTTTCAAAATTCCTTTAAAAATACCTGAGGTATATATAGATGGGCTAAAAAATGCCAATTTTTGGTCATTTTTTTTATAAACTCTCAGGTGTGTATATTCATTATCAATTAGCAAATCTTTTCAATTTCAACACTTTTTTATGAAAAAAATCACAAATTTAAAATAATATAATTTCTTTACTTCTGTGCGACAATTAAAAACATAATAAATTAAAATTTTTTTGCGTGTACTTTTTTTTTGTTCTCATCTTGAGAGCAACTTGAGAGCCATAATTTGTTGTTGACAGTGTGTCTGTCTCTGTCTCTCTATCTGTCATTGACGCTTAAGTAATTGTTTCGCTTATTGTAAGTAGTATGTTTTTCCTTTAGTAGTACGTAGTAGTTGTTTTTGTTGTTGTTGTTGTATAAGTAGTTGTTTATGTTGTTGTTGTTGCTGTCACAATTGTCTGCAGAGTTCGTAATTGCAACAGTCGTCGTTGACGTCTTCATCGTCTTCTTCTACTCCAGCATATCAGGTGCCTTTACTGCAGTTCATAAAAATCTTCCCTATGATTTTCATGTTGTTTTCGCAAATTTTAAGTTGTTTTTCCGCCAGCGGTTTATTTCCGCAAATTAAGCAGCAAAACATGCTCTGTGCAGCCATCGACGATAAATATGATGAATTTGAAAAGTTTTCCGGCACCGCCAGCAAATGGCAGCGCGCAGCGAAATACGGAAAACATCTTCAGTTTGGTTTCTTGGTGCAGAGTGAGATTTTTTCTACAATTTAAACTGATGGCTACCTTGAGTTTTCTACTACAAAATTCTGTTTAGAATTTATTAGAGATGGCCTCATCTAATTCCTGTTAAAATAATATAAAAAAAGAAATAATATTAAGCTGATAAAATGATCAACACTAATTGGAACATTGAAAAATACATAAAAAACAAAAACGTAATTTTGAAATGTTAAAAAACAAAAGGAATCTATGTTCAATTCAATTTGAAGCCAGTTTTTCATTCAATTTTACACTCAAAATTCAATTTTTCACAAAAAGATCAATTTTTACTAAAAATTGAATTTTTCACTATAATTGAATTTTTCACTAAAAATTCAAATTTTCACTAAAAATTCAATTTTTCACTAAAAATTCAATTTTGCACTAAAAATTAAATTTTGCACTAAAAATTCAATTTTTCACTAAAAATTCAATTTTCACTAAAAGATCAATTTTTCCCTAGAAATTCCATTTTTCACTAAAAATTCAATTTTTCACTAAAAATTCAATTTTCACTAAAAATTCAAATTTTCACTAAATAAATTCAGTTCTTCACTAAAAATTAAATTTTGCACTTAAAATTCAAATTTTCACTACAAATTCAATTTTTCACTAAAAATTCAATTTTCACTAAAAGATCAATTTTTCCCTAAAAATTCAATTTTTCACTAAAAATTCAATTTTTCACTAAAAATTCAATTTTCACTAAAAATTCAAATTTTCACTAAATAAATTCAGTTCTTCACTAAAAATTCAATTTTTCACTAAAAATTTAATTGTTCTCCATAAATTCAATTTTTCACTAAAAATTCAATTTTCACTAAAAATTCAAATTTTCACTAAATAAATTCAGTTCTTCACTAAAAATTCAATTTTTCACTATAAATTCAATTGTTCACCATAAATTCAATTTTTCACTAAAAATTCAATTTTTCACTAAAAATTGAATTTTTCACTATAAATTGAATTTTTCACTAAAAAATCAAATTTTCACTAAAAAATTCAATTTTTCACTAAAAATTCAATTTTTCACTAAAAACTCAATTTCTCACTAAAAATTCAAATTTTCACTAAAAATTCAATTTTTCACTAAAAATTCAATTTTTCACTAAAAACTAAATTTTTCATTAAAAATTCAAATTTTCACTAAAAACTCAATTTTTCACTAAAAATTAAAATTTTCACTAAAATTCAACTTTTCGCTAGAAATTCAATTTTTAACTAAAAATTAAAATTTTATAAAAAATGATATTTTTTTATTAAAAATTATATTTTATTATTAAGAAATCAATTTTTAATTTCGTAAAATGAAATAACTAATAATACATTAACTACAATTTCCTTTCATTGGAGTACCCAGATGTTTGTCAGTGCAGAATTTTGATTTTATTATCGTTGGTATGTATTGTTTTCAAATGTTATAGCAAATTTAAAGAGGCTGGTAAAGAAAAATTTCCCTTCGGAAGATAAAAAGTCAGCCATAGATATATTTGGTAGATGAACAAAAGTACAAAGATCTACGTGGACCAATCCTGGTCATCTTCAATACCAGCTTGCATAGTTAAATATGTTATCTAAGTTCTAAGTTTCATTGAAATAGCTCTTCTTGATTACCCATAATCGTAATATCAAAAACTGATAGACTCTCAAATAGACTGACAGAATTACCGACCATTTCACTTTAAGTGTAGCTTAATAATAAGGGTTTTTTTTTATATTAAAAAAAAACACTTTTTCTGGCAAAATATGTTTATTACAAAATATGAAAAGTTTTCAAATTTGTTTTCACAGCACAGCGTACAAATTAAGACTGTCTTCTTAATGCCCGCGAGGACATTGCTGCGTTGCAACGTGTGTTGGTCAATAAAAATGCAGCAGGGTTTTTTTGGGTTTTTCCGACGATGTCTTTCCAGTTGTCGTCTGAAATAATAATAATTTTGTTTATGCCACAATTTACGATTTTGTTTTGGCCGTCGCAACGCAGCCGCAGCAAAGCAGCCACATGTCGCGAGGGCCAAATAATGCGACGCATGTCCTGGCGGAATTTTTGCATAAAATAACGAAGACCTCGGCGACTGCCGGGCTCAGGTGCAGCTGAGACGCGTATGCACGCTGCTGCATTTAGACGGAAATAACTTTGCGCGTAACTCACAACAAGAGCTGCCGTCATAAATACCACTGACGGCGACAGAAGCAGCAGCAATAGCAGCGGCGGCAGCAACAGCAGCATGAAAAGTAGTTGCAGCAGCAGCAAAAGCACTTGAGCAGCACAAGAGCACGGATGCTGCACATCCTGTGCCCCCTTAGCACGGCACAATGCACGTCGCACGAGCGCCACGCCACGACATGCGAGGGTTTTAAGATAAAGTGGCATTTGAAAGTTGCTTTTAACTCATCCGCTGCCTGCCACTGCTGCAGCTAACAAAACTTTTGCGCAGCAAACTTTGAAATGTTTTTCAGTCTTTGCATTTTTGTTGCTACCTCCTACGTTGTTGTCGTCGTTGTCCTCGCATCCTATATTTTTTTTTGTGTCTGTCGAGTCCTGGCATTTTTTCACATGGACTATAAAATTATTTCCACATTTCTGATTTAGTTCAAAAGTTTGACTTGAAAACATTTCTTTCCGCGCTGACTTCATAAATATATCAAGTGAAATGTTAACGGTTTTATCTGGCTTGTTTGCGCAGTTAATTCCATATTTTCAGTCGTATTTTCCGCAAGTAGCGCCATTAAAAGTTTCAACGCCCCCCGATTCGACTCACCCCAAACCTATCGCTCTGTCTCTGCCAACCGCAGCCGAGGATGCGTTGCGGTGGCTGCAAGCGCCCGCCATTAAATGTCCGTCGTTGCTCGTACTTGTGCTTGCTGCGGCAGCTAGCTTTTTTAATTATCTCTGAGCTCTTTTCATGCTTTTCTAATTGAGAAACGCAACCCCGACCCTGCTGTGGCAGCCAAACATCCATCTATCTATCCGTCGTATTTGCAGATTGACACCGATATCACTCGGCACCATGTTGATTCAGCAGCAGTTGGCGCCACAGGGCTGCATCAGTACTCATTTCTGATTTGAATGCTTTAAATCCTGCACAGCACCCTCCCTGTTAATGCAGGTGAGTCGTTTATACTTTCGTTCGTTCGTTGACTTTGTCGTGTCTCTCTCTCTCTCCACCTTAGATGCGTTGCTTAATGCATATTAAGTCGTTGCATTCAATGCGAGATCTAAATCGCTGTCAGGCAGCAAATGACTCGTATTTCGCGCTGAAACCTATTAAATGTCAAAAAGTACTTAAGTGTCAAACACGGAGAAATCAAATCAACGGCAACAACGTCAGGTGAGAAGTGCTTGACAGTATTTAGCGCTTTCAATTTAAAAGTACAAACATGCAAAATAACGGGCATTTTTACGAATAATGTAGCGAAGAGTCATAAAGAGCAGTAAGAAAAGTGTGTTCTTAATAATAATTGAAAAACGAGTGTCCTCACAATGCGTAAAAATATCTTATTAAATACCAATTTTCAACAAATTAATCAACAAATTTAATCGGTTATCGTTTAGATTAAATTTGTTTTTTATTGTAAAAACTAAATGGTTTTGGACTTTATTTCGTAACTAAAGAAAGAAAGCTGTAATTAATTAAAAACCAGTTGGGAAGGTTAGATCACATGGGAAATTTTAAAGAAATGTTATTATGATAAAGGGTTTTTCAATAAGAGCGCTACAAAAGTTTTTTTCAACAGGGACGCTACAAAAGTAGAGCGACAGGGACAGCAAACGACGTCATATTTCTTGCCGCTCGTTGTCCCTGTCGCTCTACTTTTGTAGTGTCCCTGTTGAAAAAAACTTTTGTAGCGTCCCTGTTAAAAAACCCTTTAATTAGGATTATCAAAATTATAGTCGGTCTAAGCCGACTATAAATACCCTACACATATGTCTGGTTACCATTCAAAGTGGTATATAGGTCACCAGGGTATACGAATCCTAAAAATAAGTACACAATTTTAATCGCTGAAGATTTTCCATTAATTTGATACCCATAGTTACAAATGGCTAGATGTACCGAATTTCGATTTTTTTTTTGGAAACCACAAGTCGTTTCGCGGTAAAATGCGGTAAAAAAAATATATATTTGACCAAAAAAGTATACCTAAGCACGTGTACAGTGAAATTGATCTGTAGATGTAAATTCTATATTAGGTATTTGAACATAAGTGGTCGGCTCTCAGGTCACAATAGACCGATCATGCTATTTTCATTTTCTTGCTCAGACAGCTCAGATAGTAATCTAAATCTAGAGTTTCATTGCTCTAGCTCTTTTAATTTTTCTGTAATCGTGATTTCAACAGACAGACAGACGGACATCGCTAAATCGACTCAGATGGTCATGCCGATTAAAAATATATATATACTCTTAGTGTAGGGTATAAATATAAAAATACTTCTAATAATTTTATTTGGGTTTTACCTAATTTCTGATTTTGGGTATTTTATTAAAAATTTAATTAAACCTCACATGTAGTGGGTGTTATTTAATCTATATTTGGGGTTTTATTTCATCTAAATGGGGTTTTATTTCATTTTGGTTTTTTAGTTCATATTTGGTTTTTTAGTTTCCTATGGCATTATTTCATAGATACGTTTAGTCTATACAAAATAAACGCATTTCAATCAAAAGTAAAATTAAAAAAACGGAATTTGGAGCGATAGATTACATGTAGCGAAAATATAACAATTCAAAGAACCGATGACAGTTAATGTTTTAAACAGTGCATAGGACGCCTGCGAGTACCATAATTTGGCGAATACCTCAAATTTCATATTAACATGAGACACTTTTTTCATACTCTATGCCGTAGAAAAATTATCAGCCCTGATGCATTCAAAATTGAATAAATAAAATTATTTAAAAAAAAAAGTTTTCTTTGTTACTTTGTTTTATTCATCAATAAGCATATCTGTTGATTTGGACATCTTACATAATTATAAAAACCCATTTTCTGGGGTCTATATCCAGACCAAAACGTAAATATTTTTGTTTTTCTGCCATAACTTTTCATGGGTACCAGATCAAATAGTGATTTAAAGGCATTAATTGTTCGTTTTTAAAGCACCTATCGATTGGCATCAATATTTAAAAATTTTATAATAATAAATATTTTCAAAATAATTTTCCAAATTTTTGGTAATTGCAAGAAAAATATTTTGCAAATTATTCTTAAATAACGATGCCAACCGATATGCGCATTAAAAACACACAATTAATGACTTTAAAACACAATTTTATCCTGTACCCTTAAAAAAAATATCGATTGCAAAATTCGAAAAATTAAAAATCTTGCTATGGCAAAAGGGCGAATTAATTCGTTTTTTTGCCTTAACTTTTTTTTGGTACAAGATAAAATAGTAACGTAAAGCAATTAATTGTTTGCTTTTAAAGCATCTATCGATTGATATCATTATCGGGATTCCGAGACAACATTTTTGGCATTTTTCTGGAATATTTGGGGTATATTTCTGGCAAACACACAGATATATAGAATATTTTAAGAAAACAGACAGCATTTGATAAAAACTTCGCATTTTTCTGTTTGAAATATGTCGACAAAATGTTTCTGAACTGCCTCGACCCTTCTAAAAATGTTGTCTGAGATAACTTTCCCTATCATTATCCTGCTATAATACTACTTTTAACACTTTTATACAAACTATGTTATAAATAAACTTTTAAAACTTCAAAATACAAATTTCAAAAAAATCTTTTGCCAGCACAGACAGGCTAAGATACCTTTGCTTTATGGAATGTTGGAAGGCAGTTGTCGTCAGACCTTTTTTTTTAGCTAATAAATGGCAGATTTTAGGAATTGCGAAGCAGCCTGGCAGACTGTCGACGGCAGACAAATATTTTACACGAAAAATATTTCAATTGCCTGCCTGATTGCAGATTTTTGGAATACAACAAAATACGTCAAATTATTTCAATTTTTATTTGGAAACATAAATATTATGTATCGCTATTTATTGTTCGCGTTGATGTTCTCAGTCAATAGACAAAGTTTTAAGATGCGAACTACTTGATTTTACATGCCATATATCTGCCGTTCCTTCGACTTCTTATAACCTACCGTTAGACTGACATCTGCCGTTTTGTTCTAGGGCAGACAAGTGTCATGTACAAACTCCGCCTTTGTCTGCCAGAAACCTGTCCAAAATCTGCTCATTTCCAGCTGGTTATAGCAGTAGCATTGGTAATATTCTAAGTATATCCTTCGTTCAAAATTTTATAAAAAAAATATTTTTTAGATATTAATGTATATGGCTGATTTTTTGATCAAATAATAAAAAAAACGATCTCGGGAATTTCTATAATATTTTTGTTTCCGATGGGAACGAGACGAAAGAGGAGCCTTCTCTTCAAGAGCACTAAACATGTGGGTGTCTGAAGCAACTTGTGATAAACTGCTTGCTAAATTCTTTTTGCAAATTCTTCTAATAAACTCTCAATAGTTGTGCACCATAAATTCAGAAATTGAATTAAAAAAACCTCCAAAAATAATCAGCAGTGAAAACGGGCAACGAACAAAGTTTGTCCAACAAAAGCCATTAATTCAGCTAACGAACCAATCGAAAAGTTTCAAGTCCTGATGCTGGGTGGCGGTACCGGGGGAGTAGGGTGTGGTATGAACTAAGTCTCATAATTAGATGATTTACTGTTATTGATATAAAGTTGTTATTAGCAGTGGGAACTAAAAATATGAAATATGAAAAAAAAGGAAATTGAAACAGTTATAAAAAAATATATATTTCATAAAATGTATGAATTATATAAAAGTAAATTATACAAATGCAAATAAGGAAAAAAAGTTAAAAAATAAATTATTAAAAAAAAAACAAATATTATAATATAAAAAAAATACATATATGAAAAATAAAAATTATTATAATAAAAAGTAAAAAAAGATTTAATAAGTGAAAAAATAGAGTAGAAAAAATGCAAAGAAGCACCAAAAAATGCTGTTAGTCAAAGTTTTCAACTCAAACAAAAACGCAAACAAACTCAAACATTAGCAGATACTCGGGGCACAAACACAGTTACTCTGGGCACAAATACCGTTACTCTCTCTCCCGCTTGCTCTCTCTTACACACATGCATTTACACACACTCGCCCATAGAAAGAGATACGCATACAATTATGCATTAATGAAATTCTTTTTGAAGAAACTTGCAAGTGCCAGTCGAGGCTGGCTGGCTGGGTTGTGGCACACAGCACACAGGGAGTTTCGTACGTCCCAGTGCTTCCGATGCCGCCGCCGATGATGCCGCCTCATCGTAATGAGATGCTCGAGCAGCTGTAAAGCTAATGTGCGCCGCCGTCTGTCGAATGGATTAAAACGCTTTTGATTAACCTTATCAAAAGGCACGCGAAACAAGCGCCTGCAAGTCAAGCACTAAACAAAAATAAAAACAACACCACCAACAACATCGTCATCATCATCAGCAGCAGGACTAAAAAATTATAGAAAAAAAAATAATAATAATGAAAAAAAAAAAAAAATAACAGCGCATAAAAACGGCTTCCTTCGAGCAACGCAGCGCCGCGCCGCGCCATCACTCGAGCGAAACTTTTTCGCTTTTGATGAGGCAGGAAACTTTTGCACGCAGCGCTTCCTCAAGAACTCGGCGCCCTCCTCAACTCTTCACCTCTTCCAACCAATGTTATACCCTAACCTAACCTACTGCTGCACCTTTTTTGCATTTTTGAGTTATGCGAAATAATAATTTATGAATTTTATTTTACTTTTTCTGCCGTTTTTATTCGCCTGTTCGCTGCTCATTCGTTAAATTCACGTTCAATGAACGTAGAAGAGTACGGCGCACAGTGGTCAAAGTACTAAAATTAATTAGCAAAATTAGATTTTTCATAATAATTGTAGAAACCCTTTAAAACACACGATATATTAATGATTTCGATATAGTTTTCGATTATATCGTTGTCCTATATAAATTGATAATGTTGTTTTTGTCGTGTTGAATCGAAAAAAACAATTTCTTGAAAAATATATATTTCGCTAATTTGAGCTGGATTGTTGTATAAAATGGTGGATATCTCAGATTTGATAAGATATATCAAGATATATCATATTAGAAATTAGAATTAGATAATAGAAATGTACGATATTGTTATGAATTTCCTTGTTGTTAAATTAGGCATTTTCTTCATGAAATTAATAAGGGGATTCATATCAGCAATGTAAATTTCTCAATCCTTAAAAGAATAAATATACATGACATACATGAAATTTTATTTACGTTACTTACGTTATTTACGTTTACGAGTTAAGTTTAACATATTCTTATACAATTTTTGCGTAAATTTTTACTCTTTACGGGATTTCCACAAATTATGAGGTTGACGCGCTTGATATGAATCCCGTTAATAATTTATACGAGTTTTGAATCAACTTTTTTCAAAAACGAACGAAAGTTTAATATAAATTAACAAAAATTTTAGTTTTGTGGAATATAAATAAAATAGAATGTTCCAGAGATGCACAATTCATCTTTGAGACAATTCATACTAGAAACAATTCTCTATTGGGACCATTTTTCTCATTCGCAATTTTTTCCGGACTTATTTTTCCAATCGTATTCATATTTTTTTTAATATAAAGCATTCGCAATTTTTTCCGGACTTATTTTTCCAATCGTATTCATATTTTTTTTAATATAAAGCATAGTTCGTGCGAATTTTAAATAAAATTCATTACATAATAAACAAAAGTTTATTATATCGTATACAAATTTAGATTATGCTGAATAGAATTTTTATTTGATTAAATTGCATTTTGGCAGATTAACTGTATCGCTAAATAAAATATTGGAAATGAATTCCCCGAGGAAGAATTGACGCGAAAATGAAATGCCAGGGAAGTATGGTTCTGGAAAAATGATATCGGTATTTGAAATATATGACGTGGTATTTAAATAGTTTGTACTAATTATAAAAAAATCCAGCAATTATTTAAGAATTTATTTTAATTTGTTTAAAAAAAGTGTAATTTTGTTTCACTGTGCATTGGCGCTGAAGAAGGCATCGTCTCCCAGTAGTTAAGGGTTGCGGGGTGATAAGAATTTAGGCCGCATTTATGGAATCTACGCCCCGCTACTCATGGCTGTTTACATATCGTTGACATCATCAACTTATTTTCTTACGAGTTTTTGTTGATGCTCGTGTTTTTGAAAGAAAAACATAAAACAACAACAAGAACAACATGGAGCACAACAATTGCTATTTTGTTCAAAACACACACACACAGAAAGACATTCACACATATTCAGATATTCACTCACTTAACTCGCTTTTATTTTATATAAATTTGCTTATCTTTGAGCTCTTCTTCTTTTTTTTTTATTTTTCTTCTTTCATATTTTTGGCCTTTTGTTGTTGTAGTAATTTTTCTTCTTGTTGTAGTCCTTGTGATTACAACGAAGGCTTCTTGAGCACATGACACATTTTGGAGTATATCCTTTTGCTGGCTGTGTCTGTCTGTCTGTCCCTTCGTCCTTCTAACTGTCACTGTGCCCAGCCGCGATTTATGAGATATGCGCGCGTTTATCTTCTTAACTGCACGCCCATCATTACGCTGGCTTTTTGACGCATTACGTCGCGATTTTCAAGATTTCGCTTCGCTGCTTTGCTAAGCGCCCTTATGCCTCAGAGTCTGTCAGTCCGTCTGTCCGTCCGTCTGCCTATCTTAGTATAGTCTACGCTATCAGCAGCCTGTCAAAAGCAGCCGCAGTTTTTGAACTTCTCGCAATGTTGTTAATTTGCCAAATATTATAAAGTAATTAGGTTACAAAGCAAACGTTTTATCGTCTCTTAAAAATAATAATAAAGAAATATGGGATTTCATGTTCATCGCCATTATTGGCTGCTCTTCATTTTTAAGTGACACCATTTGTGATAATGCATTGTGCTAATTCGAAATGAAGCCATTTAGAGAATCTGATATGCAAATTGTTTAAAGTTCGTGATGGGTAATTGATTGAATCATCACCAACATAATCTGGCCATGTTCACCATATTATATTATAATAGGGTAAATGTGTACCAAAGACTCTAAACCAGAATCATAATATTATATCATACAAGAGTATGAAGAAAATTAACTTGGATTTTAAATAAATTTCGATTTTTTTTAGTTTTTCCAAATCCCATTTATATTCATTCCCAGTAAACCAAATGATATATTAACGATGACCTTTATAGTCCCAATGTATATTGTATGTATGTTTACTATGTTGATTGTTTACACACTATAAATATCGAAAAGTATTATTAAGTTTTTAGTTATCTAAAACATTACGATTTCAAAAATAATTCGATATTAACGTTTTATAAATAAAACTAAACATTTTCTGTTTAATCAGTTTTTAGTTAATTACAAAACAAAATTGAAAATTTTTTAACAGTATTAAATATTTGTTTTTTTTTTAAATTGCAACCCAAGTAACCACGGCTCGACAATTGTCACACACTTTTGTGGCATATGTGTACCTTTTCAGTTACCTCTGATGCCAGTATTGCAAACTGATAATGTTTAGTTCCAAAGCGATGGCTAAGAACATGTGTGGAACATACGCAATAATAGCTGCGTTCCCGTAGTTTATGATCCTGATCGGTACACGCAGAGAAATAATAAGGTTGCGACATGATGGCGACAACCATGCTATGGTCTTTACAATCGTACATGGTTGTCACAATCAAAGTATAGTATTTTCAATTTTATTTCAACAATAATAAGGTCGCTAAAATCATATTATAGTAGACAATTTATTATAATATGATTGCATTACTGAAAAACTAAAATATGGTTGATAAGAACCATGTTATGATTACGATAAAAACTGCCACGAACAAAGTATGGTCAATACCAATCATATACTGATCATAATATAGTAATTTATTACATACAATCATAAAATTCTCACTTAATGACATTTTTTACTCTCCCCTACTCACTTTGAAGTTGGCTATGGCGGTGTGCAGTCGAGTTTTTTTTGTCCTGACAAAGTGTCTTTTTAATGTTTAAAACTTCATTATTAAAAATAAACATATATTCGAAATTTAAAACGTTAATCGTAAATGCTTAATATGAAGACAATATAGTTCAAACAAATTTCTATAAAAAAAAACATTAACTGCTCGTGTTTAATACAAATGTGTGTAACAAATTTCAGTGATTCATCGTGTGCTCGCGTTGTCAACTTCATGACGGTGACGCTGTACTTTACAAGAAAGTTCTTGTGCACGATAAAACTCGAACGTTGCTGTCCGGCAATTGCAAGCACAGCTTCGCGCAGAGTACAGCTTCACGGAGTTTGCAAAATTGTGTCTTTTATTTAAAAATATATACTTATATAATAAAAAATGCAGATAAAATAATCGTTAATGAAAAATGTGTCTTATTTATAATTTTTTTACAATCCGCTTTTTCAGGAATTTAGGATAATAATAATATAATAATATGATCACTGGTCACGTAAGACCATAGTATAGTAGTAAGAAATCGAAATACGATTACTGACAACCTTAGTATGGTTGTGTGAAATCATAGTATGGTCACTGCCAACCATACTATGGTCACTGACAACCACAGTATACCACTCACAACCATACTATGGTTACTGACAACCATATTATGATCACTGACAACCATAGTGTGGTCACTGACAACCATAGTATGGTCACTGCCAACCATATTATAATCACTGACAACCATAGTATTGTCACTCACAACCATAGTATGGTCACTCACAACCATAGTATGTTCACTCACAACCATAGTATGGTCACTCAAAATCAGAGTATGGTCACTGCCAACCATACTATGGTCACTGACAACCATAGTATAGTTACATAGTTAACTGACAACCATAGTATGGTCACTCACAACCATAGTATGGTCACTCACAATCAGAGTATGGTCAGTCACAACAATATTATTGTTATTGACAACCATTGTATGGTCACTGACAACCATAGTATGGTAACTGACAATCATAGTATGGTCACTCAAAATCAGAGTATGGTCACTGACAACCACAGTATGGTTGTGTGAAATCGGCGTATGGTCACTGAGGACCATGGTTGTAGAAAATCGTACTATTGTCACTGAGAATCATATTATGGTTCGCAATATTGTCACTGAGGATCACATTAGACAAATTATATGATTTCCTGCAACCATAACCCCTAATCATAGTGATGCCCTTTAAATATGATCACCACAATCACGTTTTTTCTCTGCGTGTGGATCATTTTCAAATACAAAATAAAAACAAACAATTAGAGTTCGTTTTTGAATCAATTACTGATCTGGTACTGTCCGTCTCAAAAGTAAATTTGTTTGTGATGATGTTTTGCTATTGTGAATAACACTTAATAATAAGAAGAATTTGTGTGTAAAAAGAAAGGGAGACGAAAACAGTGTTGCCAAATTTATTAAAATAGAACCGATGACGTTCCCGTGAAACAGATCTGGTAGTAGGTAGAAGTACCACGGGAACGCAGCTAATATTTCGGAATGCTGTGATATATAAAGCATATATTCTGATAATAAAATGAATAGCGGAGTTAACTTTGTTGCTATTAGGTGACAACATAGTGGCAATCTATTGCATATATTATGTTTCATATAAATTTGCTAGTTTAGAATGAAGAACCTAATGGAACATGTTTATGAACAATATATCGTCCCGGGAATTTTTGGCTACCACTTAAGTTGTCACAAAAGTGATTAGTTGGGAACTTATAGACCAGCAACTGATTGACTATTTTTTCTGAGTGTTTGTTGATTAATTGTTATAAAACCTGTTAAACAATGGCACAGTGCGTCCGATTATTAGTGCGTCCGGACAATTTTTTAATTTTTGGAATTTTTTTTTTTCGAAAAAATTAATATAACAACAACAAAAATTTCAAAAACATTTTTATTTTTTTTTCAAAACAACATTTTTTCTTAAATATATTTTTTAGTCTGACTATCAACAAATAAATATTTTTATATATAAAACATTTTATTAATAAAAATTGTAATTATAAATAAATATATTTTACTAATTTTTACATATCGAGCAAGCATTATATAAGCAATATCATACAAGAACTACTTGTGAACTGAGAAGTATGAAACAAATGAATAAAAAATATATATTTTGATTGAAATTAGGCTTTATGAACAGCATTCTTCAATATGATGTACATATAAAGGGTTTTTCAATAAGAGCGCTACAAAAGTTTTTTTCAAGGGCTTTTCAACAGGGACGCTACAAAAGTAGAGCGACAGGTACAGCAAACGACGCCATATTTCTTGCCGCTTTTTTGACTTTTCTCTTCAGTAAGGATTGCCATTTCATGATGAAAAGATATTCGAGTCAACCACGAGTCGAAATTATTAAAATTTACTTTCGAAATTCGAATTCGTATATCTTTCCATCATGAAATGGCAAACCTTACTGAAGATAAATGTCAAAAGAACGGCAAGAAGTATGGCGTCGTTTGCTGCCCTGTCGCTCTACTTTTGTAGCGTCCCTGTTGAAAAACTCTTTATGTTGTATTTTATGTTTTTGTTCATTAATATGATGAAACGTATTCTTCACATAATATCATATTGAAGTACACTTTTTCGGTCATTTATCAAATTCATATTAAATTCATAACATTGATGTTTTGTAGTAGTTATCGTATTATGAATCGTTCTTCAATACAATGAATCATGGTTTAAAGAACGAAATTAATCAATACGATGATGGTTTTATTTTTCTGTGAACGTGTTTTCAATTATATTTTGTAAATATAAAATAATACTAATAATATCAAGGACTTTTTACGACTTCACTTCTCTACAGAACAAAATAGAACAAAATCCTTAATTATTTTCATTATTTCCAATTATTTGCTGGAATTTTAAAATGATTGCAATCAATAAATGCTGCAGCTTTATTGTATTTAAAAGCAATTTATTTAAAACCTATAAATATTCAATTGAATTACGTCATTACAGCAAGTATTTTGTCACAAATAGCATCACATGCGCAGCACTTTGTCATTAATTTTCGATTGTCCGAATGTGTCTGTCTGCCTTTGTCTGTCTTATTCCTTCTTGCCTTTCCTTTTTTTATTCAGCTATCTCTCTTCGTATTGTCTACTGTCTGAGCTCTATTGAATTCCCTAAATGACAGAACGAAGAACTAGAAAAGCCACTCAGCAGTAGAGCCACTCAACGGTATCTGCAACGCCGAAGGACGTGCACGAGTGGCTGGCTGCTCCAAGTCCTGCTCCTGCTGCTCGTGCTGCTTGGCAGGCACTTCATTGTCATGAAATGAAAATCAAAACACTCGATACAACGAGTCAATTTAGGCGAATGGTCAACAATAATGCTTAACGTGCCCTTTGGCCGCCGTTAAACAGCATCAAGTCAAATGCGCCATTAGGAAGGTAGCTGCCAGAAAGATATACTTATCGGAATACTTATCGGGAGACGACGATTAACCTCTATGTCCAGCTCGTTCAGTTTATCTGAAGAACATGTTAATCGCTCTGTTTGTCCAATGCCACCAACCTCTACATAAAAAATATCTCCGGGGTCCATTTGCCCCTTTAATCACCGTGCGCATCACATCAATGACCCGCAATTACCACCACAATAACAACAATTTTTTTTTGTTAGATATGCCGCCCCTGAAACCACCTACTATCTAATTTCCTTAGATTTCCTGCGATGACTCCCACACACACTACACATCTGATGGAATCACTGCGATTTCAGTGCCGATTATTTTACATGAGAATGGTATGTATTGGGCGAATGGGACAAACGGTATTAAGCAACAAATACCCATTTCTGGGGAAAACGTTTCTCTGAGGTCACAACGCAAGACGACGGCGCAACCACAGCGCCTCCCAAGTGGTAGGCAAAATATGGATCCGTTTATTGCCAAATAAAATAATGAAAACTGCCAACGAAACCCTCAGAATGAAGTTCTTTGTTTGGCTTTTATTGAGGTAGTAAAATGTTTGATGTTTTGTTGTCGTTCGTTCGTTCAGTCTGTATTTCCATCCATCCGTCCATCCGTCCGTCCGTCCCTTCGTTCGTTCACAGACTGTCTTTCGTGCGTCCGTCCATCCATCCTTCAATCCATCTGCATCTGTTATAGCATCATGACATAGAATGTTCTTGTGGCCGACTCTATCGACAGAAGTTGTTCCTTGTTCAACGCCCAACTGGGCCTCTTGATGGTTTTGTTTGTTTGGATAACGATATTTCGTAGTGCCGCACATTGACAATCGTTCAAAAAACCCAAAAGAAGACTATCAACATTCTATGTTTTCAACAAAACTTTGCATTAAATTGAGCAATTTTCTTAAGTGGAACAACTTTTGTTTGTCGACTACATACACAGTATTGGTAGCAGTTTTAATTTTCTTTTGTATAGACTCCAAACATTATTTCGTAGAGAACAAATTTTACACAATTGAAGCAATTGAATAAAATTAAGTTGAGCATAAACGTTTTATATTGGACAATTTCTGATCGATGATGACAATATGCATATCTTAAACGTTATTAAAAAGTGATGTATGTGTGTGTCAATTAGATAGTTCTATAATGGAAATAATCAATACCATATCATTGCAATTTGGAATTGTTTTATTTTGTAGAAATATTTAAAATACTAAAATTCCAGAAGTGTTAAAATAATGCTATCACTTTAAGTATTTAAAATATAACAAAATTGAACATAATTGGTAAAAGTATTATTCATGAGAGGCACTTTATTCTATACACTTTGGCTCGTTGTCTTTTTCCAAATAAAGGGGACGGACAATCCATCCTCAGACAATTCTTTCTCGAATAATTCATACTCTAATCATAATTCCTTGTTTAATTCTTCTCCGGTCAATTTTACCCCGGGCAAATCTTCACCAGACTATTATTCCCCGACTAGTACTACTTTTTCTATATGTTTGACAAATAATCTTGGTATTTTATACGATTTTCTCACAGTGTGAAGCAATGCAAAATTCCATTAGTGTAATCATTATATTGGATAAATGAAGTCCTGATTAGTAGTTTCTTAATTATGAAAATTTGAAAATAGTGCTTTGCGTTGACTGATTCTTTTAATAAAAACGAGTTGGGAAAGTTAGGTCACATGGGTAAGTTCGGTCACATGGGGCGGATTTTTATAATCGGTCGGGCCCGAATACCCTACACCTTTGGTGGGGATATTAATGTGGGATATTTAATTGCATACCTTAATTTTAAAGTTTTTAATTATGCTGAACCTCCCTACCCTCAGAATATTATTCATATAACAGAAATTTACGTCTTATATCCCCATAAATTAAAAAATTTATGTAAAAGTATAAAAAACTAAAAAAAAAAAATTGAAAAATATATTTGGGCTGACCATGCCTACATTTAAAATTTTGAAAGTCTAATATTTCATAGATTTGATTTTAATAATTTACGGATCAAATTTCCACTATGAAAACCCGGGAAATAATGAAAAAAAAAGTGGGCGTATCACGCCCATTTTTGGACTATATATTCTTAGGTGAATTCTAATAATACGTTTTAAATTTTATAACTATACCTTGAATACTTTTCGAGTTATTAGTTCCGAAAAAGTGATATAAAAGTGACTTGTAAGGGAGGTGGGCATGTCCGTGGACCGATTTGGCTCATTTTCAAACTCAGTGCCTACTTTTGGCTAAAATATATTGAGACGAAATTTCATCGAATTCTGATGAGTATTTCTCAAGTTATTCTGTATTCGGACAGCAAGATAGCAAGACGGACAGACAGACGGACATGGCTAAACGGACTCGGGTAGTGATGCTGATCAAGAATATATATACTTTTCCATACCGGACATGCCTCCTAAGGGGCGTTATAATATATGCACAAAGTTAATATACCCTGTACCTCATAGGTGTAGGGTATAAAAATTGCAAAAAGTGATATATTATAGTCCTTCCACTTTTGTTGTTGTCAAAAAGTAATATATTAATACAAAAAGTCGACTAATCGACTTTTATTAGTGAAATAATCGATTATTTCACTAGTAAAAGTCGATTAGTCGACTTTTTGTCGACAGTTTGAAAAAGTCGAATAGTCGAAAAGTCAATTTTTGGGTATGATTTTAGAACCCTAAGCTCTAATAAACCTAAGTCAAGCTCTTTATAACTATTTAAGCTGACTGTGTTGCACCAAAAAAAAATACTGTATGAAATTTATAACAATATCTATGTTTTGAAAAAATGTAAGTCTACTACAACTTGTTGGGTTTTAAATACAATATGTGTTTTTTTAACTTAATTTTACTACAAAATGTATTGAACATTCTTTCTCTGCATCTTGCAAAAACTGTATGGTTGATATATTTTGTGCTTTTATTACAATTATTTGAAATTTGTGTGGGCACACGACGAACGTATAACCAAAGGCCGTTTGTCGTGCAGGTATAAACGAATTCTGTCTTTATTTGTTTTTTTTTTTTTGGTTTTCACATGAAGGATTCAAAAAGGGTATACAAATAAACACAAGCAGTCCGAAGTATCTAACCGAGTCGAGTTAATGAGAGAAGACTACATAGTGATGCCAACTAATTGAGTTTCCCGATAAATCTTTTTAAGTTTGCTGAGAACACTTCCAACTCATCATCAGGAAAATATATTTATTCATTTATTTATTTATTTAATTATTTATTTATATGTATATTTTTATTTTACAAATTATAGTAAAATTAAAAACGTATGTTGTAATTTCTCTACATATTTCACGACGTATAAATAAAACAAAATTTAGATGTTTAAATACAAATATATCGAAATTTTGTACAAAACAGTAGTTATTTTGTTTCCATACAAAAACAACTACATAATTTAAATAAAAATAAATAGATATCCTTTTGGACGTAAATTAAATATATATGTATTTATTTTAAATAAATCTTTTATTTATTTTTAATGCAGTTTTTTGTATATTTTGTACTCAAATGAAATTTAATGTTGTATATGAACGACGCATCGTAGTCGGGAGTAAGAAGTTTGTACAAAAAAACGGACAAAATACAAACAACGGTTTTGAAAAAATGCTATGAGCCTCTTATAAAATTTTTCCGCGATAAAATTGTTGGCATTTTACAGGACTACTTCGGTCACATTTACGCCAAACATAAAAATATATGATAGATTTAGGAAAATGTATAACAGGTTTTTCAAATGTTAATGCATTTCGAAGGGAAATAATAAAATAATATATATTCAATAATAATATATAACCACTGAGCCGCGGTAGCTCAGTGGTTAGTGCGTTGGACTGCGAGTCAAAATGTCCCCGGTTCAAGCCTGGACTGGGGCTAACAACATCTTTTCATAGAAACATTTTTCTATACCGCGCTACCTCTCGGCAGTAAATGGCAAACCTCCGAGAGTAAAAACATTGCCTATGGAAAGCTCTCACCCGCCGTTCGGATTCGGCATTAAACTGTAGGACCTACCACTTTGAGTACAAATATAACACGCACAGCTCAAAATGGTGAGAGAGCTCGGCCGAAGTTCTATACAGGACTGTAGCGCCAAACTATTATATTATTATTATTATATAATCAATACATATTTTCACTAAATTTCGAGAACAATTCCGGACATCACAGAAGTTTGTGTAATGTTTCTAAACTTACAACATTTTATTTTATTCTAAGAATGTATATCCTAATAGGGAAACTTGGGGTAAAGTGGGACATCATCTAAGGTGGGCAATTGTAATTTTGGACATGTTTTTGGACTTTGGAAAAATAAGAACAATTGTCAAATGCTTCTTAATTTGACTTCAACTTTTTCATTCTTGGTAATAATCAACACATTTTTATTGCATTTCGAAAACAGGTGAATATTTATTTTAGACAGTTTTTTTTAGTGTGCTGTTGTTTGCTATTAAAAAATATGAATTTTTCAATTAGAAAAGTATACTTATACTATATGTTTAAAATGATCGGATCCCGAGACAAAATTTCTGTCATTTTTCAGGAATATTTCGGGCATTTTTCCGGCAAATACACAGATAATTGGAATATTTTGGAAAGTGTAAAGAATGTTGTAAAATTTTGTGGAATTTTAATGGCAGATTCACGGCATATCTTGGGAACGGACAGAAAGCAGACAGCTAGTGAAACAAACTCCACCTTTGTCTGTTTGAAATATTGCGGTAAAATGTTTCCAAACTGCCTCGACCCTTTCAAAAAATTCTTGTGATGATTCTTGTGATTTAAAAACGAGTTTTGCAATTAATTTAACATTGCTTAAATGGTTAAAGGATATAATCGCGATTTTGGTATAAAGTGGGAAACCCTTTCTAGGCTAAAGTGGGAAACGTAATTGAGGAAATGTTTGTTATAATTTTAGTGCATATATTGTGTTATATGAATTACTGAACTGGTTTAGACAGAAAAAAAACTTCAATCGTGGCACAACCCAATCAAAGGCAAAATTTTGACTTCACCTGAGATAAGATTCGAATTGCAGAAAAAAACCGGAAAACGAACTTTTAACAAGAAAAAAAAGAATGTATCAGTTAATATTCTTCAACATTATCAGAACAGAAAGAATTTTGTATAATTTACTAGAATGAAATACCGAAGTATTTAAGTTTTAGTAACTTAGTAAACTACAATACCTACAAACGGACTGGGTACTAGAAATTTGTCCTTTATCACACAGAATATTCTGACTGTGAGTAAATGCATAATTTTTTGTTCGTATTTTCATAACATAACTGCAGAAATGTTTATAAATTTTAATTTGTTTTCTTTTTATTTGTGTACAGTACAATTTTTTTATTTATTACCTTTTTATATGTTTTTTTTATCTTGAATATATTTAACTTTATTGTTAAAAAAATAAAACATGAAAGCGAAAGACTAAAATAGCATTTTGGTAAAAATTTAAAGTTTCCCACTTTACCCGAGAATTTTTCAGAGTTCGAAATTGAGCGAAAAATTGCTGCAAAATCAACTAAAGACTAATAACGGGTATTCTGTTAAAGCAAAAAGTTAGAACATGAACGAGTCTAAAAAATAGAACCCAAAAGAAGTAAAAAAAAAATCATTTTTTTTTTTTTGAGGAAAATCAATACATGCCCCACTTTACCCCAGGCTCTCCTATTAATTAACAGAGAAAAATGCCAAATAGAAAAATTGTTATTTTTATGAGTAGCATTATTTGAGAACAGCTAACAAATAAATTGAAGCATATAAAACCTTGGCAATTGAGCACTTCAAAAATTTTCAAATATTCTAAAAAAAAATTTGTTTATTAAAAAATATTTTTGCGGTTGCGGAATGCTTTTGTAATGTCTGCAATGCCGACAATTTGTCTGTGGTCAAATTAAATTCAAAGTAGAGAATACAAAAGTTGGCACACAAAGACTACAACGTATAGCATTGCCGCAGAAATGCGCGTGGGTCAAATTTTATGTTGGTAATATTACTGTAAAAAGGAACATAATTCCCAAGTACCCACTACGTTTATTAACAATACGAAAGAGACCAACAACACAACGAAAAATGAGGTATAGAAATAAAAACAGCAACAATAATAAAAACAAGAACCATTTTTATGACTAAACGCCCGTTTCGAGTACTGCAAATAGAGTTCTAAACCGCAAAGAAAACACACATACACTGCCATCAAACGAGAAAAAGAAACTGCGCTCAAATGAGCTCATGAAACGACGCATTACCTCAAAGAATTTTTTTGCGAACTCTCTTCGGATGTTCTTGCGGCCTCTAGCAGGCGCAAAAAGACAAAATCGGGAAAAAAGAAACTTCCTACCCATTCTGCTTTTACGTAGATTCCGATGGAAGAATGAAGGCAGGTTGTAGCGTTCGCATGCAAATAAACATGTAAATGAAATGTTGCCAGGTTAACGAGGCAGGTTGACATTCCTCCCGCACATAACCTACAACGATGAGTTGGCAAACATGTCGTTGATGCATTGCCCCGACGCACCCAGCCGCACACGTAAAGCCGACAGCGAAGGACGTCGATGGCGGTGGCGGCGGACACATCGCCAGAAACACATTTAAATACGGATTCGATTAGGAATTCATGGAATAAATTTCAGCTTTTTCCTTTACGTCTTTGAGGAGGCACTTAAAGGCACCAACCCGATTCAAACCGATGCGAAGCGGCTGGGTTCGGTTCAGCGCCCGAGTGACCAACAAGCCGCATTACCAACATCGACCCTTTCGCCATGGTTACTTATTAAATTGGTAAACGACAAATCACCTTTGATCCTTTTCAATTATCCGCACGTCAAAGCGATGGACAGGACGTATGGACGGTTGGACGGTTGGACGGACGGGACGGACGCACGGACGAAAGCCTGGCGCACAGGAAGCTTTGCTGCTGACAGCTGTTAGCATACGTAATACGGTGCCAGTTCCAGTTACAGCGCGGTCCAATGAATCTTTCATCCACAGCATACAATTGGAAGAATATTATGGAGAGTATGCGAAAAAGTGCTTAACCTATCGTCCATTTTTTAAATACCTTGCACTGAAAACAAGTAACTAATCCTCTGATAAGTACTATATTGGCATAGCCTTAATATGAACAGAACATATATTTCAAGTCCCAATATAAAATTTTAATACAGAACATACAAGAAATACCATGAATAAACAAAAACAAAGAGATATTGTAATACAACTGATTTTCGTTAAAATGCATAAAAACTATTGCAAAAATGTCCACGGTGTACCTTCACAGACAGTGTACACTCACTAGTACACTTACAGAAATAATTGCTTGGCGAGCAGTTGTTTCAACGAATACTCTCTTGCATCTACCACATGTAGTTTGCCTTAACTGAAATTCAATTGTGGCAACCAACAGTTTGAAACGTAACCATTATTAGTTAAAGCTATTGCAACATTGATTGGGGAAACCAACTTTTAATCCAATTCCATTGCTACGATAACTAAATTTTAAATGAAACAACCAATATTTAGTAGACTCAACATAAAAATGATATTATTGACTAATTGATATAGCATTAGGTTGTAGCAACCAATATTTATTTGATCAACTGCTAAATCAACTGTTCTGTAGAAAACCGATGCTGACTTCGTTCAAATTAGATGATCTCGTGTACTAAAATTAGCTACCACAACTAAACAATCCCGGAATATTTGGTTGTGTAAATTATATTCATTAGTTGTATTGAAATGAGGTGTAGCAACAACAATGGAGAATATGCGAAAAAGTTGAATAGTGACAGAACTATAAGAACTACAAGAACTATGTATAAGAACTATAAGAACTATAAGAACTATAAGAACTATAAGAACTATAAGAACTATAAGAACTATAAGAACTATAAGAACTATAAGAACTATAAGAACTATAAGAACTATATGAACTATATGAACTATAAGAACTATAAGAACTATAAGAACTATAAGAACTATAAGAACTATAAGAACTATAAGAACTATAAGAACTATAAGAACTATAAGAACTATAAGAACTATAAGAACTATAAGAACTATAAGAACTATAAGAACTATAAGAACTATAAGAACTATAAGAACTATAAGAACTATAAGAACTATAAGAACTATAAGAACTATAAGAACTATAAGAACTATAAGAACTATAAGAACTATAAGAACTATATGAACTATAAGAACTATAAGAACTATAAGAACTATAAGAACTATAAGAACTATAAGAACTATAAGAACTATAAGAACTATAAGAACTATAAGAACTATAAGAACTATAAGAACTATAAGAACTATAAGAACTATAAGAACTATAAGAACTATAAGAACTATAAGAACAATAAGAACTATAAGAACTATAAGAACTATAAGAACGATAAGAACTATAAGAACTATAAGAACTATATGAACTATAAGAACTATAAGAACTATAAGAACTATAAGAACTATAAGAACTATAAGAACTATAAGAACTATAAGAACTATAAGAACTATAAGAACTATAAGAACTATAAGAACTATAAGAACTATAAGAACTATAAGAACTATAAGAACTATAAGAACTATAAGAACTATAAGAACTATAAGAACTATAAGAACTATAAGAACTATAAGAACTATAAGAACTATAAGAACTATAAGAACTATAAGCACTATAAGAACTATAAGAACTATAAGAACTATAAGAACTATAAGAACTATAAGAACTATAAGAACTATAAGAACTATAAGAACTATAAGAACTATAAGAACTATAAGAACTATAAGAACTATAAGAACTATAAGAACTATAAGAACTATAAGAACTATAAGAACTATAAGAACTATAAGAACTATAAGAACTATAAGAACTATAAGAACTATAAGAACTATAAGAACTATAAGAACTATAAGAACTATAAGAACTATAAGAACTATAAGAACTATAAGAACTATAAGAACTATAAGAACTATAAGAACTATAAGAACTATAAGAACTATAAGAACTATAAGAACTATAAGAACTATAAGAACTATAAGAACTATAAGAACTATAAGAACTATAAGAACTATAAGAACTATAAGAACTATAAGAACTATAAGAACTATAAGAACTATAAGAACTATAAGAACTATAAGAACTATAAGAACTATAAGAACTATAAGAACTATAAGAACTATAAGAACTATAAGAACTATAAGAACTATAAGAACTATAAGAACTATAAGAACTATAAGAACTATAAGAACTATAAGAACTATAAGAACTATAAGAACTATAAGAACTATAAGAACTATAAGAACTATAAGAACTATAAGAACTATAAGAACTATAAGAACTATAAGAACTATAAGAACTATAAGAACTATAAGAACTATAAGAACTATAAGAACTATAAGAACTATAAGAACTATAAGAACTATAAGAACTATAAGAACTATAAGAACTATAAGAACTATAAGAACTATAAGAACTATAAGAACTATAAGAACTATAAGAACTATAAGAACTATAAGAGCTATAAGAACTATAAGAACTATAAGAACTATAAGAACTATAAGAACTATAAGAACTATAAGAACTATAAGAACTATAAGAACTATAAGAACTATAAGAACTATAAGAACTATAAGAACTATAAGAACTATAAGAACTATAAGAACTATAAGAACTATAAGAACTATAAGAACTATAAGAACTATAAGAACTATAAGAACTATAAGAACTATAAGAACTATAAGAACTATAAGAACTATAAGAATTATAAGAACTATAAGAACTATAAGAGCTAAAATAACTATAAGAACTATAAGAACTATAAGAACTATAATAACTATAAAAAATATAAGAACTATAAGAACTATCAAAGCTATAAGAGCTAAAAGAACTATAAGAACTATAAGAACTATAAGAACTATAAGAACTATAAGAACTATAAGAACTATAAGAACTATAAGAACTATAAGAACTATAAGAACTATAAGAACTATAAGAACTATAAGAACTATAAGAACTATAAGAACTATAAGAACTTTAAGAACTATAAGAACTCAGAATAAAATCATATTAAATCTGTTCAATAGGATAGTTATTGATTCAACAACATATTTTTATATAAACACAAAAACAATTTAATAGTATTTAATAGTAGTTAGTACCATTTAATGGTATTTACACATTAAAATAATAATTTATCCTATTGACTAATTTTAATAGCAACAAATTATTGATTTTATAGTTTTTTTTTCTGAGTATATGAGGACTATAATAACGAAAAGAATCAAAAGAACTAGAAGTTTATAAAAAGATAGAACTAGATCATCTTGTTGATGATCGATATTTTTTTCTTTTATTATTCCAATAGTGTAATCATATTTGTATGATACATTATATAAAAAAAAGAGTCCGAGTCAATTTAAATTAATGAATAATATTAAAGACATCGAGCATTTTACAAAGTTCGATCAAAACATGAACTGTATTATTAAAATCAAATATACAACTTTAAAGAGTGTAGTTTTTAAAAATAGAATTTCTGTGAAGACACTCTCTTATGTAAATTTGCATGAACCCCCATTTTAAATGGCTGACATAACAATACCCTTCGTATATTCCATTTTATTTGCTGTATATGATGAATATTAATTGTTTCTAAATGAACCTTAAAAAAAGTTATTTTATCTGTTTTTTATGTTATTTACCGCTCTGACACAAGTCTATGATTTATAGTGTTACGATAAACAAATTTTAATGTGTGCAAAGAAGTGTTCACGGCACTCAATTCTTGGGGCATAAAGTGTAACTTTTAAGTTACGTCACTATTAAAACAGTAGTGTTGTGATATTTCTGTGGTTGGAGTTGAGGGTAGGGTAGGGTGGTGTGTTGTGTTTTTCCTAAAAACTATGTCTGAGTTTATGGTGTGCCATAAAAATGCTGTCATGTCTTGAGGCGTATCGATCAATACAAAGCAAGCGTGGCCGGCACCTGCCCCACTTCCGCCATCACCAACATGAAGTGGCATGTGTGACGGTAGGACTCATGTGAAACAGTGACACATGCTGTTTGTAATAGAATGGATCCGGCCGCCACTAGGTTGATGGTCGGACGAACGAACGGGCTGCTCTGGCAGTGCTGTCTGTCTTGCTCACTTGGCACTGACGGAAACATCATAAAAAGCGCTGAAATATGTCACTGTCAGTTTTCCGGTTTACATCCGGCGCGACGGATGAATGAATGGAAGGATGGATGGATATATTACGGCACAGATATGGCTGACATGTGGCACCAACTCACACTGCACTGCACCGCACCGCAGCTCTGTGTCCCATAATCTGCGCGGCACAGTTTTAGTTGCCTCGTAAACCGCTGCTTAGCTGGTTCACCGTAAGTTTTGATTTTACGACCTTTTGCCGCTTAAGGCCGCCATTAACATCATTTTACGATGGCGCTGATACCGCAGGCATTGGCGGGAGGCGTGGATGGATGGAGTCCGCTGTGAAGGAAATTGACGCATATTTGATGATGCCGACAATTACACGGCCTAAGCCGGCTGATATTGGACGGTAGAGGGTGTTGCCGCTGGAGGGAGGAGGCAAACTAAAAACCAATAAATGTTAATGAAGATTTTACGCAATTGCTGTGTAAAAAGACTACTGAAGTGGAACAATATGCAGGAGCAAAAACAATAATACGAAAACATGTATGGGGGAGAAGAAGATTAGAGGAATTTTATGATTTACATGAAATAAAATAAGATGAAAAGAAGTAGGAGAAGCGAGCAGAGAATAAGGCCAGCAAAAGAAAAACTAAAGTAGCTGAAAATGTATGAATCAAGTAAATCCAAGATGTCAATATGGTTTTTAAATGCACAAAAGGAACAAACAAAACAAAAAGAACAGGAGTTATTAGAAATTACATACTCTACTGCTGATTCCGATTGTATACTCTATTTTTTCCTACTACGTAACGTGTTTATGAAATTGCAATTGAAATTTTTCAACTACTTATTAGAATAAAAACTGTGGGAACTATGGAACCTATAAGAGCTATAAGAACTAAAAATCAATTAGAACTATAAGAATTATAAGAACTTTAAGAACTATAAGAACTATAAGAACTATAAGAACTATAAGAACTATAAGAACTATAAGAACTATAAGAACTATAAGAACTATAAGAACTATAAGAACTATAAGAACTATAAGAACTATAAGAACTATAAGAACTATAAGAACTATAAGAACTATAAGAACTATAAGAACTATAAGAACTATAAGAACTATAAGAACTATAAGAACTATAAGAACTATAAGAACTATAAGAACTATAAGAACTATAAGAACTATAAGAACTATAAGAACTATAAGAACTATAAGAACTATAAGAACTATAAGAACTATAAGAACTATAAGAACTATAAGAACTATAAGAACTATAAGAACTATAAGAACTATAAGAACTATAAGAACTATAAGAACTATAAGAACTATAAGAACTATAAGAACTATAAGAACTATATGAACTATAAGAACTATAAGAACTATAAGAACTATAAGAACTATAGAAACTAGAGAAACCAGATAAGAGATAAAAATGGCGTGAAAGAAGAATAAGAAAACCATCAGAGAAGGAAGAATAAGAATAAACGAAGAGAACGAGCTTATAATAATGAAAATTCACGGAGATTAAAAAAAATATATACATAACTAGAAGAACAAGGAGAGAAAAACAAGACATTCTAAGACAACATCAAAAATAAGAACAATTACAAGACGTGTCTGGCATAGGGGTTCCAATCCCGAAGCTTTTTGGAAATCCCGGGACTTCCGGAACTAGAAAAATAATCCCGAGATATATCCCGGATTATGTCCCGAATGATTGAAATTTGTATTACAGTTATCAAATAAGTAAATTTTACACATTAAGTCGGATCGGCATCGTTTTCCCATAGTTCTAAAAGGTCTTAATTTACAAAGTGCTGCTAGAGTTTATCACAAAAAAAAATTGAGTCGGTAAATAATTTCCTCTGCTTTTTATGCAGATGAAGGTAAAAACCATTTAAATCAATATTTGATCATCTAAATAAAGCTGTTTTGGATCGGAGAAGGCTTAAAAAATTAGTGATTGAATCTATTATTATCTTATGTTCGCGCATCGTCTTTGAAGTATAAAAAGAACAAAAATTTTACATTTCCTCAAGTTAAACCTGTCTCAAATATAATTGTGTTTATACAGTCTTTGTAGTACCGAATCCAAATATGTTAACGATCAATTTCCGTGACGTATAGTAAAAAAAATTCTAAAGTCTGCAAATAATTAAATTTTTACTGATTACATTATATTGTTTATGTTTTATGTTTAGGGTAATAAAAATGTATTTTGTATCAGAATAGGTTTCAAAAATTAGAGTATAAATCTATTAATGTCCTCCTAATATTTTATAAATTGGGAAATTTAAAACACCAAAAAAATCGTAATTTTATTTGATAAACCCGGAATATTATTCAGGAGGATATTAATATATTCAAACTCTGATTTTTGAGCCTTTTTCGATACAAAACATTTTTATTTAGATGGTAAAAAAAAACAATGATATGAATTTGTTTTTAAATTTATCTGCAATGCTTATAAGCACAGGACATTTTTTCGATCAAATTTTTTATTTGTATTCTCTCACAGCATTATGAAAATTTTATGCCGTATTACAATTTGATATTAAAATATAAGTTTGATTTCGATACGCACTATTAAACATATAGTTTTGTGAAAAATACTAGCAGCGGTATCCTTACATAAAATCAAACATTTGTCACCAAGTCTATTGATAAATAATTAAAATATGCTAACGACTACAAATTTAAAATTAAATAGTTTTAATATTTTCTACACGTTATTTTGATTGGCAATCCCGGGATTTCACATCGGGATTTTCGGTACAAATATTCTTCGGGATCCCGGGATTGGAAGCCCTGGTACGATAAGTCAAAAATTAAAATCTAGAAACTAAAAATACCGCAGACAATAATGTAGAAAATAAAAATTGTCGAAAAAATGTCGCAAAAAAATAAAACTATCGAAAAAAAATGGTGAAAACTAAAATATCTAAATATAATATGGCGAATTGGTTTTTTGACGCAAAATTGTAAAAAATATCGAAAAAAAATACTGAAAAGCAAAAAAAAAGTTATTTTTGTGTAAAATATTTAAATAGTGAGCAAAAAAAAATAATAATATGTATATAATAAAATACGAATATACATAGACACCACAATTCTGAGTCCCATCGTAGCGGAAATTCGAATCATCGCTACGAATTCGAACATTTAGCTTATCTAGAATCCGTGCGAAGATTTTTAAATATGATGTCTTTAAAAAACCATTTGGCTCGAACATTTATAATATATTAAAAAATGTTTGATTTTTTTTAAGAATTTAAAATTTTTGTAGAGACATAAGATTTGAAGTCCACATGCACTCAGAAAATATATTCCTTATATAAAAAAATGTAATTGAAATAACGTAAAGTATAATTTACTTATTTTGAGGATGTTTTTTCCTTAACGCTATTTCAAGTTCATTTTCCTTATTGTTTGTTCTGAGTGTGTTTAGACAATTTAAAATGTCCACAATATTATTTTATTACTTAGTTTAAAAATGAGACCTTAACGGAGTTTTTAGCATCAAGCGGTTTTCCAATATGAACCACCATACAAAAGTGAACTTTTACAATTTTTTTATACCCTACACTAAGAGTGAAAGGGTATATTCAGTTTGGTACGCCCGTTTGTAACACTCATAAGGAAGCATCTCCGGTATGGAAAAGTATATATATTCTTGATCAGCATGACCTCCTGAGTCGATTTAGCGATATCCGTCTGTCCGTCTGTCTGTCTGTCTGTTGAAATCCCTACTACTTTTAAAATTGCAGAGCTAGATAAATGAAACTTATAACTTAGATTACTAATATACCTACGCTGTATGTGCGAAAAAATTGGCCATTGTGACCTATGATCCGACCACTTATGTTCGAATACCTCATATAAAATGAACATATAAAGATCAATTTTAATGTATACGTGCTTAAGTAAACTTTTTTGGTCAAATATATATTGATATCATGCTCAAATACATGATAATAATGTTTTCCGGCGAAAAGACTTGTGGTTCACAAAAAAAATCGAAATTTGGTACACCTACCAATTTGTAAATATGGGTATCAAATGAATGGAAATTCTTCAGCGATTGAATGTTTGTAGTTATTTTCAGGATTCGTATACCCTGGTGACCTATATATAACTTTAAATGGTAACCACACATATATGTAGGGTATTTATAGTCGGCTTAGACCGACTATAATTTTGATAATCCTAACTATCATAATTACACCTACTTTCCCATGTGATCTAACCTTCCCAACTGGTTTTAACTTTGGACTGTATCTTTGATAATAGTGGTCGGATAAATAAAAAAAATCAATGCATATTTCGATCAGTTTTTAAAATTCTATTGAAATCGCAGAGTGTGAATTGCAAACCCTGGTCGATTTGGTGTGGAATATCTCAAGTAAAATTTAAAATTTGTATTTCAACATTTTGCCATTTCGGCATTTTAAATTTCGACATTTTCTAGATGTAAAATATTTTTCGAAATTTTTTGTTTCGGCCAAATACTGTTTCGGCGTTCTAATGTCCCGAACATGTATTTCCCGGTGACAACGATATCGGCTACAAATCAGTTGAACTACTACTATTTTGGATTCATTACCCTAGTAGAAATTTGCCCGATGCGCCATCTGGAAATGATCGGGTTTTCTACTACTCTACTACCCCTAGTAGAAATTTTAATAGGGCCATGGTCATGAAGTGATCATATCATTATTTGAGATGATCGGGATATGACGAGGTCCATAATGTCCTTGTAAAGCAGTGTCCTGATCATGTACTGACCTCAGGCCATGATCATGTACTGATCGAGCCATTTCCCATTTTATTATTAACCCGACAATTGCTTTGTCAGAGCCTGAGCATAATAGGGTTTCTCTCATTAAATCTCGATCATTGTCTGATGCTAATTTCGTTATGAGGAACAAATAATGTAGCTATGATCGAGAACATTGACTGCAATGATCATATTTTCTCTAATATGGCTTACCGATCATTTCCCGATGACGCATCGGGCACTTTTCTACCAGGGTAGGGTAATGAAACATTTGAAATATGTTATAAATATATTAGACGAAAGAGACTGGAAACGAATCGTAGTCACACGATAACAAAAAGATACACCGAAAAAATTACTGTAGTAAATTATACTACATTTATGTCTTTGTTTTGAAAAATACATTTGACGTTTTGATTGTTTTTAAATACATTTGTATTAATTTAAAATAATTTATTGTATTAGAAATTCGATTTTTACATAGTACAGAAACTATACGGTGTCTTCGTTTTCTGCACTTTTAAATTATACGAAGTTCATGCGAATACACCAATGGATTACAACAATGAGCCGGTAGAATCGGAACCCATTTCGTTTTCTATACATTAACATATTCGACGAAAATTTTGTCAAAATATTTATAATTAATGATGCAGATCGAGGGGTGCTTTGAAATCAAATAATAATTGTCTTTACCACTAAGGAGTTATAGCAAAAAAACGAAAAGATTCGCTCTTTTGGCATGACAAGATTTTCAATTTCTTGGTTTTATTGCTATTATTGGTGCAAGATAAAATAGTGGTGTAAAGGTATTAATTCTTTGTTTTTAAAGCAGCTATCGATTGGCATCAATATTTAAAAATATTTGGCCAAATATGTAAATATGTATGAAACAAATGGCATATTAATGTTTGACAAAATATTTTTTAATAATGATGCAGATCGATAGATGCTTTGAAAACAAATAATAAATGCCTTTATATCACTATTTTATGGTGTACCATTAAAGAGTTATAGCCCAAAAACTAAAAGATTCGCCCTTTTGGCATGACAAGATTTTTAAATTTTTCCAATTTCTCGGTTTTTTTGCTATAATTTTTTTTTTTGGTGCAAGATAAAATAGTGGTGTAAAGGTATTAATTCTTTGTTTTTAAAGCACCTATCGATTGGCATCAATATTTAAAAATATTTTGCCATACATTTTTTCATGCAAATATGTAACAAATGGCATATTAATGTTTGACAAAATATTTTTAATTAATGATGCTAATCGATAGGTGCTTCAAAGATTAACAATTAATGCCTTTACTTTACTATTTTATCCTGCGCTAATAAAAAGTTATGGCATAAAAAACAAAAATATTTGCGTTTTGATCAGGCTATAGTCTCACAAAATCCGTATTTATAATTCAGTAGGTTGTCCAAATCTAAAGATATTTTTTATACGTGCTAAGAATTGACGAATAAACCAAACTAACAGAAAAAATTGAAAAAAATATAAATTTTGCTAATTTTTAAAGCACTTCAAACTATAAAATTTGATTTCCCAATATTTTTAAAAATGCACATTCACCCTTTTGGCATGACAGTGATGATATGTATTGATTTTAAATAGCAGTAATTTTTGCTTTTAAAATTTCAAAATTTTTAGGATTCGACATAATGTATGGACCCCTAACCAGACAAATAGTAAAAGCAAGAAGAACCTAAAAAATTACACAAAGTGGAACTAGGAGAGCAGACAATGGAAAACCATGAAGCTGAACAGGATCAGTGAAAACATAAATTGGCCATATTCAAAGAAGAGCAATAACGACAAAATTTTTTTGGAAATGGAAAAAAAAATAGGAATTCTCAAATAGTGAAAATGAAAGGAGTTGGAGAAAAAGCAGCAGGAGAAGCAATGATATTCGTTGCCATTAATGCGCTCAAGTTTATGTGAGTTTTAATCGCTTTTTGTTTCATTTTCAGCTGCTGATACGCACACACTAGATTCACACACACAACCACATATATGGCCCCTCACATGTGCACGCACACTCTCACACACATAGACAGCTCTACTACGGATGCGAAACAATAACTTTTGCACAAAAGGATCTTCCGCTCCGCAGACAGGGACGCGTTGGGTGCCGGCACGCAGCGTACGGCAGCCCAATAAATAAGCGGGTTTTTCTTCGTTTTTTTTTCTCTTTTTTTTTTGTTAAGGTGAAACGCAGAGCAAAGCAATTTAGCAAATTCCACAGAATATCAATACGGTGGGTTATGCAGAGAAGCAAGCGTGCGGATTGCTGTCCTTTTTGAAAAATACGGCAACGCCAAAGAATACGGAAGAAGCATAAGAAAAGAAAAAAAAAAGCAGCAGTAACAAAAACTGAGGTAGTTGGCAGCGAACAAAAGGTAAAAAGGAACTTCCGCTGGCGGCGACCTGCCCTTCAAGCTTTCATTGGTGCCAGCCATTGCTTCGTGACGCAAACGACGGAAATTTGCAACGAGCAGCTGCTGACTACATCCGCGCCAGCGTGACTCCGTTGAGCACTGCTGCCACCATATGCAGGATGCAGTGCAGTGAATGCGGTGCAAAAATGAGCGACACTCGAACGACTTTTCAAACAGGCGCCCAGTATACTTCATGCCAAGGTACTTTCGTCGGAACAACAACGACAGCAACTGCAACAATATGTTGGCCAAAATGCAATACAATCCTGTGGGCAGCGCAACTTAAAGACACTCAACACGGATTACTAATGACTTTGAGTTGCAACGTCTGACAACGTAAAATAAACGATTGTGCGGAGCATTTAAAATTCCAACTCCGAGGAAAGGAGAGTCGACGATGGATGAGTATTCTGCAACTGGCTAATGTGACTTAAAGAGCAGAGCCTTCTTTCTGTCTTTCTCTGTCTGTTGAAAACTCGCAGCTGGCAACTGTCGAACTGTTGGCATTCATGGTATTAACTGCGAATGACTGGAGAAGAGTCGGCAAATGCTTGGCGAAGGCTCGTCGAGGCTAAGCCAATGATGAGCCACTTACGTTGCACTTTTCTGCATTTAAAAGACAAAGCTGTGTAAGTTTTTGCTAGGGAATTCAAGTAGAAAGAAATAATAACAAAACATATCTAAAATGTTGGGAATACTTAAGGTTTACGATTCTTTCCGAAAATCATCGAATGATGATTTATGTTTCTTTAACTATTTGAAGAGTTTAAAAGATTGGCACCAGTTTATGAAAATAACTATTACCCATAATGTTGGGAATAAAAAAAGTTTAGGATACAATTAGTCATTTATCTGGATATCTCTGGTACATATAACATTTAGGGAAACTTAAAAGCTAGATGTGGCTATAGACTGGAACACAAACTTCTAGAAAAACTTACAAATGCCAGAAATACAAACATATACCCGACATTATATATAGATGAAAATTTGTCAACCGTACCTGTTGCAACTTCGGATTTTACAACTTTAAACTTGTGTAGAACATTTAATACTCGTAATTCCATTTTCGATTATACATCATTTTTTTGGAAAAAAAACAAGTTTTATTTTAAAATACAAAAACAAAAATAAAAAATGTCTATTTTTCAAATACCACAAAAACGTTTTTAAAATGCAATACTTTTGCTTAAAGAAATTATTTGTTCCAAAATAGATATTTTTATTGTAAATCTCATTAAAATTACTTTCTAAAGCTGTCATAGATGTTTACAATTGTGCCACTCTGATAGAAGTTATAAATAATTCAATACAAGTCTTTTCCATTTTTGGACACCAATAACTCGGCAACCAGTCTTACTTACCCATCCTCCTTAGCAGTTTATAATGAGGTCCACTTATATTACAAGTTCACAAAATTTCATCCAAATCGAAAGTAAAAAAAAAATGTGAAGCGGGTACGGTTGACAAATTTTCTCCTATATACAAAAAAAACAACGAATGTCATAACATCACTTAAACAAATAAAATATAGTTTAATGATAGATCAAATCATTTAATACTCCCTAATAGGACATCACGCATACATAATGCATCCATGGGAGTTCTAAACACGAGTTAATCGAACTTCCCTTGGTGGGATTGTCAATAAATGGACCACCGAAAATTAACATAACGAAAAAGTATACCAGAATATGAGGTAAAATAGCTAATAAAATAGTTTTGTCTACACCCATAAAAAAATTCCCCCAAACCACATTAAAATTGGTCAATAGGACAATTATTGATTTAATAGTATTCAAAAAATAAATCTTTTCATATAAACTCAATGGCTATGCCCATGGTATTTTCTAGTATTTAATGGTATTTTCCGATTAAAATAATAATTTGTACTATTGACTATTTTTCATAGTCAAAAACTATTATTTATATAGTATTTTTTCTGGGTGTATAATTAGTTGAAAAACATATAGCAAACGAGTTGGGAAAGTTAGGTCACATGGGTAAGTTCGGTCACATGGGGCGGATTTTTATAGTCGGTCGACCCGACTATGGAATACCCTACACCTTTGGTGGGGATATTAACCCTCAGAATATTATTCATATATCAGAAATTTACGTCTTATATCCCCATAATTTAAAAAATTTATATAAAGTATAAAAAACTAAAAAAAAAAAATTGAAAAATATAATTGGGCGGACCACGCCTATATTTAAAATTTTGAAAGGCTAATATTTCATACATTTGATTTTAATAATTTACGGATCAATTTTCCACTATGAAAACCCGGGAAATAATGAAAAAAAAAGTGGGCGGATCACGCCCATTTTTGGACCACATATTTTTAGGTGAATTATAACAATACTTTTTATATTTTATAACTATACCTTGAATACTTTTCGAGTTATTAGTTCCGAAAGAGTTATATAAAAGTGACTTGTATGGGAGGTGGGCGTGTCCGTTGACCGATTTGGCTCATTTTCAAACTCAGTTCCTACTTTTGGCTAAAATATATTGAGACGAAATTTCATGGAATTCTGATCAGTATTTCTCAAGTTATTCTGTATTCGGACAGCAAGACAGCAAGACGGACAGACAGACAGACGGACATGGCTAAACGGACTCGGGTAGTGATGCTGATCAAGAATATATATACTTTTCCATACCGGAAACGCCTCCTAAGGGGCGTTACAATATATGCACAAAGTTAATATACCCTGTACCTCATAGGTGTAGGGTATAAAAATCACAATGGTCTACTCCAACTCAGGTAAGATACTCAGTCTGCCATTTTCACGAACATCGAATTTTTTCTCGTTTCGAACAAACTTCATTATCTCGTTACGACATCTGCGAACATCTTAGAATGAATTGTAGTATAATAAAGATACGACATCGTAATCGAGATCAAATGAATTCCTCGACATCTCGAAGCGATATCAAATCGAATGGCATACAGGGTATTTATGTGGATTTGAAAGATCGATGCAGCTACAAGATAGGCTGTTTTATATTTTCGATGTCCGATTTTGGTTAAGAATACCTAATACATAATTCAGATGTATTGGAAGATCTATTGAAAGTACTGATGAGCAAATAATGCAAGAGTCTTCATCTTTTTATTGCAGTTTTTGCAACAACAATAAGGAAATCTACCTTAAGATGCAAGAACAAGAACGAAATTGCAATATAAAGAGATATACAAAACTTTTATGGCTTGTTCTCGCATTTTCGCATCACTTCCCAGTCCGTCATGTCTCAAAGACCACCGAGGCTTCGAAGCTTTCTCGAATAACTTCGATAAAAAAGTTCGATCTCGTTATTTATCCATTCGTTTTTTTTACTTTCTTGTTGGTTCATTCAATTTGTTTTACAACCCAGTCTGCAATATCTCGGAAACCTTCGATGCCTCAAATTTTCGAGAAAATAACTTCGAATAACTTCGAGAAAAAATTCGATCTCGTTGCTTTATCGATTCCAGTTTTGGTAATTTATCGTACATTCAAATGCATTGACTAGATACGATATATAAACAAAACACATCGATATCTACCTACCATGTATGTCTAATTTGACGCTGGATCCAATTTGTGAATTCTCCTTCTTCTTGCATTGATTTTGTAATGATATCGAAACGAATGACATACTAGGTAGTTGAAAGTGACGTGATTTTTAGTAAAACTCTTTCAAAGACGAAATTAAATATTGTGGGAAGGTTTAATTCTTTATTTGGAAAATTATAAATAAAATTTGTTGCCAGATTTTTCATTTCCAGTCTGCCTCTTAATGAGCTTTATATCAAGAAACTTCGAAAAACCATGATAAACGACCATAAAACTGAACTGAGAATAATATTATAAATATGCCCATTCCATATTTGAATCTCGACTATTGGTTTAATTGCAGTTTATGCAACAACAATAAGAAAATCTACGTTAAGATGCAAGAAAAAGAACGATACTGTAAGAATAAGAGAAATACAAGACTTGGATTGACAATGGTTTGTTCTGTTATTTTCACATCACTAGTGACAAGGATACTTGATTTATAGCAAAAATCATTCAAAGACGAAATTAAATGATATGGAAAGGTTTAATTTTTGTGGGAAAATGAATAACGAAGAGTTAAGTAAGGCTAATCAATCCCAGTACTCCTCTTAATGAGTTTTATATCAAAGAACTGGTTCAGACACTTAAAAGAACCGTGATTAACCAGAATAAAACTAAACTGGGCTTAAGATGTTGAATTCAAATTTAAGATGGGAGATTTAAACCTCGACTAATCGGTCATTTTCCTCATAGTTCATCGAACTAAACAACTGATCCACAAAATTATAGAGATTTCAAAAATCGACTAAGAAAACGTTTTCCTTCGTCCGGAAAATATCAAATGTTGCTTTTAAAAACCAACATTTAAATTTTCAGAAAGCAAGAATTGAATTAAATAATTGACATATACGAAAGCTAAAAGTGCTTTAATGAACATATTAAAATCAGCACCCACTACTTGACATTTTCGATGTCATATTTTATGTAGAATAGGCGAACTTTAGCCATTTACAATTGCACTCGTTACAAAAATTCCATCAACATCTGCTTTTTCGCTGTTTGCACCTACAACCTTGCCTAAAATTAGGCTCAATGTATTCCAATTCATACACAGACAGACAGACAACGAACCAACAGAAACCGTTTGCAAAGGTGCCAACTCACGGCGGGCGTGTGACTGGGCGTGTTTGCTCGCCAAACTTTTTGTCTTCCTTCCTTTCTTCCGGTACTACGTAAGTGGCTTCGCGTGCGCAATAAATATCCATTAACAGCTTTTTAGCGCCATTAAGACGCTCGCAAATAATTTGGAAGATAATTTATGGAACCTTTTAGGGCCGCAAATGATTCTTCGTTTCAATTAGAGGGCGTTTATTCGCTTAATCTGCATGACGGCACTTCAAGCAACACACGCACAGTCGTTGAAAACATCAACAGAAAAAAAAAAACAGTCGTTACGATAACACCCAGACCCTATTACAAGTAACGCCATGCCAATATTCTATCTATTCCAACTCTTGAACAACAACAAAAAAAACCTCGAAACGTAGCAGTTGAGTCAGATTTTTTAGCTACTTTCAAACAAAAAGTAATCGAAATTTTGCAAAACTTTAAATTGAAGCGAAAACAGCATTGGTGACAGGCATGTGTGTCTTTCGGTCGGTCGTGCTATATGTGCTACTATCTACATATTCCTCTTGTGTGGCTGTCTGCCTTTGGCCTCTGTCTGCATGAAAATGTGCCTAAGCTGAGCCCCAAAAAGTTGCACAAAACTGTTTCCTCGACTTTTATCGAGCTGCCACTTTTTGTCTCAATCACTCAGACCCACTCAGTGCTGATTTTAGGCAAAAAGCAGTAAAAAAGGCAGTCAATGAGAAAGACCTCTCGAAGCTACTCATATGAGCGCCGAGTTTGGCTCGGTCGGAGGTACCACCTACATCGACATCTCTTTTTGAGCTAAAGAAATTCTTACGGATTTCTTTCATTGTTGTTACACACAATGAAGAAGTATTCTTCTTGGTGTTGTTGTTGTGCTACTATTCAATTATCCTGGCAGGCTGCCTGTCTGTCTGCCTGCCTTCTATCTGCCTTGCTCTGTAGGCAAGACAGACAGGTGATGCGCCGCTTATGGCAATAGCTGCTTATATAAAAAAGCATCCAAAGAAAAAGAACAAAAAAAAAATCAGCCCGATGATCCTTAGCCTCACTTTTGTCGAGTGCCAAAGAAAAACAAGCAACCGTTTAAGTAGAAAGTTCAGTTGAGAATCTCTTACAGCCTCTGCTATTGGACTTTGCAAAGTAGTTTGTATTATTATTATTTTTTTTTTTGTTGTTATTTTTGTTTTCTGTCATCTGGCAACACTTTTCAATTTGGCTGCCGTGCAACAATTTGTATTTGGTTCGTTTTTTTCTTTACTACTGCCTCAAAATATTGAAATCTACTGCCGAAACTTTCTGGTAAGACTTGGTACAAATCATCGCTACTGATTGCGATTCAATGAAGTAAAAGCGAATGAAAACGCACTACCAGACTTGGTAAAGAGTTCCGAGAGTTCTTATTAAATTCTTACAAAGTTCTTGATTAATGAAAAGTTTGCTTTGTTATTATTGAAAGCTTTATTAGAGGGAAAATTAAAAGTTTAATACAAAGTCAAAGCTGTGCAGAAGATTTTATGATTTACATTTTGATAAATATAATTAAAAGTTAAATGGAAGAATTTGGCAAAATATGGTGTATAGAAAAACCATTTTATACTTTGACACACAGAAATTTATATGCTCTAAAGAATTACTTATAAATCAAACGATATTTTATATGAAGACCACAATTTTCGATCTCCTTTCAGAGTTGCTGATGAGTAATAAAGAACCTCTATAAGTATGATGGTAGTTTTACATGAGGTGTTTGAATATAATTGGTGTGGTCACAAATCAAAATTACTCAAGCATGCCCATTTTCAATACCAGATAGTATACGTAATCTAACTTCGAAGTTTTATTGATTTAGCTATTGTGAATGACCTGTAATTTCAACAGAAAGACAGACAGATGGACCTCGCTAATTCGCTCATTCAGCAGCTCACGACGATTAAGAGTAAATATCAGACAAATGTATTTGATGCTCCATTTGATAAACATGCACTCTACAGTATTTAGTTCATTTTGCAATGACAGTATTATGGTAAAATCTTTCCAGCGACTTTAATTCACTTCAGTATTTGTTTTATTGGTGTCAAGTAGTTTCAACACATTTTTTTTCAAGACATTCAATGTCTTATGAAAAACAAAACCAAATGACACTACTGTCGCTTAACATGCAACGAATACAATGAGTGCAATAAGTAAGCGCAATGGATAACGAGTGAGAAGATGAATATTAATAACAACAAATCTACCGCTCGGCGTTCGACTACAGTAATGTTGTTGTCGGTAATTATGTGTTTACAAAAAATACAACAAACATTGTTTTTTCAAAAAAATAAAAATAAAAATTTACACAAAATGACATAGTGAAAACCAGGCATTAGAGTCACAGTGATAAAAAAAATGTAAAATGCACTCAGTGTCATAAGAATTTTATTTCATTATTTGAATTTTTATTGCACATCATTATAGACTTCTTCACTACAACTACGTTTTGATTGTGTTTTGTTTTGACACTACTTTTAAAGCAGTCTAAAATTTTAATACTCCACTTTTTGTACAAGATTTTTATTCCCGTTTTGGTTTTCCTTCTTATTTTCCCTACGATTTTGATTTGAGTTTCGGCTAGGGTTTTACATTTGACTACGAAACAGTTTACATAGGTTTTATAAATCGGTTCTTTTTTTATTTAAGTATCGATTATTACAATGAAGCGGTTTTCAAGCCGATAGCTATTATCGGTTATAGTTTAAGATTTTTATGACTTTTTTTACTTTCATATAAACTGTAAAAACTCATCGGGATATGTAATATTTTTATTTATAAGTATGATACAGATTTTATTAAAACTCGAAATAAGATTTAAGAATCAAGCAAAATTTTGTAATCGAAGTTCAAATTACATGAGAAGTCACAGAAAAATTTATATTTTTGGCATTATACATTTTATTATGTAATTGTCATTCATTTTTGTTAGCTACTTCGTTTCGTTAAACCTCATGTGTGTGTGCAAAAATATTGAAATATTACCAAAACCATAAAACTTTGATTTGTCTAAATGATTCCCCAATAAGTCGAACATAGCATTCAGCATACAACATATATACCTACTGCACTATTTTCGATTAATGAACATGAGTTCCGAATTTGCCAAGAACAGCACCAGAAATTTAGAACCGACCAAGTCGATGATGTGTGCAGCACTCAAAGGAAACCCATTGAACTCCATGCGAATCGCATAGATTTGTAGCCAAATTTGAATCGGTCGAGTGCCACTCGATTCGGACATTTTGCTGTGTTGGCAACATGGGTTTCGGCAATGCGAGAGAAAAGGGCACAAATGCGTAACCACGTTATTAAATCTGTTTGTTGTCGGCACAAAATATCTGTTTCAGTTAGAGGCAGCTGATGCACTGCGGTGTGGTGGTGCGATGCGTTGCGTTGCAATGCGGTGTTGCCGTTTGAGTTATGCGTGAGTCAATCACCCCACCTACCGTCCTGGGCATCAACGGCCTGCAATCGATTCTAATGCCGGGCATGATTTGTTGCTGTTTATTTGCGTGCTGCGTGCGGTAAGCAGCATATGCAAATATGTCCCGCAAATGCTACAACATGGAATGCACAGATGCATGGATGTTGTGCATCCAATCAGGCTGCCAGCGGCTTCCGAGGGAGACACAACCTAGTGAAGGGCGGTGGCGTTGTGTGAATGCATTGATGTCGTATCTGTGAGTGTGACGCGGCAGCACTTTGGGCGTTGATTTATTGATTTCGTATTGGAAACGTTGGCAGTAAGGAGCATACGCAATGAGGAGACAGCTTTAAGGACAGATACTGCATCGTGCGGAAGTAGACTGATATTCAGTAGTACACGCGGAAGAAATGCTATGTACTAATGTAATAGTATGTTCTAATAATGTATATACTATTAATAGAATAGTATATATATACTATTATATAAATAGTATATACTATTACATTAATAGTGTATTAATATAATTGACAAACTCATAGTATATACTATTAATATACCAGAATATACTATTAATATAATAGTATATACTATTTATATAATAGTATATACTATTAATATAAAAGTATATACTATTAATATAATAGTATATATTATTAACATAATGGTATATATTATAGTATACATTATTAAAATAATGGTATGTAATAGTATATACTAATAATGTATATACTATTAATAGAACAGTATATATTATTAACATAATAGTATATAATATTATATTAATAGTGTATTAATATAATTAACAAACTCATAGTATATACTATTAATATAATAGTAAGTAATATTAATAATAATAATTCTATACATATAATAGTATTACTATAAATAAAACAGTATATACTATACACATAATATGTAGTATATAATAATATAATTTTGGCGCTACAGTCCTGTAAAGAACTTAGGCCAAGATCTCTCACCATTTGTGTTATGCCAATTAATAGTACATACTATTATATTAATAGTTTTTACTATTTATATAATTAATTGTTTTTGTTTTACGACCTCTTTTGATTATTTTAAGATATTGTCTTAACGTGCTCAAGGTCTAGTCGGTACAAATTGGGTGCTTTGTACCAACAAATAAAACAACAAACAATTGGCAAAATGCATTGAGTGGCAGATCGTACAGCTGTTTCAGAAGGAGCCAAGCCCCTTCATCAGCGATCTTTCTCTGCAGATTCTACATTTCAAGTCGCTTAAGTTTTCCCACTCCAATAAACACAATAAGAATTATGTGCATTGAGAAAGAACCAAAAGCAAAAATGCAAAAACTTCATCAACTCAAGATTTTCCCAAAGTTGTTGTTGCGTGCAGCAATTTGCTACGTATAGGCTGCAGAGTTTCCACAGAATCAAATACGTAGGCTGCACTTTGTATAAAAAATGTTTTTTTTTTCATTATTTTTTAAAAAAATATAAAAAATCCTTTTGGTTTTACACGCCGTGCACTGCGTTAACAAATAATTGTTTTTGTTTTACGACCTCTTTTGATTATTTTAAGATATTGTCTTAGCGTGCTCAATTTATATAATAGTATATACTATTAATATAATTGCATATACTATAAATTCAATAGTAAATTTTTAATTAAGTATATATATTAAGTAATAGTATATATTATTAATGTAATAGTATATACTATTATTAAAATATTATTAACTATTATTAAAATAGTTTTTTTCTGAACTCTTTTCGTTCTACGTTTAGATTACAAAAATATTAATAGTATTAAAAACTATTGATTTAATAGTATGCGGTACTATTAATATTTTGAGTGTGAGAATGTGCCGACCCGGTCGACTTGCCGAAACTTCACGTATACTACATGGATAAATGCATGGACAGCTAGAGGTTGGATAGGTAGATGAATGGATGTTTGGTTGTTTCGGTTGCATTGCTGATGAATGCCACATGTCGTCTGACAGGACGCATGTGAGACACGGCAGGATCACATGTGCTGCCTTGCCTGGTCTGTTCCTGTCTCTGTCACTATCGCTGTCAAGTAGTGTGAGCTCGTACAATTGCGTTGCATTGATTGCGGGTTCAAGGGTATACAGTATCAAAGTAAAAGTTGGCACACGTGTTTTTTTTTTTTTTTTGACAACAGAAATTTAAACCCCAGTACTGTTTGTTGCACCGGACATGCACAGTACTAAGTTGAACCGACCTGGTTGTTTATGTTTAAATTTAACAGACAGAGAAAGAGTGACAGAGACGACTTCATCATCAGCACTAATGCTGATTTCCCCAAAGGCAGACCCCACACACCTGCTGTCAGTCAACTGTGTGTGTGTGGCTATTTGTGTCACATCTATTTGCACTGCTTTAAGTTAAAGCGCAAATAAATCTCAATAAAACTCAAATAATCAACATTACTCAGAAGTATTGTGCTCATAAAATATGCATTTCGATGTTCTGTATAAATAATACTTAATGCGTTTTACAACAGCCATTAAACAAATCAAAAATTAACACACTCAAAGTCATTTAGTACTAAATTGCAACAAAATGAAACAATTAAACGTCTATTGACAGTATCCAAAACAAACAAACAAACAAACATCCATCAAGTCAGAAAATCAAAAACGGAAACCCTTATTCATCCACAATAGATAAATTTAGACTTTGTGTAACTTTAGTGATTGTCTTAATAAAATTAACTAATTGAAAATTGTTTGGACTGATGTTGAAAAGTCTTCAAAGCCAAATACAGATGTGGCATACTCTTTTCAGTGTTTTAATTAAATTTTCATTTTGTATTTAAGGTAGAATCTTTAAACATCTCTACAAATAGTACATTTACTTTTTGTACAGAATTTGGTTTAAAGAATTTCAAATTGAAACCTTTTATGACAGCAGTTTTATGTGTCCCACGATGCGATATACGAGATTTATAAGATGATTCCTACATCTACATTTTAACATCCAATTTTTTAACGTTAGGATAATCCTGGGATCCGAATCAACTTTATTTACGATAACATGACACAACATACATTTTTGGAATATGCGAAATGAACTATAGAATTCCAATATATGAATAAAAAAAAATTCTATGGATAGGTTTACGAGATAACGTCCAAAAACTTTTAGGCCCAACCGTGAAAAAGGTGTTCACATAAATTTTCAAATATTTCGCTTCTTAAATAACTGATATAAACAAATTGTATGCCAAATTAAAGGGAATTCAACATACAGCAATTGTTTCTCACAACATTTTGAAATTGCTGTACTGGTTTAACAGAATTTCATAGGAGAACTCGAAATAAATAATTGTTTTCGTCAAAAATTTAAATCAGTGGATGCATTTAAAACATTGGAATTATCGAAAAAGCAAAATGATTTACAGTTTATAATATTGAAACCTTCTATTATTGCAGTTTTATGAGTCCGACTGCATTTGTATGATGATTTCTATATCTACATTTTGACATATAATTTTTTAAAATTGCATGTCAAAATACTGGGAAATACTATACCGAATGCGATGAAATTTTGTATGAATATATTTTAGTAGAAAAGTAATTTCAAGTTCGAAAATACAAGATATAGCTTTACTTTTCAGAATCCCATTATATTTTTTGCGAAACTGTTATTTTAAAGAAGGGAAATCGCATATTAAATTCAAAATTAGCAGAACTTGAAAGTTACTCAAAAAACTCATTTAGTTTACCACGAATTAAAGCTAAAAACGGAAACGAGTTATACAATAAAAAAATATAACGAAAAATACCATGAATTTTAATAATTTTACAGTGAGTGATATGAATAAAAAATAAACTAAAAGAAATACTCATTTTAATCCTTTCCAAAAACACAAAAAAAAACAGCAAAAACCATAATTTTCAACTTTATTATTTGCTCTGTTTTATTTTTACCTTATCTTTCACAAACTCAATGCTGGTTATAAATTGTTCCCACTTCAGTGTAAACACGTTTTATGTAAGAGAAAATATTTCTCATCCAGTTAGTCTAGCGGATGCGCTGAAAGTGCTTTGATTAATTCGACCAATATCACTCAGCAGTGGCAGGCAGTGGCATCGCTTCCCTCCCACTCACTGCAGTTGCCACAATTACCATTATTTTATTTTTCAATTTCGCGTCGCACTTTAATGCGATGCTCATATATTTTTTTTTTTATAATGTGATAAAAAAAATATTGATTTGTCAGTACCGTAGAGCTGCCTCTACTCATCTTTCTTCTTGGTTTTATTTCCTGCTTCTCCTCCTCCTTCGCCCAAAATACTTTAGCTTCTTTTCGTCACAGCACAAAGCCGAATGAAAGCAAACGGAAGAGAAATTAAATTACATTTAAAAAGCAACGACGAGAAGCCAAATGCGAACAAAGACGGCAGCGACGGACGCACCGTAGTCAAAAGACAAAATTAAATTGGACATTTATCTCCAGATTTATTGATGCCAATGGAGGCGGTAACGTCCGATATTTTGGCATAAATCAGAGACGTGGCAGCAGCGAAAACAAAAGAAGAAGTAAAAATAAATATATGAGGTTGCGTATACGTCACGTAGCACGCAGTGTTCAGGGTACTTGAGATGAAACAAGTATCACTTATGGTGCGCACCACATATATAAATTAGCATTTGTGACAAGTGCAGGCGGCAACACCTTCCAGTAGATGGACAGACGGGCATATGGACAAATAAAAATAAGGGTTTGAAACTGTAATTAAAACCGATAATTGTAATTAAAACCGTTACAATTTTAAAACAGAAAATACGAGTACATTTTTCGAGTCCATATTAAAAAAAATATTTTCAATGAATTTTTAGTGAAAAATTGAATTTTTAGTGAAAAATTGAATTTTTAGTGAAAAATTGAATTTTTAGTGAAAAATTGAATTTTTAGTGAAAAATTGAATTTTTAGTGAAAAATTGAATTTTTAGTGAAAAATTGAATTTTTAGTGAAAAATTGAATTTTTAGTGAAAAATTGAATTTTTAGTGAAAAATTGAATTTTTAGTGAAAAATTGAATTTTTAGTGAAAAATTGAATTTTTAGTGAAAAATTGAATTTTAGTGAAAAATTGAATTTTTAATGAAAAATTGAATTTTTAATGAAAAATTGAATTTTTAGTGAAAAATGGAATTTTTAGTGAAAAATTGAATTTTTAGTGAAAAATTTAATTTTTAGTGAAAAATTGAATTTTTAGTGAAAAATTGAATTTTTAGTGAAAAATTGAATTTTTAGTGAAAAATTGAATTTTTAGTGAAAAATTGAATTTTTAGTCAAAAATTGAATTTTTAGTGAAAAATTGAATTTTTAGTGAAAAATTGAATTTTTAGTGAAAAATTGAATTTTTAGTGAAAAATTGAATTTTTAGTGAAAAATTGAATTTTTAGTGAAAAATTGAATTTTTAGTGAAAAATTGAATTTTTAGTGAAAAATTGAATTTTTAGTGAAAAATTGAATTTGTAGTGAAAAATTGAATTTTTAGTGAAAAATGGAATTTTTTAGTGAAAAAATGAATTTTGAGAGAAAAATTGAATTTTGAGAGAAAAATTGAATTTTTAGTGAAAAATTGAATTTTTAGTGAAAAATTGAATTTTTAGTGAAAAATTGAATTTTTAGTGAAAAATTGAATTTTTAGTGAAAAATTGAATTTTTAGTGAAAAATTGAATTTTTAGTGAAAAATTGAATTTTTAGTGAAAAATTGAATTTTTTAGTGAAAAATTGAATTTTTAGTGAAAAATTGAATTTTTAGTGAAAAATTGAATTTTTAGTGAAAAATTGAATTTTTAGTGAAAAATTGAATTTTTAGTGAAAAATTGAATTTTTAGTGAAAATTTGAATTTTTAGTTTAATTCATAGGGAAAATTTGAATTTTCAGTGAAAAACTTAGATTGAACCGTTCTTTTTAATTCTTGAACCGAAACCAAAACGAAGAACAAAACCGAAAACATAATCAGAACCGTTTGATTCATTTGGATTTCAATCCTTGAGAAGAACTTGCGACCTGAAGGCAACAGCAGGTTCTTAATTACAACCATTAGAAAAACAAAAACAATTATTAAGTATTTAATCACCTGCCGAAATGTAACGTAATAACGTAGCATATTTCGCAGCACTGCTGCTTTTTGCGCCCTTTTGCTTGCAGCAGCAGCTCTCGTTGGGGCAAAAAACAAAAGGCGAGCGCAGCACACAACCATGAATCAATGGGCAACGTGTGCTGTTTTGTTCAATGCTCGACACCCTACGCCTGGTAATTACGCGCATAATTTGCTACATGCTTGGGCCGCCTAAATAATGCCAGCGCATAAATAACAAAATTTTTGGTTTTTATAAAAAGGGAAAAAAAGCAATAATAACAAAACACACGCCTCAGTACTCGAGAGTTGTTACCTTAACGACCTCAGCAACAACAGCAAAAACAACAACAGCATGAGTATGTCGAACAAAACAAAATAATTTACAACAACATTTTTGCAGGCAACAGCAACAACAACAATAATAACTTAAGTTCGCCTTGCGTTCCAGGCGGGCGCTCGGTCAACCGATATTGATGCCTGGTCAGCTGGAAAAACAAAGCAAATTAATTGCAAGGTCAAAGGGATCCATGGCGCACACACTAACCTCACACATGAGCCGCACGTGAACCATGAGCCATGTGTTTGCGCAGCAACTGTTCTTCGCTGTGGTCGGCAGGGCTTTTCTTTTTTTTGTCGGAGGCTTGTGTTTCAAAAGAAAACTTTCTGCCGTTTATTTGACAGTCGCACACTAATCAAAACGGCTAGGGTCTGCAGAAAACGAGAAGTGGGCGAAGTTTCAATTTCAGTTGTTCGACTAAAAAAAAAAAACCCTGCAGAGCTGTGAGAAGCACTTTTGAAAAAAACAGTCACAAGCACTTTTATATTCCTAGAAGCTATCAGTATGTATTAATTGCCTATTCAAAAACTTTTCCAACATATTTGCACTTCATTATTGGTATTTAAAAGTCGTTAATACTTCTTTAGAGTCCTCATTAATTGTCTATTCTAACAGTTTTAAACCTTTTGAGAGTCCCATATATTTCTTTAGTTACTACACGACATATTTAAAGTACTCTAATTACTATTTGGGAACCTTTCAAACTTTCATTCGAAAAACACTACAAATTTACCATTTAAGAGAAGACATAATCATAGCCAGATCACCGATAGGGTCATGACAAGTAAAAAGTATAATGATCATTTCTCGATAATGAACCTCGTAATATTTCTACCACGAAATCGACCGCATATTTTACAATACAACCTAAAGAAATATTGTGAAATAAGCGGTCGATTTCGAAGTAGAAATTTTACTAGGGTCATGATCATTGTACTTTTTCCTTGTTGGGTAAATGAGGAGGTATTGCTGAAATTTTATCAGCAACACGTATGTCTGGTGGTACATTATGCTCCCTTTTATCTGTGTGGTAACCTTCGTGTATTATCAACCGTCGAATGGTATATTTGAAATCAACCTAAACTTTTTCAGAATTCTACCTGGTTTTCAATTGGAATTTCTACTATTTCTTCCAGTTCTCCAATGAACCCGTTCACTATATACTGGAGTTGGCTAGTTTGAAGGTTTGGAAAATCACATAGTAAATGCTTAATAGTCCATTAAGCATTTACTATGTGATTACGCGCCAAAGGTCGCGGGTCCAAATCCCTGCGATTGCAACATGAATGAAATGGCAATATTTCCAATATCCTCTTGTTCTTTACCACTTAAATATTCTAATACATAATTCCTCATTACACAGTTTTTCGCTTTTATTTCTAACTCGCATGCATGATATTAGAACCATGAACTGCATAGAAACGGATAGTAACCGTTTCGATTTTGGAAACGAAACCGGAATCGGTAGCATAATAAAACAAAACCAGTTGGGAAGGTTAGATCACATGGGAAATTTTAAAGTAGGTGTAATTATGATAGTTCGGATTATCAAAATTATAGTCGGTCTAAGCCGACTATAAATACCCTACACATATGTGTGGTTACCATTCAAAGTGATATATAGGTCACCAGGGTATACAAATCCTGAAAATAACTACACACATTCAATCGCTGAAGAATTTCCATTCATTTGATACCCATATTTACATATGGGTAGGTGTACCGAATATCGATTTCTTTTTTGGTGAACCACAAGTCTTTTCGCCGGAAAACATTATTATCATGTATTATCATGTCATACATATTTGACCAAAAAAGTTTACCTAAGCACGTATACAGTAAAATTGATCTGTATATGTAAATTTTATATGAGGTATTTGAACATAAGTGGTCGGATCATAGGTCACAATGGACCGATCTCGCCAATTTTTTCGCACATACAGCGTAGGTATATTAGTAATCTAAGTTATAAGTTTCATTTATCTAGCTCTTCAATTTTAAAAGTCTTAGGGATTTCAACAGACAGACAGACAGACAGACGGACAGACAGACGGACAGACAGACGGACAGACGGACATCGCTAAATCGACTCAGGAGGTCATGCTGATCAAGAATATATATACTTTTCCATACCGGAGATGCTTCCTTCTGGGTGTTACAAACGGCGTACCAAACTGAATATACCCTTTCACTCTTAGTGTAGGGTATAAAAATGTGTGCAACCGAAATTATAACCCATATAGTTTTTGGTTGGAACCGAAATCGGATCCGGTAGGGTTATTTTTAAAATATATGAACCAGAACTGAGAACCGATACTCCAAAGTGTGGAACAAGAAATGGAACCGTTAATCCAAAGAATGAACCCTATATTACTATTTAAGTCCTTTTTATAAAGGGTTTTTCAAATGGGACGCTACAAAAGTAGAGCGACAGGGACAGCAAACGACGCCATATTACTTGCCGCTCTTTTGACATTTCTCTTCAGTAATGTTTGCCATTTCATGATGGAAAGATATACGAGCCAACAACGAGTCAAAATTATTAAAATTTACTACCGAAAATCGGAGTCAGTGGCCTCAACGTTAAGGGCGCTACGTCCAATTTATGGTCGTCATAATCGTCCTAGCAGATCAACAATTGACCGTCTAGTGGAAAAATTTGAATCCACAGGCACAGTACGAAATGTTCCCGTGCCAGTGAGACAAAGAAGTGCCCGTAGTGTCGAGAATATTGCTACCGCTGAGGCTTCAGTTGAAGAAAGCCCAAATGTGTCTCTCACACGTCGTTCTCAAGCGTTGGGCTTCTCTGTGACGTCCTTGTGGCGAATTTTGCGAAAAGATCTTGGCCTACATCCTTACAAAATCAAATTGACGCAAAAACTGAAGCCGCTTGACCACCAGAAGCGTCGTATGTTCGTGAATTGGGCTGAGCAACAACTTTAAAATGATTCGGATTTTCATCGAAAAATCATCTTCAGCGATGAGGCTCATTTCAGGCTGAGTGGCTTCTTCAATATACAAAATGTGAGTTATTGGTCAGACAGCAATCCACACGTACTCCATGAGTCATCATTGCATCTCAAAAAAATTACGGTTTGATGCGGCGGTTTATGGGCCGGCGGCGTCATTGGGCCGTACTTCTTCCGTGATGATCAAGACGGGCACGTTACTGTGAATGGGAATCGCTACCGTTCAATGATAACCGAATATTTTTGGTCCCAATTGAATGATATGGACTTGGAGGACATGTGGTTCCAACAGGACGGCGCCACAAGCCACACAGCGAATGCCACAATCAATTTATTGGAAACCAAGTTTGGAGAACGTGTTATCTCACGAAATGGTCCAGTCGATTGGCCGCCTCGGTCGTGCGATTTGACGCCGTTAGACTATTTCCTGTGGGGCTACGTCAAGTCTATGGTCTATGTCAACAAGCCAGCGACGATTGATGAACTTCGTTCGAATATCGAACGTGAAATTGCTGCAGTATCGGCCGATTTATGCTTGAAAACTGTCGAAAATGGGTTCAGCGTCTGGACTTCTGCAAGCGTGCCCGTGGTGGCCATGCAAAAGAAATCGAGTTCCATACATAATAACATCGAACGTACTTTTACAGGAATAAAGAATTTCATTGATATCCAAAACCGTTTTTGTTTTATTTAAAAAACTTTTGTAGCGCTCTTATTGAAAAACCCTTTATCTTTAGAGTATTCAATTTCAATTTTTTAAGTTAGTAACAGATTTTTACTGCATCTTCCTCGAATGCTATAGTACCTCTTTAACATTCTTTAGGTTTTACCCCTACTAGTCTTCTTGTGAACGTACCGCTCCAATTCTAGAATCTTTACAAACTTCCACAGTTTGATTTCAGAGTATAATATACCAATTCAGAGACTAAAGACATGTTTCACAGTTTTCCATAACTATTTGAGAAACCTTAATTTAATACTTCAATTCGGAACATTTAACTGCGTCTGAAGAACCGATCGATAAAATTACAATACCTCTTCAAAATACTCAATACCTTCTACACACTTTTTGCTAACCTAAAGATTCTATAGTTAAAATTTGTTATAATTAATTCAACTTTACTTCGTCCTGTCTTTTATCTCAGAGACGAACGTATTTCTTGAGTGATTATACAAAATATTTATATAAGTCTTCCATTACTATTTGATAACTTTCATAAATCTTTCGAGTCTCGAATTGATTTAAGGAATTTTTCCTTCTTTTTAAATATCGACCTCTAAAACCATGCTAACTTTTTCCAAAACCTCCACTTCTACAACTTGAACAGCTACCGATATCATTCCCAAACTGAATCTACCTTTTCATAATTCAAGTTTCATGTACTACTTTAGCCCACAGTCCCACAGCTTAATTTGAGAAAATTATATACATCCAATTCCTAATTATACCCTACACTAAGAGTGAAAGGGTATATTCAGTTTGGTACGCCGTTTGTAACACTCAGAAGGAAGCATCTCCGGTATGGAAAAGTATATATATTCTTGATCAGCATGACCTCCTGAGTCGATTTAGCGATGTCCGTCTGTCCGTCTGTCTGTCTGTCCGTCTGTCTGTCCGTCTGTCTGTCTGTTTAAATCCCTAAGACTTTTAAAATTGAAGAGCTAGATAAATGAAACTTATAACTTAGATTACTAATATACCTACGCTGTATGTGCGAAAAAATTGGCGAGATCGGTCCATTGTGACCTATGATCCGACCACTTATGTTCAAATACCTCATATAAAATGTACATATAAAGATCAATTTTTATGTATACGTGCTTAGGTAAACTTTTTTGGTCAAATATATATTGATATCATGCTCAAATACATGATAATAATGTTTTCCGGCGAAAAGACTTGTGGTTCACAAAAAAAGGATCGAAATTCGGTACACCTACCCATTTGTAAATATGGGTATCAAATGAATGGAAATTCTTCAGCGATTGAATGTTTGTAGTTATTTTCAGGATTCGTATACCCTGGTGACCTATATATCACTTTGAATGGTAACCACACATATGTGTAGGGTATTTATAGTCGGCTTAGACCGACTATAATTTTGATAATCCTAACTATCATAATTACACCTACTTTAAAATTTCCCATGTGATCTAACCTTCCCAACTGGTTTTTTTGTTGTCCTTAAAAACTGTCATTCACTGTCATGTATTGTTTCTCATTTTCCTCTTGAAATGTTTTACAATAAAATCGTTTCTTTCATTTTAGCGCATTCCTTTTATATTTAAGCACACACTTTCCTTAACATATCTATAAATTCAAGAATTTTGCAAAGGTTTTCAGAGTGCACCTCTAACCTTCTTTCTTTTTTAGGTATCCACTGATTTTTAAGATTATTTATGACCTCTGCTAAATTTAGTCCACTACTATTTAGAACTTTCTCTACTTTTCCAGAATCTTCTGTACTCCTACATGAAAATATTATGTGTTGGTTCTAATTCTGTCCCGGCAACCGGCAACTTTAAAATGGCGTTGTTTTACGAAGCGGTGAATTAATACATCATGTAGACCTTTACATCTATCATTGAACTAGTCGTCAATTGGAGAATTTGTTTCAGTTTAAAATTCTCCAATTGAAGACCAGTTTAGTGAGGTCTGGATGAAGTTTTATTAAACCCTACCTATGACAATGCCATGTTAAAGTTGCCAGTTGGTTTCAAAGGCCAGTACCGCTTCATAATATTTTCCCGTAGGGACTACTTAAAAACTTGTCCACACTATTCATGATAACTGCTGATTTTATGTAAGCTTAACATAAAATATAAAAAATATATATATTTAGGTATTGAGAGCGTCCAACCTAGAGTGTCAATCTGTTACAAGCATTAACTGCCTCTTCAGAACATCTGCTACATATTTAGAGTCGTCCGATACGGTTTTCGAACCTCTGCAGTGCCTCTGAAGAACCTCCTTGAAATCTGCTATGGCATTCCAGAGACACCCACTGCCTCTCTAAAGCAGCTTTGACGTCTGTCCAAAACATACTCAGCTACACTTCAGACGGCTCTTTTAACTCCCTCATTATTTCGTTTTCCCCATCCCTACTACATCACACACACTGCCATTGAAGTGAAACTAATTTCCTTATTGTGCGCCTCAGTTGTGGCCGAGATTCACCACCCCCCCAAAATATGTGTATCATATATGTATCGACGCAACAGCCTACGAGTCGCGTTTGACTCGTCTGACCAGTCAATCGAAATCAACAGCGTCACTGCGTCCGTCGTACCCTGCACCAACGACTGCCAAATGATGTCCCGGAATGTGTTTGTTTATCTGATCTGAGCTCAGTTCGGCTCAACACAACGCAACACAACACAACACAACTCAGCGGCTCTGCGGTGCTGTGTGGTGCCGTCCCAAAATAATTTAACGTTGTTGCCACTCAAAGCCTAACATTAACTACGAGTGGCTTCCGCAGGAATGTCGACAATAACGAAAACCCATACCGAGAAACAAGTGTAATCATAATTTATTCAGAAGTGCTTTGAATGATTTTTCTAGGGGTCCTTTGGGAAGTTGGTGGCATGGTTGGCAGATTGGTGAGTTGTTTGGTAGTTTGGTTTAAATGTTGCCAAATTGATGGGTCTTATTGTATTTTATTGGATTTAAAACTCACGCCGAATTTAAGGTTAATTCATTGATTTATTGAAGTACTTTTTAAGTATTGATTTCTGCAGTTTCTGCTCTCTTGATTTCATTCGTTCGAGAATTTCATTTTTTAAATCATTTAGAAATTTATTTCTTAATTTGTAGAAATTGAAACATTTGAAGGGTGCTCTTTTAGAATAACTCAAATTGATTAAGGGTGTTTAAAAATAGAAAGATTTGCTATTTTATAGATTTTTTTTAATTATAATTGCAATGGAAAAATCTGTATTAAAAAAAATATTATTTGTTTTATTTCTAACGCATTATCCTTTCAGTGAACAAATATTTTATTTCTTTTACTTTTATTTTTATGTCGTCATTGAATTTCACATTGCGCTCGGTTCCATTTTTTTTTGATGGCATTTTTTTAATTTAATTTTTTATCTAAAATAAGTGCATTGATGTGTTTTTAATTTAATTCGCATCGCAAAAAGTTATAAATCGTTGGCATAAACATCCGTGAAAGCGTCCTGGTGGGTTTGGCGCGAATGCTCTGACGCCATCGCCATCGCCAAACGCTTTGCGCTGTTCAGCTCTGCTCTACGCGGCCATAAATTCATGAGGCAGCAGTCAGCTATTGCTTCCACGGCCAATTGGGTTCAATTTGACAAAGTGCTTCCACAGAAGAAACCGGACAAAAACAATAAAACGCCGGTTGTCGGTTTTTCAGGCGCAGCTGATCATTGCGGTGGTCGCTTGCCAAAAAGCATCATTGCTGGCAAATGTCCCGCTTTTGACGCCCAACTGGTAAACGGAAAATTGCTTTTTGTTGGATATCATTTTTTTGTTTTTTTAGTGGTTTCTCTCAAAGGACACCTATGACGTAGTAGCAGCATGCAATTAACGGCAGTAGGGGATCCTAATTAAATCCGATAAAATTTTAAAATTGCATTTACATTACAACACGCCTGCAACTGCTCATAAATCATGCTTAAGGCTGCAGGCGACATCTCGACTTCGAGACGAGGTCGGTTGCAAACAAAAAAAAAAACAAAAAAGTAAACACAAAAAAAAACAGAAATTGAGTAGTACACAGTGAAAAATTTAACAAAGCTATCGTTTAAAGTGGTCCAGAAGTCAGCAGTGTTTTTAAATTCTGAAAATATCTGAAAACTTGTAATCGTGAAAGAATTTCCTTTTATTTGAGTCCTAATTTTTACTTTTCGGTATGTGTACCGAATTTTTATTATTTTTAGGACACCACCTTTTATTTCTATATATCTAACCTTAACATATAAAGGGTTGTTTAAAAAAGATCACTTCGTTCGCCTAAGTAAAATGCAAACGTAGGTTTTAGTGTCATAAGAGGTATACTTACAAAAATAGGCGTATCGCAGGTTACAATTAATTGATCATATTCCTATTTAATGCCCAACTGATAAATTGTACAAGTAACTCAAATCCGAAGTTTCATTACTCTATCTCTTTTGGTTTTCCAGTAATCTTGATTTCAATAGACACATAATACTAACATTTCAATACCAGTACATCTTATTCTATGTATTTAAAAAGATTGACGAAATTCCATATACATTTTCAGTTTTACTAAATTCAAACTAATAAATTCCAAATCAACTATGATGATGCAAATTATATCCTCCAAACTAATATGATGGAAGAAACTTCTCAATTTTGCCGATATCTCAAAGTATTGAAGTATGAAAAAGTAACATTGTCCTATTCTTGCCTTACTTTATAAGTAGGATAAGAGAATATTTCGATTTCAATAAGTTGAACATATTATTGTATAAAATCACCGAGACATCATGAAGATCAATGATCTAATTATGTCGTTTACTGCCGTATAATGTTTGAGTATTTGGTTTAATGTTAGGAAAGTATATACAGAATAGAGGTAAAGCAGAATACAACGTCATCGAGGAAGCATCTATGAAATAATTATGACTTTTACCGCTCAACTCAGAAAAAAAACTCATAAAATCCCATTCAAATTTGTTAATAGGACAGTTATTGATTTAATAGTTTACAAATAATAAATATTTTCATACAAACTCAAATAATTTTATAGTATTTTGTAGTATTTAATAGGATTTACCGATTGAGTTAATAGTTTATTAATATTAATTAATATTAATATTAATTTTATGGTATGTTTTTTTCTGAGTGCGTTTAGTATTCCAGTATCTGGCTTAATGCAAGGAGAAAAATGAAACCACACCGAGAAAAAATGTCTGGCATTTTTCAGGAATTTTTCGGATATATTTCCAGCAAACGCACAGCTAAATGGAATATCTTGGGAAGTTTGTAGCAGTTTGTAAAATTTGAAGGCATTTTAATGGCAGGTTCACGCCATATTTTTAGAATGGGCAGAAAATAGACAGCTTTTCAAACAAACTACGCCTATGTCTGTTTGAAAAATGTCGAGAAAATGTTTCTGAACCCTGCCAAAAATTTCACTCAGAAAAAAGGTACTATAAAATTAATAATTTCAATATTGAAAGTAGTCAATGGGATAAACTATTCGATTAATAAGCAAATCCCGTTACTATTTTGTAATACAAATAGTATACTTTATTTTTTCAATTTGTATGAATATATTTATTCTTGTATACTATTAAATCATAGACAAATATTAATGGCATTTTATGAGATTTCTTTCTGATCCGGAATATAAAATATATTATTAGTTTTACCGATGTGTTTTATTCAAGTATTTAGCGTAATAAAAGACGAAAGTGGATCCAGAATAGAGATGATGTGGAATACAAATTCATCGAGAAATCATTGATGATATCATTATGACTTTTAACTTTGTGTAGTTTTTGAGTATTTGGCGTAACGTAAGTCGTAAAGTGAATCCAGCTTTAGGTTACTCGTGAAACAAAATCATTGAGGGATCAGCAATAATATCATTATGACTTTTACCGTTGTGTAGTATTCGACTATTTGGCTTAATGAATGGCAATAGTGGATCCAGGATCGACATTACTCGGGAAACGAATTCATCGAAAGATCATCGATGATATCAGTATGACGTGGAGTATTTGACTTTATCTAAGGCGCAAATTGGATCCAGAATTGAAGTGACGCGGGATTGAAATGAGAGAGAGTCGATTGCCACTCGTTCAGTTGCTATACGGTCGCGTGGACGAGCGAACGTGCACCGCTGTTTTTTAAAGTATATATTTAATTGTGTTAATAAAATTAACATTTGTTTAAAATCAACTTCGTGTGTTTGATATTAGGATAAAAGTCAACGATCGATCATCGAGAGATCAATTATGATCTATTATGTCTTTTACCGCCGTATTTATTCCAATATTGCTCTCAAAATAATGCGGAACGTGGAATAAAGATGACTCAGGATACAAATCTAGAATTAGGTACTCGGCATACACATTCATCTTTATTGTTACCGCAAAAGTGGATCCAGAATTGACTCTGGAAACGAATTCATCAAGAGTTCATCGATGATATCATCGATCGCTGTGTAGTAAAATGCGAATTGCAAAAAGTGGATCCAAAATCGAAGTGGACCATAATAGTCAACATGTTTAAAAAAAAACATGATCACTGCTCAATCAGTTCTAATGTCGTACCCGAACAACTTTAAGTACTGCTCTTATGACTTAACTTTCCTCACTCTTATTTTGTTATTTCAGTGTAGCAGTTGATGCTGCTCAGCAGAACCTTTTGCAGGGTGCCGGCGGAACCACGAACTCATTGTGGCAGCTTCAAACAACAAAAAAAAATAGAAAAGAAGATGCAACGTCGAGTCACAGATAAATAAATGCGCGGCGAAAAACTGCAACAACTGCAAGTGGCGAGAAAGAGGCGAGAATGAGAAAAATTTATCCAATTTGACAAAAATTTAGGTCACAGCAGCGCCATCGACAAAAATGCGCACAAACACATGGTCGCTATATGGAGGGCACTGTGAAAAAGGGACGACGAAGCAGCACGAACGCATTCGGCTGGCGCAAAATACAAAATATGGCAGCAGTTAGAAACGTACGCTAGTCGACAGCAGCAGCAGCCAAAGAACTCTACGCTCTGCGGACCTCGGCAGCATTACCTCGGTGGCCGCTCGTCGAATGCAGGACGCGAAGTTGCCGCACAATAAAGCCAACTGTAAATACTCACTTGCTGTTCATGTTTAAATGAACGAGCACAAATACATAACAACAAAAAAACACAACTACTATACTAAACAACGAACAACCAAGCAACACACAACAATACCGAGTACAATAGGGTACAACAAAAACTACAAATACTACATAGTGTAAAAAAAGGAGAAAAAGAGCAACAACTGCACGGAGACTGCGAAAATGAAACGAAACAAACGACACGACACGATGCGTCGCAACGCGGCCAAGACGTGCGATAAATAAGCGCCGCAGCATAAAAGTAGAAAAAACAGAACTCCATGTTGTAGTCACGACAGTCGGGCGCACTCTATTCCTCCTCCTCTACTTACTCTGCTTCACTCTATTTTAGTTTACTCCTTCTCGACTCCTCTCTACTGCAATCGTTGCGTCTGCGAGTGACATTTAAAATTTACAACGCCCGAACTTTAGCGAACGTTAGCTGACTCCCCAAAGCAAGTTGGATTATTTGACGCAGCATCATATTGGAAAAGGTCATCCAGAGAGAATGGGTGGGTCTAGGTTTTTTAACATCTATTAGTCGATCCTAGTTCTGTCAGTTTTATATGAAACCAAAAGGCAACGCTGACATGGCCTAGTCATACAAAGAAGTGAATTAACACATCAGCAGGCCTTTAGACCTATCTCTAAACTATCTCTATTATTAAACTGAAGAATGCGATTGCATTATCAAATTAATAGCAACAACATATTGTATTAACAGTTTGACTATTATTGAAATAATGGTATGCAAACTATTGAACAATTTTAAATGTTTTACTGTCCTAATACATTTAAAATTCCTTTATACCTTTAATACTATTTAATACTATTGAATACTATTGAATACTATTGAATACTATTGAATACTATTGAATACTATTGAATACTATTGAATACTATTGAATACTATTGAATAATATTAAATACTATAGAATACTATTGAATACTATTGAATAATATTGAATGCTACTGAATACTATTGAATACTATTGAATACTATTGAACACTATTGAATACTATAGAATACTATTGAATACTATAGAATAATATTAAATACTATTGTATAATATTGACTACTATTGAATATTATTGAATACTATTGAATACTATTGAATACTTTTGAATACTGTCTAATACTATTGAATACTATTGAATACTATTGAATATTATTGAATAGTTTTGAATACTATTGAATACTATTGAATAATATTGAATCATATTGAATACTCTTGAATACTATTGAATACTATAGAATAATATTGAATACTATTGTATAATATTGAATACTTTTGAATACTATTGAATACTATTAATACTATTGAATACGACTGAATACTATTGAATACTATTGAATACTATTGAATACTATTGAATACTATTGAATACTATTGAATACTATTGAATACTATTGAATACTGTTGAATACTATTGAATACTATTGAATACTATTGAATACTATTGAATACTATTAATTTATATTGAAAACTATGTGAAACTATTGAATACTATTAAAAACTAATCCTTACAATTAAAGATCCTTTACACAATTTCAATCGGCCAATGATACGAATCAATTGAGGAAACCCTTAAAAGTTGTATATTTAACGAAAAACTATCGGATTCACCCAACCATCAATTAATATTCATAGTTTTTGCACTAATTACACAAACTTCTAATGAAATATTAAATATTTTCTCTTATTAGTTAAATTTCAGTGACAGAAAATGTCATATGATATTTTCAGTTCTCCATGACATTTAATTAGATCTGTAATATCGGAAATTTTCGAATTGACCTTTGACTGCTAGCAAAAACTCATAATATACCTTGTTTCGACTAACCTCACATATGTTCCCGACAAGTACTACCTTTGCACTCAAATTTTCCCTCAAACTCAAAAGAACTGCGCCACACGAATGCGTTATACTTTCCGCATCACTTTTGCTGTCACATCGATAACTACAAAATATGGAACTGTGTGTCACACAGACTGCGTCAACCAAGTGGTAGTGGTAGTAGGTAGCACCGTTCCCTAAGTTGCGATGCGAAAATATGAACTTTGCAGATAAAGTTTTACGCAGTAAATCGAATGATATGAACTTTTGCAACATGTCACAACTTCGTATCGCGCGTTGACTGGTGCCACTTAATGCGATGAGCGGTACGATGCGGTACGGTACGGTACAGTACGAAGTGATGTCTGTGGCAACGCTAATGAAATCCCCGGATGCTTCCTGACTCACTGACTGACTCGACTGTCAGCTGCGTAGAAAGCGTTAAAGTGTGGCATATAAATGTCATTTGCACATCATACGTTATGCTTTGCTGGATCCACCAAGTCGTAGTGGTAACAGGTGCCTTGCTTGCGCCGGATGACAATACCACGGCTTTTTGATTCTGGAATCAATTTCAGTTTCGAGTGTCATTTTCACAGATCGTCAATTTTCGTTCGAGAGCAAAGTTATTAAGTTATTTGACCGAGATGCGCTGAGGCGTGATTCAACACTGGGGCCGCATAGAGCACCCTGGTATTGTATCGGTTAAGATATAGAATATAGAAGAGGGTAGGGTTTGTGCGCTCTTCGGTGTAATTTTATTTTTATTTAAATTTTGTTTGCGTCGCGGAAATTGCATTTGCTTATTAAGTCGCTAAGTGCTTTCGGGTGATTTCTGGCACTGCGCGGTAAATTAACATTTTATTTTATGGACTGTATAATAAACCGCGCGCGGATCGAGTCTAGCTGGCCGGTCTTTCGTTGGGTCGGTCGTTATGTCCGTCTTTCGGACTGTCACGGTCGCATACTATCCGACTGGCTTCGATGGGTGGGGTTGGTCCATTTTCATTTGCATTTTGTATCCTTGCGTCATTTTTATGGTGTGAAAGTGATTTATTTTTCATTTCAAAAATGAATTATTTAGGACAGATTTTAATTTTTCCTTTTTTTCTCGTTTTATTTTTTATTATTATTATTGTGCTTCGTGGCGCATCTAGATTTCCAACTCCGTAGCGAATTTTTCCATTATGTATTTTGTTAGATTTGAAACGGGATGAACGGCGGGCGGTACTCAGGCTATGCATACATTAGACAGGGGTCTGGGGGTCGCATGCAAATGCCACTGATTTTTGCGCTAAATTTAACTTGAGTTTGCATTATTTTAATATCACTCATCCTCGATATGCGGCATGGTTGAAAGGAGTTTCAATCTACTAATCGACATTTTTATTTGTATGAAAAATAAACACATTTTATGTATTATGTGATGCGGGGTTAAATCTAATGCAAACATGTATCTATTTTGAACTTTTAATCGAAATTGTATTTCAATTTTTTGTTTCTAGTATTCAACATTTTTTTTTTAATAAAAATTTTAAATTTTGAATTTTTTCATTACAAATTTCAAATTTTTCAATATACATTTCAAATTTTTTCCATATAAATTTCATATATTAATTTCTTTTAAATGTAAACTAAACGTATTTCAGGCCGGCCTCAGCAGTCCAGAGGTAGCGCGCTGGACTTGCATTCTGAAGGTCTCGGGTTCGAATCCCGGCTTGGGCAATGGCGCTCGTGGTGCTACTAACCACAAAATTGTAGGGAATAGATTTCACAGTACAATGGATATAGTCTGTCTGAGTGCTGTGGATCTTAGTAGATATTCCAAAAAAAAAAAGTATTTGAAATGAAATAAATCCATTAAAGTTCTGTGGTACAAAGTAAATTTAATTTTACTTGTCATATCATGCCAAAGGGGCAAATGTAAAATTTTTTACATTTGCAATTTTTTTTTTACATTTATTAATGCAGTTTTTCCTCAAGTGCGTTGGACTGCGAGCGGTCCGTGGTTCGATCTCCAGCGACTGCCAACACTTTTTTTATAGAAAACATTTTTCTATGCGACGCTACCTCTCGGCAGTAAATGGCAAACCTACGAGAGTAAAACATTGCCTATGAAAAGCTCTCACCCGCCGTTCGGATTCGGCAATAAAATGGGTCCCACCAATTTCAGTACAAATATAACACGCACAGCTCAAATGGTGAGAGAGCTCGGAGTTCTATACATGACTGTAGCGCGAAACTATTATAATTATTATTTATACTGTGTCAAAATCGTGTGTGGTTTTGTTGGATATTTCTAGCCACAAAAGGCGTAACCAAAAGGGCGAATCCTTTAGTTTTTTTGCCAAAACTTTTTACTGGTACAAGACAAAATAGTGTTGTAAAGGCATGAATTGATTGTTTTTAAAGCAACTATCGTTTGGCATCATTATTTAATTATAATAATAATTATAATAATTTTTCGATTTTTTGTTATTTGCAAGAAAAATGTTTCAAAAATTTAAATTATAAATAATGATACCAATCAATAGGTGCATTAAAAACAAACAATTAATGCCTATTTTAACTTGTACCCATGAAAAGTTATGGCAAAAACAACAAAAATATTTGCGTTTTGATCAGGATATAGCCACACAAAATCCGTATTTATCATACAGTAAGTTGTACAAATCAAAATATATTTTATATACGTTATGCTAAATAATAAAATAACCAAAATAACAAAAAATAGTGAAAAAAACAATAATTTTTACTTATATTTATAACAATTCAACTTAATAATTTGATTTTCCAAAATTTTTATAAATGCACATTTAGCAAGTCAAATTTCGTTTGAATGTGTATTTCACGACGTAGTAAAAAATATGTTAAAAATTCATATTATAAAAATGTTCTAAAAACTTAAAAGATTATGCCTTTTCAAATAATAACATGTATATTATAATCAATAAGTATAAATATTGGCTTAATCGATCAGAAACTGTCGAATATAGAATGATTTTTAGTTGAATTCTGCATCTACAACGACTGAATTATCTTGAATTTGCTCTGATAATAGCAAAAAATTTAGAAAATTTTTATAAGGTACTAAAACACTTACCTCTTTTAGGATATTATTGTATATCCCTCCAAAATGTTTGGTTTGGCATCAATTTTATAAAGGACTTTGTAATCAGCACGTTTTTACAGAATTCACAACTGTTGGTTTTAATTCATCTAAAAATAAATAAAATAATCAAATTAACATTCCATTATTATTTATTCAAGCTTATTTCAGATGCTCTGTGGGAGTTGGTTAAAACTTAAACTCAAAATCAATATTTTAATCAAAAGATATTTATTAAATAGCTAATTCTAAATAGTTTTATTCAACAACTCAAAAATTTCATTTTTTTTTTATTTATACAGCAATCAAACAGATCTATTTTTATCTATTTTACTACTGATTAAAGGTTTTTTTGGTTAGTGTACAACGACTATCCATTCCGAAACTGAGAACAGTACAAAGATCTCTGTACTAGTATTGCCGTTAAACTAAACAATCATATTAAACCATTAAAGACTGACCAAAATATCTAATTTTTTTTTATTGAAATAAACCTATGTAAAGCATAATAATTATTTACCCTATTATAATAATAATAGTTTGGCACTACAGTCCTATAAGAACTTAGGCCGAGCTCTCTCACCATTTTGAGCCTTGCGTGTTATATTTGTACTCAAAGTGGTGGGACCTACAGTTTATTGCCGAATCCGAACGGCGGGTGAGAGCTTTTCATAGGAAATGGTTTTACTCTCGTAGGTTTGCCATTTACTGCCGAGAGGTAGCGCGGTATAGAAAAATGTTTCTATGAAAAGATGTTGTTAGCCCCAGTCCAGGCTTGAACCGAGGACCTTTCGGCTCGCAGTCCAACGCACTAACCACTGAGCTACCGCAGCTCCTATTATGGAATACCAAATCATGAACAGATTATGTTCTTCATGTAAATTTTCGGGTTTTAACAAGGTAAACATACAATGATCGTTTTCCGATAATAACTCTAGCTCAGTTTCTACTACGACATAGGAAATTTTGATAGTATTTGCATAGATAACTTGTGACAGGTATGGTCGGTCTAATTCCACTATAAAAGAAAATTTAATGCAGTTACGTTTTATAGTGGTTCAGAGACACCAGGATTTACGAATCTTGAAAATAACAGAAAACTTGTAATAGTGAAAGAACTTCAATTCATTTCTGCAGCCTAAACAGAAAAAAATGTACATCATTTTGAAGAATTCCGTTCTTCAAATCATGATTCACTTTATTGAGGAACCATTCCTAATATTTATGACTAACGACATCACTGTTATAAATGCCATCATAAATATGATGAACGCTTGGTAACTGTCGAAAAAGTGTTTTTTAGTATGATGAAGCATACGTTTCATCATATTAATGAACAACATATTCAACATATATGTACATCATACTAAAGAATGCTCTTCACCAAACCAAATTTTAAACAAAATATTAATTTTTCGTTCATTTGTTGCTTATCAGTTCTCAAGTAAATCTTGTTTGTTTTTTCTTATATAATGCTTGCTCGACGTGCATAAATTAGTAAAATATTTTGTAGTATATTTATTTAGAATTACAAATTTTTATTAATAAAAAGTATATACCTATATATCGTCGTTGTAGAACGAAAAGTCACCAAATACATTTTCAAAATGCCAAATATTCATTTACCTAAATCTTTATATATCTGTCAATTTTTAATCGATGATTTAATTTTTTTTTTACCACATGATATGAAAATATAAATCTATCAATTGATATTTCTACAAAAAAAAATGAATCAATATATAATATTAAATATAATATTAATTAACAAACTCGAAATTTAAGTTTTTCATAAAAATGTATTTGGCGACTTTTCGTTCTACAACGACGATTCAAAAAAAAAAAATTTAAAAATAATATATTTTAATTTCTGTTAAATTTGGTTTAAAAAAAAATAAAAAAATTTTGATAATAATTTTTTGGAAAAAAAATATAGGATTTTTTTTTTTTTTAATCCAACAATATTTTATTAAAGACATTTTTTTCGAATTATTTTCTTAAAACATTTTTTTTTTTAAATTAAAAAAAAAACAATGTCCATCATCGAAAAAAAAATATTAGTCATCAATTCATCATATTGAATATTATATTCATAATATTGAATATAATATACATCATATTGAACATTATATTCATCATATTATGAATATTATATTCATCATATTGAATATTATATTCATCATATTGAATATTATATTCATCATATTGAATATTATATATTTATCATATTGAATATTATATTCATCATATTGAATATTATATTCATCATATTGAATATTACATTCATCATATTGAATATTATATTCATCATATTGAATATTATATATTTATCATATTGAATATTATATTCATCACATTGAATATTATATTCATCATATTGAATATTATATTCATAAATATTATAAATAATTTACAAACAAAATTTAAAATTTTCATAGATATTATGATTATGTTCATCAATATGACGAACGATTCAAATTCATTGTATTGAATATTTTGTTCTTCACTATATATAATGAATGCATTCAACAATATGTCATTTAGTGTATTCATAATAATAATAATAGTTTGGCACTACAGTTCTATAAGAACTTAGGCTGAGCTTTCTCAACATTTTGAGCTGTGCGTGTTATATTTGTACTCAAATTGTCTACCCAAAATCATTTGTAAAAAACTATTTCTAAAATGTCTTGATCCTAACAAAATATATTTATAGATCTTATATTCTAAACTTTAATCAACCTCCTCAAGTTAAACGCAATAACAATCCATAAACATTCCAAAGACTATACTCATAGACTGCAATAAACAGTTTAAATTTGAGCTGCCTTGGGCTTAACTTTTAAACTGTGCTGCTCATAAATTATGATGTCGACCAGTGCAGTGGCTCCTCGACGGACCAAACCTTAAGAACCGAAAATTCGCCATTCGAGTGCGTCAACTGATTTGAAGCGGTTCAGTTTAATAACGCACTCTAAACGTTGACTGTTTTCGATTTAAGCCAGAATGAATAGAGACAGAGACACAGAGATTGAGGAAAAAGAGGTAGTCGCAGCATGTAGAGTGTGTTGCACGTGCAGCCAATGTCAGGCGACGATTGCGTTGGGTAGAACCAGACCGGGCCGGATTTCAGTGGCAGCACTTTAAAGTGCGATAAACCTAAATCACAGAGTCATGTGTGAGTAAGAGTGCTATGTGTATGTGTTTGTGTGTGAGTCTATGTGTCTGTGTGCAGATAACTGTCTCCGGAAGTGCTTGTAACAACGTCACTAAATTCGGCTGCCATCCATGCATTTGATTATTACGAGCGTATAAGTATCTGCATTTTATAGCGACTGCCAGAAGCTGCTACTGCTGCAGCTACTGCTTCAGGGGCTCTGGTGCTGGCTCTGGTTGTGGCTGCGACTGTGGCTGCCTGACTGGCGGAGAATATGAATTGCAACCGAACGTACGAAACCAGTGACAACAATGGCATTTCGTATGCAAATTTAATGCGGCAGCCCCTATAGAACCAAGTTGCAGCCGCCGCGACTACAACGGGTGCTATTTTGCATGTCGTCGCATATGCAACGAGTGGCATCTTCTGGCGCGAGGGCGTTATGCCAATGGTGGGAGAGTAGTTGTCGAATGAGTATTATTTAAGAGAGTTGTAGTCGAAGGTGAATGAAGTTGTAGTAGTTTTGAAAATTGTAGTAGAAAATAGTAAGATAAATTGTAGCATAAAAAGCAGTAGAAAACGTAGAAGAAAAAGTAATAGAAAAAGTAGTAGAAATGTAGTAGAAAAAGTAGGAGAAAAAAGAAAAAAGTAGTAGAAAAAGTAGAAGAAGTGGTAAAAATGTAATAAAAGAAGATGCAGAAAACGTAGTCAAAAAGTAGTAGAAAACGTAGTAAAAAAGTAGTAGAAAAGTAGTAAAAAGTAGTAGATAAAGTAGTAGAAAAAGTAGTAGAAAAAGTAGTAAAAAAGTAGTAGAAAAGTAGTAGAAAAAGTAGTAGAAAAAGTAGTACAAAGAAGTAGTAAAAGTGGTAGAAAAAGTAAAGAAAATGTAGTAGAAAACGTAGTAGAAAAAGTAGTGGACAAGAGTAGAAAAGTAGTACAGAAAGTAGTAAAAAAGTAGTAAAAAAAATAGTAAAAAAAGTATTGAAAAATTCAGTAGAAAAAGTAGCAGAAAGAGTAGTAGAAATGGTAGTAACATTATGGTAGACAAATTCACTGCCTCATGACCTACACTAAACTACAATTATTACGAATATGACTTGTGCTTCAAACGTTGTCTCAACTGCAAATTGTTGTGGTGCCGCATGTGGCCACTATGTGTGTGTGCGGTGCTTGACGGTACATGGCGGCGCTTGACAAACACCTTAAAGTTTACTTAGTGCAGCAACAGCGCTTTGTATAAAGTCAACTAGGTAGTCGCTGAACGCGACGATTTGGACTACGTTAAGGGGTAGCAGTCACTCGACACTTTCTGCACGATCACTGTGACTACTTCTGGAGGCCAGCACACAGAGGACTTGTTTTATTGCGTTTGCCTTGCACACGATACAGAGTTTTTAGATTATAAAATAAAATACTCATTTCCCAACAACATCAATTTGTATGCATAAGTTTTCTGGAAATATTTCCCAAATATTCTAGAAAAATGCTTTTAATATGCCGGGAATCGGCCGTTTATAATTTTACAAAATTGCAAAACCTGCCCCGACACAAAATGTCTGTTATTTTTGAGGAATATTTCAGTCATATTTCCGGTAAACACACAGGTAAATGGAATATTTTGGGAAGTGTATAGCAGGTCGTAAATTTTGGCTGCATTTAAATAGCAGAATCACGGCATAAACATACAGCTTATGATAAAAACTCCGCCTATGTCTGTTTCAAATATGTTGCAAAATTGTTTTAAAACTCCTTCGACCCTGACAAAAATCTTTTTGGTGCGCTCCAGTGTTTTCAATAGGAAAGCCATAAGGCTGGTTGTTTAGTGAGTTTCTTTACTCGGTTTAGGTATGAATATTATCTTTGATTCTTCGCATGTAACTATGGTGAGACACGCCTGGTAAAGCCATAGAGGCAGATATCAAGGAGATTCGATCCCCGTTGGAGCATGGCCGGGAAAACTCCATCTTGTTCTGGGCTTTATACAGCTGAAAGCTTTTGATTGCCAAACAATTTCGAAAATACTTCTTCATTACAATCTTTAGAGACTCCATAAAACTCCCTGTCCTAACCCCTTGCTTATTTCAGAGGAGATCTGGTTGGATATGGGTTTTCAAAAGGGTTATACGTATCTTGGTAGCTTAGGTTTACTCGAGACTTGAACGAAGCCTATTGAACCAAGTCTTGGAAACTCGAGGTTGGCCGAGACTTGGGCCAAGACTACGGAACCAAGACATTCTTATAAGCTTGGCCGAGTCTTGGGCGAAACCTGGTGAACCGATACATGGCCGCCCAGAATTGGTTGGGGATAGAAACAGCTATTCCAAAATATAAAATGACTCGAAAAGAAATTTAAATTGACTCGAACGCTCTTCGTGAATTAATGGTTTTTTGAATTTCTAAAATTTACGAAATATCCTCAATATGCAAGTTTTATGCGCTTGATAAATTTGAATTAAATTTTTACTTGGATTTTGTCTTGGTGGATTGAAGAAATCTAAATAATGAAAAAAATGTGTGTTTTGTGTAAAATGGATTTTAGACCGATGGATTTTGTGGTTCGATTTTATTTCATACAGTTTAACGTTTCCAAAATAAAATTCAAAACCGGATGTATGACAATTGAACGAATTCTAAATTAAGTATTTAAACTTCAATTGCTTGTAATTATTATTCTGTCTTATTAAAATAAGGGTTCTAATAATAATAATTGTTTGGCACTACAGTCCTATAAGAACTTAGGCCGAGCTCTCTCACCATTTCGAGCTGTGCGTGTTATATTTGTACTCAAAGTGGTGGGACCTACAGTTTATTGCCGAATCCGAACGGCGGGTGAGAGCTTTTCATAGGCAATGTTTTACTCTCGTAGGTTTGCCATTTACTGCCGAGAGGTAGCGCGGTATAGAAAAATGTTTCTATGAAAAGATGTTGTTAGCCCCAGTCCAGGCTTGAACCGAGGACCTTTCGGCTCGCAGTCCAACGCACTAACCACTGAGCTACCGCGGCTACAAGGGTTCTAATACTTGTTAAAATTAATAGAAACAAATTTTGTTATGTTCCGAAATTTGTAAATCCTTAAAGGAATCGGCCTAAATATGTAAATATGCAACTTATCTCATTTGATTTTATGAAAATATATTCAAAATATATTTGAGTCACATCTTTTCATACCAAAGACAAGTATGAGATTCAAGTATGATCATACTAGACACAGTAATACTTGGTTTTATGCAGCTAAGTATAGGCGTCGCTGCAACTGCTTGACGCGCGAAAGTATTATGCGTCGCACTCGCCAAACGTCAGAGCCTCAAGTGGTATGTCGCACAAGAGCAAGAGCAGGAGCAAGAGCAGAAGTTTCTACTCTACACCGCAGAAGGGAGTCTAGTGCCTGTTGAGGTTGCCAGCACGAGCGGAACCGCTTTTCACGAAACGTTTTGTGTGTTGAATGCATATGAGTGAGAGGGAGAGAGAGTGAGGGTGAATGAATGAAGATGTGTTGCACTCGTTCGCATGAAGTCTTTCAATTTACAGTCACCGAGTGTTTGCCGGGTGTTCGCAGTACTTGCGCTCCTGCCAAGTGTTCGCTTTCAATTTGCCACAGTAGGTACTTCTGAAGGAGAAGGTGCGACGTCTGTCAGTCCATGCGTCGAGTACCAGGCGGCGACACGAAGACGTTTTGATGTTGCAGCCACAGTAAATGTCACAAAAACGACGCTCTCAAATTAAAAACTGCTTCAAGTGAATTCTTTTTCACTTCGTTAAATGTGCCGTGTGGAATCGTGTCATACAAGCACTCTAAAAACGCAGTACACAGGACGCAGCAGCACCAGCAGGTGCAACTCTTGCTTCAGAGCTGCCAACTGTGACTTATGCATAAATCATGAGTAAGTTACTCACAGTCCATTCGCATAATTCGCAAAGCCTTTTCACTGGAAATGACCGCTAAGTAATCCGCAGTATTCGAAGAAACTTCTCCCCCACCTACGGTTTTTATTCCCATTTTTGCAACTACCTCCGCAATTTGTCTTAATAGCCTCACTTTTAATTTATTAAAAATCAAACGCATGCAGTACTCGCATTGACAGTCATCATCGTCGTTGTCGTTCTCGTTGTCCTTGCCACTGCATCATCCATTAGGACGAGTGTCCTTTGCAGCGAGTTAATTAAATTACAAACTTTTTGTTTGCATTGATAACTTGTGCGAAACGCAATCCGAAATGCTTTTGAAAGAGTAGCGCGCGGTCCGATCGACCAGACGGCAGGACGGCCAGATGGAAAAGCTGGTGCTGCATGCGACAGGACTTCGAAGGGTCTCCTCCGTTACATTAATGCATTTTCATTTAATGCCGAGTAGCCGAGTCGATTAAGTGGAGCAAAATGAGAGTGTGTTACCGTTTTAAACAAAAAAATGGATGTTTCACTTGCTTCAATTAAACATAATTTTAAATTGAAAAATTACAGCAAAGTTTTTCATAGTGGAACTGAGTGGAACATTAAAATTTCAATGAAAAATTTAATTTTAAGGGAAAAATTAAACTTTCTGTGAAAAATTAAATTTTAAATATAACATTATATTTCTTTTAGAGAGAAAATAAATTTTAATTAATAACTGAATTTTAGGGAAAAAATTGAACATTTAGTGAAATATTTAATTCTAACCAAGCAAACCAAATGATAATTTTACGATATCGAAACGATATCATTTATAGCCACAAATTGTCGTTTTCGATAATCTATAATGATACGAAAACGATAGGGTTTTAGATAAAAACGAACATATCTAAAATGATATCGTTGTTTTTGTCGTTATAGATATCGAGATGATAGCATAAATGGAATTATTTTCGATAAACTAATTTTATTTGTTCAGAAAATTTGATTTTCTGACAAATATTATAAAGAACACGCAATAAAATTTTCAAATACTTTGAGTTTTATATCTAAAATTTATCATTATTATATCGAATTTAAAAATTATCGTTAAATGATTTGTTGGGAAGTAAAAAAAAATATAAATTTTAAGTGAAAAAGTGAATTCTTAGTGAAAAATTTAATTTTTAGTTAAAAACTAAATTTTTAGTGATAATTTTAACTTTTAATAAAAAACTAAATTTTTAGTGAAAAATTTAATTTTAATAAAAAATTTAATTTTAAGCGAAACATTGAATTTTTTAGTGTTGAATTTTTAGTGAAAATTGAATTTTTAGTGATAAATTAAATTTTAAGTGAAAAATTTAATTTTTAGTGAAAATTTGAATTTTTTTAGTGAAAATTTGAATTTTTAGTGAAAATTTGAATTTTTAGTGAACATTTGAATTTTTTAGTGAAAAATTGAATTTTTAGTGAAATTTTGAATTTTTAGTGAAAACTTAAATTTTTAGTGAAAATTTGAATTTTTAGTGAAAATTTGAATTTTTAGTGAAAATTTGAATTTTTAGATAAAATTTGATTTTTTAGTGAAAATTTGAATTTTTAGTGAAAATTTGAATTTTTAGTGAAAATTTGAATTTTTAGTGAAAATTTGAATTTTTAGTGAAAATTTGAATTTTTAGTGAAAATTTGAATTTTTAGTGAAAATTTGAATTTTTAGTGAAAATATGAATTTTTAGTGAAAATTTGAATTTTTAGTGAAAATTTGAATTTTTAGTAAACATTTGAATTTTTAGTGAAAATTTAAATTTTTAGTGAATATTTGAATTTTTAGTGAAAATTTGAATTTTTAGTGAAAATTTGAATTTTTTAGTTAAAATTTGAATTTTTAGTGAAAATTTGAATTTTTAGTGAAAATTTAATTTTTAGTGAAAAAGTTAATTTTTAGTGAAAAAATTGAATTTTTAGTGAAAAATTGAATTTTTAGTGAAAAATTGAATTTTTAGTGAAAAATTGAATTTTTAGTGAAAAATTGAATTTTTAGTGAAAAATTGAATTTTTAGTGAAAAATTGAATTTTTAGTGAAAAATTGAATTTTAAGTGAAAAATTGAATTTTGAGTGAAAAGTTGAATTTTGAGTGAAAAGTTGAATTTTTAATGAAAAATTGAATTTTTTAGTGAAAAATTGAATTTTTAGTGAAAAATTGAATTTTTAGTGATAAATTGAATTTTTAGTGAAAAATTGAATTTTTAGTGAAATTTGAATTTTTAGTGAAAAATTGAATTTTTAATGAAAAATTTAATTTTTAATGAAAAATTTAATTTTTAGTGAAAAATTTACTTTTAGTGAAAAATTGAATTTTCAGTGAAAAATTTAATTTTTAATGAAAAATTTAATTTTAAGTGAAAATTTGAATTTATAGTGAAAAAATGAATTTATAGTGAACAATTTATTAGTATTTTAAAGTAAAAATGTAATTTATAATTAAAAATTGAATTTTAAGCGAATTTTGAATTTATAGTGAAATATTGAATTTTAAGTTGAAAATTGAATTTTTTATTTGAAAATTTAATTTTTTATTTGAAGTTTTGATTTGTGAAAATTTGTTATATTGGTTTTGGATAAGGGTTTATTTTCGATTTTTGAATTTTGAAACGTATATCGGTTTTTCTTACGGTTTCAAAATGAACATTTTTTCTAAATACAGTTTAAAAATTATTTATTTTATATGAAGATAATATTCTGCATTAAACTTTAAGGAATACAAATTTCCCTTAAACTAACTGAAAATCCTCATTCCTTTTTTGGGGTCTAACAAATGAACCCAAAACTAATGAACGGAAATAAAAAAGATCTAATCTAATGAGAACGCCGCCATTTTGTGTCATTTGCTTAAAACGAATCCGGCAAACAGCGCCGGATGTATAACGTAAAATGTTGAATAAGTAACCAACAAAAAAAAAAACCCAAAATGCCAAAATTGAAAACAACGAAATCGATCATCAAAGTGCCGCTGGTAGCGTGACTGTTATAGAGCCCATTAAGTAAATGGGCAACACATTCCCAACAACAAATGAGAAAATTCTTAATGCTACAAATGTCGTTGGATCCGAGGTCGAGTTCTGTTCTGTTCTGTTATGCCCTGCCATATGCCATAAGCACACATACTACATCCAGACTACTATCGAGGCACACAACCGGACATCACAGACCCCCTGCCCTCGCGCTAACCGCCTATATTGGCCAGCGCAAAACTGTCGTTTTCAATATGTTTCCGTCGATTTGTTTATTTTTTCGCTTAACTTTTCTTTTTTCTGCTTCATTTTTTTATTTATTTGTATATTTGGCACCCTGCGACAGCCGCATAAATAAAATAAAATGAAAATATTAAATGGCAAATTATGCCAAGTTTTTCTTATTGCGAGACGCAAAACGACGATGCAAAACTTTGTCGATTTACTCAACAACAGGAAGTAATGTCCTTGCGCCGGAAGCAGCGCCACTTGTCATAACGCAAAGCGCCAAGTCGTCGCTCGGTCGGTCGGTTAGTTCCTTGGTCCTCTCTCAGCGGCAACAGCGGAATACAAATAATAACAACTACAATAATCGGACAGCAACAACAAGAAAGAACAGTAATAATAACAGTCAACAGTCGGCACTTTTATGCGTTTGCAAAAAGGATCCGAATCACTTCATTACACATTCGTTATTCGCCGTTATACCCTGCGTTCGCTTCGTCTTATTATTCTCTGCTGCTTTCCTTACACTGCCTCTGCTGCTTCGTTCCTTTTGTCCTGCTCCACTGACATGTGCCAAGTGCTCACTTAAGACCCGTCCATTGCATGTGCCAGCACATGTCCTTGTACGTCCTTATTATGTTAATTGAATAATAAAAAATGTTTACGATGACCCATTCATTGTCATTGTCTCAATCTTTGTCTCGGTCCCGGTCTCAGTTCCAGTCTCAGTCTCTGTTTCAGTGCCCGCCATAATAATCCGCAGGCATGTAAATAAAAGACATGTTAAAGGATTGCCGCAGCATCATCAGGATATTGTTGCTGTTTACAACACAAAAACACGCTCGTAAGAAGCCTGTTTTACTCAGCCATTTTATGACAGCCCATTTCATCTGCATCTTCTGTAGTATGTTGCGCATTATATCGATGGAGGGAGTCGTTTAAAAAAATTGCGTCTATCAATTTTACCGTTTCGAAATTGAAAGTTTTTATTATAAATAATTATAGGCCACTGGACTTGATCATTTGATTTTTTATTGTAATATTTATTTTTATTTTATTACAGAAAAATAAACAGAATAATAATTCTGCCACAGAAGTGGCTTCGTTTTCTCAAGGACAATTTTTGCCCGCGATATTCAATACCGTGGAATTTTCTCCCTTAAAATTCCTATCCGTAGAACTCTTCCCTAGTATTCTTTCCCGTAGAATTCTTCCCACACTCTAAATGATTTCTAGGACATTTTACGAAATATTTTTTCGTAATTATTAATTTCGTAAAATAAACGAATAATTCGTAGAATACACGAACAAAAAATTTGTAATTTCTATTTTTTTTCCAAAAATATTTTTTACGAACGATTCGTATATATTACGAATCAATATTCGTAAAATTAAAATAACAACCAAATTACGAATATTTCGTTTAAATTACGAAACTTTTGTAATATTACAATTTATTACAATTTTATTTACGAAAGAAAAACATATCTTACGAGTGAGCTTTATATTTTATGAATAAATTACGGAAATTTCGTAAATTTTGAGGTTATATGTAGAATTTTGCGAATCAGTTTTTTCGAATAATTAGTAAAAAAAATAGAAATCAGTTGCGTCAAATGGCAACTTGGAGCTGCATTTTATTTTAATTGAGAGTTATAAATACAAATAGTTTTATAATGTGATCTGTGTTAGTTAAGTTTGTGTCAAAAGTTCAAAATTAACATATTTGTCATTTTTCATATTTTTATGAATCGTCATTTTCATCGTCAGTTTTTTTAACAAGATCTTTGTGTATTTTTCTAAAGATTCGTAAAATGTTTTTATGTTTCATAACTGTACGAATGCTATCGTCTAAAGTATGAATAATTTCGTAAATTGTACGAATATGTTCGTAAAAAGGTACAGACATATTCGCTGTGGTGAGTTTCGCTGTGGTGAGTTCCGATGTGGTGAATTTCGGTGAAGTGAGTTTAAATAATTTTGGGTGGTTAACTACACACTATAATAACTGTTCAAATATATAATTGTTGACATACAGCCATTTTAAAATGTTGCTCGTGACTTACCCAGCCCACAAATCCCACCAACATGTAGCTTATACTCTGTCCAGGTACAACATACATACCCAGTCTGCCATGTCTCGGAGACCTTCGATACCTCGAATCTTTCTCGAATAACTTCGATAAAAAACGTAGATCTCGTTGCTTTCTCGATTATAATTTTTAAAGATTTTCGTACATTCAAATTCTTTGACAAGATACGATATTTAAACATTGATCAAATCGATATCGCAATATTTTTCGCAGCAATCTCGAACTTTGATCATTTTTTCTTTGATATCGTTCCGATTTCGAATAATTTCTCATATCGAGAAAACTCTGACAGAACGTTTCGATATCTACCTACCATCTAGGTCCAATTTGACGCTCGATATCGTTACGAGAACGGGTCCGATATCGTATGATTTCTCCATCTACTCGCAATTATCTCGTAACGTTATCGATACGAATGGCATACTGGGTATTGTGTCAAAATTTAGTTCGATTCGGTTCAGTCGTTTTCATGTTTACTCGGAACATATAGACATACCCGAGTGGATATTAGACAAATAATTCTTCACCGACCACCCGGGTGAAATTTTATAAAGTTTGCATTATTTTACATCTGTCTCTGATAAGATTACGATAAGAAGTCCCTATTTATTGTATTATAGTAATATCTTTACACATTTTATAACCATACTTATATTAGACGTTAGTCGTAAAATTGCAAAAATAAGTTCAAATTTTTAACATTTTGGAAATTTCTTTGATTTTTCTCATTACAAAAGTTTAAAATTACCACAAAAACAACTTTGTATATTCAGAGAATGAGTTTTCGTTTGAAAATATGTTATGCGAGAAATTAAATATATCTCGAAGGAAGTAAGTTTAGGGAACTAATGTTAGATCAGAAAGACTGATCAGGAGACACATATGGGGGGAAATCAGGCTCATATGGGGCAGCCTAAACATTACATTATTTGAAGTTAAATGAGCCTAATCATAGAATGATACTAACTTGAACTAAATTTACACGAGGGAAATGATCCAATCTAGACAACTTCATCTTATACCACTTTTTCCGCAAAATTGTTCGCAAAAACATTACTTCACCGACTAATTGAAGGTTTGACTGACTGACACTGACAAGTTTTATTTAGCTCACTGCGTTCTATAGTTTTCGTTATTTACATATCGTCGTTGTACTTAGAACGAAAAGTCACCAAATACATTTTTATAAAAAACTTAAATTTTGAATTTGTTGATTAATATTAAAAAAGTAATTGATGCATTTTTAAAGTTTAAATATCAATTCATAGATTTACATTTTCTTATCATGTGGCAAAGATCATCGATTAAAAATTGACAGATATATAAATTTTTTTGTAAATGAATATTTGGCATTTTGAAAATGTATTTGGTGACTTTTCGTTCTACAGCAACTATATTTAAGTGCGTTTGTATATCCTACAAAGGGTATTATATTCAGTTTGGTACACCGTTTGTAACACCCATTCTTGATCAGCATGACCTCCTGTGCCCTTCTGTGACCTCCTTAGATTTAGCGATGTCCGTCTGTCTGTTGAAAGCACAATTACAGCAAAATTAGAAGAGCAAAATCAATTAAACTCCTAATTTAGATTACATATATATCTATGCGGTACCAGTAAGAAAATTGGCATGATCGGTCCATTGCGACTTGTGAACCGACCACTTATGATCAAATACCTCATAAAATATACATCTGCTGATGAATTTAAATTTATACGGACTTAAATTAACTTTTTTGGTCAAAAATATATATTGACTTTATGCTCAAATATTTAAAAATAATGTTTTCCCGTGAACCGACTCGTGGTGTCGAAAACAATTCGTAATTCGGTACACCTATCGAAATGAAACGAAATTCTTCAGTAGTTATTTTTTTGATTCGTATACTCTGGTGATCTATGCACCGCTTTAAATGTTAACAGCACACATTATCGCATATGTGAAGGGTATTAATAGTCGGCTTAGACAGACCAAAACTTTCATAATTCTTACTAACTTCTTCAGACCAACTATGACAATTTCCCTTCTTCAAAATTTCATATGTCCATGACCCAATCTTTTTTACTAAGTAGTTATTAAATATCTTCAGCCTTATTTACTAAATGCACTACATAGGATACGATATTCCAATGGAATTTTGACAAAAAAAATAGCATGGCGCATTATAGGTCAGAAACCGCATTTGTGGGTCATAACTCTATAGGTTGAAGTCATTGCAATTTAATGAAAGAAACGATTTTAGAAAGGTATTGAAAGATGGCAATTTTATCTGAGTGTATGTGTAGTATCAAAATAATCTATATAAGAAAACCCACACTCCTGTAAAATTCGATAAAAATTAGTCAATGGCATACACTCAGAAAAAAATCATTTTCAAATTGGTCAACAGGACAGTTATTGATTCAATAGTATACAAAAATAAATATTTTCACATAAATACAAAAATAATTAAATAGTATTTAATAGTATTTTATACTATGTATTTTATAGTAGTCATCCATTAAAATAATAATTTAGCCTATTGACTAATTTGAATAGCAAAAAAACTATTGATTTTATAGTATTTTTTTCTAAATGTGGTTACACCCAGAAACAAATTCCCTCAAATCCCATTAAAGTTGGTCAACAGGACAATTATTGATTTAATAGCATACAAAAAATAAATCTTTTCATATAAACTCAATGGCAATGTGATGGTATTTTCTAGTATTTAATGGTATTTTCCGATTAAAATAATAATTTATGCTATTAACTATTTTTATACCCTACACCTATGAGGTACAGGGTATATTAACTTTGTTTATATTGTAACGCCCCTTAGGAGGCGTGTCCGGTAAGGAAAAGTATATATATTCTTGATCACCATCACTACCCGAGTCAGTTTAACCATGTCCGTCTGTCTGTCCGTCTTGCTGTCTTGCTGTCCGAATACAGAATAACTTGAGAAATACTGATCAGGATGCGATGAAATTCCGTCTCAATATATTTTAGCCAAAAGTAGGAACTGAGTTTGAAAATGAGCCAAATCGGTCAACGGACACGCCCACCTCCCATACAAGTCACTTTTATATAACTCTTTCGGAACTAATAACTCGAAAAGTATTCAAGGTATAGTTATAAAATTTAAAACGTATAATTAGAATTCACCTAAGAATATGTGGTCCAAAAATGGGCGTGATACGCCCACTTTTTTTTTCATTATTTCCCGGTTTTTCATATTGGAAGTATGATCCGTAAATTATTAAAATCAAATCTATGAAATATTAGCCTTTCAAGCCCAATTATATTTTTCAAATTTTTTTTTTAGTTTTTTTATACTTTTATATAATTTTTTTAATTTATGGCGATATAAGACGTAAATACCTGATATATGAATAATATTCTGAGGGTGGGGATGTTCAGCATAATTAAAAACTTTAAAATTAAGGTATACAATTAAATATCCCATATTAATATCCCCACCAAAGGTGTAGGGTATTTCAAAGTCGGGCCCGACCGACTATAAAAATACGCCCCATGTGACCGAACTTACCCATGTGACCTAACTTTCCCAACTCGTTAATAGTAAAAAACTATTATTTATATAGTATTTTTTCTGGGTGTATTGATTAAATACCTCAATACACCTCAAAACTCATAAATTGGGGCAACATTGACGCGCGAAAGAATTTTTCCGGAGAATAATTAGTTCAGGAAGAAATTTTCTATATACAGTATTCTCCGGGAAGAATTATCTCGGGACGAAATTGTCAGAGAATCAGCTCGTTAAGGAATTGTTGGGTAGGAATAACTTGTCGAAAAAAAGTGTCATGGAAGAATTGTCCGTAATCTACCATTTTTAAATAAAAACACAAATCCAAAATTAGAGTAATTGAGGACCAATCCAATTTTTTTCAGTACAAATAAAAAAAACACAGAATCTTTAAATGTAAACCATTATGTGAAGTAACAGCAATATCGAAAACATTTTCTAATTCATACAAAGAGCTGTTATTTAAATTTTGCATAATTAAATAAGTTTCAACAAAGACATGAATTTAATAGAGATAGAATTTATATAAATTCAAGTAGAGTTGCGCAATTTGAAACATTTGCAAACATTGAAACGTGTTTATTTCATTTATAAGGTAGCTAAATCTAAAACAAACCACAAACTTTCATTTAAACTATACAAACTATACAATGCCCCATCACATACTACTTAAAATGTGTAAATACCACATTATTTTTTGCAGCTATAGAGCAAATATTTGTTTCAATGAAATAAGAAAAGTTTTCCTTTTTTTCTTTAGTTTTTGCTACCAACAAACTGTGCAAAAACCGCCCATTTAAAACGCACAATGTGAATTTTCAGGTTCGAAGGCATCAACTACATTGAAGGACTTGTGCAGCAGAGTGTGATGGATGGTTTGTTCGTTCGTTCGTTCGTTAGTTCGGTGGCACAAGGTTATAGTGCCGCCCACCTGCGACCACACCTGTTCCCCGTTGGTCTGTTGCAACCACTGGGTTGCACACGGCCAGGCCAAGTGCAGCAACTTTCTCATTAATTTGTAGACGCACAAAAGAGCCACTTGGAGGTGGGAATGAAGGCTGCAACAACCGCGCCCTTGAGCTGCACTCTGCTGCAAAACAGTTGCCACTGCGTTAAGAGGCAACTCCTGCTGTTGCTACTGCTGCTCTTGCTTTTGTTGCCATCAAAGCCGCAGCGCATCGAGAGCCGCCTGAAATAATTAAAACTTCTGCTCAAGTTATGCGGCCTCCTACGGCTCTGGCGCTCATTCTTCAAGTGCACTTGGGCGGGCAACATCTTTGCATTCGACTTGCGGTAATTTTCAATTTCTTCGATGCGGTTCAGGCGCCGTCTTCTGGCTCAAGTAGCGACAACAACAGCATCGACATCATCATCATCAGCAGCAACAGCAGCATCATCCTCATTCTTGTCAGCATCCTTGTCATCATCGTCATCATCCTCAGCAGAATCAGCATCCCGCCTGCGTCTTAATGGCTTCCACTCGCTTGTAATGTGCGCATCAGCGGCAATGAGTTGCTGCTCACAGCGACCGGCTGCTGCTGTTATGCTGCGCCTAACTTCGGGCCATTTTGCTAAGCACCGTTTCAGTTAATGAAGACGATTTGATGACGAGATAAAGTGCAAATTACCAACACAGATGTTCCTTCCACAGCAGTAGCAGCTGTCGTTGCTGCTGCTACGGCTGTTGTTGCTACTTCTTTCTCATCTTCTGCTCCTCCTCCTGCTGCTGCTGCTGCTACTGCTATAGAAGAATTTGAACCTCTATGTGGTGTTTGAGGTGGTAATGCTGAATCTACTACTATTTGTGGGCGCCCACCTAAGCTTCATGTTGGAATTTTAATTGCGGAAACTTTTTGTGGCATAAAAGCGATTCGCTTTAACATAAGTTCAAGGTGCTGCTGCGTACAGAGGCTCCATAGCAGCTTTGGCTGCTATATTTAGCTGCAAAAGGGGCTGCTTTCAATTTAACCCATTTAAGGCAAGGTCTTTCTTTCCAGCTGCTGCTACTGCTTTGCTCATATATGGCACTTTATAGAAGTGTTTGAAACAAACGTCATTAAATGATATTATTTAACGATACTATTTAACGATATGACAATGATATCGAAACGTTGTCATGCGAGGTGTTGATTTTATTGCTATTGGGGGCAAAATTTCGTAATTTACAGAAATATAGATTATGTTGAGTGATATAAAATTTATATTTTCTGCACAACAATAACAGCCGATTATATTTTTATTATATGGATTTGTTTTTTTTTTTTAAGTTATATAGCTTTTTTGTTCAATGCCTATTTCTTTTTAATATTTCCCGTAAGAATTCTTCGCAGCGACATTTATTTCCCGAGACAAATCAATTCATTGTCGACTTTTCCGAAGACAATTAATTCCAGAGACAATATCGTCACTGTCATGCCAAAGGGGCGAATGTACATTTTTAAAAATGTTGGGAAATCAAATTTTAAAGTTTGAAGTGCTTTAAAAATTAGAAAAATTTTGTTTTTTTTTCAATTTTTTCTATTATTTTGGTTTATTCAAAAATTATTATAACGTATATAAAATATCTTTGGATTTGGGTAAATTACTGAATTATAAATACGAATTTTGTTAGGCTATATCCTGACCAAAACGCAAATATTTTTGTTTTTTTGCTATAACTTTTTATTAGCTCAAAATAAAATAGTGATGTAGAGGTATTAATTGTTTGTTTTTAAAGCACATATCTGCTGACATCATTATTTAAAAATATTTTAATTAATTAATTAACATTAATTTGCCATTTGTAATTTGAAGAAACATTTTTTGCAAATTTAAATAATGATGCCAATCGATAGGTGCATTAAAAACAGACAATTAATACCTTTAAACTACTATTTTATTTTGGACGAATAAAAAGTTATAGCAAAAAAACGAAGAAATTGGAAAAATTGAAAATCTTGGCAAGCCAAAAGGGCGAATCTTTCCTTTTTCGCCATAACTATTTATTGGTACGAGATAAAATAGTAATGTAAAGGCATTTGATTTAAAAGCATCTATCGATCTGCATCATTACTTAAAAATATTTTCTTGCAAATAACAAAAATTCCAAAAATTGAAAATCTTGTCATGCAAAAAGGGCGAATCTTTTCTTTTTCCTCATAACTTTTTATTGATACGAGATAAAATAGTGGTGTAAAGACATTTATTGTTTGTTTGTAAAGCACCTATCGATCTGCATCATTATTTAAAATTATTTTGCCAAACATTTTTTCCTGCAAATAACAAATGGCAAATTAATGATTGACAAAATATTTTTAATTAATGATGCAGATCGATAGGTGCTTTAAAAACAAACAATAAATGCCTACACACTACTATTTTATCTCGTACTAATAAATAGTTATGGCGAAAAAGGAAAGATTCGCCCTGTTGGCATGACAAGATTTTCAATTTTTCCAATTCGGCCTTTTGGTTTTGACTTTTGTGGCTAGATATATCCAACAAAATGACACGCGATTTTAGCACAGTATACTTGAGGAAAAGCTACATTCAAAAATTTAAAAAAACGCAAATGTCAAAAATTGCACATTCGCCCCTTTGGCATGATAGTGACGATATAACCTCAGAAAAATTCTTCAAAATTGATGCCATATTTTTCTCCAAGACAATTTAAACAAACGTCAATTTATCTCAGTGAGAAATCTTCCGGAAACACTCCTTTCTCAGACAATTGTTTGTCGAGTAAATTCTTGGGTCTCAAAACAATTCCTCTCCAAGACAATTCTTCCTCCAGAAAATTCCTCTCAGAGACAATTCTTCTTCCAATACAATTCATTCCCAGACAATTCTTCCCAGAGAAAAAAATGTCCCAAGAAAGTTTTGATTAAAACTATTTTATCCAGAATCAATTCTTCACGGATTCAATTCATTCCAAAAGCACTTCTTCCAGGGGGAATCCATCTCAAAAAAAAATAATTTTCAGAACTAATAACTCTACTTCTGATTTCACGAGGCATTTATTTTCAAGACATTCTCCAGAAACAGTTTTCGCCAAAACTTTTCTTACTCAAATAAAAAAGACTTCCTCGAGACAATTCTTATCAAAGATAATTGTTGTTATTGTTTGCAATGATAAAATCTTCTCCAGAAAAATTTTCGACATTTTTTTCAGACATTTTCTTCCATAGATGATTACTACATGAAATGATTCTTTTCACAGGTTATTCTTTCTATGACAGAAACATCTCTCCGAAACATTTATTCATCGAGCAAACAATAAATCCTACTTGAGACAATTTATTTTAAGACTTTTTTTTCCAAAGACAATTTTCTGATAATTCCTTTCCAAAACAAAACTTTCCCAAGACAATATTTCCCCGAAACAAATCTATTCTGTGCATTCTTCTCGGAGACAATTTCCTCGCAAAATTTTTGCTATCAAAATTTTGCATTTTGCTATCAGTAAATTATTTTTTCCCGAAAAAAATCATCTCGAAAAAAATCATCTTCCTGCACTCAGTAAAAAAAAAACCTTTAAAAATTAGTCAATTTAATATTGATTCAATAGTATACAAAAAATAAATATTTTCATAGAAAACTAAAAAATAATTTAATAGTATTTTCCAGTATTTAATGGTATTTAACTATTAAAATAATAGTTTATCCTATTGACTAATTTTAATATCAAAAAAAACTATTGATTCTATGGTATTTTTTTCTGAATGTGAAAATTCCTTTTAAATAACCTAAGACTTTTCAGAGACAAATCTTGTTTTAGATAAAACCATTTTATTTAGAATCTACCTATCCTCAAGAAAACATTTTTTTCAGAGCTACTTCTTTCCAATGCAAATCTTCTTAGAGGTAAATTATTTCCAAGCCAATTTCTTTGTATATAAATCATTTCAGTGAACAATCTGATAGAATGTCCATCAATTTTTGTGGAGTATAATTTTTTTAAGACAAATCTTCTCTTAGACAAATCTTCCACAAACAATTTTTCCTCCAAACTAATCTTCCTCTAGAAAATGCCTTCCCGAGACAATTCTTATAGATATTAACTATTAGTCGAACAAATCATCTCCCAGTCGAATGTTTCCCCAAGTCATTTACATCGAGAGTCAATTCAACCTGGAGGTTATTCTTTCACAATCAATTCTACTTCAGACAATGCCTCCCAAAGATGAAAATTCTTCACAGAGATAAATATTTTTCGGAAAAGGTTTTTTTGTGAGCATTATTATCATGCAAATAATTCCGAAATAAAACTTCTGAGTCAAAATTAAATTAATTTAAAGTTGTTTCAAAACTATTGGTGCGCAAATTTGTCTCTCTACTCTGAGTCACATTTACAAATTTAGATTGTTAGCTATTATTTATTATTATTTTGTATATTAAAAGATATTGTATTCGGTCCAAATTTACTATTAAACCTACGACATCTACGTTTTATCTGCACATAAATCTGTGTGCGACCTGTTGCCCTCGTCCAACGGTCTCTATCTGTTCGCAGACAGTCTGCACTAATAAATGTGATTAGTGACAAAACATGTGCTACGGCTGCCTATAACTTTCTGCTTTTCCAAAAGTCTTGTAATGGACACGATGTAAGAGACTCACCTACTCGAAACCTCCACGTAGCACTGGCCAAACACAGACCGAACTTGGATTTATCAATGAATCAAGTACAGTTAGAGAAAAAAAAACACCATTTTAAATGTCAAGTAACACATTTTCAATTTAGATATTTATGACATTTAAAATTAAAACATTTAAATTTAATTATAAAATGCTTTTGTGATTTGTTCATACCGCCCTTTCAGAACCTAATATCATTTTCTTCCAAGAATTTCTTTGTAGTTTAATAAATAATATTAGAAAAATTACATATTTTGTATATTTAAAAATTTAAAATACTTAAAATATTCAAAAGATAATAATATAATCTAATTAAATTATGTCAATGCTAGTTTTATCGATTAGAAAGACTAGAACCTAAAGGGTTTTTAGTAAACCTATCTCAGTTTCATATTAAATTTTCATAATTTCAATTGAAAAATATTAATTTCCTTTGCTATTTTTCTGAATTAATTTTATTACTTCAATTTCAAATAGAAATATCTAATTTAATTTATTATTTTCAAAGTTTTATACAGAAAGAAAATGAGATAATTAAAATTAATAAAACGAATTTTAATTTTCTCATTTCAAAATGAAAATTCAAAATTTTGTTTGTAATTTACTCAATTTGAAATGGAAAATTCTCACTTTCGAAATTAAAAATCTCAATTTTGTTTTTTAGTTTTGTAAATTTTATGCAGAAAAACTCAATTTTAATTAAAAATTTCCTTTTTGAAATAAAAAAAATACCAAATTTTATTTGCAATATTGAATGCAAACTCACAATTTCATTTGGAATACTTACATTTTGAAATGTATTAATTTTATTTTTGTATTTTCTTAATTTTCATTAGAAAATATTAATTTTATTGTGAATTTTATATATTTGTAATATCAAGTCTAAATAGGGAAAATCTCAATTTAAAATTTATTGCATTTGAGATTTAAAATCTCAATTTGAAATCGATATCCTTCAATTGATATCGAATGCAATTTACTGAATTGAAAATAGAAAATAAAAGTTTCGTATGGCATTTTATAAATTTGTAATGGAAAAATCTCAAGTTCATTTCGAATTTTCTCAATTTTAATTAAAATAGAAATTTTTTCATTTAATTTTCATTTTCTGCATTTGATATTTAAAATATCATTTTGTAACAAAAAAATGTGTATTTGTTTTGAAATAGAAAATTTAAATTACAAATCGAATTTACTAAACTAAAAATGGAAAAAAACGTAGTTACATTTGGGATTTTCTCAATTTCTGATGGAAAATTCTCAAGTTCACTTCGAATGATCCTAATTTTAATTATTTAATTTAAATATAAATAAAAAAAATTAAATTTCATTTGAATTTTCTAAATTTCAAATGTTTTAATTTGACATTTTCTTCAATTCACAATTGTAATTTTGAAAATAAAAATTTTAAAAATATAAATTTTGTTTGGTATTTTCTACATTTGAAATGGAAAATATCTCAATATAAATCGAAAAATCTTCATTTAATTTTGAATTGTCTTTCTTTGAAATGTAAAATTTGAAATACTTTAAAATAATAATAATAAATACATAATTTGTAATGAAAAATCTCTGTTTCGTATGACACATTCCCAATTTGAAATGGAAATATCTCCAACTCATATAAAATTTTTTTAATTAAAATAGAAATTCATAATTTTAATATGATTTTTGGTTAAAATATTTATATAAAAGTTTTAATTTCCTTGGAATTTTCACAATTTGAAATAAAAAAAAAAAACAAATACATCGAACATTTATTCGGAACATTCTGAAATTTAAATAGAAAATTCTTAGTTTTTATTAGAATTTTCTCATTTCAAAACATAAAATCTCAATTCAATTTTAAACTTTATCCGTTTGAAATATATATTCCCAATTTTATAAAGGAATACTTAAATTTAATTTTATATTTTGAATGAAAAAGTTAAATTTAAATAAAATTTACCTAACTAAAAATGAAAAAAAAAACTCAGTTTAGTTTTGAATTTTCTTCATTTGAAATTTCAATTTTAATTTTATTGTTTTAAATTTAAAAATTTCAACTTCATTTGAAATGTTCGCTATTCGGAATAGAAACTCACAATTTTTATTGGACTTTTCTCAATTTTAAATATAAATTCTACATTTTTAATTGAAATTTTCTCTCCTGAAAGGGAAAATCTCATTTTGATTTTTAATTTTCTCAATTTTAAATAATAAAACAAAAGTAATTCACAATACTAACTGGAATTTTGTCATTTGTAAATGGAAAATTTAACATTGAACATTAACAATTTTCTTAATTTGAAATTAAAAAAAAAAATATATTTTTTTAAATTATAATTTCAACCCGGTATGCCATTCCTATCGATATCGTTACGAGTTCATTGCGAGTAGATGGAGAAATCATACGTTATCGAACCCGTTCTCGTAACGATATCGAGCATCAAATTGGACTTAGATGGTAGTTAGATATCGGAACGTTCTATTGGAGTTTTCTTGATACGAGAATTTTTTCGAAATCGGAAGGATATCGTAGAAAAAATTATAAAAGTTCGAGATTGCTGCGAAAAATATTGCGATATCGATTTGATAAATGTTTAAATATCGTATCTTGTCAAAGAATTTCTATGTACGAACATTTTTAAAAATTAGTATCGAGAAAGCAACGAGATCGAATTTTTGTATCGAAGTTATTCGAGAAAGCTTCGAGTTATCGAAGGTCTCCGAGACATGGCAGACTGGGAAAGATTTAAATTTCAAAGAGTTTCAAGTCTTATTTTCTAAGTGTTTTAAAGTCTTTCTCTCAAAAAGAGCTCAAACCAGCATCTTTAGCGCCCAACCCCCCTACAGCTCACGTTGACCACATTGCTTAGTTGGCTGCCTCAACAAATCGTCCTGATTGCATTACGTACAGCCGCAGCCTTAAATCCTTGGCACACAAGTGTTTATGGTTGGCTCTGCGGCTAATTTGTTTGCCTGTTGCTGCAGGGGGAGTTCCTTGGAGAATCAGACGACTACAGCTTCAGCTTCTTCTTCGTTTACGTCTTCATCTGAATCACGCATCTACAGCTCCTCATCCACCTCCTACTCCTGCGCCCATGAGGTTGCAACTTAATCCTCGCTGCAATTACGCTCATTTGCATGCGCACTTAAATTCATTGCCAAAATCCAATTTCAGAGTTACAGACAGACAGAGAGACCTTTAGACAGACAGACACCTACCCCACCCTAAAAAGCACAAGTGCCATAAATCAAAACTGACTAATGGCAGCGCGCGTTCTTCTGCGCTGCGTCTTTTGCATGTGTTACACTGCAACACTGTGTCGTTGTGCGTGCGTGTGTGCGTTCGTGCGTGCGTGAACAAATTGATGTGCGTTACATAAAACACCATCCCACGCAGGCAGTTAACATTTTTATCCCTTCACTTAAAATAACAAATCAAATCAAATTAAAACATTTAAATTTGCCTTTTTATTATTCATGACGCGCATCGCACCCCGCTCGGGTCCCATGGCGCGCAGACACGCGTTTATTGCCTTCACTGAATTATAATCTTTACACGCTGATTTGCGCGGATGAAGTCGCCGAGATAACTGTCGGCATTTCATGCAAACGTTAAATGCCTGCGGAATGCGCAGCACAAAATTTACTGCAAAAAAAAACAGAAAAAAACAGATAAAAAATATATAAAAGCAAAAAAAAAAAAACAAGAAATACGACAAAATTGCAAAATGCTTGAAAACGTGTCTTACATACTTAAAAAGCAGCATAAATACATCATAGGCGACTCTAACGTTTGGCCTGCCGCGTGTCGCCTGCCGCATGTGCCGCCATGCTTCTCGCCTGACACGCGACCTGTCAGTGTAATAAGCTGGCTGCTCTTCCTGACATTTTTATTAAAATAATTCTTGTGTTTTTGCGAGCGCTGCGTTTATTTTCAGTTTACTTTTTTACAGTTTATTTTTTTTATTTTTAATCTGAATTGTTTATCGTTTGTCGCAAGCAATTCACCTGTTTTCGTTTGCAGTCCTAAAAGTCAACTCACTGACCACTGCTATAGCCAACACTCTGTCCATTTTTTGCCCTTTTCAACCACACGTTGGCTGCGGCATGCTTCAAAGCTCACGCTTTGTTCGTCTCGCGTGCCACATCGCGTATACGCAACCTTTTAGTTTGCCACAGTACATCGCAGCGCAGCATATTAGAGCAGTTTTTAAATACTTTTTGCATGCTCTAACATTACATTGTAAATATTCTAAACGGCAAACAGTACTATTTTAAGTAATTCCCACCCAAAAATCACAAAAACCCAAACTCCTTTGTTTAGCTCAAATTGAAATAGTATTAACACTTTCACGATTTTTAGCATTTTTTTGTGTACATCTTTTTAAATTTAGTTTTTTATTTTGCACTCTCAATGCCATAGCGCTTTAAACTGTATTACAAAATTTAAAGTTTTTTTTTTGAACGCAGCACGAAAATCCATTCAACCCGCAACTCTATTATTCAACATAATGACCGCATTTCAAACGTCGCCAGCGGCCACAGGCGCCGCGCCACACCGCTGTTTGCGATGATTGGCTGTTTTGTTAACATGTTGTTGGGTCATCAATGTGGCAGCATTGGCAGCAGTTTAAGTTGCAAACAAACGCGTATTAATTGGGCGCGCAACACTGCCGCAGATTAATTCGGTAGCAACAGCAGCACGTGTTGCGTAGGCATGTTACAACTAGCGGGGGGACAACATAGATAAAATAGGCCAAAAATTTCACAAAATAAAAAATCTCCAAACAATTTAAAGCATATTCATGTAATTTAGTGTATAAAACCTTTGATTTGCGCGCATTCAAATAGCTTTATTAAAAATGTATAAAAATCAAATTTTTTATTGGAAAGTGCAAATTTTATTATATCATGTTTCACTTCATATTTTATAGTATTTTTATTCTATGACTATATAAAAAAGACGCATTAATTAAGCTTTCAATGTGGCTTTCAATATACGGATTTATTGCATGTCTAAATTTTTTAATAGAAATGTGAGAATAAACGTGATAAAAAATATGTTATTAATTTGGTATTTTTATAAAAATAAAATAAAATATGATTTTTTATGCTTTCTTTTTATTACTGATTTATTAAATAACATTTATTAGATAGCAAAATGATTAATTGCATACATTTTTTAAATAGATTTCGCTAGAATTATTTCAAAGTAGAAAACATAAAGTATATAAGTATACATTTTATTGTATAAAATTCTTTTTTTTCCAATTTTATAAAAAACACTTTCAATGAATACTGCACAATTTTCACATTATCATATTCCATAAAAACTTTGACGATAATCATTAATAATAATAATAGTTTGGCGCTACAGACCTGAAGAACTTAGGCTGAGCTCTAATTTTTAAATTCGTTAAAATAAAGATATATGATACGAAATTAAAAATAACAATTTCTAAGTGCTCTATATCCAAAGAAATAAAAAATAATCTGAACAAATACAATTTATTTTTAAATCAGTTCATATTTTACTTATTGTACATTTTTGTATTCGAACTAAATCAGCATTGCTTACAAAATTTAAATTCGTATTCATCTCAGTAACAATATAAACTAAAATAGCATCATTTTAGAGAGCATAAATTAATAATTTGTTGCTTTAGATTTATGAGAATTGTGTGAACTTCTAATAAAAGTACCCGAGACAAAATTTCTGGCATTTTTCAGGAATGTCTCCGGCATATTACGGGCAAACAAATAAATAAATTGATAATTTTGGGAAGTGTATAGCAATTTTGTTGAATTTTATTGACATTGTATTTTGAGGAATTTGAGAATTTTCACAACAAGGAGTGCTCCATAAGGAAAACAGTAGGCTCGGCATAATAAAAGTGTATAAAGAAATTGTCAATTACACTATGATACATTCAAATATTATAAAAATAAACAAAATAATAGATAAAAATTTCGTTAAAAACTGTATTTTATAAAAAAAAAAAGTTGTAATAAAATATTTATATTTATTTTGATGAGGAAACTCTCCTAGCGCACGACATAAAATGACTACATTCAAATGTAAATAAAAACTATAATTGATTATCAGTAAAACAAGTGTAATATTATTAAATTAGGTCATAAATTGTTGAAGTTATAATTAAATATACGGATGTATCAATTTTTATAAAGTAAATTTTAACATTGGGTGTTCCAAGGAATTAGTCCCTAATAATAATTTTTCAAAAAAACCCCAAAGTTCACTACAAATATTTTTTTTATTAAAATTTAAATTTAAATAAAATGTAACTCTAAAAACTCAATTTTCACAGAATTCATGTTCACTTAAAATTAAATTTTTGAATAAAAATTAAAAATTTTACTAAAAAAAATGTTTATTAAAATTAAATTTTCACTAAAATTCAATTTTTCACCAAAAATTTAAACCAAAAAATGAATTTATCATTAAAATTTCAATTTTTCCTTAAAATAACATTTTTCACTAAAAATTCAATTTTTCACTAAAAATTCAATTTTTCACTAAAAATTCAATTTTTCACTAAAAATTCAATTTTTCACTAAAAATTCAATTTTTCACTAAAATTCAATTTTTCACCAAAAATTAATTTTTTATTAAAATTTCAATTTTTCCTTAAAATAACATTTTTCACTAAAAATTCAATTTTTAAGTAAAAAATTCAATTTTTCACTAAAAATTCAATTTTTCACTAAAAATTCAATTTTTAACTAAAAATTCAATTTTTCACTAAAAATTCAAATTTTCACTGAAAATTCAATTTTTTCAATTAAAACTCAATTTTTCACTAAAAATTCAATTTTTCACTAAAAATTCAATTTTTCACTAAAAATTCAATTTTTCACTAAAAATTCAATTTTTCACTAAAAATTCAATTTTTCACTAAAAATTCAATTTTTCACTAAAAATTCAATTTTTCACTAAAAATTCAAATTTTCACTAAAAATTCAATTTTTCACTAAAAATTCAATTTTTCACTAAAAATTCAATTTTTGACAAATAATTCAATGATTCACGAAAAATTCAATTTTTCACTAAAAATTCAATTTTTCACTAAAAATTCAATTTTTCACTAAAAATTCAATTTTTCACTAAAAATTCAATTTTTCACTAAAAATTCAATTTTTCACTAAAAATTCAATTTTTCACTAAAAATTCAATTTTTCACTAAAAATTCAATTTTTCACTAAAAATTCAATTTTTCACTAAAAATTCAATTTTTCACTAAAAATTCAATTTTTCACTAAAAATTCAATTTTTCACTAAAAATTCAATTTTTCACTAAAAATTCAATTTTTCACTAAAAATTCAATTTTAAACTAAAAACTCAATTTCTCACTAAAAATTCAAATTTTCACAAAAATTCAATTTTTTCAATAAAAACTCAATTTTTCACTAAAAATTCAATTTTTCACTAAAAAATTAATTTTTCACTAAAAAAGCAATTTTTCACTAAAAAATCAATTTTTCACTAAAAAATCAATTTTTCACTAAAAATTCAACTTTTCACTAAAAATTCATAGATTCACGAAAAATTCAATTTTTCACTAAAAACTCAATTTCTCACTAAAAATTCAATTTTCACTAAAAATAAAATTTTAAAAATTTAATTTTTCACTTTAACTTAAATTCTTCACTCAAAATTCAATGATTTACTAAAATTTCAATTTTTCAATTTAAATAAATTTTACACTATAAATTCAATTTTTCATTATAAATAAATTGTACACTATAAATTCAAATTTTCACTAAAAAAAAATCAAATTTTTAAAATATTCAATGAATAATAAAAATTCCAAATAGGTATGTTGTGCCTCCCAATTATGCCGCATATTCGCCCTAAATCGCATCTGGTCCTATAGAGTCATTTGGTGTTTTACAACTATACTGGTATGTCTGTCTGTCTGTCCGTCTGTTTGTATGTCTGTCTTTCCATCTATCTATGCTTCATGTCGCAATGCCCCGTCAATAAACATTCGAGTCGCGTCGCTCGTTTATGATGTCGGTTGGCGGCTCATTTGATGACACTCGCAGGATTATCGAGGATCGCTGTCGAGGACACTGAGCCGTGCCAACAGAACGTTGGGTCAACGTGATGTTGTTGCAACTAAAACAACAACCACAGCAACAACAACAGTAACAACAAAAAGAACGCAAAACGTGCGCAAACCGAAACAAATATGAAACAAATGAACATCGGCGTGCAAATCCATTTTAGAATTTCAATTAAGCTGCAGCACGGCGCGACGCTGCGCTGTACTGCACTGCACTGCTTTGCACTGAATTCGCAACGACAAAGCGAAGTAATGAAGCGACGCGTTGCTGCGACCGATGCAACGCGACGCGACACGCGGCAGGCAACAGCAGGATGGGCGGCAGCCTACAATTCATTGAAATGGCGACCGAGTTTTGTGTTTGCGAACGTATTTCTTTTTATTGCAGTTGATTGGGATTTTGGCAAAGTTGTTGTGAATTCTCAGTTCTTATTTTTGCTTTTATTTGCTGTACAGAGCGGCGATACGATTCGATTTTTAATCGAATGAAACATTTGCTAATGTGAACACTAGGTGGTGCACGGGTGGCGGTTTATGCAGCTCGTGGTGCTGATGGAGCCATCGACAAAAGCAGCAATTTTGCCAAATTGCGAAATTTATTTGCACGATACACAACCGTTTGGGTTTTTTTTTATTATTATTTGCAGCATCAGTAGCTTTTCAGATAGTTGTTGTAATTGTTGTTGATTTATTCGAAACGATTTTTTTTACTTGTTTTCATTGCTGCTGCCACATACACTCACATCATTCAATTCGCCGACCGTCTAACCGCCAATATACCAACAACCACCTTTCGCTGCACAAAAACTATGGCGCCCATGCAGTGCCATTTTATTTAGCAAAGTGTTTAGTTGCTTTTTGTTTCAAAAAAATACGCTTTACTGCGCGCAGATACACAAAAACACCGCTCAGATACAATTGTATCTGCAACTGTATCTGCAGCGGCGTTTCCGGTTGCTTTGTGCTTCAAAGCGCCGCAATTGCCGGGCAATCGATCAATAGCATGAGGACGATGGATGCTGTTTCTGATTTTGTTGTGCAATCGTTCATCACAACAACAATAACAACAAAAACAAAAAAATGAATACAATAAAGAAAGAAATGGAATAACGCCAACAAACAATGCGCTGTAAATAATGAAAAAATTCCGCCAAAGTGTTGCAAACAAATGGAAACGTTGCCCGAATGGCGTGAACTGCATCGTGCAAAGAGGCTTTCATCGCCGCGTCGTCTACCGCCGCGCCAGTGTGTCATTAATTGCAGCCACGTTTATCAAAAACAACAACCAAAAATAAATAAAAATGAAATAAATTGGGGAAAAAATTGAGCGATAAAAACCATCCTCAATCTTTGTCCATCTGTAAACAGCTGGCATTCCGACAGTCGTCTGTCCATTTCTTTATGTTTTGACGATGTCGATGATGCTGATGATGATGAGGACGAGGACGACGATGACGATGACGACCTGCCAATTTATTTCATTTAAACGATATTCATATCAAAAGCTGCCACGCTTATGCGCGCATCAGAAAATGCAATTAACCCATGAAAGCCTTCAGAAATGTTATCAATGAAAATTTTTATTTTTGGTATTTTCAATGAGAATTTGTATTTTCAGTGAAAATTTGTATTTTCAATAATATATGTAGTTTCAATGAAAATTTGTATTTTCAATGAAAATTTGAATTTTCAATTAAAATTTTTATATTCAATGAAAATTTGTATTTTCAATTAAAATTTTTATTTTCAATGAAAATTTTGTATTTTCAATGAAAATTTGTATTTTCAATTAAAAAATGGATTTTCAGTGAACATTTGTATTTTTAATGAAAATTTGTATTTTCAATGAAAATTTGTATTTGCAATGAAAATTTGTATTTTCAATGAAAATTTGTATTTTCAATAAAAATTTGTATTTTCAATGAAAATTTGTATTTCCAATGAAAATTTGTAGTTTCAATGAAAATTTGTATTTTCAATGAAAATTTGTATTTCCAATGAAAATTTGTAGTTTCAATGAAAATTTGTATTTTCAATGAAAATTTGTATTTTCAATTAAAATTTCTATTTTTAATGAAAATTTGTACTTTTAATGAAATTTGATATTTTCAATGAAATTTGTATTTTCAATGAAAATTTGTATTTTCAATGAAAATTTGTATTTTCAATGAAAATTTGTATTTTCAATGAAAATTTGTATTTTCAATGAAAATTTGTATTTTCAATGAAAATTTGTATTTTCAATGAAAATTTGTATTTTCAATGAAAATTTGTATTTGCAATGAAAATTTGTATTTTCAATGAAAATTTGTATTTTCAATAAAAATTTGTATTTTCAATGAAAATTGGTATTTCCAATGAAAATTTGTAGTTTCAATGAAAATTTGTATTTTCAATGAAAATTTGTATTTCCAATGAAAATATGTAGTTTCAATGAAAATTTGTATTTTCAATAAAAATTTGTATTTTCAATTAAAATTTCTATTTTTAATGAAAATTTGTACTTTCAATGAAATTTGATATTTTCAATGAAATTTGTATTTTCAATGAAAATTTGGTATTTTCAATGACTATTTGTATTTTCAATGAACATTTGTATTTTCAATGAAAATTTGTATTTTCAATGAAAATTTGTATTTTCAATGAAAATTTGTATTTTCAATTAAAATTTTTATTTTTAATGAAAATTTGTACTTTTAATGAAATTTGATATTTTCAATGAAATTTGGTATTTTTACTGAAATTTGGTATTTTCAATGACAATTTGTATTTTCAATGAAAATTTGTATTTTCAATGAAAATTTGTATTTGCAATGAAAATTTGTATTTTCAATGAAAATTTGTATTTTCAATGAAAATTTGTATTTTCAATGAAAATTTGTATTTTCAATGAAAATTTGTATTTTCAATGAAAATTTGTATTTTCAAGGAAAATTTTTATTTTCAATGAAAATTTGCATTTTCAATGAAAATTTGCATTTCCCATAAAAATTTGCATTTTCAATGAAAATTTGCATTTCCCATAAAAATTTGCATTTTCAATGATTTCCAATGAAAAATTGTATTTTCAATGAAATTTAAAAATTAAATTTAAAGATTTTGCCCTGTTTAAATATTTTGTCACATACAGGTTAAATCCGCCATTGCACCAATAAAATGCAGCAATAAAATCGCAAAACAACAAAAACAATGGCATCTGTTTGCAACAATGTGTTATTGCATCGTTGTCTTCAAATTAAATCTCCAGCCGTATGCATTTTATTTGTTGTGCATTATTTATAGTTGCAGCCCTGTTCGCTGGTTCAGTACTCTGCTATGCTGTGCTGTGCTGCGCATCCGATGACGCAACCGGCTGACCCGACTGACAACCACGCAGTCGGATTCCTTACGGCCGACAGAGTCGACAGCGCCCAATAAACAATAACGCCGTGAGTATTTTTCGTTATTTATTGTTCATTATGCCGTCCTTGTGGTCATTGTTGTTATTTGCTGTTGGCGTTGCATTGGCCCTGATTGTGCCCTGATTGCGCTCAAAAGGCTCCGAGCGCGCCCAGTCGAATCTGCGGGTCGTCAGTTCGCACGTTACGCCTCAACGCTTCAAAGGCTACGACGAACGGCGGCGGCTCATCCTGTGCGCGGCTTCTTTATTGTCAGTCAGTTGCTTTGTGGGCGCACAAAAGGACGATGGAATGGATGATCGAATGTATGTCGAAATGTGCGAACGGTCGAAATGAACAGACAGACGTACGGACGCATTTAACATTCATGAGACCAAATATTTCTGCGAAATTATTTATGACGAAATGCGATTTATTCCAAAGAAATTCGCTGATTGAACGAAAAGCGCATTTTTTCTGTGCGTTTTATTATTATTTTTTTTTATGCCAATCGCGTATATTAACATTTTATTCGCACTCGGCAGCTACCAGTTTCTGGTATATATATTCTATAGTTATTTCTGTTTATTTATTCATTTTTATTTATTTATTATTTTCGTTTTTTTTCTTTTTCATTTTATTTGTGGTTAACCGAAAGTCAATGAGCTTAACGTTACATTTGGGCCACGGTATTGGTGGCCAACGTCATGCATATTTTATAAGTTGGCAGCGCACGAGATACCGTTATGCCATAATCTCGAATATGACTATTAATCGAAGTTGACAGTTAAATGATTGATATGCACGCATAGGTTTGAAAATATTATCGGACGTTTGAATTTAAGTGTTTTTTAGATCGTACGACAAGATTCAACTTTTGGCTGCACATGTGAGAAAATATTCTTAAAGTACGCTAAAAAATAAAATATACGTGTTTTCCAGTTTTTCTGAATCCATTCGTTAAAGGGTTTTATTTGCATTTGAAATGGAAGTGTTTATCAAATGTTGGTCAAACATTTGAAAAAAGTCGGGTGCTGGGACATTACTGAGTATGAATTCTCAAATGGTTGTCCGATATCAATTCGTTTACGGCTTTTATTTGCATTCTAAAGACGCAAGTATTTTAATTTTATAAATTTGAATTGATTTTTAAAATAGCTCATACAGAGAAAAAAAATAATCGACGTAAATATAGCAACCGATATTAATTGCATTTATTATAACGAAGAATAGCAAATGTTTTCTTTTAATTAGTGAATTAATTTGCTGGATGGATTAATGAATGCAATTAAAATCGGTTGCTATATTTACGTCGATTATTTTTTTCTGTGTAGTAGCATTTCAGTAAATAATTGATTGATATGAATACAAATCTACTTATTTTTATTCTATAGATCCGCTATATTGATAGATATATACACCCAGAAAAAAATTCCCTCAAATCCCATTAAAATTGGTCAATAGGACAATTATTGATTTTATAGTATACAAAAAATAAATATTTTCATATAAACTCAATGGCAATGTCAAGGTACTTTTTAGTATTTAATGGTATTTTCCGATTAAAATAATAATTTATCCTATTGATTATTTTTTATAGTAAAAAACTATTATTTATATAGTATATTTTTCTGGGTGTATAAAACTTTTGACCCGTCTGTCTGTTTGTTCCAGTATCACGTCTAAACCGCTGAACAGATTTGACTTAACTTTTGCACAAGGATACAAGGATACTACAGTCCAGAGGGTGACATAGGCTATATATTGGACAACGGGGCGTGGCATTTCCCATACAACCTAAATTTTCAACGCGTTATAACTTGGGACTTACACCAGCTAAGAAGATAAAACAAAAAAACTCAAATACAAAAAAAAATACAAAAGCATAACACAAAAAGAAATGCAAAAATCAAACACAAAAGCAAAAGCAGGAACTAAAGCAATCACACAAAAACAAAAACAAAATAAAAATAAAACTAAAACTAAAGACGGTACTATAAAAAAATACAAATAACAAAAGCAGGTCCACAAAAAAAAGTAGAACCACAAAAACAAAAGCAAAAACACAGAATCAAAAACATTAAAGCAAAAACAAAAACAAAACAAAAACATTAAATCAAAAACACAAAATCAAAAGCAAAAACATAAAAGCAAAATATGAAAGCAAAAACATGGCAAACACACAAAAGCAAAAGCACAAAATCAAAAGCACAAAAGCAAAATTCAAAAAACAAATTCAAAAGCAAAAACACAAACACACAATCAAAAATACAAAAACAAAAAAAAACGCAAAAGCAGAAACAAAAACAGAAACAGAAAAACAAAGGCAAACGCAAACACACAAAAAAAAAGCATAAACACAAAAACAAAAGAAAAATATAAAACACAAACAAAACACAAAAACCAAAGAAAAAACAAAATATTAAAACACAAGGGAAAAATACAAAAACAAAGGCAAAGACAAAATCACAACAAAAACACAAACACAAAAACTAAAGAAAAACACAAAAGCAAAGACAAAAGCAAAACACAAAAGCAAAAACAAAAACAAAAAATTAAAAAAAGCAAAATCAGAAAATCAAAACACAAAACCAAAAATACTAAATCTTTGCACGAGTTGTGCACAGGTCCAAATACACAATAGCAAAACACATATGTAAAACACACAAAATTAAAAATAAAAGCAAAAACACAAAATCAAAAATATAAAAGCAAAACTCAAAAAAAGTAAAAACACAAAAACAAAAAACCTCCATCAAACAAACTCAATTAGACTATCGAAAATAAATAATAAAAATATTCTTTTTTTTTTTTTAAATCACTCCATATCCTTGAATTCACAAAATGTGTGCACGAGTCGTGCGCGGGTCCAGTTAGTTGACTATAGATCCGTAAATTGAAAAAATCAAAATTTTCTTTTACCATAGCGAATATTGTCCTGTTTTGGAACTTACTCTTTATTTGGTATGCCGTTTGTAACACCCAGAAGGAAGTATATCCGGTATGTAAATATATTATTGATCAGCATGACCTCCTCCTTTGAAACTCCTAATTTAGATTACTTCTTTTCTTACGCTGTTTGATATAGAAAATGGACCTCATACAAACTGACATCTACGGATGAACTTTCCTTTATTTTTTTGCTCAAATAAATATATAATCTCAGAGTGAGATCTTGCTAACAGAGTTGATATTAATGCGAGCAGGACCCAATATTCGCTGCTATTTCATAAGACAATAGATTTATTTCTCCCTCCCTTAAATATTGGTGCTGTGGATATTGCGGAGTCAGCTACCATTAACGTTCTGGGCATATCAATATAATGTGACCTCCGTTGGAACTATCAAACTTGGTTTTCTGAAACGGTGTAAGACATACTTCACTCACCACCTATATTCTGTCTAAGATGGAATACAACTCGCATATTTGGAATCGTCTTTGAATCTGCTGAACCGAATACAACAACGTGCGATATATATTATTGGGGATGAAATTATTTAATCCTCTATTGATTCTCTTGAACATCGAAGAAACGTAGGATGTAAATCCTGTTTAATAGGTATTACAACGGTAAGTTTTCGGGGAAAAAACGTGGTACTGATACCACCAAATTGTGTGTTCTCTCGTTTTATTTAGGCATCGAAACAAATAAATCATCGTTCACTTGGTTCTAAATAGAACCACACATTACAGAGAGAACTCGTTTTTCTTAGTGATTTTGGTCCATTACAAATGATCCGGATATTTATCATTGAAATTTTTAACAGCCCCATCTTGTGCCCAATACACAAAGAAAATAGATTCGAAATATTTAGGAAAATTTACTTGAAATAGACTTAACGCTATTTTACTTATTTTATGAATGTTTTTAATTAATAATAGCGAAATTTTCTTATTATATGAACATTTTACTTAAATTAAAGAAAATTTCCTGAATATGAGGAAGTTTTTTTCCTTAACGCTATTTCAAGTAAATTTTCTTTATTATGAGGAAACTATTTTCTGAGTGTAATACATTGTCATGTTGAAACACCGAGCAGTTATTTGTAATCGCTTTTTTTAAGATGTTTATAGACTCTCTCTTGTCTTAATGAGGGCAGAATATTTAAGCGATAGGCAGTATTTACTATCGTAAATTTGTCATTGTCGCCGAGAAGTATCGTTGAAAAGAAATATTTTTTTTATGTTGCAGACATGGGGATCGATCCAGCGATTATTCGAAACAGGAACTCAGTTCGTAGACCAACGCACTAATCATTTGAGTTACCGCAACTGTTAATGTTAAAGATATACAAAATTTTAAACTTTCGTATTTTATCACAGCTAAATAAGTATATTCCAATATTAAAAAATCGAAAAGTTCTCATATTTAGTTTAAAATGATCTAGAAGAATCCAATAAATGTTAAATTTTACGAAATCGCTCTCACTCAATTGGTATAATCCAATTTAAAATTCTACGTAGAAAATCGCCAATGTGCACATCTCTATTTCAAAGTCTCCAACAACACATAATCTCAAATATTTACTACCAATTTCAGCAGTATTTCAAACAACAATCGCCGTGTGCAGCTCAGCTTCTAGTTGGCCATCAAAAGCAAAGTCCTTAGCAGGAAAATAATGAGGTTGTGCTCGCATTTTATCCAATATTCCAATAAAAAGCGACACCTCATCTTTTGCTTTGGCATTATTATTATTATTATTATGTTGTGTTTTTATTATATATATTTTTGTTATTTTTTATTATTATTTCTTCTTGTTGCCGACTGAAGTTATGCGCGCCATCTAATTTCACATGAAAGCGTGACAATGACAACTCCGCGAATATTTTCCGCAATCTCAACAATTGCATTCCATGGAGTAGAATAAACAATAACGATAACAACAACTGCGGCAGTGGCAGCAGCAGCAACATCCATGAGCAGCAGAACCCGCAACAGCAGTAGCAGCAGCAGGACCAGCAACACTCGCAGGATGAACGCAACAATAGCAGCAACAATTTTTATTTCCGGTCCTTCGTTTGGCGCCACTTACTGATTGTTATTGTTGTGCTTTATTGTTGCTGCTGCTGTCGCTTTTGTAAATGTTGCTGTGAATTGTGTTGTTGCAGTTATTTATTCCCTGGTCGCGGCTGCCTCTTTACACCTGCGCCATTATTTCGCCGCTTGCGCCAGTTCTTTTTAATCAGCACTCCTTGGCAGGACTATACGCCGGACTATGACAGGATTCTTGTTTTTTTCTACTCTGAACTAATAGGGTGGCAGTGCTTGTCGTTTGATGCGTGCTCGAATTGCTATGTTTTTTTTTTTTCAAGGTGAAAACATTTTTAGCTGGTGACGTTTGTTGTGAAATTTAAAAATTTTCTTGGTCGAGGTATTTATTTTAATTACATTATTAGATGGGTAGTGGAGATTCAACGGAAAGGAGGTGGTTACGATATTGATTTGAAGAGGAAGAAGGAAGGAAAGATGATACAAAAGATAAAGAATGTGGAGGTGACAAAAAGGAAATGGTATTAAAGATTGTAGTGGGGGGAAAGTTGGTAAAGGTGGTAAAGGTGGTAAAGGTGGTAAAGGTGGTAAAGTTGGTAAAGGTGGTAAAGGTGGTAATGGTGGTAAAGGTGGTAAAGGTGGTAAAGGTGGTAAAGGTGGTAAAGGTGGTAAAGATTATAATGTTGATAAAAAAGATGTTAAAGGAGACAGATTGCGAAAGACGGTTTTTAAGCTGATTAAGGAGGTAATGTTGATAGAGTCGGTAAAGATGGTAATGATAGTAAAGTTGTTAATGTTGGTCCAGTTGGTAACGTTGGTAAAGTTCATAACGTTGGTAAAGTTGGTAAAGTTGGTAAAGTTGGTAAAGTTGGTAAAGTTGGTAAAGTTGGTAAAGTTGGTAAAGTTGGTAAAGTTGGTAAAGTTGGTAAAGTTGGTAAATTTGGTAAAGTTGGTAACGTTGGTAACGTTGGTAAAGTAAGTAAAGTAAGTAAAGTAAGTAAAGTTGACAAAATTTATGAATTTGGTAAAATTATTGAAGTGAGTAATGTGGAAAGTGGGTAAAGTGGGTAAAGTGGGTAAAGTTGGTAAAGTTGGTAAAATTGGTAAAGTTGTTAAATTTGTAAAAGTTAGTAAATTTGGTAATGCTGGTGAAATTGGGTAAACTTCGTAAAGATGGTAAAGTTGGTAAAAAGGATAAAAGTAGTAGTGATGGAAAATGTGGTATAATTGGTATTTTTGTTTAAGATGGTGATTAATGGTGGTGTAATGGTGATAACAATAGTGAAGTTTTTAAAGGTCGTAATGGTGAATAGGTTGAAAAGGTGGTAAAGATGTTAAAGGTGTTCAAGTAGGCCAGGTTGGTAAAGGTCGTAAAGATGATATTGTTGATAAAGAAGGTGTTGAAAGAGACAAATTGAGAAAGGAGGTTATTAAGCTGATTAAGAAGGAAATATTGGTAAAGTTTGTAAAGTTGTTAAGATTCGTAAAGTTGGTAATGTTAGTAAGGTAAGTAAAGTTTAAAAAATTTATGAATTTGGAAATGTTAATAAAGTGGGTAAAGTAGGTAAAATCGATAAAGGTGTTGTGGGTAAAGTTGGTAAAATCGGTAAAATTGTTAAAGTTGGTAAATTTGATAAAGCTGGTAAAATTGGGTAAAGATACTAAAGTTGGTAAAGAGGATAAAAGTGGTAAAATAGGTTAAGATAAAAGTGGTAAAGATGGTAAATCTGGTATATTTGATATTTTGGTTTAAGATGATGATATAATGGTGATAACGATGGTAAAGTGAATAGGTTTAAAAGGTGGTCAAGATGTTAAAGGTTTTCAAGTTGATCAAGTTGGTTAAGGTCGTAGAGATGATAATGTTGATAAAGAAGGTGTTGAACGAGACAAATTGAGAAAGGAAGTTAAGGTTATTATGCTGATTAAGAAGGTAATTTTGGTAAAGTAAGTAAAGTTGAAAAAAAGTATGAATTTGTTAAAGTTAGTAAAATGGGTAATGTTGATAAACTCGGTAAAGTTGGTAAATTTGGTAAGTTGGGAAAAGTTAATAAAGTTGGGAAAAGTTACTAAAGTTGGTAAAGAGAATAATAGTGATAAAGTTGGTTAAGCGGATAACAGTTGTGAAGATGGTAAATGTGGTATAATTGATATTTTTGTTTAAGATGGTGATATAATGGTGATAACGATGGTAAAGATCGTAATGGTGTTAAATGTGTTATAGGTGTTTTAGGTGTTAAAGGTGTTAGCGGTGGTAAAGGTGTCTAAGGTGGTAAAGTTAGTATTTTTTTGTTAAAATTATCCAGTAAGAAAAGCAATAAAATCCGGAACTCACTCGGAAAACAGTTTCCTAATACGCATATGGAGAATTTCCATTAAATAAAGTCTAGTTCAATATTACTTATTTTCTATCTGATCTTTTTTTTTAAATAGGAATATGTTCGGACAGCTAGGAAACATTTCCTTTAAAATTTAGCACATTTTCCATTAAATAGAGACAATTTCATAATGTTCCAAATATTTGGAAACTCTTTTTTTTAGAGTAAAATATTCCTAATATTAGAAAACTGTTTTCAGAATGCATTGATTGATTTAGCTATATCCCACACTAAAATTGAACGCACAACTTTTGTTTGTAATACACAGAAGGAGGCAGGTGGCAGGAATTAAAAATAAATACATAAAAATGATCAGCGTCACCACGATTTAACGTAGACTGTCTGTCCAACTGTTAAGTTATCTGTCTGTTGAAATCACGATTACAGGCAAACAAAAAGTGCTAGATCAATTAGTCTTGATACTTAGATTACATGTATAACTGCGATGCCTGGTATTGAAAATGGGAGTGATCGGTTGTACTGAGTTTTGTGATTCGCCCACTATTGTACATGTAATTCATAAAACTGTAATATGTACGATAAACTTTTCAGCCGAAATTAACTATTTGTTTTAAATAAAAAGTTTTTCTTTATTGTAAAATATATTCATCATTTATTACAAGAGTGTCATAAATCAAAGTAAGTGAATACTCAAAACTAAGTGAATTTTTCCCACGATTACAAGAAAACGTTACTTGGAACTGTTATACTGAGATCTTTTAGTGATAAAACTCAAAAACTAAACCGTAATGTAAAGCGAAACGGTAATTATAATTGATAAACGAAATCATTTGGTTTCAATGCTTTTTTAGAACTAGTTCTATAACTAGATTCTGTTGACTGGGTACTCATTTCCAAATGGTTAGTCATGTGGGGTAGTGGTGGTAAATATTGTAGTGTTGATAAAGATGGTAAAGCTTCATTGTATCATTGCATTGTAGTCTGTTGTTCGATTTGTTGTAAAGTTTTAACTGCATTATGTCACAGCAACATGGTGTCAACAACATGCTGTACAACTAGCTGGAAATCTCTTTAAAAACTGCAGCTGTCCTCCCACTTTCAAATAGTTGATAAATACATTTAGCAGCTTAACGGACATACTTCAAAATGCTGTTGCTGCTGCCTATCGATGGCAGTCACGATGCCGCCAAGTACCGAGAACAGGATAAAAAAATGACAACAGCACCAACAAACAAATCACTGCGTTTAGCATCATTTGCATCGAGTGAAATTGAATTTTCGTGTTTTTATGCGAAAATGGCGGATGAGCACGCGAATGGCTTAAATCTGTTGCTGGCTAAAAGTTCAAAGTGCCAGGCAATGCTGGGCACAGAATCGAATGCGACAACAGGTAGCAAACAACAACAAGAAAAAAATAAAACTATAGCCAGGCATCCGGCTCAAAACTGACTGGAGGCGGCGACATGTTTTCTGTTGCTACTGCTGCTGTTGTCGCCGCTGCAGGTCACGGAAGCCTCTTTTGTGTTGCCTGTGCTGGACACGGCAACAAAATGGTGGGCATTGTAACGCATTAGAATGGCAACAGAAAGGCAACCAAAAGGCAACAGAAAAAACGTCCAGTGAACGCTGACTGTTTTAATTAGTGTTGCGTGGGGCACAAACACTGCGACGTTCTGCGAATAACAATCAGGCGGAGTTGGAATAATGACAGGACTAAAAGTAGCAGGAAATAAAAATAATACAAAAAAAAAAATGCACAGAAACAGCAATATGAGCGCCAGCTGTTTGGCGTGACTAAACTTTCAAGACACAAGGCGCTGGCGACAGCATCTAGAAACTGTCATCAAGAGTTGCAAATTGTTGCTTCGCTTGGGATAAAATTAAATGATACTCTCTGTGGTAGGGTAAAACTTATTATGGTAAATATTAAAAATGTTAATCATGTCGAGGTTGATGTTGATATCGGTTATAATATTCTATAATTAAATGAAAAATCTGAAAATAAACCAAAAACTTAAATTTAGTCGAATTTAGGAGCAGCTAAAAAGAATTCGGTAATACTAAAACATTCGAAACAAAGATACCACTGTTCTATATTCATTTTAAAAATGTGATCAATTTTCTCTAATTATTACCAAATTTTGAGACAGTGGTAAAAACATTTATAAGCAGGGAACTCATTTATCCTGTGCCCTCATAAATAATTTATATTTGGTACAAATGTTACATCTTATTACAATAAAGTAAATTATAGAGGGAAATACCATTATCGATGGATTAAGGAATAATTTTTTGGACCTTGAAATATATTTTTTTAATATCAACATCAATATCGCCAATTTGAATGTATTCATTTTAAACCTTTTTTAAACATTTTGTATTTTGGAATTTCAATATCCTTTTTAAAAATATTTTTTTTCTTAAATTTCCCGAATGACATTGAGACAAATTACACTAATTATATTTTAAAACCATTTTTTTTTTTTAATTTGAATTCGAAAATAAAAACGAAATATATAGACCTATTGAGCAAAAACAAGAATTTTCAAGAAATTTCGGAAAAAACATTGCTAAAAAAAATTACCAAAAAAAAAAAAAATTTTTTGTTTAAACAAAATTTTGGACGTCAAAAAAAGCTATGGTCGAAATCACTATTTCCATATTCGACAAAACCACCAATGTTCGAAAATTATCGAAACAAATTTTGTAAAAAAAAGTTTTTGGACACCAAAAACGTCAAAATCACAATGTTCGAAAACAACAATGTTCGAAAAAAAAATTAAAAAAAAAAAAATATGCAACAAATTTAACGCAATGGTCAAAATCACTTATGTTCCAAAAAAAAAAATATTCTCATAAACAATGTTCGAAAATTTTGAAAAAAAAATTTTTGTTAAAAACAGTTTTTGGACGAAAAAAACAACTCAATGTACGAAATCACCATTTTCCAAAAAAAAAAAATTCGACAAAATAATCCCACTCAAAGAAAAAAATAATCGACGTAAATACAGCAACCATAAATAATTGTGTACCATTAGCTGATCTAGCAACGAGTTCTAATGTATTTAGCAAACACATTCGCTAAAAATGTGATTTGCTTCCAAAAATAGACCAATTAAAGACTTTGCATAAATAGCAAATTATTTAATTGGTATGGTCGACGTTTTAAAAGTATTTTTATTAACTTCACAGACTTCATAATTCTCATTCAGTTAATTAAAAAAGAATATTATTAATTCTTGTGAAAGTACATAACATATACTTTTCTGATGATGAAGTTGGAAGCATAATTAAATATGCAACTATTACCATCATCAGCATTTTTGACGACACACATAGAGGATGATCAAGCTCTATAAATGGCCTATCTTGGCATATACCAAATGGGAATAATATGCGCGCAACCAAACGCGCAAACAAAAATTCCAACGTTTGCTTGTTTGTCGGCGTTCATTCGCAGCAAGCTCGCATCGTGACACCGCGTCGTGTGCTCAGCAACGGCGATTGTTAATGCAATTAATTCAATAGTCGTTTCAGCAAATTATTTAATTGTAATGATGTGACTTTTTGTTTATTTTCTGTTAATTTATTAATTAATATTAATTATATTGATGTATCTTTTTGTTTATTTTCTGTTTTATTTATTAATGAATATTATAAAATATTTAATCAATTCAATAAAAGGTCGTATCGGCGATGAATCAATTAAAAATTAATTGTATTGATAAAATTTTTTGCTATATTTACACATATATTTTTTCTGTGCTGGATCAAATTAATCAAAAAAAAAAAAAAAATGTGAAATAAAATTAATTCTACCCATATCTGCTCTATAAGTCTCGCCTGGAAGCCAAAAATCTATATTTATTTGTCTCCTATCATTTTGTATGAATTCTGTTTAAATGAGACTAAATGAATTTACGGTCTACTAATATTCGGTCTACTAATTTTCTATCTACCAAAGACATTTAAAATAAAGGTTTTCAAATAAAAGGTTTTTCAACAGGGACGCTACAAAAGTAGAGCGACAGGGACAGTAAACGACGAATTCGAATTTCGGTATTAAATTTTAATAATTTCGACTCGTATTAATTAATTCGGCTCGTATATCTTTCCACTATGAAATGGCAAACCTTACTGAAGATAAATGTCGAAAGAGCGGCAAGAAATTTGGTGTCGTTTGCCGTCACTGTCGCTCTACTTTTGTAGCGTCCCTGTTGAAAAACCTTGAAAAAAAAACTTTTGTAGCGCTCTTATTGAAAAACCCTTTAGCTCTCAACCAAAGACCCTCTTTGCTATGTCTCCAAGATCTCCGATGCTCCAAATGGATTTGGTACGATAAGTCGAAATTTAAAATATCGGAACTAAAAACACCGAAGACAAAAATGTAGAAAATAAAAATGCAGAAACCTAAAAATGTCGAAAACAAAAAAATATCGAATACAAAAATGTCGAAAAAAAAAAATTCGAAAACTAAAATGTTGAAAAACAATATGTTGAAAACTAAAAATGTCGAAATTTAATATGACGAAAAAATGATAGAAAATGTCGAAAAAACTGCAACGTAACAAAAAGTATATATATTTCAAGTAAATATAATAAAAGACGAAGAAAAAGATAATAAAAAAGAACAAAGATATTAAAAAAAAGCAACGTAGACACCATCATTCTGTATTCCGTTGTAGATGAAATCAGAATCACCGCTACGAATTTTGATAAATTTGCTGCCTTCAAAATACCAACTTGGAATTTAGCTTCAACACGTATAATAATCAACAACAATTTTGAAATTTTTTTGAATACTTTTTTTAAGGACTTTTTTGAAGTCCTAGGATACCATTGCGCATATGTTCATGTTAAGAAGAAATTTTTAAAACGAAACCTTACGAAGTTCAAGGAGATATTTCAATAGGAACCACCATACAAATTGAGAATTTTTTAACTTTGAACTGTATCTCTGGAAAAATGGTGAATGCAAATCCCGATACCCTTAATCCGTTGCCAAAATATCATTGAAATCGAACAGAGTGAATTGCAAATCCTGCAAGATTTGGTGTGGACTTGCTCATATAGGATTTGAAATTTGTATTTCAACATTTTGATATTTCGGCATTTTAATTTTCTACATTTTTTGATCCTATAAAAAAAATTTTGTATTTATAGTTTTAAAGATTTTTCGACATTTTCTAGCTTTAAAATATGTTTCGACATTTTGTAATTCGGCCAAATATTGTTTCGGCGTTCTAAGGCTTTTAAAATTTCGACATTTTAAGGTTTCGACATTTTTTTACGACATTTTGTACGGATCCCTATATAAACATTTATAGCATCGATATCATTATGTTTTTCGAAACAATATTGAACTAGGTTATGTAAATTGTACATGTAGGTCCAATTAAACAATCTATATCGCTATGATAAAGTTTCGGATATCGTGTGAATTCTCCTTCGTTTCGCATTGATATCGTAACTTGGTATAATTGATTAAAAACGATATTAAAGATTACTTTGTCAAGTTTAACTTTTACATGAACGATATATGAATATAATCATTTTAAACCATATACCCAGAAAAAAATACTATATAAATAATAGTTTTTTACTATTAAAAATAGTCAATAGGATAAATTATTATTTTAATCGGAAAATACCATTAAATACTAGAAAATACCATGACATTGCCTTTGAGTTTATATGAAAAGATTAATTTTTTGTATACCATTAAATCAATAATTGTCCTATTGACCAATTTTAATGGGATGTGTGGGAATTTTTTTCTGGGTGTAGTATTAATATTTGATCCACTTTAAAGAATGTCTCACTCATTAGTATAGACCAAAAATACAAAAACTTCAAGTGCAAACTGCAAACTGCCTTCATTTTCAAACTATTACTTTTTCGATGACAATGTTGCCATATCGAACGCATCAGATACATACAAAGTAGTTGCAGTAACTAAACTACAAAGTGTATTTGGTATTGTTCATAGGCGCCACCCCAACGCATTAGTAACGCATGCATTCGCAGTCACTCAACTCTAAAATTAGTGGTTTTTGCATTTCCGAATTTTTCTCGCCGCATTCGGCAACCAATTGACCACCCAATTGACCACCCAATTTCCCAGCCCATTACGTTGCCACTACCCATAGATACAATGTATGTTCGGTATATTCAGTGGCACATCCAAATTCAAATTTATTTCTATTTATGTGTATGAATCCAATGAATTCTGTTGCTGTTGCTGTTTCTGTTGTTGCTGCTTGCACGGACCAGTTTAGATTCGGCCCATACAGATATGAGTTTATCACAAATAACATTTTATAAAATTTTTCACCATGGCACCACTCGAACCATTTTTGTTTCAATGCTGCGGGGCGCGCGTTGAAGGGTGCTACTTCTATTAGTTGTTGGCTGGATAAATGGATGTATGAATAGGTGGCTGGGTGGAGGGAGGGTCTCAGTTCTCGCCATTTGGTTGTGCAGCCCGAATGCTTGTTATTCGAGTGTTTTTTTTTTTTTATTTTTGTTTGTTTATTTATTTATCCGTTTGTTTGCAATTTTATGTATGAAGGGATTTTGTAAGCTTACCAAACAAAGCGAACCCACTCGATGCTTATGTGCGCTTTGGGGTTTCCGGTCCGGCTCCCAGCTCGTTGCCAGGCCAACCAAATACAATTCAAGAGCCCCCACACCCCGTCACAGGAGACAAGACGACAAAGCGTATGTATTTCGAGAAACGAATTTTACAGATTTCAGGCACAGACACATAGAGGGTGTGCCCAAAATTACTAAGATATGTTTCCAGGAATGGGTTGAATCGGGTGCCTGTGTTTCTATGGACGATTGTGTTATGGTATTTGACTGCTTTTAGTTTTGCCGTTTAGGGTTAGGCTTTGGTTGCATAGACTTTGTTATTCCCTTATTCCCGGTAACCTTCTTAGCGCCCGTCCTGGGTCAAGTTCAATGCGCTGTCCACGTCGACATTTGCAAATCAAAGGTTAAACCGGGGACCCTGTGTCGCTGTGATTGCGTTGCCATCTATTTGTGCAACGTTAGACGTTAGGCGGAGAGGACTGGCTTTGAAAGATGTCGCCTGGATTTTGCGAAATTCATGACGTAAAGATTGTCAAACTGCTGGGGCAACTTGTAGGAGCCTGCGGTGTGGTTTTGCAATGCTAACGAACTATTCTTCTAGTGGCGGCAACGACGGTGCTGGCGGCACCAGCTGGAACGTGTCCTAAAAAAATACATGTACAACAACAACAACAGCATAGAATAACTGACAACAGCTTTCGTTCGAATCTGAAACGATTTCGCATTCAGCACACATTCCTCAAATATTGATTTGGAAAATTTGTTTAAAATACTCAACAGACGACAACTTCGCACACACACACGCACACTCACTGCTCTCTGTCACACAAAAACAGCCACGCACACGACACAACTCACACAGTCCCATAGAACACAAATCCATGCGCACACAATGCGACGCATATACCCAACGGGACGCAAAGTCAGCGCTTAGTTTATATTACATATCACACATTTTGAACCCTTCATCACTATTTTTTTGTGTAACTCATAATATTTATTCCCTATGTGTTTTCTGTATCTCACAGCGTCACTTTGGACATGTCGTGTCCATCTCGGTATTAATATTTTTAGTTTGAATTTAAACTTGTTACTCTATGGAGATATTCATCATCCTTTACTTTAAAAGTTAATAATACATATTTCCCTTCTCATTCACACTCATCGTAAAATAGCCCCAGTTAAGTAGGGGAGACCGGGGCTAAGTCGACATCGGGGCAAAGTCAATATTTGCTTTAAAAAGGGAATGGGATGTCAGATCAACTTCAAATTGATACTGTACACGTAACATTAGATGCCACTGTTACCAAAGAAGAGAAATCCATTTTGGGCTTGAACTTCAGTTTTTAGGTAACAACATGTGTTTTTTGACTCCAAAAGTTACATATTGATAACGCAGTAAACTTGTACTTGCCATTAAAGTTTTGAATATTTATATATTGTGTTGTGAGTTTTATGTAGTAAGGGGTTTACTTATCATATCGTGTTGATTTTTATTTTATTTTTCCATTAAATTCGCATTTTCATGCCAATAATATTAGGCTAAGTCTCGTGGGGTAAAGTCGACACATAAGCATTTGGTCAAAGTGGATACCGCGAAAATACAATTTATGAAACTTTTTGTTCTATGAGTTTTAGAAAATAGTCCATTCTTACAATATAAGGAGACTTGTCAATCATTTGACCATGATTTAAGAAGTTATTGCATAAAATAGATAAAATGTGAATAATATGAGTCAAACAATTTCGCGGGACCGAAATAAAACAGCACGAATAGTTTTATCTTGGAATATATAATTCAATCAAATTAACAGATATCAGCAAAAATGTGCATTCGCGGGAAAAGTGGGTGGTGTTGACTTTACCCCAGCCTATTTTCAAAAGCAGGTTTGAGGTTGTGTCGCATTTTCATTTGTTTCGTGTAAACTAAATATTGTAGATCTTTACAGCTTATGGAACATATTATTTTTGTTCTATGTCATTGATATGGTGGTCAAAAATAGCATTAAAAAAAGTGTCGACTTAGCCCCGGTCTCCCATACATCACATAAAAATATCAACTGTTTTTCGGTACTTAAAAATCATGGCTAAGTACTTTGTAGAATGTAACTATTTGATAAAAAATAAAATGCAAATATTAGTTCATTTTTGGTAATAACAATTTTATCCCATAAAAACAAATTTTTTTAGCTAAATATTTGATATGTTTCTTCAGTTACTAAAAATTGTTAAGTTCATTTTAGATTTAAACCTTTTTTGTATTTGAAACACCGATTTTGTAATTTACAAATATTTGAAATTTTTCCCAAATTTCATTTGTTTGATCAATAAAAAATAACTTCATTGATTTTAGACTACGGTTATTTGAAAATGATACATTTTTTATTGATTACTTAAAAACAGATACATTTATGAATTATGCACAGAAAAAACAAGCGCTGCATGAGATTTTTTTGGCATGTTTCTTTTTAAAAATTCCAAAATTGTTGACTATAAATACAATAAATTAGTCTGGTACGATTAGTGCAAACATAAACTCATAAAAAACAAAGAATTAAACGAAGAACAAAAGTTCAAAACAAAAATCTCAACAATAGAATTGTAGAAAAAATGACGAAATGTAAGACTTCAGTATATTTACCACAAGCATTTGTCTATTGAACTCTACAAGTGGGTAAATTTTAATTTTCAACAGTTTTTCAGTTTAAACCTTAGTTTAAATTAGATATCCTTTTGTCAAACGCTTACTAATTATTTGTATGTCATTAAAATTAGCGATATTACTCCGTTTTGAACTTACGAAGTTTTCCAAATGTAAAAACTATCTTTAACTAAGTTTTCTGAAGTACTTAGATATTTTACAACTTTAAATTTTTATCCCGGGTTTACCGTTGTAATATTTTTAATTATATGTTTTTTTTTTGTATAACAAAGAAGTAATAAACCTCATTGTAAATCATTTCCATACATCCATACGACATTTACGAATAAATGATATGTCGTAATAAATATGAAGTATCCACAAATTTTCTTAACAAATTACCAAAAAAATAAAACATAATATCACTTGAAATGTTCTTGAATTAGATTATAATATTTTCAACATTGTAACTTAACTCTTTAATTGGCAAGATAAAAATAGCATGTTTTTTATTATGAGAATTTTGGTATTATGTTAATTTTGGTACGACAACCACGAATTCGAAGTTAATTTGCCGATTTTGTATAACACTGTATTTTTAACTAGTGTTAATTCCTCACATAAAAATTAAAATAAATTATTAAAACACATACTACAATCATTTCCCAAAAAATGTCCGAGTCCGGTTTTTTATAGTCAAATCACAAATAATTTTAGAGTCTGTTTAAAACAAAATCACTTGACTGATCGTAGCTGTCAAACGAATCCTGTTACAATGTTCAAACCTTTATGTTCAATACGAGCGTGAACGACAAAAGAATTAAAGTTTAAAAAATATTGAATTTTAGTAAAAATCGTCTATAAACCGACGGTCTTGCCGATTAATGGCTTAATATATGAGAACCGAATCAAAAAATATGACAACCGAGATTCATGATAGGTAGCCTTTACAGTTGACCGTTCAAAACAAGTTTTATCGTTTGTTTCCGTGTTTTCTTTGTGCTTTCCAAAGACATACTTTTTGCATTGCGTAAAAGAAAACATTTTTAGGCTAAGCTGGATATGGAGCTCAAAATCAAAGGTTTGCAAAATCTGTATAGCTTTTGCTCTAACTTATGAAAAGATATAAAATTTATATTTTTTATAAAATATATCACGCAATTAATTGCTAAAATAAAAAGAAAAAATATAATCGTGTTGATTTTGAAAAAATTTAAATTATATTATTTTTTATTCTCGATGGTAAATGAAGTAAACTTATTCTCAGAGAAAATATATTACATTTAACATATTTTTACCATGATTCTTACTTTGTGTAATTTATTAATCATATTTAAATAAACTGTTTACTGTGTGTCTGATATGCATGTGTTTTTATTGAACATACTGAACGTTTAAACGCGAAATATTGAAAAATATCTATGTTAATAAATTTTTGATACTTTCCTAGATTTGAACTAATTAAAAAAGCTGAATTTCAGTTGTCAACTATATTTCAAATGTCTGCGGTATTAAAATATTTGATTTTAAATTTTTGATTTAAATTTTTCATTTGAAAAGTTTCATTTTAAAGCGCTTTTTGTCCCGTTGGGCATTGAGACGCATCAACCAACAGACGCAAACACACTCACAAATAAATTGATAAACATCACAATGACATCGTGAAGCAAGCATCAGCAGCAGCACAATGAACGAGTCCCGCTTCGCTGCGCAACCAAGCGCACAGTGGGACAAACGCGCCCTAAATAAACAGCGGCCTGGTTAGTTTGTATGGCTGCCTGTCTGTCTGTCTCTTTGTGTGTGTTTGTATGCGTAGTATTAGTCGCACAACAACAAACAGACATAAAAAATCAACTAGCAGTAGGAAGTATAAAAAAGGAGACGGGATTCAATTGCATTTGTATTCCATTCGCCTACGCAGCGCCGAGCGTGTTCAGGCGTGCTGAGCAGTGTCAACCGAGCACCATGCCACGTCCACTGTCAACTCATGCGTTATGTGTTTGTTGCGGTCTATCAATGGGGTCTTTAAGCATTCTCCACAGGCATCATCATGTGGCACAAATTTGCAGCATCGTTGTGTCATACGGAGCCGCCCTGCAGTGTTTAAAATTACACAAAAAAATTTAACAAAGATCAATGTTTTCTAATGAACAGCACTCAATAATTTCGTAATGTTGAATAAACAAAACTTAATTGAAATGTTGTAAATTAAAAATTAAAAGAAGAACAAAATAAAGAAAATTGAAAAATGAGCCTGTCAAAAACTGGAGCAGATTTGACAAAACTGAAGCCATTTTCGCAATCCGCGACAATATTTGTAGCAACTTTTACTGCACCACGTCAAAATTCGTATTTTTTTGGATAGTTTAATTTTTTTTTTAATTAAAATACTAAAAAGTTTGCAAATTCAATATTTCATTTTATATATATTTTTTTTTCTATTGATAATACTTTATTTTTAAACAAAATACAAATATTTTAAACAAGTAAATGTCAGATGTTGCATTCTGAATAAAAAAAAAAACAAAATAAATAAAATTATCTATGCTAAAAAAGAGTTTTGAATAAAAAATGTTGAATGAGGAATAGTTATTCATAATTCATAATTATAATTTTTACTCTTATTGTATATTAATGTTTTAATTAATTATGTTGTTTTTATTTTATAGCACTAGCTGGACCCGTGAATGCAAGAATAATAAGCAGTTTAAAAAATATTTATATTATTTATATCAGGGACCCGTGCTTCGCTGTGGACATTTTTTATTGGTTTTATAAATGAAATGAAAATTAATTCTCCGCTAAAACAACTTTGACAATTCTATCTAAGATTGTGCTTCCCCGTAGAATTCTTTCCCGTAGAATTCTTCCCCGTACAGTTTTAGTTTGGTGAATTTTAGTGTGGTGAATTTTATTGTGGTGAGTTTTAGTGTGGTGAGTTTCAATGTGGTTAGTTTTAGTGTGGTGAATTTTAATGTGGTGAGTTTAAGTGAATTTTATGGTGGTGAGTTTTAGTGTGGTGCATTTTAGTATAGTGAATTTTAGTGTGGGGAGTTTTAGTGTGGTGAATATGAGTGTGGTGAATTTTAATGTGGTGAGTTTTAGTGTGGTGAATTTCAGTGTGGTGAATTTTATGGTTGTGAGTTTTAGTGTGGTGAGTTTTAGTGTGGTGAATTTTAGTATGGTGAATTTTAGTGTGGTGAATTTTAGTGTGTTGAATTTTTAGTATGGTGAGTTTTAGTGTATTAAATTTTAGTTTTTCTTTTGTGTAATTGCTTTTGTTCTTGCGTTTTGCTTTTTTTTGGCTTTTTGTTATTGCGTTTGTTTGTTGTATTTTCGCTTTTGTTTTTGCTTTTGTGTTTTTGCTTTCGTGTTTTGCTTTTGTGTTTTTGTTTTTATTTTTGTGTTTCTGCTTTTGTTCTATGTATTTGCTTCTAATTTTGTTTTTCCATCCTTTCTTTTATTTTTCTGTTGTTTTTGAGTTATTGAGTTATTAAACTAAAGCAGTTTACTGCTTTAACTTTTGTTTTTGTGTTTGATTTATGCTTTTGTTATTGCTCTTTTTATTTTTATTTTTTATTAAAGTTTTTTGTTTCATCTTCTTAGCTGGTGGAAGTCCCAAGTTATAACGCATTAAAAGTTTAGGTTGTATGGGAGGTGCCACGCCCCTTTGTCCAATCCCGCCCATGTTACCCTCCGGACTCCATAGTATCCTGGTGCAAAATTACAATTATATCGGTTCAGCGGTTTAGATGTGATGCTGGTACAAACAGACAGACAGACGGACCAAGAGTTTCATATATAGATTCGAAATAGAATTTGCTAGTTCAGATAATATTACAAAAACAAAAGAATAAAAATAATTATATTGGATATTCTAATATTATTCATATTTGTATATAATAAAAAAATAATTTATAATTTTACGAATTAAATTCAGCATTTATTACATAATATCCCAACATCATTAATTTTAATTTAAATTTTCTGTAACTTGACAAGCATTGAAAATGCTGTCTCTATTGACAACAGTCATCATTAAACAGCTTAATTAATACTCATAATTAAAAACTATTTTTCGACTACGACACTACTTAAAAAACAAACAAAAAAACACACACAAAACTATTCAATCCTATGGCTGAAGTGCTTTGTGCGGCGCCAACAGATATCGATGACACTGAGTGCTGTGTCAGCGCGGAGTTGTTGCCACTGCGAAGTTCTGCTCGTTCGCACTTCAAATTTTATTAATGACGCGCGGTTGGCATCACGGTGTCATGGCGCTCATTAACGCGCCAGCCACTACTCGTTGCGCTGTCAATTATTGCAAATCGATGTATGTAGCAATTGATTTTGGGCGCGCACAGCTAGGAACAGAACCAGGGCGAGAGCCAGAGCCAGGACTAGGGACAGAACCGACAACCGGAAGCAGGCATTAGAAGGCATTAATTAATTTCAAGTTATGCTGCTGCTGCGCGCAACTTTTGTCCGCCTGTCAGTTGACATAAAAAGCACATTAGAGCAGAGCACAGCACAGCACAGCGCACAAAGTACAAAGGCACAAAAGCACGAATGAAGTTGGTAGGTTGGGCGTCATTTATCATGCGTTCTGCGATTATGACGCGCACATTTAAAAAAGAAAACGTACAAACACATAATTACGATAAATTTGCATAACTTTTAAAATTTTAATGCTGATCGTCTTAGTGACGAAGACTTTATGACGTTTTTAATTATCTGTTGATGTGTGCACAGCATAGGGGAGGGCAAGAAGAAGTGTGCACAGTTTGGAGAAAGTGTGCACAGTTTGTGTAAAGTGTGCACAGTGCAGGGATGAATGTGCACAGCTTGGGGGAAATGTGCACAGTGCGGCAGAGAGTGTGCACATTTCGTGGGATAGTGTGCACAGTTTGGGTGGCGTTGTGCGACGGGCAACAGTGCTTAAAGCGTTCGATAGCGTGCGCGTGCTCATCGTTGCGCACTTGCAACGTTGCATTGCATCGAGCCAGCAAAGTTTTTCGATTAAAGTTCATAATTACATTGCAATCTGCACACATGCACACCCACACATGATAAACGCATGCACATCTAGATACACTGAACATTCACATGAAGTCGCTTTGCTTGCCGCAGCAGCAGCCGCTTGAATAGCTATTAGAAAACAATTTTTAATTGGAAATCTCTGGCTGCAGGCGTTCTACCGCCCTACACCGAACAGCACTGCCGCTGCATCTGCATCTAGATATGAGTTGAGTTGAGATACTTTTGCACAAAAGTGCGCGCGTATCTTTGAAGACTCCGACGTAGATGCAGTCTGCAAAGTTGCCAGTGATATAACAAGCAGATTCTGCAGTGCAATTCACTCACACCAAGACGGCAGATACAACGACTTTGAAAGGCACAGATACAGCGCACAGATACATGTACTTGAAGATACACACAGGCCGCCGCACACATGTACACGGCGGCATGACTGCCAACACTCAGAGTGCAGTTTGATCCGTGCGCAAACTTTTCGGTTGTCTATCTTTGTGTCTTTCTGTCTATCCAGCTGGCTGTCTGTCTGTCTGTCTCTCAGCCTTAATGTCTGTTTGTTTTCTCTGTGCGTCCGTCCGTCCGTTCACTCTTCCCTTCGTGTCTGTCTATCATAGAGTTGCAAAATAAGTCGGCGAGATTTGCAACATCCTTGACGGTTGGCAGGAATCAGCCGGGATCCGTGCAGGATTTGGGCAGAGTGGCAGGCAGGCATGCAGATAGACAGACAGACGGACGGACATAAAGAAAGACAAGCAACTCATGCACTCCACTGTAATGCTGCATTTGCATAAATGCTGTTTGAATAGCAGCGAATGCATTGTAAGATTTTCAGCAAGGATTGAAACCGTAACCGAAACCGAAACCGATATCCATTTAAAACCGTTTCATTTTTAAAACCGAAACCGTAACCGAAACCGTTATACGAAAATCAGAAATAAACCGATATCCAAAACCGATATAAACGGTTTCGGTTTTATACCGGTTTAAAACGGTTTTGAAAAAAGTATAAAAAGAAACAGAAAAACATATTTTATTTTATATAGAAGATCTTAAGTTAAATGTCATTAATTAAAATTTGGAGTTCCCAAAATAAACAATTTGGTTGTACAAAAATTCACATGTTGTTTTTTGAGAAACGATATTTCCAAAACAACGGTATTTGGTCTAAAATTTGTTTTTTGTTTCATTAATCGAATTAACAACAAAACACCAGCAACTCCAAGCAAAATGATTCAAATTTTAATAATATTGGTTTTTTATTTATTTTATTAGTAAAATATATAGGGGAGCTTGGGGCAAAGTGGGGCAAGAATTTGTTTACATTAGTGATGATTAAAAATTTCTTGTTCTTGCATCTTGTTCTTGCATTTTTTTTGCAAGAACAAAAACGAGAACAAGATCGAGATTTTGCAAAAAAAAGAATAAGAGCAAGTGCAAGACTAAGACTGCAAGAAAAGGAAGACTTGCGTTTTTTTATGATTTTAATGTATTTATTATAATTCATGATATTACTAAATATTGAACAACAAGTAACAATGGAAAGCGTGCAAAATATTTATGAACGTGAACATTAATGAAGATGTGTGTTTTTTTGTTTTTGTCAATTCTAAAGAATATAAGCATCTTAAAAATAAGGCCTGTGAAGCACTTTTGAAGCGGTAAATAACTTTAAAAGTGCTTCAAAAGTCGATTCAAAAAGATAAAACAGACAAAACAATGTTTTTTCTCTTTTCTTCGCTACGCTAGTTCGTACATCGATTGTGCATATGCACTGTGCTATGTACATTATTATTTTTGTTTTACTTTTATATATAGTTTTTTTGTTAATTGTAAAATCATGAAGTAATAAAAAATAATATATGAACATTTTACAGTGTGATATATTTAGCTGATATATTGCTTTTTGTGTTTTTCTTTTTTCACAAATCCGCTGATTCGTTTGAAAGTGCAACAACAACAAAAATGCGAATAAAGCAGCATGCAAGCTGTTGATAGAATTTTTGGCGGAAAATTTTTTGTACCACAAAGAGAACTCGTTGTTGTTGCCAACTAGAGAGCTGTACTAGATACATACATGTAGCGTGGTGCCATGCGTCTGTGTCATGCGTCTGTGTCATGCGTCTGTCTGTTGTCATGCGTCTGTTTATTGCCATGCGATGATACAGTATAGCAACGAAGAGTTGTGAAAGTGTGTGTATAAGAATCGTATTCGTTATTGTTATATTCTCTTCTTTCTGTTAGTATTCGCTTTGTAGCGTTTGAGTTTGAGTTTGCATGGTGTTCGCAAAGAAAAATGTTACTATGCAAGATATTATTTGAGTTCTCTTGACATACGGTACGTGTAGCATACGGATTTTTTAATCTGTGACGAAAACAGAAATATGCCTATACGAAATATTTATTGTATATCGTATAATGTATATCGTCGTTGTAGAACGAAAAGTCACCAAACACATTTTTATGAAAAACTTAATTTTCGAGTTTGTTGATTAATATTATAAAAAGTAATTGATGCATTTTTAATGTTGAAATATCAACTAATAGATTTACATTTTCTTATCAATTGACAGATACATAAAGAAGTTTGTAAAAAATATTTAACATTTTGAAAATGTATTTGGTGACTTTTCCTTCATTTTATTATGGCCTTGAGATTTTGAATTGTCTCATAAACATCACTTGATTTATACAATTATTTTTTATTAGTTAATTCTTGTTAAAATATAATTCAAATTTTTATGTTATTGGTTTTATTTTTTTGTTGGTAAAATGTTGAAGAAATTGAAAATATGGAAAATAAGTAACTTAAATACAATTATTGTTCACCCAGAAAAAAATACTATATAAATAATAGTTTTTTACTATTAAAAATAGTCAATAGGATAAATTATTATTTTAATCAGAAAATACCATTAAATACTAGAAAATACCATGACATTGCCATTGAGTTTATATGAGAATATTTATTTGTTGTATACTATTAAATCAATAATTGTCCTATTGACCAATTTTAATGGGATTTGAGGTAATTTTTTTCTGGGTGTTGAAATTCTATTCGTTTTCATAATTAATATGCAGTTTAAGATATTTGTCTTCGATCTTTTATTTAAAATTTAAAAGATTAAGATTACCATTTCTTGCCTTGCTCTTGCAAATGATCATCACTAGTATACATATATATTGCAGTTTACAGAATTGTTGAAATTTAATTTCTTTAACTTTTATCGATGAAAATTGAAACAGATCATATCTCAGGTTATGTCAAAAAGTTGCTTTTCATTGGTTTGTGGTCACGAATTTATAATTTAAAATTTTTTCTTGGCGTAATCAATTAACTAATTAAATAATTCATATAACACAATATTTTTACTAAAATAACAACAAACATTGTTTAAATTACGTTTTCCACTTTACCCCAATATCATAATTTGAACATAATTTAGCATCATATAAAAAATATAAAATTATTTGAAAAATATGGAAATAAAGAAAATTTATACAAAAACCGAAATCAAAACCGAAACCGTAACTTGAAACCGGTATACCGAAACCGTTTCGTTACAAAAACTTAAAACCGAAACCGTAACCGAAACCGAAACGCGGAAAAAACCGAAACCGAAATCGAAACCGTTATTCGTTTAGGTTTCAATCCTTGATTTTCAGATTTTAGATTTATTTGTTTTTCGTCAGGAGCAGCGCTCATTAAAGCGTCGTTAGCAGGAGTTACCTCCTGCCTTCTTGACTGATGCCACACACACCTGGACAAGAATTTTGGTTGCTGCCATTCAAAACTTTTGTGCTACTTGCACTTTTCCATTTTATTTAATTCAGAAACTCAAATACGAATCGGGCAAAATTACAATCGTTATTCTTCATGGGCAAACAATTGACAATTGAATCATTTAATTTGGTATTCTTTTTGCTTTCGCAACTAAATCTATATTGACTTTTATAGATTCATTTAAATATTTCACCAACCTCATTTTAATATTCCGCCAATAAATTTAATGCATTTTTGTTCAAATATGAGCTTTCATTGAATAGAGGAATTTTTAGTTCAAATATGAATTATGTTTTAAAAGATATTGTTTTTTTATAATTAAGTTTTATAATAAAATAAGAATTTTTAGACGAAGTATGAATTTGAAATGAATATATGAACTTTGCTTCTATTTTGAATTTATATTCAAATATGAATTTTAAATAAATATATAAATTTTAAGTGAAAATATGAATTTTAAGTAATAATATGATTTTTATTTCAAATGTGAACATTTAATTCCAAAATTAATTTATATTTCAAATAAAAAATTTAGTTCAAATATTAATTTTAATGAATATATGAATTTTTGGTTCACATATGATTTGAATGAAAATATATTTTTTTTATTCAAATATGAATTAAAGTGGATATAAGATAAGAATTATTAGATCAAATAAATATTTTTAATGAAAATATCAATTTTTATATCAAATCTGAATTTTGAATACAAAGATGAGTTTTTGACCAAAATATGATTTTTTGTAACAAATATGATTTTTCAGTGAAATAAGATGTTTTTGGTCAAAATATGATTTTTTAGATTAAATATGAATTTTAAGTTAATATATGAGTTTTTATTATAAATATGAATTTTTAGTTCAAAAATTTATTTTTATATCATATATAAAATTTAGTTCAAAAATGATCTATTAGTGAAAATATGAATTTTCAGTTCAAATATCAATTTTAAATGAATTAAAAAAAATGTTGGTTCAAATATGAATTTTATGTTAAGTGAATTTTTAGACCAAAAATGAATTTTAAGTGAATATATTTGATTCATAGACCATTTACGAATTTTAAGTAAAAATACGAAATTTTGATCAAAATATGAATTTTTAGCTCAAATATGAATTTTAATTGAAAATTTAAATTTTTATTGTAAATATAAAACTTAGGTTCAAGAATGAGTTCACAGAAAAAAAATGTACATCATATTGATGAATTCCGTTCTTCAAGACATGATTCATTGTATTGAAGAACCATTCATAATATTAATTACTAACGACATCCATGTTATGAATGCGATCATAAATATGATGTACGCTTGGTAACTTTCGAAAAAGTGTTCTTCAATATGATGAACTGTATGTGAAGAATACGTTTCATCATATTAATGAACCAAAATATTAAATACAACATATATGTTCTTCATATAGAAGAATGCATTCATTGCTGTTTTCGTTCATGTTTTGCCGTACTTCTCAATTAGTAGTTCTTGTGTGATATTTCTTATTTAATGCTTGCTCGACATGCATAAATTAGTAAAATGTTCTAAATATATTTATTATAATTACAACTTTTTGTTAATAAAAAGTTATATTTATAAAAAAAATATTTTTGAAAAAATTTTTGTTCGAACAAATTTTTTTTTTTCGAAATTTTTTTTTTTAATAACTTTTTTTTTGAATTTTTTTTTTCGAACAAATTTTTTTTTTTTTTTGTTTCGAACTTTTTTTTTCAAACATTTTTTTTTTTTGGAACAATTTTTTTTGTCCATTTTTTTTTTTTTTGGGATAATTTTTTGTAAATTTTTACTGTTATTTTTTAAATAAAATTTTTACACTATTTTTTCGAATTATTTTATAATTTTTTTTTTTTTTGGAAATATAATGAATAAATTCATCAATATGACGATTCAAATTCATTGTATTGAATATTTTGTTCATATATATAATGAATACATTCATTAATATGTCATTTAATGAACTGTGGTATCAATATGATGAATCTGGTAGTTGGTGAAAAAATTCATAATATTTATGAATAAATTCATCATATTGAAGAATTTTTTTTCTGTGTTTTTAGTGCAAATAAGGTTTTTTTTTTTTGTTCAAATACGAATTTTAAGTGAAAATAAAATTTTTTATTAATTATGAATTTTAAGTGAAAATATGATTTCAAATATGAAAATTTAGTGCAAAAATTAATTACACTACCCAACACGATTTTTGCCATGAACACCCTATACATCAATTCTATATAATTAGGTGCTGGGTTTAACTGCATACTCAGTTTTTTTCTAATGCATAACGTTTATGAGAAAATTGCAAAAGTATTTTTAAACCGTTCTCACTCACTACTTAGAATAAACTAATATATAGTTCTGTGCAAAAATAGTTTAACAAAAAAATTTAAATGCAAATTTTCTTTAAATTGTCCAGGCTAATTTTAATATACTAATCAATGCTAATATTCTAATAAGTTTTTAAGATAATTGGATCTAAACCCGGAAATATTAAAGCCATGCTCACCCACTACTTAGAATAAAAATATAGTTCTGTCAACCAATAATTAATCAGAAAAAGTTAAACGCAATATTTCATAAAATTGTGTAGGCTAATTTTAATATACTATTAATTGCTAATATTCCAATAAGTTTCCAAACACTGAAAATTTTGATTTTTTTTATCACTTAGTATTTAACAATTTACAAAAAAAAATATTTATGGTTATGAAGAGCATAGTCCAAACTAACTATCCAAATTACTAACTTTTTTCTACTTGAACCACTTTATAAAATATGCCCTGAGTACGTAATTTTGAAACTAATTTATATAATCAATTTTGAAAGAAAAAATTAATATCCATACTCTGAAAATATTTTTACTTTAAAGCATTCTTATTGCAAACTCATTTTTTACCTATTATGGGTTAAACTGCTATCTTGCAGTAATTTGTATGTAAAATACAGAAGCATTTTAAAATTAAACAGTTCTTAATGTAAACCGTGTTGATAGGGCATATTTTGAAAACGAGAACCGATACACAAAAAGTTAGTAATTTTCGTCGTTAGCTTGAACTATGTACAACAAAACCATAAATAATTTTCTTATTTAGCATTACGTCCAAAATGCTAAAAAAATCATCAAAAAGTAGTCTAAAAAAATAAATATTTTTCGAGTTTAGATTCTTATCTTTTGAAAACCTATCGCAATAATAGTATTTGCCAGTATATTATAATTAGTCTTGATAATTGAAAGAAAAATTACATGTACAGTTTTCTGGAAAAGCGGTTGTGTCAGGAACTATATTTTTTTAATTAAAAAAAGTGGCGGAAAAGGGCCTTAAAATTCGAGAGTAATTTTCTTAAAAAGATTACGTAATAAAAAAAAACTGAGTATGCACTCAAAATCAGCAATCTCGAATTATATAGAATTGATATATAGGAAGTCCATGGCAAACAGTTTTACTCGTTTTGTTGAGTAATGTTATTAGTGAAAATTCGAGTTTTTAGTTCATAATTGAATTTTAATTCAAAATATGATTTAATTTCTTCATATTAATAAAAAAAGAAGATTTTGCTGACAATAGGATTTTATAGAAAATGTGATTTTAAAGAAAATAGTATTTTATAGGATTTTATAGAAAATTTGATTTTATAGAAAATAGGATTTTATAGAAAATAGGATTTTATTGAAAATAGGATTTTATAGAAAATAGGATTTTATAGAAAATATGATTTTATCGAAAATATACATATTAGTGTCTTTCAATCAATTGAAAGAATATAAAAAATATCAGAATTTTTAAATAATTTTAAAATAGTTTAGATATTTTACGATAAATACACCCAAATCAACTGAATTTTTTAACTCCTTTATGCTAGAACTGACTTTAAAACGGAATTTCAAATAAGCTTCGCATATATTCTATCGAAATTCAAATTCTCTACACATTTTCGCTTGCTCTTGCAATTTAATTTAAATCTATCTGTAGATATGTTAATTTTAAAGCAATACCAAATCAAAGTTAGATTGAAAGTATATTTATTTAATACCGATTTAAATTCGTGCGCTTCGCTGCTCCTCTCCTCTCCACGTGCGACGCGGCGCCACAGTCGAGATTGTCAAGAACTGCTTATTTGGTTAATTATTTCGTAGTAATTTGAAGACGCCATGTTTACTCATTTCGGCACAGCACGATATCCCAGCGGGAATTTGCCTGTGGTCGGGGTGAGCTTAGCGCAAGGCTGCTTCACTCTTTGCCCCGCTCGCTCTGATCTTCGCCGCTCCAATGTGCTTCACTGCTTGCGGCAACAAACAGCACCCTTTGGAAAAACACAGCCAAGAAGTCAAATTAATATTTGAGATTATTTCGTCTGGCTTGTCTGCACCGCGAGTAGATTGCGTCCCCTCGTTTCTCTTGGTCCCCTAAAACTTAATGAACGACGACGAGCGCAACAGCGTCCTTTTCTTCTACTTCGTAATCCTGGGATTGTCGCTGACTAAGGCGTTGACAGCGCAGTCTGCTTCTCATTTATATGGTTTATAGAGAAATTTTTTCTATTTTTTTTTCGAGTGCTTAAATTTCTCATAAATTGTGGCAGAGCATTAAATAATACTGCGAAATCACCGCGCGCTCGTTACGAACAAGTCGAACGTGCGACTCGAAAAATTAGGGCGCTTTGTACGAATTGACCGACCCAACCGTTCGACCCCGAGCGCGGGGATTTGCGTTGGCATGAAAATCCAAGTAGAGCCAAGAAGTTCGACAGTGCTGCACCCGACATGAATTTTAAAATTTCAATTGATTGTTCAATTGTACAATGCTCTCGGTCTGCCTCTCTGCTTTGCGGCTCCTCTTTATACTGACTGGGCGCTGCGTGAGCCAAAGCTACTTCGGTCCGTCGATCCGTCGTTCGGTTGATGTACTGTTGTGTCCTGGTGTCTTGGTCTATTTTACCAAATGCTTCCTAATAAAAAGCAGATATTCCATTCGTTTGCACTGAGTCTTGGCCCACTTTGCGTTGCTGTTGACACAGCGACATCTATTTTTCGGTTTTCGGAAAGTTTTTCGAAAGTTTTACACGGACCGACAGCAAATGGTGCAATCCGTAGGACGCGGTAGATTGTGCGCGCGGCACTAATGAGCTCGAGTCCGACAATAAAACGTGCAAAAACCAGGCCAAAATGAAACACTATTGTTAGGGAAATCGATTTGTGTCTATGAGCATGCTGCGTGGCGTTGACATCAAATATGTAGTTTCAGATATTTTATGTTATTTTCGGCATTCTTTTCTACTACAAGGTTCAATTTAGAATTAGCTAGTATTTATAGAGAATTTGCGGTACCATTCATTGACTCATTTGGGCTCTTATTATATATAGAAATTGAAAAATATTTAACCTCAGATTATGATTTTATTGATTTCAGAATTCATCTGATGTAAATCACGTCGAAGTTGAATTAAATAATATTTTCAAAGCTTCCAAGATTTTCCGAATCTTCAAAAATATCAAAATATAATAAGCCCTTCATCGGTTTGAATCACTCATTATTTGCCAAAAGATTTATATCTAAACTTATATGGGAATGGGGCATTACCACACATAAAATATTTTAATTGGACTCCGATTACATATAATGTGAAATTTATGTCTAAACATTTGCATATTTCGATATTGGCTTCTTCTGATAAATTTGAAGATTATTTACCGATGTATTATTTTTTCTCCTGTTAAAGGTTAACATTTCTCCAATTTAGATCTTATCTTAGACTAGCTGGACCCGTGCACGGTTCGTGCAAAGATTTTGTGAATTCAAATATATGGAGTGATTTTATTAAAAAAAAAAGAATATTTTTATTATTTATTTTCGATAGTCTAATTGAGTTTGTTTGGTGGGTTCTTCTATATATTCCAAATTGTAAGTAAATTTTGTGAGGAGGTTTTTTGTTTTTGTGTTTGTGTTTTGCATTTGTGTTTTTGCTTTTGTGTCTTTGCTATGTTTTTGTTTTTTTTCTTTTGTGTTTTGCTTTTATATTTATGTTTGTGTTTTTGCTTTTGATTTTGTGTTTTTGTTTTGTTTTTGTTTTAATGTTTTTGATTTTCATTTTGTGTTTTTGCTTTTATGGTTCTGCTATTGTTTTTGTGGTTCTCTTTTGTTATTTGTATTTGCTTTTTTGTATTTTGTTTTTGTGTTACCATCTTTTGTTTTGTTTTTATTATTCTGTTTTTTTTGAGAGATTGCTTTAGTTTAGCTTTTGCTTTTGTTTTTGTATTTGACTTTTGCTTTTGTGTTTTTGGTTTTGTATTTTTTTTTTGTAATTGAGTTTTTTTTGTTTTATCTTGTTAGCTGATGTAAGTCATAAGTTATAACGCGTTGGAAGTTTAGGTTGTATGGGAGGTGCCACGCCCCGTAGTTCAATCCCACCCATATATAGCCTATGTCACCCTTCGGACTCCACAGTATCCTTGTGCAAAATTTCAGTCCAATAAGTTCAGCGGTTTAGACGTGATACTGGAACAAACAGACAGACGGACCAAGAGTTTTATATATATAGATTTTCATTGTGGCGACGATTGAAGTTTTTTTTTGCTTAATCAATAAAATTATTCATACAGCACAATATTTTGACTAAAATTACAAAAAAAAACATTCTCTAAATTACGTTTCCCACTTTACCCCAGAAAATGTTTCTTACTTTACCCCAATATTGCAATTTGAACATAACTTAGCACCATTTAAGCAATCTTGAATTATTTGCAAGCCCCGTTTGTATTTCAAAAGATATACAATATGTGTTCATTTTAAATATACCATCTTAATTAAAAACGATAAAATTCTCACCGAACTCTTAAAAACTTTCAAAAATATTTCATTTCACTTGTTCTCGAAATGCAATAAAAGATATTAATTTTATTAGAACCATGGATGAAAAAGTTGATGGTATATTAAAATTCTCTTGACAGTAGTTTTTATTTTTGTAAATGCAAAGACTTGTCCAAAAATTGTAACTTCCCACAATACCCCATGTCTCACTTTACCCCGGGTTCCACTATCTAATAGGGATCAACAATATTTTATACGTCCTTGGTTCATTTAAGCACCGTATATTTTAAAGGCATATCGTCGGTGATACTGCAAAACCGCCTAACGACATGTGCACAAAAATGCATACTTTTGTGTTATAATTGGATTTTTAATGCTATGTTTATCGAATAAATAAGATAAATGCCATTATAAGTTATGATATATTTAATTTTGTTTGAATTGAGACTGAAAATAGTTTTGTTTCTTCTGTAAAATTAATGTTGTAAGAGGTATACGAACATGTGGATAGGCGGTTTTACAGTATCACCGACGATATGTACAATGGAAAGTTTTCTAGGGAAATATTCGGCCACTATTCGATTATATCGTGTGTTCTATCGTAGTACTCGTGCATAGAACATAGTCCACCTCTTCATTGTCCACTCGGCTCACAACAGAATCATGCTTTATAGAGGAGAGAATTCGTACTTCAGTCGTTTGTGGAACAATCTCCGTGCATCTGTTTATGCGATAAATTTGGCATGTATAAATTAAAGATAAACAAAGACCAGAGTTACTTTATTTTCCACACACCTTTTAATATTTACCTTAAGCCAACCGATTCCTGGAAATACTATTCCTTCGAAATCGAATAAGTTTATGCGATATGCGATAAATTTGACATGTATAAATTAAAGATAAACAAAGACCAGAGTTACCTTATTTTCCACCCACCTTTTAATATTTACCTTAAGCCAACCGATTCCTGGAAATACTATTCCTTCGAAATCGAATAAGTTTAGTGATGAGGCAAATTTAAGAAAGAGAACAATATAGTCTTGTTGTTAATCTTGTTCTTACATGATCGTTCTTGCTCTTGCATCGAAGAGAATGCGAAAAATAGTCTTGCATTTTTGGCTCATCATTTTGTCTTATCAGGTGTATCCTTTAACTATAATTATTATCTATCATATTTATATATTCAATCGAAAGCAGCATCATAGTAAAGTACATTATTCTTTTCTATTTTAATAGTATACGGGATTAATATAGAATAGGCCAAACTAATAGTCTTCTTGGATTCTTGTTCTCGCTAGAAGTTAAAGATTAATTTTCAACGCATTTAAATTTGAGTTGAAGTCAAAATGATGTCTTGTGGTCAACGATATCATTGCACGATTTGAACCCACGAAACTTTTCAAAACTTTGAATCAGATTTTTGAATAATCTTTGCTAGTTAAAATTCCAGTACCAAAAACAAAAGGGGTTTATATGAAGTACTACTTGAGTTCACGCAAAAGATGAATGATAGTCGGGTTGCTTTAAATTCAAAGCAGTTTTTCAAGAGTCAGCCAGTCAGTCCTTCAGTTAGTCCGTCACTCAGTGGTAATGCTGCTGTTTTGAATAAATACAACAGCGCACAAAGAACGGCACCGCACCGCACGGCGCGGATGAGTTGCAATTTAAAAGTTTTAAACGTGCTCCGTAAACTTTGAACAAAGTGCATCAATCTGGCAGCGCTGACTGCAGTAAGAACACGAGTGCTAGAAGAGCGCCAACGAGCAATCGACAAACACGTGCAGCATCATTCTCCCAAAAAAAAACTCTCTACCAAAATTACAGCCACTCAAACGTCAACCACAGCAAACTAATGGACGTATTTGCTCCACTGTACGCCCAAAGGATGTTGCCAACAACAATTAAAACCCATGGCAAAGCAAAAAAATAGAAGGGAACACAAAAAAATACCCCGACTTACTTCAATTAATTTGCATGCCAAGGTCACGGCTCGCTAAACGACGATGCAAACCTTTAACACCACCTACTGCCTATTTCACCAGCTCCATCTCAACCCCATCTTCTAGAAAACACACACAAAAGATGACAAAAGGATAACGCAAGAAACAATGTTGACAACCCTACGCCATTCGCAGGCGAACGCTTTGTTCGCTTGATTTTGACATTTATTAGCATTGCAAGGTGGCAACAATGGGCGGGGGCGGTTGGTTGGATGGTTGGTTGGTTGGTGGCGGCAGGTTTTCGAGGTGCTTGAATAAGCACTTTGCCTGACAAGAACAATAAACACCGCGCGAACAAAGAACTTGGCAAATATTTGGGCGGAAGGAGGTATTGGGTTAAGTCATGGTAATGAAAATGGGCATGGACGTGGGGTTGGACGTTTTTGCTGCTTCATTCAGACAAATTAAAATTTAAATTTGTTTGTATTATACGAAAATCCTAACAGACACGTGGACCTAAAGTAAAAGAACAAAAAAACCTGTATAAAAGTTCAGAGATATGAAGTACGGCAGAATGTAGAAGATGTAAAGTGAATAAATAGAAGTAGAACATGACACAGCCACTTAGTTTTGGAGAATTCGATGCTCGAAGTGAAACCAAATACGCGACCATCAAAATGAAAACCTTGATAGTGGTATCCATGCGGTTTACATGACGACCCCATCGGTTCGCATGACGTGTGTCGTCTCACTCTCACCACACCACACCACACCTCAACCATAACAGACAAGACCAGAATGTCGTAGATCTGGCAGCGGCTGTCTCCGTCAGTTTGACAGCATAAAATTGCGGACAGGTTGACAGGCTTTTGTGTTAAAGACTGTCAGACATGTCGTACGTAGAGCACGCAGTGAAAGTGAAGAGTTTATGCATTTATTTAATTAAATATTATCATGTGCGTATTTTAAACTGTTTGTCCCTTTTGTTAAAATTTTCATTTTCAAATGTAATACAGTGAATATATTTTAAATTCATTAGTGATATTATGGAAACCATATATTTTATGCAATAAATAATTGATACATTTTAATATTTTGGACTTTGACTTCTCAGCAATTTGAATTTTCTGTCGGATTTCTGATTTCTGTATTCTGATTTATTGTATTCCATTGAGAATACTTCAGATAATATATTTAAAAAACCCAATGAAATTTGGATGGAAATGACCAACGATATGACCAATAAACGAAAAAAAATTAAATTCATTTAGTATGGTTTTTCATTAAATAAAATATATATAAAGGAGTTTTCAATGAGAGCGCTACAAAAAACGGTTTTGGATATCAATGAAATTCTTTATTCCTGTAAAAGTACGTTCTTTAATGCATTGGATTGTTGAAAGTTAAACAATTCCTTCTGCGACATATCTGCCTCAGACAAAACTTTCCCGGAAACTACCCCCACGCACAACATTACTAGGCAATTCGTTCAAGAGAAAATTACGATACGAGACAACTCTTTCTCCAAAAAACTTCTCAGGTCTAAGCTATCGATTAAAATTATAAATTTTTTACTACTTTTTCAATTTTTTTGTTAATTCCCTTTCAAAATAATTTTGGTCCTGTCTTTTTTTAAAACGTTTTCTTTAAAATAAAATCTCCTATAAATTTGTCTGTAATTCGTAAGTTTAACATATTGAGACGTACCCAATATAAGAGTCTGAAAAAAGTTAGTAATTTTGATCGATATTTCGAATTTTTTTCTGGATAAGTAACAATTTTCTTAACTGGTATTAAATGCTAAGAACTAGAAAAAATAGTATTAATATGGGCTAAAAAAATCAAAATTGTTCTTGTTTAATTCCAAATATGTTAACAACGAATAGGAATTATATCAATAATTAGTATAATGAAATTAGTTTTGACAATACAAAGAAAAATTGCCTTTAAAGTTTTTTGGAAAACTAGTTTTGTGAAGTACTCTATTTTATTTGTTATAAATAGTGGCTCAATTACAATATCATTTTTTTAAAACGTTATAAAATAGAAAAAATAGACAAAATGAGCATTCAAAAATAAATAGAAATGATGTATGCCATTTCCATGGGAATATTTTAAATAAAATAAGTAATTTGACACCATATAGTCCGAAGCCACTTGCATCAATTGAGAAATGCCTATTGTATTTTGTACTAAACACAAATTGGTAGGGAACTGACAGGCATAGGTAGGGTATGATAGCCAAACAGTGTAAAGTAGACAATGTGCTGGAAGCAAAATGGTAGGAAAAGGTAGGGAGCATAAACATATAACATAATTCATCAGTTCCCATCCATCCCACACAGTACCAAAAACTTCTTGTTGTACAATAACACCGACGAATTTTGTTTGTTAAATTTTCGCAAAAAACTCAAACGCTTCGATTCTCTATTGCTGGATTCGCATATGTTTTCTGAAGGAACTCCGAATTGTTTGTTATTGTGTTTGCAATTTTCCCCAAAAAGTGATTGCAGAAAGCAATAACAAAACACGTGTGTATTAAAAACAACATGTGTTTGTTTTTGTACAGCAAGAAGTTTTTGTTTCGGGCGTCATGACGGTTAAAACTATTCGCTGTGCACTTTTGATGATTATGTTGATATCAGCAATAATCTTCTGCAATACGCAAATCCATGCCAATACGGCACATTTTCACGTTTTAATTAAAACAATTCTCGTTGCAAACCGACGAAAGTAAACACCGATTTTTACAAATGACAAAAATTTTCAATACTGACAAATTTTGAAGGAAAAATTGATATTTCAAAAATTTCAGTCGACAACTTGTTGATCAATCATTTAAAACTTCAAAACAAAAACTTTTTATAAACTAAATTTTCTGTCGATAACTTGTTGATCAAGCTTTAAAAATTTTAAAACAGAAATTCCTACACAATGTGTATGCCTGCTACTCACAGGCTACCTTTCTCTTCCAAATTCTAGCTATAAAGATACCTTTCAAAACTTCACAACCAAAACTTACAGAAAAATGCTTTTGCATACTAGGAGTGGGCTTGAACATACCAGTTTGCGGCGTAGATGCTGCTTTAGGGAGCCTGCTTATTTTCAAAAATTCAAAATGCCTGCTATGCAATGTGTATTTCCTACCATATTCCTGTCAGTTTTCCTCAAAACTACTACTATAATACCAGTTTCCTTTCATATTTTTTGTCTGGGGCGACAATAAACAGAAGTTCATTATAATTTATAAATATAAAATACCCGTACCTAAACTTACCTGGGGTTAAATGGGACATGTGTAATGGGACATGTGTAATTCTCAAATGATTCCTCATATGGCATTAACTATTTCATACATGGTTAAAATAAAATTTATTCCTTTTCATAACATTTCGAGAACAAGTAAAAAAAATGTTTTTAATGTTTTTAAGTGTGTGTTTTTTGCTATCAAAAAGTATGAATTTTATCGTTTTGAATTAAGAAGGTATATTTAAAAGGATCGTATATTGTACTTGAAATACAAAGGGGTTTTGTTAATTGTATTTTAATTCAATGGTGCTAAGTTATTATCAAATTGCGATATTGGGGTAAAGTGGGCAACAATTTCTGGGGTAAAGTGGGAAACCCTTTCTGGGGTGAAGTGGGAAACCCTTTCTTTGGTAAAGTCGTAAACACATTCTAGAGTAAAATGGTAAACAATTTTTGGAGTAAAGTGGGAAACGTAATTTTAGCAATGTGTTTTTGTAAACTTGTGTTTGTGAAAACATGTGTCCTTTGTCACTCAGAATGTTTTGTCTAGGAGTAAATGCACCTTTTTTTATTTATTAACTACTGAGATGTTTATGAATTTATACATTTTCATCTTCTTAATTGTTCTTGCATTATCATTATTTTATTTATTACCGTATTGTAATATTTTTTATTCTTAATATATTTGACTTTGTTATGAAAAAAACAAAACATGAAGAAGAATAAAAAATTTTGAAGTTTCCCACTTTACCCTAACATTTTTGTTACAAGTCCGAAATTAAGCTGTTGTGAAAAATCGCGCAAAAATCATTAAAAAAAATATAAATTGTATTCTGTTAATGCAAAAAGTTAGATCATGAACCAGTCTATGGAATAAATCATTTAAAAGAATTTAAAAAAATTATTCGAATGTACTTTTTTTGGTAGATAATCAAAACGTGCCCTACTTTACCACTACACATATGAAATAAAAGCTTTCTAGAATTCCTATGGTTCAAAATAGTCCCAAAAAGAATTATCGTTGAAAATTATAAAGGGAAATAGCTCTGAAAATACGAAAGAACTATATCAGGCAACAATTGTACGGAGAAGAATGGTCCGTAACATGATAATATTTTTATTATTTTTTAAAGAATTTTTCATAGAACTCTAATTTATTTCTTTCTAAATGAAATTTGTAATTTACTGAAATGCATATTATTTAAGACCCTTCTCACTTTAGGACCTACTACTTAATTAAGCTGGGAAGCTGTAGTACAAAAGTTCCAAAAATACTACAAAGTATATGAACTCATTAGATTGAAACACCAATGCCTAGTGATATCAAGATAATCGTCACTCTCCATTAAATGTATTTCCCCCCCCCATAAAGCCGTTTACAATTAAGCAACGACTACGTTTATCATAATCGCCGACAGCAACTCATACAAAAGCCATTTGCCCAAGGGGACATCAACAAATTTTAAGTTGTCGCTGAAATCCTCATTAGCTCGCTACATTCGCAACGCATTTCGAGAGCCGTAGGTTTCATAATCCGGTAAGAGTCGCAGCAGCCGTTGCCACAACGTTGCTAATTGTGTTGGAGTAGCGCTTCTCCAACTGCTCAGGACAGTGCCAAACATATTCTATACACCAAACACAGACATAGTTGATTTGTGTTGTTGTGTTAAGTATTTTTATTGCCACATTCATTACCCGAAAAGTGCTTAGCGACCAGGCGTCGAGATGCAGCCTTGGATTGCAATTGGACCAAAGACCGACCGACCGACCACCAACCACCCGTCCAAGGGATTAAAGTGGCATTAGCGCAGTGAGACCAAGTGTCCACACACAGCCACAGACACACATGAAGACAACATGAGCTCAAGCGATCCTTTCAACTGTCTTGTACACACTATATATTCGACTCGTATGTGTGTCCTGCGGATTCATTCCTTTCAGTTACTTAAATGGACATGAATTTCTGAGTAACTCGGACCCAACCATACAAGATGCGGATTAAGGATGCTCGTACGTATGTTGCTCAAGACGTAGATTGGCGCAATGAGTGACACAAATACAACAGCATAAATATACTACATCCTTAAGGACGATTGACGATGGTGCTTTCAGTGGGTGGTGCGTGGCAGCTGCTCCAGCTGATGTACTTTATCCCAGTTGGTATTGTCATCAATCATTTCAGAATGGTTTCTATATGCTTTTACAAAAATATCGCAGACCGATATAATATTTGCAATATAATATTTGACCGATATAATATCGTATTGAACATTTTCATACGGAAAATTTACAAAAAAATTATCCCAAAAAAAATTTTTGGACAAAAAAAATAGTTAAAAAAAAAAGTAAAAAAAAAAAAAAAAAATCGAAAAAAAAATTTTCGAAAAAAAAAATGTTCGACAAAAAAATTGTTCGAAAAAAAAAATTTTATTTTTTTAAATATATTTTTTATAAATATAACTTTTTATTAACAAAAAGTTGTAATTATAATAAATATAAATTTTACTAATTTATGCATGTCGAGCAAGCATTATATAAGAAATAACACACAAGAACTACTTGAGAATTGAGAAGTATGGCAAAACATGAACTAAAAAAAAATATGTTGGAAGAAATTTGATTTAATGAACAGCATTCTTCAATATGAAGAACATATATGTTGTATTTTATATTTTGGTTCATTAATATGTATTCTTCACATACAGTTCATCATATTGGAGAACACTTTTTCGACAGTTACTAAGCGTTCTTCAAATTTATGATAGCATTCATAACATTGATGGCGTTAATCATTAATATTATGAATGGCTCTTCAATACAATGAATCCTGGTTTGAAGAACGGAATTCATCAATATGATGGACAATTTTTTTTCTGTGGATTCAATTCCCGGGATTCAATACATCTATGATCAGATGTTTGAGGAAATGGTTATATAATTTTTGTAGACATGCTTATGAAATAAAGAAATGCGAACATAGAAATAAAACTGCTTCATATTGATGAATTTTATTCTTCAAACTATAATACATTTTATTTGAAATATAAGTCATAATACCGATTACTATTGAGCATCAATATTATATATTAATCATCAATTTGATGAATGACTGAAAAAGGTGTTCTTCAGTTTGAGGAAGTGTATGTGAGGATTACGTTTCATCACATAAATGAACAAATACATAAGACAGAAAATTAATGTACTTCATAATGAAGAATGCTGTTCATTAAACCAAATTTCAATGAAAATATTTATTTTATTGTTCATTTTATGCATATTTCAAGTTCTTAAGTGGTTTTAGTTTATTATTTTTCTATATTCTTAATGCTTTATCGTCATTGCACATTTCAGTAAAATGTTTTGTAATATTTATTTAAAATCACAACAATCACAAAATATATTTTAAGAAAATAACGGACATATATTTTTTAAACAAACATATTTTGTTTTACTATTCTTTATTTTCGAAAAAAATATTTTTTTTTGCGTACACATTTTTTTCGAAATTATTTTTTTTTTATTTTCTTACAAAATAATTTTATTTCTGTAAAATATTTTTTTTTAATTTTCGAAATTTTTTTGTTGTTTTTTAATATTCGAAAAAAATATTGTTCATATTTTTTTTAAATTATTTATTTTGATAAATTTGAAAACATTTTTTGTTTATTAATTTTTTTATTTCAGAAAGTTTTAAAAAAATTTCGGTCATACATTTTTTTTAAACAAACATATATTTTTTTTACTCTACTTTATTTTTAAGAAATATATATTTTTTTTGTACACATTTTTTTCGAAATATTTTTATTTATTTTCTTACAAAATAATTTTATTTTGACCAAATATTTTTTTTTAATTTCGAAATATTTTTATTATTTTTTAATATTCGAAAAAATATTTATTAAATTTTTTTTTAAAATATTTATTTTGCTAAATTCGAAAATATTTTTTATTTATTAATTTTTTTATTTTAAAAAGTTTTAAAAACATTTCGGTCATACATATTTTTTAACAAACATATTTTTTTATTCTACTTTATTTTCGAAAAATATATTTTTTTTATTTTCTTACAAAATTATTTTATTTCGGTCAAATATATTTGCGTTTTTTTTTTATTTTCGAAAATTTTTTTTATTGTTCTTTAATATTCGAAAAAATATTTTTTCATATTCTTTTAAATTATTTATTTTTATAAATTCGAAAACATTTTTTGTTTATTAATTTTTTTATTTCAGAAAGTTTTAGAAAAATTTCGGTCATACATTTTTTTAAAAACAAAATATTTTTTTTACTCTACTTTATTTTCGAAAAAATATATATTTTTTTTAGTACACATGTTTTCGAAATTATTTTATTTATTTTCCTACAAAATAATTTTATTTTGAACAAATGTTTTTTTTTTATTTTCGAAATTTTTTTATTATTTTTTAATATTCGAAAAAAATAATTTTTCAATTTTTTTTTAAACATTTATTTTGAAAAATTCGAAAATATTTTTTATTTATTAATTTTTTTATTTTAAAAAGTTTTAAAAACATTTCGGTCATACATTTTTTTTAAGAAACATATTTTTTTACTCTACTCTATTTTCGAAAAATATATATTTTTTTTATTATCTTACAAAATTATTTTATTTCGGTCAAATATTTTTTTTTATATTCGAAAAAAATATTTTTATTTTTGATAAATTCGAAATCATTTTTTTTTTTAGAACAAACATATTTTTTACTCTACTTTATTTTCGAAAAAAAAAATTTCTTTGAAAATACATTTTTTTTTTAATTATTTTTTTATTTTCTTAAAAAAAAATTTGTCTTTCATATATTTTTGCGTTTTTTTAACTTCAAATTTTTTTAAATTGTTTTTTTTTATATTCGAAAAAAGTATTTTTTGGATATATATTTTTTTATTTCTTTTGATAATTCGAAAACAATTTTTTTTTTTACTTTCGAAAGCTTTTTTTATTTTCAAAAAAAAAAAATCATCCAAAAGTTTTATGGAAATTATTTTTTTTTTTAGTTTTCTAACAAAATAATTCTAATTCGGTCAACATACATATATTTATTTTCGATTTTTTTTTTTTTTAACTTCGAAAAAAATATTTTTTCCGATTTTTTTTTTTTGATAAATTTGAAAAAAGAATTTGATTTATTTATTTTGATTTTTTTTTATTTAAAATATTTTTTATGATTTTTTCAAATTAGTCTCAGGAAAATTTGAGAAGCAAACAGTATTTAACAATTAAAGAACATAAACCTTATAAGAATTATAAATACAAAAAAATTTGTAAATGGAGACAAATTTTGTTTGAATAAAGAATATGAAAATCATTTAAAAAAATACAATTTCAGTTCAATGAATGAGAAAAAATTCATTACATAGATGAATAAAATCAGTATGTTGTAGAAATATTTAAGAAATGAAGAAATCCGAATGTCAATTCCTGTTGGGATGCAGTTCATATGGCACTTCTGTGTATTTCTGCAAGCGACAAGGTTACTCGTTCGACCAGAATGAGTGCTGGACCATGTCACGGGGTCTCGGCGTCTCATCGGGTTGAGCCATTGTGTCGGACGCTTCCGGGAAGAGAAGTCTTCAATACAAACACTTGTGCTCATTGGCAAACTTGTATTAATCGCCAGACGTCAAATCATTTTTCATTTGACCAAATTTATTTGACATTTAAGACAAAAACAAGTACGAGACATGGACATATTGGCGACACGACGGCGCAGCGTTTGTATGCGTTTGTCGACAAACGGGCAGAGCACCGGCAGAGTACAGGCAGAGCACTACATCTTTGGGGACCATAGGGAATCGAGACGATCCAAACTGTACTGAACTGAACAACGAATCCTTGTGCTTGTCATCAATCTTATTTAATAGTTGTTCGCACAATTGAATTATTGTATGTGTCAGCTGCTTATGTGTTTTGTGTACATGTGTGTGTGTGTGTTATATATGTATGTGAAACTGTTTGCTCTGCTCCACTCCGCTCCTCTACGTTTTGGCAACAACACTGACATCGATATCGACATTATTGGGCAAAATTAAAACAATTTGGACAGCATTCCCGATAAATAAAACATGTCATGTTGTTATTGTTGTCCAAATTTACGACGCGCTGCTCCTCGGTGCCATCGCAAATATGTCCGATGTCCGTTGTCCAAATGGAATTGGTGTTAATAAATATAAATCAGCAATTGTATCGCCTTCGCAGTCCCAAAAGCCCCGGGCGATTGTTGTCGGCATTGGGGGAGATGTTTGTTGTGCTGTATTTTGAAATTTTTTCAATGGCTCCCAATTTACGAAATTCAACAAACATGTGTTTGTATTTTTTTTTTTTTACTTTTTAAAATTCGCATCATATTTCAACATTTTGTACAATAGATTTTTAGTTAGTTCATGATTAGGGATGAGTTAGTCGAATTCGTGGAAGTGTACTTCATGTTATTTGAGTCGAAGAGCAGAATCCATAGAAAAAATATTCTTGTTAGCCCAAACAAAAAAAAAATGTGCACCCTGTTCTTTTATTATATATTAAATATTTTTCAGCATTTTTTGATAAAATTCAGAGCCTTTATCAGAAATTAAAATAACTCTAAGTAGTATGAGACTCTTACAAATGCCAAGGCACTAAAATATAGTAAAAATACTCAACTCGATTTTTTATACGGACATTCGTACATCAATTCTATATAACTCTAGATTGCTGATTTTGACTGTAATCTCTGTTTTTTAGGATTTTGTAACTTTTTTAAGAAACTTGCAATTGAAATTTAAGGCACTTTTTAACCACTTCTTAGAATAAAAATAATGCAGTACTATTGAAAACTAGTTTAACAAAAAAGCTTTAAACGCATTTGTTCTTTCAATTGTCAAAACTAATTTTAATGTACTAAAAAATGCTAAGTTTCCTACAAGTTTTTAGGAAAAAAGTTTAGAGAAAAAAGTGCGCTTTAAATTTTAAATTAAAAAGATATTGAGAATTTAAAGTACAACACTTTAAATTGAAATTGATCACATTGAAATGCAATGTATTTCAATTAACACAATTTATTCTCATGTCATTAGACATTAGTCCAAAAACCGATTTAATGAATTGTTCGAATATTAGGGATAAAGGAAATGTAAAGAATTACAACAAAGCTGAATAATGAGAAGTAGATGGGTAACTCAAGCAATGCCCATACGATCTGACGCCCATTGATATAGTTTTTTGTACTCATAAAATGGAATTTTTATACTCTTTATACTCTTAGCCGCGGTAGTTAGTGCGTTGGACTGCGAGTCGAAAGGTCCCCGGTTCAAGCCTGGACTGGGGCTAACAACATCTTTTCATAGAAACATTTTTCTATACCGCGCTACCTCTCGTCAGTAAATGGCAAACCTACGAGAGTAAAACCATTGCCTATGAAAAGCTCTCACCCGCCGTTCGGATTCGGCAATAAACTGTAGGTTCCACCACTTTGAGTATAAATATAACACGCACAGCTCAAAATGGTGAGAGAGCTCGGCCGAAGTTCTGTACAGTGCCAAACTATTATTATTATTATAAAACCTTTGCATATCAAGAACAATTGCTCTTAGTTACTTTCAACAGATAGAAAGGCATACTAAAAATTATATGGCGATGATAGATGGACATGGAATATTACAAACAAAGCAAGATCGATGGAAAAAAGATCAGTAACAAGAACACATTTTCCTCAAATTTAGCGAAGAATACAGCAACAATTTTGCGTGTTCTCTTTGGTTTTTAATAGTCAATAAATTAACTGCTCAAAATCTAGTAGAATACATCTTGTTTACTTTTTGATAACCAAGTAATTTACTTCTTGATATTGTATTATTGTTATTGTAACTGGTGGTGTTCTGACAATGTAAAAATACAATGATGAGTTCCCTATCATGAGTTTCCTATCATGAGTCTAGTATCGCTTTGGGAATGTACCACTTTGGGTATGTATCGTTTTGTTGTTATAAATGGAAGGGAGAAGAGTTCAGCACATGTTAATCATGCCCAACAAACCAAACCATAATTTAATAACATCGAAACGGTATCGTTTATAGGCTCAACTTGTTGTTTTTGATAATCTAAAATGATACGAAAATGAAAGAATTTCAATATAAACGAACTTATCCAGAATTATATCATATTTTTTTTGTCACTATAGATATCGAGATAATAACGTAAATGGTTTTATTTTCGATAAACAAATTTTATTTGTTTATAAAATTTTAATTTTTGGCAAAAATTCTTAATAAAAAGGTAAAAAAAGAACTCTCCCAATGATAATTAGCAGCAAACAACGTATATGTTTGGAGAACACTGTAAACATAATATATATTTGGAATAGTGTAAACATAATATGTTTGGCTCTGAACATAATATGTTTGTATGGAAACAGAAAAATTCTATATTCCCAACATAAAATGTTTGGATCTAAACATAATATATATTTGGGTGGTAATATCTATATATATAAAACTCATTTTCCGTTTGTTTGTTTGTTTGTATGTGCGCTATGCAAACGTACACCTGTGCACGGATTTTCTTAAAATTTTGAATATATATCCTAAATACCCTATATATCGTTGACCACAGCCACTTTTACGACCATTTTTATTTTTGGTGTATTATTCAGATTCATTGCAAGACCACTGAATGTATTTTTCTGAAAATTTGCATTACTATGATATAAAATAAATTGAGTTTTCTAAACCATAAATAAACCAGATTGGGCAAAGGGGAGTGGCAACTCTCATAGAACCCAAAAATTCAGTACGCCCTAATGACAGATCTGAGCCCTAATGACATCGATTTCAACTAAACTTTAAAATTGGATGTTACTCATCATACTTAATATAACAACACCAAAAATCACCACACATAAACTCACCACATATAAACTCACCACAAATAAACTCACCAGACTAAAACTCACCACACTAAATTCATCACACTAAAACTCACCACACTAAAACTTCTGCTGGAAAAACACTCCGGGAAGAATTGTACGGGAAGAATTTTACGGGCACGAGTCGTGCACGGGTCCATCTAGTATCATATATATATTTTATGAAAACATAATATATATTTTTAACGTAAACATATTTATGGTATAATGAAGCTGCAAATAAAATATGTTTATGGCTTATTTACATCTAAACTAATTTATTAAAATTGTGAATATATTATATTTAGAACAATATTGCAAACATAAATATTGATTTTTAAGAACAGATTATATTTGAGTTCAAATATATCCAATTACATTTTTCGAAAATTTATCATTATTATATCGAACTTAAAAATTATCGTCAAATGGTTTGTAGGATGAATAAAATTCATAGAGTCTGGTACGATAGGTCCAAATTTAAAATGTCGAAACTAAAATTACCGAAGACAAAAATGTAGAAAATAAAAATGCCGCAACCTAAAAATGACTAAAAAAATGACGAAAACAAAAACATCGAAAAAATGTTAATAATGAGAACTAAAATATTAAAAAAAGATGAAAATAAAAATGATGAAATAGTTTTTTGCCGAAAAATGATAGAAAATGTCGAAAAATACGTCAAAGTATTAAAAATATTTTTTTTGTAACAAATATATTTAGTGCGTCTTACTGTATTTCGAAACAAAAGACTATTAGACGAAAGTGACGTAATTTTAAATAAATTTCAAAGTTTTAAAATTCAAGTAACATGAAATATAAATTTGTGTGACGATATTTGCACGTCAAATTTTCGTTTCGTCGTTCATTTCGAAATACAGAAAGTGGGTATTAATTTGTTCGTCACAGTTATATATAGATGATTAACGTTAACCTCCTAAGTCGAATAAGCGATTACCGTGTGTCTGTACGTCAGTGAAATCACGATAATACAAAAACCATATGAGACAGATCAATGAAATTCAGATTTTGGATTACATGTACACCTAGGTAATCGGTTATTGAAAATGGATATGAAAGGTTGGTTGTGACCTGTGATCCGCTCACTTTTGTAAATATACTTAAAATATATGAGTGCATTTTACTTTACCGGTCGAAGTGAACATTTGTTTAAACAAACATTTTACTTCATAATCAAAAGAAGTTGTAGTGCTCTAAAAATAAATCATTTTTCAGTATACCTACCGAGAAATTCTGTACCGAGAACAAGTTCAGAGTTAATTTCAGAATTTGTAAAGCCATCTTTCAAATATGGTTTGTACAAAATATTTATGTAAAAATTTATTGTATTTATGTACAGACATTTTCCTCAGCATTTTTACTTCTAACCACTAAAACTTCTTTGTGAATATTATTTAAATTACCTACTATTCATTCAACTGATGTAATTAGAAACTCGAGTTTTTTATAATACACTATAATATCAGTGATATTATATCTCATTCATGACGACAACGACTGACTGAATACATTAATGTTGCAGTAGAATTTAAAACAATTCTCTAAGCATTGCCATTCCAAGGCAATCTATAGATTTTTCAATCAAAAATTCGACAATTTTCGCTTGTATGGGTTTTCACTGCCGCTGGACCATCCATCCAATCAACCATCCAGTCATCGCATTGACCCCCATGAACCACCACTCCCGTACTTATTGTACTTTTTGTGATTTAATTAATTTTGAAAATGAAGCAATACAAATGATGCAACGTAAATTGAAAATTTTTGCGGCAAGTCCTTCAAAGACTTCCACATTTATTGTAGGACAACAAAACCGCCAACAGAGTTACCCAAAACCCCATATCATACTGCATACCAATTCGGAATAGTCGAGAGAAAAGAGAAAAACTTTTGCTGGTGCTAGGATTTATGTGCTGCATCATGTCCAAACTTAGCATATAGACAAAGTGCCTAAAAGAGTGTGGGAATGGGATTCGGATTGGGAGTGGGAGTGGTCACGGCAAAAATGATGACTAGGTTGCTGATGATGTGGTCAGTAGTAAACTTAATAGTCATTGGATGTAAATTTATAGATTATCTGCATAGATATTTTATCTGTAAATATTTGTTTATTTTAAACTTTGCTACACGTTGTGCAAATAATGATTTATGTGGCAAAGTATGATAGAAAGACAGACGCACAGACTAAAATGTAGAAAGAAAGCTATATCCAAATAGAACAAAGCGCAAATCTATAGTATTTAAACTTACGAATTACTAAAGAATTTGCAACGTTTGCTGCACATAATTTATCATTTTTTGATATAACTTCAAAATAATATAATAACTTTGTAGATTGAATATTGGTTTTGATTCGTTTGACCAAACTCAATCGTTATTGCCATCCAAATGGCTTTATTTTCCATTTTATAGGCCACATGATCTACGTTTAAATGCAACATCGCCAGTGGCTCATTTTGGTTGTCCAGCAACAGAACAGAATTCGTAGATTTGCGAATGCGTCAGTCGTAATTGTGTGCCTCGGGTCTGGACTCACGCACTTACACTTCAGAGCTGTCAGCTTAGTGTGGAACTCTGGCCGTTGGTTAATTAACTGATTTTCAGATAAGACTCACAGAGTGTCACAGTTTTTTTTTTTATTTTACGTAGTATATGATTTATATAGAGTAATACGTATTAATCGAAAACTTTTTATGAATATTTCGATTTTCCTCAAATATTATGAATTTTTTCACCAACTACCAGATTCATCATATGGAAGATTTCATTCAGTGAATCAATATTTAATGTTTTTCATGGTTAATATGATGTTCTTAAATATGATAAAGTTTATGTTATTTAATTTTTAAATACCGCTTTGCTTATTTATATATTTTTTTTTATTAATCTCACATTTAATTATCATTATTTTGAAAAACTAATACAAAATATTATTGTTGAATATTTTTTCGAATTTTTCATAAAAAAATAACTCGACACAAAAAATTTCGAAAATAAAAAAAATCGTCAAAAAAATTTGTCAGACCAAATTTTTTTTTTTTTTGTTTGAAAAAAATGTGTAAAAAAAATTTTTTTTTTTTTGTAAAAAAAATTTTATTTTTTTTTTTTCTTAAAAATAAAATGTCCGAAAAAAAAATTTTTTTTTTCGAAAATAAATGTGTTCGAGAAAATGTTTTTTGAAATTATTTTCTATTCTAATTTTTTTTATTAAATATATTTCAAAATACATTTTATTCAATTAAATATTTTTTGAAAACAATTTTTTTTAAATATATTATAAAACATTTTACTCATTTATGCATGTCGAGCAAGCTTTATATAAGAAATAATAAACAAGAACACCTTGAGAACTCTAATTAAAGCAAATTAATTTGAACGAAAAATAAATATTTAAATTTTTAAATTTGATGTACATAAATTTTGTACATTTTCAGTCATTCATCAAATTGATAATGAATTCATAACATTGTTGTTTTGTAGTTATCAATATTATAAATTGTACTTCAATACAATGAATTATTTTTAATGCGTTAGTTAAGGGGCACAATAAGTTTTTTCTCGCGAAAACCATATCTACATATTTACCATTAAAAAAATTTAACAATGAACAAATTTAAATATTTGAATATTCAACAATTGAACAATAAGAAATTATGTAGTAAAATGTAGTAAATAATTGATGCACTTGTTTTGTAGTTTTACTGCAATTTCAATACATTTGTATTTATTTCACTTTGTTTTACTGCAAAATGTATACCAAACAGTGTAGGGCACTATTCGAATATAAGTTTATTCAAATAATAAATATTAAATTAAAATTATATTTTTTTATTCGTTATTCAATCAATCAAATTTTTAATTTTGTTTTTTGAATAAAAAAAATGTTTAAACGAAGAAAATTTCTATAAGTATTAAAAATAAATAAAAAATGTATTTAAAATAAGTAAATATTTATTTTATTTAATTCCAAAACCATATGTATTTATGTTTACTATATTGATGTAGTTGTTTTTATGTGAAAAATACCTATATAATTTTACAGTATTTTCTAAACAAAATTTATAAACACCTACATTTTGTTTTTATTTATACAACCTGCAATATAACTATAGCTGTATTTCTTATTACTACATTTTGTGTTTATTCAGGAAAATGTTAAAATATATTGAAATCTACATTTATTTTTACTACGTTCTATAATACTTTAACTTCAAGAAATAGGTAAAACAATTTACTACATATACATTTATTTTTACCACATTCTGTACGTACTTTCACATAATTTTACTGCATTTCTAAACAAAATTTGTATACATTTGTATTTAAATAACTACATTTCATCTGAATTTATACGTCCTGCAATTTTACTACAGCTGCATATATTTTGACCGCATTCTGTATTGATTCTACTTTAAGAAAAAAATTAAAATTTATCTAAAGGGTTTTTTAACAGGGACCCTACAAAAGCAGAGCGACAGGGACAGCAAACGACGCCATATTTTTTGCAGCTCTTTTGACATTTCTCTTCAGTAAGGTTTGCCATTTCATGATGAATAGATATACGAATTCGAATTTCGGTAGTAAATTTTAATAATTTCGACTCGTTGTTGGCTCGAATATCTTTCCATCATAAAATGGCAAGCCTTACTGAAGAGAAATGTTAAAAGAGCGGCAAGAAGTATCGCGTCGTTTGCTGTCCCTGTCGCTCCACTTTTGTAGCGTCCCTGTTGAAAAACCCTTTACATATGGGCATTTCCACAGAAAAGTCTACTTTTTGTCACATAGAGTCATCTTCGTTAATTGGTTATATTTTAGGACCAAGCAGTTCCAAAGTTTTCTTATCTTTTACTAAATATAGAACCAATTACGCTCTATATTTGTGAAAGAAAAGAGAACAATCGAACTTCATGGTCCTTAAATATAACCAATTAAAGAGAGAGTCACATGATGAGACAAAAAGTAGACTTTTCTGTGAAAATGCTCTTATATATTTATTTTTAATACAATCTGCATTTATTGAAATTAAGAAACATATAAATATACTACATATGTATTTATTTTTACTATATTCTGTACGTACTTTCGCAATATGTTTGTAAAGTATCTATGAACTTCAATTAAAATAAAATTAAAATATATATAAACTAAATACAGTTTCTGCAATATGTAGAAAACGAATTTATAGATAATATACAAAATTAATACAAATGTATTTAAAAAATAACTACATGGAGTAGAACTACATTTTATCAGAACAAATACATTATTGTAGTATAATATACTATGTTAATTTTGTCGATGTAGTCTTCTAATTTTGGCATTGTTAGTATATAGTAATAAAAGGCATTTATTTTAAATAAAAAGTACTAAATTTAAATTTGAATAAAAAGCTTTTAATTTATGTTTGAAAAATATATATTTTATTTAAATAATAAAAGTCTAAGCGTAAAAACATGTTGATCAGTAATAAAATTTATTACTTTGTTTCTTTTTTACTCTAATTTTTCTTCAACTTCCAGACAATGCATCATCTGTTAATTGGTTTGCGCCATACGCCACTTTTTGGTGAATTTAGTTAAGAGTTGATTTTATATGATTTATGTATTTTCCATCTAATTTCATTATCTTAAATTTTATTCAACAAATTAGAGCGAATTGATTCGATGCAGTTGAAATTTGCTTAAAATATATTCCCTCGAAATGTAAAAGAGAGCTTATAACCTCCATTTTTGAAGTTACAAAACAAATGGAACACAATTTCTTAGCTCTAACTAAAGTAAGTTCTTCAGAACTGTAGCGCCAAACTATTGTTACTATTAATAATATTTCTGTGTACATTTAAAATTGTAATTTGACACTGTCATATTTTAATAAAACCTTCATAAAATTCTATTTTTAAATTCAAAATACAAAACTTTTCAATGTCAAGGCTCATAAACGATTAATATAATGGGATCTTCACTATTTTTACAATTTTCGTACACCCACAATCAATATTTAAATCAGCTAAAATTTATTATCGCACAGCATAAAAACACTTATTCCCCAATATCCTTCTACTTTACCGATAACTGAGTGTTATGGGGATTTGCTCTTAATACAAACATGTTCCGAGAACCCTTTCAGCTTCAGCACTTTGGAAAATTAAGAAAACCTCAATATCGCAACTCAATCAATCTCGACAACATTTCTGCATATTCGTCAATGTTTTCATTCTTTTCACTTGTTTGTCAATTTTTTTTTTATTATTTTTTTATTACTCTTCTCTTGTGAATTGCTTTTGAAAGGCTCCACACGTGGGTACCACCCTCCACCACCAGCAAGGACGACGTAAGCTGTTTGTCCCTGTGGTTGAGTATGTCGACAGGTAGTTCGGAACCATTAGCAAAAGTCAAACAGCATAAACGCATACAAAGGCGACAACACCGAGTTCTTTACTCCTTTTTTCCGATTTCCATTTTCCGTGCCATTCGAGCTCTACGAGCCAATAAATCAAATTTTATTCTCTTGCCATGAAAAAAAAGCTAAAAATAAAATACATTCAAAGTAGCAAAGTAGCAAAACATGTTGTTGTTCGAGCTGTAATAGATTTCTTGTCACACAACGCGAGCGACAAAAGCGGGAAACCTGAGCCTCAATCTGCGTCTCGTCGCTGACAGGCATCCGCATTCGCATCCACGCAGAACTCTTCGATTCGATACGCATCGTATCGAATTGTATCGTATCGCATCGCATTTAAAGGCACTTAAAGCACGGTAGACTGAGTCCTAGATTGGAGCCACTATTTTGCAGTAATGGCAAAAACGTTTTCAACGGTTTTGACGTCCAGCCAAAGTAGCGTCCTTTGCTACAGCAGAAAATCTTTATTTCCGCGGAAATCTGCTCTTCTGCCAGCACCTACCGGGTCCATCATGCCATGTAAAGCCGCTTAACAGGGCGTTAGTCGGCGGCATCAGTTGAGGCGGTAGTTGGTGACCGATTTGCGACAGTCTGTCTGTCTTGTCAGAATCACTTATTTACAGTCGTTGCAACGGAAGCTGCTACGACAGGCTGCTTGTCAAGCGCCATATTTTGCGCGCGCGCTCGCGCACGTCAACAAAAGTGAATTTTTCAAAAATTTAAAACAACGTCAAACATTGTTTTGGTTGTTTGGTGCTGTCAACATCGTGGTACTGCAACGTTGACATGTTGACACTAATTCAATAACGGCTGACTGTTTTCTGTGCACAACACAAAGCAACGCAACGCAAAAACATTTCCCGCACAGAACGTCAAAAACTTATTAAAAAGCATTTCGTTTTTTTTTGTTCGTCCATTTTAGCAATCAGCCATAAATAATAATACACATTTTAATGTAGATTCAAATGCTCCCTCTTGCCTCATAGTGGTATTAATTTGTGGTGCGGTAATTAAGGTATGTACCACAGCTAATACCAAAAGTTTATTAAGTCTTAGGATTGGTTGGAGTATGCGTATTTTTGATGTACACTATAAAAACAAAAAATATTTTAATAATGAACACTCTTACTGAGCTTTTTCGTTTTTATCGGACTATGGGGTAGTTTCTATCAAAATCTGTCTATTTTCTGTCTATTTTCTGTCCATATCCAAAATATGCCGGAAATATGCTGAAATTTTGTAATCTACCGAAATTCTGATATTTGCTGAAATATGCCAAAAAAAAATTCTGTAAAATGACCACAAATTTTGTTTTGGGTCACTAGATAAATTCGAAATGCTCTCGACAATACTTTTGGAGGGATCGAGGAAATTTTGAAACATTTTATTATAGAATTTAAAAAGAAAATTTCAAAGATTGTATCAATAGCTGTCTTTTTACTTCCAATGACAATTTATGCCGTGCATTCTTTTTTTTTTTAATTTCTATTAAATTTGATAAAATACACTTTCCACAAACTTCCTTTTATCTGTGCGATTTCCGGAATATTCCTGAAAAATAATAGACATTTTGTTTTGGGAGGAATTCAATCAGCCAATGACAATGTTTATATCCAAAGCAGTCTTTTTTCTACACATAAACAAAAAAATACTTAGAATCTACCTTTCACTCAGAAAAAAAAACTCATAAAATCCCATTAAAATTTGTCAATAGGACAGTTATTTATTTAATAGTATACAAATAATAAATGTTTTCATTCAAACTCAAATAAATGTTATAGTATTTTGTAGTATTTAATAAGATTCACCGATTGCGTTAATATTTTATCGGACAAATATCTAATTGACTAATTTTAATAGTAAAAACTATTAATTTTATGGTATGTTTTTTCTGAGTGTTAAAACTCCCAGACACGCTTCCCAAGATCTTTTATTTATTTGTGTGATTGTCGGATATAATCCCGAAATACTCCAGAGGAATACCAGAAACTTTGTCTCGGGAACTCTTTTGCGACGTTTTCTTTTTCTATTTTAAATCACTCCAACTTATTTTTCAATTATGCGCAGATCCAAACAATTTTTAAACTAACATCTATATTTTTAATCCTCAAAATGACCGTTCTTCAGGCAGAGCAGTCGATTAAAACTATTATATCTTCCTCATTTCAGGCAGAGCAGTACGCCATTTAGTAATTTTACGAATTCTGGTATTATCACCATTATTTGTATGAATTTTGTATGTCGCATTTATGTATGTATTATTCATAATATTAATGAATAAAAAACATTAATTTAATGAATACAAAACATTCATGTTGTGAATTCATTCATCGATTTGATGAATAACTGAAAATGAAATATTTCATTTGACTTTATTTATTCGAATATTTCGCTTTATTAACTTTTATGTATATTTACATTAAAAATTACAAGAAACATATAGAAAATATACATCATGTTAATGAATTCTATTTTTCAAACAATGTTCCATAAATTTCAACCAAATATAAACACATAATTCAGAAAAATATTTGTTATAATAAATACAATATATTAATGTTATGAATACGTTTTCATCAATTTGATGAATGACTGAAAATTTGTTATTCAATTTACAAAAGAAATGTAGACATCAAGAATTACAAAGGAAATATTATCTGTGGCAATATGAAATAAAAGCATACGTCTATTTTTTGAACTTTTCAGGAGAGCATTTTTAAGTTTTACAACTGATTCCGAAAATTATTTTTAAACATATTTTAAAAATTATATTTGCAAATTTATGAAAAACTTAAATAAAATAAATGTCTGCTAAATGTTTTGGTTAGAATTTTTTTCGATTTTTTTTTTTAATAAAAATTAATATTTAATAACAAGTAGATATGCTTTTAGGTTTTTTGCTTGTAAAAGGTTTTTCAACAGAGACGCTACAAAAGTAGAGCGACAGGGACAGCAAACGACGCCATATTTCTTACAGTTCTTTTGATATTTCTCTTCAGTAAGGTTTGCCATTTCATGTTGAAAAGATATACGAATTCGAATTTCGGTAGTAAATTTTAATAATTTCGACTCGTTGTTGGCTCGTATATCTTTCCATCATGAAATGGCTTTATCTTAGCAACTATAAGAAGGATCAGTATCAAAATTTGACACAAAGTGAATTCTTATATCAGGATTACGATGGTATTAATAACTCAATTTGAGTTATTATTTCATATTGCCACAGATATATACATAGTCTGATTGAAATATGTTCTTCAACTCAAAAACCTCTTTCAGACTAATTTTAATTTTTATTGAAGACTATTCTCTGTAAGCCATTTGACGACTAATTTTGAATTCGACAAAATATGATAATATTCAATTTATTTTTTGACAATTTAACCAACGCTCAGGGGTTGCCCTATTAATGCAATGCACAGTGTTGATCGAAGAAAGGATTATAGGTTATTGGGAGAAAGAATTATTGAAAAGATGAAGTGGTGTCGGATGTTTATTTTGAACTTGCCAATATCAAAAATGTCGGGAAAACAGACGCAGGGAGATTGTTCCACAAACGTATCGTGCGACGGAAGAACGAATTATCTCTGTAATGCGTGATGCTGTTGAGAGCCGAGTGAACATTTATCGATAATAAAAACCCATTTCAATATTAAATCAATATCGATAACGACTAAAATAGTGATATTGTTTGTTTTTGTTATCGATAACCCTATCATTTTCGTAACAATATAAATTATAGAAAAAGTTAAATTTATCTATCGACTATATCGTTTCAATATCTTTAAGACATAAATAGTTTTTTATACCATACACTAAGAATGAAAGGGTATATTCAGTATGGTAAGCCATTTGTAACACCCAGCTAATTATGGCAGGGGAAAGTATATATCGTCATGCCAAAGGGGCGAATGTCTAATTTTTGATATTTGCGTTTTTTTTTTTTTATATATTTCGAATGTAGTTTTTCCTCAAGTATACTGTGATAAATCGTGTATGGATATTTTAGCCACACAAGACAAAACCAAAAGGGCGAATTCAAAAAATTGAAAATATTGTCATGCCTAAAAAAAGCCAACTTTTTCGTTTTTTTAGCAGAACTTTTTATTGGTACAAGATAAAGTAGTGGTTTAAGGGCAAAAATTGATTTTTTTCAAAGCACCTATCGATTGGCATCATTATTTAAAAACATGATGCATACATTTTTCAAAAATTTGAAAAATGATTTTGAAATACGGATGCCAATTGATAGGTTCATTCAAAAGAAACAATTAATTGCTTTACAGTACTATTTTATCTTGTACCAATAAAGAGTTATGGCAAAAAAACGAAAAAATTCGCCCTTTTGGTAAGACAAAATTTTGAATGTTTCGAATTTTGCTATTTGCAAGCAATAACTTTTTATAGGAACAAGATAAAATAGTGTTGTAAAGGCATTAATTGTTTGTTTTTAATGCACCTATCGATTGACGTAAATATTTTAAAATATTTTTTTGAATTTTTGTTATTTGCAACAAAAATGTTGTAGAAAATTATTTTTAAATAAGCCAATCGAAAGGTGTTATAAAAACAAACAATTAATGTCTTTGTATTACTATTTTATCTTGTACCTTTGTCTTACCAAAAGGGCGAATCTTTTCGTTTTTTTGTCAAAACTTTTTATTGGTACAAGATATAATAGTACTGTAAAGCAATTATTTTTTTGTTTTGAAAGAACCTATGAATTGGCATCATTATTTAAAAATCATTTTTCGAATTTTTGAAAAATGAAATGCGCAATTTCTCCAAACATCATTGATTCTGGGTCACTTAATAAAAAAGGACGGTGTTTTAATTTAAGTTTTTTAGAACTCATTTAAAAATTAAAACAAATTAGAGTTTTAATTTGTATAAATGACTAAATTCGTTTGGTATAACTGAATTAAGCACATAAAATTAGCAAGAACAATAAAACTCTTGCAACAAGAACAAAACTGACCCTGCAAGTACCAGAAAAAGATCGACATGCCGATGCAAGAACAAGAACGACGCTGTCATAACAAGACTACAATGTTTCGTACTTGTTCTTGCATTTGCTCAACACTATTTTTGGGGTTTACTAAGATGAGAATTAAAGAATATAAAGTATTTTAAAACCGCATTAAAAATTCGTAATATAAGTAGTATACGTAAGTATTTGATATATACACAAAAATGCGAAATCAATTCTATTCTCTCTGAATTCTGAAAACTTTCAGCTAATTTCTGAAAGTGTACCAAAGCATCTCGTGCTCGGAATTCATTAGTGGTTACTCAATTAAGGTGCGGCCTGCAAAGGTTTATTAAAACTTATTATTCGTAAAGATTTGTGCAAGTGCGTTTGTAATTTCCAAACAGTTTTTGGTTCGTTTTGTTTGTGTCTTTTGCTTTGTGTAGCCTTCTTCGGCTAGGATAATGGCATAACAATTTTCGGGTGATGCGGTAAATTTTCATAAGTACAACGATGCGCTAGGGACCTTTTTAATTTTCGCCGGTCTTTTTTTTTTTTTTTTTTTTGTTTTAACATGTTATAAACAATTTTCGGGATTTTTGGCGCACAATTATATTATGACTCGACCAACTCGGCAGAATCAATTAACTTGAACTGAGCTGCAGGGAAATGTAACCATTAAATTCAAATCTCGCTCAACACTTCGACGGTGTTGTTTTTTTGTTTTGTTGTTCATCTGCTTCTTTTGCCTTTTTTGCATAGCATAATCAAATGGAATGTTGGACAAAAAAAAAGTATAAATACTGTTGGCAACAACAAATTCGCCATTAACGACATTTAACACCCCTCGGTGCAGGGTACGTGCGATGCGCCGTACCCAACCAAACAACCAACCAACTTCATGATGGCGCGGTGGCATTTAACGCCTCGTAAGAATGCCAGCAATGAAAATAGAGGCAGCAACACAGCAATGGCAACAACAACGATGACTACAAGAAGAATAGCAGCAGCAAGAACAAGTACAGTAGCAACAGCAGCAACAAGAGTTGTAGCAACAATGAAATCAGCAAAAACATTAAAATTGTGGAAAACAATTTAAATTTACCAACTTCGCGTTTTGTAAATCGTCAGTGACATTAAAAGGTCCTCTGAGACGCCGCGCGCGCATACGAAGCACCACAGATAATGCGGGCCAAACACGAAACTGAACTTAATTTTCAATTTACTGCCGTAAATAAATAGAAAAGGCTGCAACAAAAAAGCGGGCAGCAACACCATCCGTGGCAACCAAAGAATGCCAACTATAGAAACAGCTAGCACAAGAACGACAACACTTACGGCTTGTAAAACGGCAAAAGGATCGCGAATTTTGTATTCTCAAAGAGGTATATGGGAGAATGGGGGCGGTGTGGAACGGGAACGGCAAAGCGCATTAATATCGCGGCTACGCCAAACGAGGTGTAAATGCGATACCGGAATTGGAAAATATTTTCACGGTTATTTACGCAACGAAAGTGGCAAAACTCGCTAAGAATTTTGTTAACGCACAAAGATGCAAACATACCAGAGAATTGAATGGAAGACAGACAAACACCATGCCAGCACAACTATGCAGAGCAATCATCCGGAGTAACCAGACAGAGCAATCATTCCGGGCAACTATAGAGCGTAACCATCTCCAGTCGAAGAATACCAAGCAACCATTTCAGGTAAACGTACCGCGCACAAACCATCACGCGTAACCATCTAAAACAAATATTCGAACCCGTAAAGGAACATCCGTAAATAAGCTTCTACTCTGACATGCCAGAGTTTAACTCTTCCAACAAAAACGACTCCTCGGAATACATAGAAGTGCGACTTGAATTACCATGGTGCCCGTTTTAAATATTAATGCATTTCTGTGGTTGCCATCATACTAAACAAGTGTGATAAACATCAAAATTCAATTGGTTTTACGCATTCTTAAAGTTATTTACAGAGGAAAAGGTGTGCTTTCCGCAAGACACACTTGGTACATAACGGAGAGTCCATAAATAGTGCTACTGCTACCATAACAGAGACGAGACGCCTTACGAAAATCACAACACCGTGCTGTCAACTGTCACAATGAGCGCGGGCATGTTGGGAATGCGAGCACTTACGGCATTTGACTGACGTGCATAGTGCGGCAGGGTAAATTTCAGCAGTATACCAACATTGAGGGTGAGACAGACGTTGGATTCTAAATGGGGGACTATGTCTCCGGAGACAGCTGTGCTATTGCTCCACTTCGTTTAGTTTTCATTTTAATTTCCACACATGACACATATGCGTCAAAGCGTGTCTCTTCGCCAATGTTGGCGCCAGCTGTCTCCAGTGGCTCGTGCCGAAAATGGATTCCAAATGAACTCGACTCGACAAACACCTCAGCTGCTGCTGCTGTACGCTGCTCTAGCTCAGCTATGGAATTAGTTGGATGTCACGCATTCATGATAACTTTTAATTCATTCTGCGAATGTGACGCACGGCAGGCAGGCAGGCACCGTAGTTCCCTTGGAGCTCTGCGAACTGGAAAATTCAGTGCGAACAGCGACTGTCAGAAAAAATTACTACACACTTGTCACACTTGTTTCAACAACTGCTGTTGCTATTGCTACTATTTCAGTTGCTATTGCTACCGTAATTATGTTGCTGCTGCTGTTTATACAGTCGTGTTCACTGCCGGATGTTCTGTCAAACGCCTCGACCAGCGTCGCTGGGTACTGTGTATTTGCAGGTACTTAACGCACTCAATTCTCACTTGGGCGGAAACGGAAGTGGAAGTTGTGGCCACCTCCGACGACTATGCAAACAGATTCTTACCTCGCTGTGCTGCTCTTTGCCTGCACTCAACCATCGTTCGATTGTCGTAAATCACAGTGGCCTCGTGTGTCAGGTCAGAAGATGGGGTCTGGGTCGTCGACGGGGAAAGAAATAGGAAGACGGGAAAGTGTGCAACAACGCCAGGTGAGGCAGGTTCTTGTAACGAGGACAACAATGTTTGTATTATGGACGGTGTTGTTGTTTTAGCATCGCATATGTTCATGCCGTTGACACTCGTGTGCGTTTTCCTACGTGCCTCCGATAATTAACTCCTTCGTAGCGAGTCACACACAATATGTAGCATGTTCTAAAGCTCTAGGTCCCTAGCTCCGCAGTCCTATCACTCCATGCTGCAAATGAAGGATGCTTCTGTTTGCTACACTTACGAATTTCAATACTATAGAGCAATTTTAAATTTTAAAATATACCTCATACTATTGAATTTGATAAATTGGAACGGAATTATGCTACTTAATAGTTTTTTTTTTGATAATCGTAGTATTTTAATAAATTTGAGTTTTTTTCATAGTTTGGCAGTTTTGTGGTAGTAAATATTCTTGACTAGATTCTAAAAATTATTAAAAAAAAATAACTCCAGAGAGTATTTATGGCAGGCTCATGAAAATTTTGAAAAGTTTTTAAACAGATAAATGCTGAATTTACATCAAAAGCTGTGATGATATTGAGACCGAGAAAAGCAGCTTCCTTTACCAATGTCTTACACTATCTATCTAACAAAATTCTTGGCTCTTTATTTTTTCTTCCAGAAAATAGACGACATCAAGAACAAACATCCGCTAAAAATCATGAAATTCATCCGCGCATCTGGATGGATGAAATTGAAAACGCGTCCATAGGATATCATATGGAGGGAACACAATGGAACAACTCTGTACTGAGAAGTCGACAACACAACAATTGCCATCAACACAAAACCTAACTTACATCAAAATCTGCCTATTTGCTGCCCATTCCCAAACAAGTACTAGATTCTGCCTTTCCAATTTGACAAATTAAAGAATCACCCGAGATAATATTTCTGTAAAATTCCTGTAATAATTCGGACCTATTACCAGCAAACACACAGATATGTTTGTGGGAAGTGTATAGCATTCCTAGGCAAAAATGTAACGAACATAGTCAGAGTGTATATTAAAAGCTGCATATTTTCTGCCCAATCAAAAATTATGCCGGGAATCTGCCTTTAGAAGTCCACAAACTTTGATAACCTGCTATTTGTTTTTCACAAACATCCATTTATCAGTGTGTGTTTTAGAAAATATACCAGAGACAAAGTTTTTGCCCGTTTTCAGATATATTTCGGGCATATTGCCGGCAAATACACAGATAATTAGAATAGTTTGCGAAATGTATAGCAGATTGTAAAATTTTGTAGAATTTTAATGGAGAATTCACGACATATTTTGGAAACAAGCTGCAAACAAACAGCTTGTGATGCAAGAACCGCCTTTATCTGTTTGAAATATGTCGAAAAAATGTTTTTAAACAGCCTCGACCCTTCCCTCAAATCCCATTAAAATTGGACAATAGGACAATTATTGATTTAATAGTATACAAAAAAATAAATCTTCTCATATAAAAAGTCAATGGCAATGTCATGGTATTTTCTAGTATTTAATAGTATTTTCCAATTAAAATAATAATTTATCCTATTGACTATTTTTAATAGTAAAAAACTATTATTTATATAGTATTTTTTTCTGGGTGTTCCAAAAATACCCGAAATATTCCTGAGAATACCCGAACATTTATTGTCGGGAAGTTGTTAAATTTTCAGACATTTTTAAGGCAGATTCCTGTACATTTTTTTTATACAATAGTCTTTGTCTGCTTAAAATATTCTATAAAATCCTTTAAAATTATATAAAGGGTTTTTCAATAAGAGCGCTACAAAAGTATTTTTCAAGGGTTTTCAACAGGGACGCTACAAAAGTAGAGCGACAGGGACAGCAAACGACGCCATATTTCTTGTTGCTCTTTTGACATTTCTCTTCAGTAAGGTTTGCCATTTTATGATGGAAAGATATACGAGCCAAGTCGAAATTATTAAAATTTACTACCGAAATTCGAAATCGTATATCTTTCCATAATGATATGGCAAACCTTACTGAAGAGAAATGTCAAAAGAGCGGCAAGAAATATGGCGTCGTTTGCTGTCCCTGTCGCTCTACTTTTGTAGCGTACCTGTTGAAAAACCCTTTATAACTGTGTGTATTCTGAAAATAAGCCCCAAAAATTCTAGTAATATACCAGAAATTTTGTCTCCAACAACTAATACTGAACTTATAATTATTTCACATATGTATATGCCGCACAGTCGCAATCAAGTTTTGTCGGTTTCCCTCCCGGAACCTCCAAAAATGAAAAACAAGGGGTTAAAAACTGATTATTCAAGTGTATTTCAAAAGGCAAAAAAGTCACCTTAAGTAGGAATGATGAATGACGATGAATGAAACGACCGAGCGACCCCGTTTAATTAAATTAATAGTTTTTATTTATAGGGGCTTGACAAGTATTTATTTTTATAAGGTGACCGGTAAACTGCAGTACTACCTAAACATACACAAAAACTGATCTAAATCCGACCTATAAACTTTGGTAATAAAAAAAGCTATTTTCATTTGCAACAACCGAATATATTGCATACGTAATGATTTCGTTTGGTTGTCACAACAAATATATTTTCGGTTTGTAATGATATTTTATTCACATTGATTAAATTCGACTTGTCGTTTTGGTATAAATGGTATGAAATTTGAATTCTTCATACAATTAATAAGGAAAAATTGAGTAGCAACTGAATTCATTTAACTCGTTCAATACATGTTACACAGAAATAAAAAACCGTGTACATATAACAAAAATGATAATCAATGCTATACATTTTTAATTGAAACTCAGACGATGTGACTTTTAATTGTATTGAATTCAATATTCGTAATAATGAGAAATCGTTAATTGAAGTAAATTTAACAACTTTCTTTGTTATATTGACATTAAAGTTGTTATATATATATTAAATGTTTTATTGAAAATTAATTTGTCATTAATTAATTAGTAACAACAACTAAAAATCATTTTTAATTGGATTAAATATATTCAGGCCATTTTTATATTCATGCTTTTTTATATTCAGGCCAATTATTAAGAATCTCCTGCGTCAATATCGGTTCACGTATTTGCAGAATCCGATATGTAGCCGCGGTAGCTCAGTGGTTAGTGCGTTGGACTGCGAGCCGAAAGGTCCCCGGTTCAAGCCTGGACTGGGGCTAACAACATCTTTTCATAGAAACATTTTTCAATACCGCGCTACCTCTCGGCAGTAAATGGCAAACCTACGAGAGTAAAACATTGCATATGAAACGCTCTCACCCGCCGTTCGGATTCGGCAATAAACTGTAGGTCCCACCACTTTGAGTACAAATATAACACGCACATCTCAAAAAGGTGAGAGAGCTCGGCCGAAGTTCTATACAGGACTGTAGTGCCAAACTATTATTATTATTATTATTTTTTATATTCAGGTCAATTATTTAGAATCTCCTGCGTCAATATCGGTTCACGTATTTGTAAAATCCGATATTGGGTACATCGCTTGATACGCCCACAAATTAATCCACATGGCGTTGTCAAAATATGAACACAAAGCAAAATAAAAAACACAAGGAGAACACATCTCAGAGTTGAATTTTAAAAAATAAATAAATCAAAAGTAACAAACCATAGTTGTAAATACAATTAATCATTTAATTGTATTCAAGTGATATTAAATTTATTTCTATTTATACTTTTAATAAACAAATGTGTGAATACAATTAAATAATTAGTAAATAAATACATAATTTTAATTGGAATACTTTCTATAATATCAATTCTGTGGCAATATGAAATAAAAGCATAAATCTATTTTTTGAACTTTTCAGGGGAGCATTTTTAAACTTTACAAGTTATTCCGAAAATTATCTTTAAAAATATTTTCAAAATTATTCTGGCATATTTAAGAAAAACTTAAATAAAATAAATGTCTGAAGAATATTTTTGTTAGAATTTTTTTCGAAATTTATGTTTTTATAAAAGTAAAGACTTTTTTGCTTGTATCTCAGTAATTATTTGAAGGATCAGTATCAAAATTTGACACAAAATGAATTCGTATATCAAGATTACGATAGTATTAATAACTCAATTTGAGCATATCTCGAGTTATTATACTCTACACTAAGAGTGAAAGGGTATATTCAGTGTGGTACGCCGTTTGTAACACCCTGAAAAAAACATCTCCGGTATGAAAAAGTATATAAGTATGTATTATTGATCAGCATGACCTCCTGAGTCGATTTAGCGATGTCTGTCTGTCCGTCTGTCTATCTGTCTGTCTGTCACTCTGTCTGTCTGTTGAAATCGCGATTACAGGAAAAGTAAAAGAGCTACAGCAATGAAACTTTAGATTTAGATTACTTATATATCTAAGCTGTCTGAACAATAAAATTGGCATGATTGGTCTATTGGGACCTGAGAACCGACCACTTATGTTCAAATACCTCATATAAAATTTACATCTACAAATCAATTTTACTGTATACGTGCTTAGGTAAACTTATTTGGTCAAATGTATATTGTCATTATGCTCAAATACATGAAAATAATGTTTTCCCATGAAACGACTTGTGCTTCCCATAGAAAAAAATCGAAATTCGGTAGACCAACCAATTTTTAAATATGGGTATCAAATGAAAGGGAATTCTTCAGCAATGGAAATTTTGTAGTTATTTTCAGGATTCGTATACCCTGGTGACCTATATACCACTTTGAATGGTAACCACACATATGTGTAGGGTATTTATAGTCGGCTTAGACTGACTAAAATTTTGATAATCCTAACTATCATAATAACACCTACTTTAAAATTTCCCATGTGATCTAACCTTCCCAACTGGTGTTGTTAATTCATATTGCCACAGAATTTTTATACCCTACACCTATGAGGTACAGGGTATATTAACTTTGTGCATATATTGTAACGCCTTGTAATTCTTGATCAGCATCACTACCCGAGTCCGTTTAGCCATGTCCGTCTGTCTGTCTGTCTGTCTGTCTGTCTGTCTGTCTGTCTGTCTGTCTGTCCGTCTTGCTGTCTTGCTGTCCGAATACAGAATAACTTGAGAAATACTGATCAGAATGCGATGAAATTTCGTCTCAATATATTTTAGCCAAAAGTAGGAACTGAGTTTGAAAATGAGCCAAATCGGTCAATGGACACGCCCACCTCCCATACAAGTCACTTTTATATAACTCCTTCGGAACTAATAACTCGAAAGTATTCAAGGTATAGTTATAAAATTTAAAAGGTATTGTTATAATTCACCTATAAATATGTGGTCCAAAAATGGGCGTGATCCGCCCACTTTTTTTTTCATTATTTCCCGGGTTTTCATAGTGGAAATTTGATCCGTAAATTATTAAAATCAAATCTATGAAATATAAGCCTTACAAAATTTTAGATATAGGCGTGGTCCGCCCAATTATATTTTTCAATTTTTTTTTTTTTTAGTTTTTTTATACTTTTATATACAGTTTTTAATTTATGGGGATATAAGACGTAAATTTCTGATATATGAATAATATTCTGAGGGTGGGGAGGTTCAGCATAATTAAAAACTTTAAAATTAATGTATGCAATTAAATATCCCACATTAATATCCCCACCAAAGGTGTAGGGTATTCCATAGTCGGGCCCGACCGACTATAAAAATCCGCCCCATGTGACCGAACTTACCCATGTGACCTAACTTTCCCAACTCGTTAAGTATACGCACAATATTATTTTCTGTGTAAGTAGTGATTTGTCTAAAAGTTGTATTAATCATTTAATTAAAAACAAAATGTTTAGTATCAATTTTTAAATTAAAAAACATTTTTTGTAAGATTTATTTTGTAATATGAAACATTTCTTAACGTGGATAAATTTTATATATAATATGACATTAAATAAAATATTTAATTATTTCCATTTATTGGTATTTTTGGAGCAATTCAAATAGTAAACTTCGAAAATACTTATTTAACACAATTTTAGAAATACATTAGTTCTATTTGTCATAGAGCAAAAAAAAATTGGAATAATTTGCACGTTCAAAATATTAAAGTTGCCGCAAATAATTATATATTATATTATCAAACAGCTACAATGCAATTCAATTTCGTTTTAAATTTTCTAAGTTTAAATAAGTGTTTTTCATGTCAAAAATATAAATATAAATTGTACAGTTAAAGAATCATTTTGCCAAAATAAAAAAAATATATCTATATATTTTGAAATATTAAATATAATAATTGTGAATTTTTGATGCAACAGTGAAGTATTTCTATTTTCTTTCCATTGCAAAAAACCATAGCCAAATATTTTAGAACTTGATTCAGACAAATTTGTATAACCCTTGTATGTTTTGTCATACCATATAAGCAAAAATAAAACAAAAACATATTTACATAGAAATGGGATAAATAAAATGGCAACATATATTTGGTTTACTCTCATACTGAAATATTTATTCATTGTTAGTTACGGAGTTTTCTGTATAAACAAAAAAGAACGACAAAGACATGTTTATATGCCAAACATATTATGTTACAACGTGACAATGTTTTTTATTTGAAATTTCTTTACTGGTTTCATTGAAACAAAAATTTGTTTATCATTTAGTATGCAAAAAAAAAAAACTTCAAGTTGTTGAACTTATTAAACATATGAAAATCTATTGAATCAGATTTATAAAATAAATCTATTGCTGAAATGGGTTTAAAATAATACCATACAAATAGTACAATTCAAAAAATATACAACAACAATTTTATAAACATTTTCAGTTAATTGATTTATAGATTCATTCGGGTTTTTGATACGCATTTTTATAATATCGTCGTTGTATAACGAAAAAGCACCAAATATATTTTCCAAATACCAAATATTCATTTACAAAAATCTTTATAAATCTGTCAATTTTTAGTCAATGATTTAAATTTTTTTACGACATGATAAGAAAATGATAAATCTATTAGTTCATTTTTCAACTTTAAAAATGCATCAATTACTTTTTGTAATATTAATCAACAAACTCGAAAATCAAGTTTTTCATAAAAATGTATTTGGTGACTTTTAGGGTGTGTGCGAATTCGACTAAATTGCTGACTAAACTAAATTAGGTCGGTAATGCAGTGTTCGACTTTTCAATTTAGCAAATTATCGAGCAGACTTAATGGAACTAAATTGGAAGACATCAAACAGACATATGATAATCGATTTATTAGAGACTTTAACAATTACAGGTTACCGAATGGCGGTCGAATAAAAACTTCTACAATTTAGTTTAGTCAGCAATTTAGACGAATTCGCACACACCCTTACAAAAAACAAAAACTTAAATCTAAAACTAATGAAATCCGGTAGATCAGTTATTAAAGAGCATCTCATGGAATGATTATTATTTATTAGAGGGTCTCACGGTTCAATAAAAAGCAATCCACCAATCCTATTCATTTCAAATTTGAGAGTGATAATCTGCCTAGAATATTAGCGCTAATATATCGCAATTCCCAACGGTCCGATGTTTCAAAATTAGTATTTTCTAATGCCTAATGCACTAAAATATTGTAATAATAACACGATTAATATATAATTTTGAAATAATGTTCGATTGATTCTCATTTTTTGGTATAAATATTGACAAAATCGTTCAGGAACCCGATACACAATTTTGATATTTTTCACAAAAATTTCGGAAATGAATTTGTGGAATTTGAATGACAGATTTTCGGCATATTTTGGGAACTAGTAAAAAATCATAGCTTTTAATAGAAACTCTGCCTTTTTCGCTTTAAAATCTTTAAAAAAAATTTTGAAAACTTGCTTGAGCCTGCAAACAAATCCAAAAAAAAAGTCTAGCATTTTTCTGGCAGTATTTGGTGTATATTTTATTAAAGCACACAGGAAGTTTTTAGGTACATGACAGTTTATTTGGCAGGTTCTTATCAGACTTGGATATAGATCGAAAATAGGTAAATTTTGCTGCCTTTCTCTTTTTTGAAATTTTACAATGAAATTCCGAGACCAAATTTCTGAAATTATTCAGAAATATTTGCGGCACACCACACAGTTAATTATAGTTTTCGAAATTTTTATAGCACCATTTATTTGCATTGGAGCCAATTCAAAAAAAAAGTTGTAAGAATTCAAGCAGAAAAGGCGAAGCTTGTACCACAAGCCTGTTCACAAAATATGCCATGAATCTGCCATTAAAAATCCACAAAATTGGATTCACGGCAATGGGCAGAAAGAAACCGGACAAAGTCCGCCTTTGTTTTGTTTCAAATATGTCGAAAAAATGCTTCTAAACTGCCCCGAGCCTGCCAACAATTTTATCTGGTGATTCGGACACAAAATTTCATGCATGTTTTTTATTTTTTTAAATAATTCCGTTATATTTCTGGCAAACACACAGAGAAATAGAAGTTTGCGGGAAATGTATGGCAGATTATCAAATTATATGGAATTGAAAGAATTCAAGCAGAAAAAGGCGAAGCTTGTACCACAAGCCTGTTCACAAAATATGCCGTGAATCAGCCATTAAAAATCCACAAAATTTGATTCACGGCAATGGGCAGAAAGAAACCGGACAAAGTCCGCCTTTGTTTTGTTTCAAATATGTCGAAAAAATGCTTCTAAACTGCCCCGAGCCTGCCAAAAATTTTATCTGGTGATTCGGACACAAAATTTCATGCATGTTTTTTATTTTTTAAATAATTCCGTTATATGAAAAAAGCATCTCCGGTATCGAAAATTATATATATTCTTGATCAGCATGACCTCCTGAGTCGATTTAGCGATGTCCGTCTGTCCTTCTGACTGTCTGTTGAAATCACGATTACAGAAAAAGTTGAAGAGCTAGAGCAATGATACTTTAGATTTAGATTACTTATATAGCTAAGCTGTCTGAACAATAAAATTGGCATGATCGGTCTATTGTGACCTGAAAACCGACATAAGTGGTCATAAGTGGTCAAATACCTCATAAAAAATTTACATCAACTAATCAATTTTACTGCATACGTGCTTAGGTAAACTTTTTTTGGTCAAATATATATTGACATTATGCTCAAATACATGAAAATAATGTTACCCACGAAATGACTTGTGGTTCCCAAAAAAAAAAAATCGACATTCGGTGCACCTACCCATTTGTAAATATGGGTATCAAATGAATGGAAATTCTTCAGCGATTGAAAGTTTGTAGTTATTTTGAGGATTTGTAATCACTGGTGACCTATTACCACTTTGAATGGTAACCACACATATGTGTAGGGTATTTATAGTCGTCTTAGACCGACTATAATTTTGATAATCCTAACTATCATAATAACACCTACTTTAAAATTTCCCATGTGATCTAACCTTCCCAACTTGTTTTTAAGTTAATATTTTACTCTTGAAGTGGTTCGGTTGACTGTCGTGAGGTAGTGCGTTATAGGAACATTAGTTCTCTGTTTTGAAGTTCGCAGTCAAGGGTTTTCGAACCCACAACCTCTCGGCTCATAGTCCAACGTACTAACCACGGACCTAGGGATGCAACTATGTTTATCTAGTACTTTATATTTTGACTGATAATGACAAGATTACTATGATTTAAATCAATTTCATTAAGATTGTTCAGCATCTTCAAAGTACCACAGTAAAATATATCATTGCCAGACAATATAAATAAATAAAAATAATAAAAAGTTATGGAAAAAAATACAATAACAAAAATAATATGCTCTAAAAATGACATTATTAAAAAATACCATATGAAAGTGATAAAATCGAAAATGTGACTAAATTTCGAGTCTACCACATGGACATTGCATGTCACCCCTGATAATTACAACATTAAATATGACTGCCATAATTTGGACAACATTTCGCTGAGTGCTCATAGAAAGGAAATAATTTTGTGAGAAATAATTTTGTGTGTTTTACCTGCAGACTGCACTGTGTGGTAGTCTGAGTCGCGCTGTGTAGTCCTGGCACGTTCTTCGGTGATATTTTGCACCCAACGTTTGCAACGTGCGCTCTACACGTTCGATTCTTGACCGTTCGTTCGTTTGCTGTCGATTAGTACCGTTTGTATGCGCGACGTGTGCTCGGCAAGTACATCACATTCTTTTTACGAGCACTGGCCAAAACTGGTTCAAAACTAGAATGAGACTGCTAGGATAATAGCAAGGATGCACTTAATTTTTTTTTGGTTCGTTCAAAGACGAACAACACAAAAGAACAAACACACGAGAATATATTTCGGCGGTCACTGTTATTGTTATGCGTCGCTGTACGTCGCAGCCATTAAAATAAGCAACAAAGAGACAATAAAAATAATAAAATGGACGAAAGTAGTCGTCGTCGCGCGAGTTGCTGACCTATGTTGAACACATTAACAACACCGTTTGACCGACCGAATCACCGAGCGAGGGACAACACGAACAACGTCTGTGAGACACGCAACACACACAATATGATGATCGAAGAAATGCCGACACACGTTGTGTTGGCATTCGGGGCGCACTTCGTTACCAATTCCTTGGGGAACAAGCGTTGTTGCCAAAAACGTCCGAATCGCACGAAAGTCTGTCACTAACTAACGCGCCATCATCAACAACAAGAGGCTGTTACGACGCGACCCCCGACACACGAAGTTATGTTGCTGCCGCGTGCGCTACATTCGTATCGTGTCGCGTTCCAGTCGCAACAGCAAACAAGCGCCGAAGTTACACGAATGAATGTTAAGTCGCATACGAGAGCCGCAGGATGCTGTCGCCTGCAACATGCCATCATTGGAACAGTTGAGATGTTTTGGAACAGCCAGTTAGTTGAATGGAGCAAAACAATGCGCGGCGCAGCCATAGGGAGAGTGAGAGAGAGCGATAAAGAGCTTAAATAAGTGAAAAGCTTTGATTTGTGCTCAACGTATGGCTGGCGCATTTGATAAGAAATGATAAACGAAATGATTTAGTAGATTGAGATAAAGAGATTTAAATATGAAACTTAATTTAAGTGTCGTCGTTGTTGCTTTTGTTGTTGTTGATGTTGTTGGGGAATTTGCACGAGCGAAATCTAAACTCTTTGCAGCCGGCACTGCCAAATTGGCCATTGATGCGGGACACTTGTTTGCCAAACATGTGCATGTGTGTGTGGTGTGTCTAGTGCATGCGACCCAGAGCGCCAACAATCCCAACAACACCTCTGCACCTGCACGCTGTAATGTACTACGTCGTACATCGCACGATGCTGTGTTTAATATTCCTCCCACATACAGCGTTGCGGGCAACCGCACTTTGCGCCGCCGCTGCACACCGTCCGTCGCACAATGATAAATGATCGTTTGCCTGGCGGGCTCAGCGCCTCGCTTTGAACCCACCTCTAACCACCATTAAACCATTCAACCAAGCAAGCAAGAAACCAACCAACAATCCAACCCAACCTTCCAACCCATTCACAATCGCAGCAGTGATGCCGCGTAATGCCGCCAAATGACTACCTTACGAAGTAATTCGTCTGTCAGTGGCTATTCGTTAAGATTTGAAATGGGTGTCGGCAGCACCTCGTCTCGTCTCGTCTCTGCTCGTCTTGTCACGCACCGTACTCATCGCACGAAGAATGTCGGTCGGTTGGTACGTTGTACGTACTACGTAGTCATTGTCAACTTTGACAGGTCGTAAGTGATGTGTTGGCCTACATTCTTAAATTTCATAGGATGTTTAAATTAAGGGATAATCTGTGCCGACAACTTTAACATATTTATTATGATGATGCTGGCATCTGCGGGAAGATGGGATCAGTTTCAAGCCAAGTAGTGACAACATAATATGTTTGTAGTTAGCATAAATTATAAAAATTTAATTACAAATTTAAATACATGATATTATTTACAATTAAAACCAGCATACATTGGTTTTCAGAGAGTGTCAGGTTTATTTCTGCGACGTCATCTAGTTTCAGCAAAACTTTTTGGTTTTGAAATATAGGTTAATTTACTATGAAAAACGCCCAATATTACTTCAATTTGTCGATAATTTAGCTCTTTTTTTTCAACATTCTACGGAGTTGAAGTAGCATGACGTACACTTATTATGCAAGATGCATTAATAGCTGTATTATATTAAAATTTCTGTCAACAAATTTTAGCTAATTAGTAGCTGTTTAGCTTTTAAAAACACTTATAGTAACAACGTTCTTCAATCACTTTTCGTACTTTATCCTATTTCCTATTGCTTTCCTAAGCTCATATTCTTTTGCACACCACCTAAAATTTAAATATATTTTACCAATATTACGTATACGCCCCAGTATTGTAATAAAGGGTATTTCAATAAGAGCTACAAAAGTTTTTCAAACGACGCCATATTTCTTGCCTCTCTTTTGACATTTCTCTTCAATAAGGTTTGCCATTTTATGATGGAAAGATATACGAGCCAACAACGAGTCAAAATTATTAAAATTTTCTACCGAAATTCGAATTCGTATATCTTTCCGTCATGAAATGGCATACCTTACTGAAGAGAAATGTCGGCAAGAGCGGCAAGAAATATGGCGTCGTTTGCTGTCCCTGTCGCTCTACTTTTGTAGCGTCCCTGTTGAAAAACCCTTTATATTAATATGATATATGGGCATTTCCAGAAAAATTTCAACCACGACCGAAAAATACAAAATGCTCAAATCTCTAAAATAATGGTGGATATGTAAATCTAAATGTCTAAAAAGAAAATTATATTCCCTTGACTATAACGTATAAAACGAGTTGGGAAAGTTAGGTCACATGGGCGGATTTTATAGTCGGTCGGGCCCGATTATGGAATACCCTACACCTTTGGTAGGGATATTAATGCGGGATATTTAATTGCATACCTTAATTTTAAAGTTTTTAATTATGCTGAACCTCCCCACCCTCGGAATATTATTCACATATCAGAAATTTATGTCTTATATCCCCATAAATTAAAAAATTGATATAAAAGTATAAAAAACTAATAAAAAAAATTTGAAAAATATAATTGGGCGGACCACGCCTATATCTAAAATTTTGTAAGGCTAATATTTCATAGATTTGATTTTAGTAATTTACGGATCAAATTTCCACTATGAAAACCCGGGAAATAATGAATAAAAAATGTAGGCGGATCACGCCCATTTTTAGACCACATATTTTTAGGTGAATTCTAACAATACGTTAATTTTATAACTACACCTTGAATACTTTTCGAGTTATTAGTTCCGAAAGAGTTATATAAATGTGACTTGTATGGGAGGTGGGCGTGTCCGTTGACTCATGTGGCTCATTTTCAAACTCAGTTTTTTCTTTTGGCTAAAATATATTGAGACGAAATCTCATCGCATTCTCATCAGTCTATCTCAAGTTATCGTGTATACGGACAGCAAGACAGCAAGATATGTCTGGATGTCAAAAACATATTCAAAATAAATTTTATATGGTAATCGAACTATTGAGTTTAAAGTGTTTCAGGCTAGGCGTGACTGATGTAAATACATAACGAAGTATGCCTGTTTAAATAATCAGTGCTTCCGTATTTATTATCCGATTTTTTGTATTTTTAGTTTCTTGAAAAGCTAATAAAATTTTCTAACTGATGACTTACCCACTTTTTTAGTTTAATGCGTTTGAGAGACTTAATTTCAATACAATTTTGAAATTATCGATTTCGGTACGAAAACGCCTACTTTGAGATCCCGGCGGGTCCATTTCCCATATTCGGATTTCGCTGAAAATTCTTCACATCGCATTTCTCATCCAATAGAGCATTTCTAGGGGGTTACCTCCTCTCGATTCGAAAACATGATTTTCCATTGTCAGTCTAGTGTACATATACAAAAATTAAATCTTTCTAAATAATTAAAAAATAAATAATTTAAATACAAAAAGTAGTTTTAGAAAAAGCACAAAAAATTTGAATCGTCGGGAATGCCCCGTCTGGAATTTTTCTGTGATTTATTATTACAAAAGTGAACTTTTTAGAAACAAAGTTTAAATTTACAAACAAAGCACATTATTTCATCAATTTTTTTTAAATAATTCACTTTTTTGGATTTTCCATATGTCGAGTTTCACTTCTGTTTCTGTCCCGTCCGGATCAACCATTATTTAATTTATATCTTTTGATATAACATATGTAATTCTCTAATCAATAGATTATTTCTATTTAAATACTATTTAAATACTACTAGCACAAAAAAATAAAGTAAATTCATTATTTTTCCTTCAAGATATTAAAGTTTAGACGAAAGAATGTCGCGTATGTCGGAAATGCCCATATGTTCAAAATAATGTTGATATTAGATAAGAGCAACATTTAAAAAAACTAAAGGCATGGCTTTTAAATAGTGTTTCTAAAGTTCAGTTTTTCAGTCCCAGTCTAAACATACCCAGCCTGCCATTCGATTCAATATTGCTTCGAGACTGTTTCGAGTTGTAGGGGAATTCATGCGATCTCAGTTACGTGTCTCATATCTGTATCATTCTACAATTCATTTTAAGATGTACACAAATATCGTAAAGAGATAAGCAAGTTTTCGCACTACAAGAAGAAGAATAGATAACCTCAATACGTATTAAACTCCACGAACTAATCGAATCTATACTAGGAGAATGGTACGATATCGTTCAGAAATCTCGCAATATTTGGGGAAAAAGTTGCATTTATGAGATATAGACAAAGAAAATTCCAAAGCTTTACAAAAACATATTTATTTAAAAACTTCAAGAAAATGCATTACAAATTTTGGTTAAAAACGTATCAATTAATTGTAAAATTTAAATATTTTTGTTTATAATAAATTTAAATTCACTTGTAAAAACAATGTTGCATTTATTTCGTCGTTGTAGAACTAAAAATTACCACATTTTCAAAAATCATAAATCAAAATGCCAATTATTCATTTACAAAAATCTTTATAGATCTGTCAATTTCGGATCGTTGAGCTCAATATTTCCACCAAATAATAAGAAAATGTGAATCTATCAATTGGGTTTTCAACTTTAAAAATCTATTCATTACTTTTTGTAATAATGAGCAACAAACTCGAAATTTAAGATTTTCAAAAAAATGTATTTGGTGGCTTTTAGTTCTACAACGACGCTTTGATACAAATTCGAAATAGCAACGAATTTGAATTCTCGAGTTTTCATAATAAAAATTTTAACCGATACAACAACGATATAGCAAATTATTCTCCGAGACATGGCAAACAGGTTAATTTAAACTTTTCGATTTTTTTAAAACGTCTTTAGTTGCAAATAGAAACAGCTGAATGTCGTTAAATGTCGTTACAGACAAATAGACAATTAAGCATCAGTTAATATGACATTTTAAATATTTCTAATATTTTGACTATATACGAAATGACATCTAGTTTAAACAAAGTTTAATTTAAAAATGTACCCAGTCATTCTAAGTTTTAATTCTCAATCTTGACACGATGATTTTCTGATTTTTATGAAATTTTGTGGAGAGATTATCATCGAGAAATATAAAAACATTGTATGTATATTTATTTATTTTTTCTTTTGTATTTTCGAACAAAGTTATTGCGATTTGCAATATCAACGAGATCAAAAGTGGGACACGTTTTGATTTTCAATAAAAAAAAAAAAACATTTGAATAAATTTTTTTAAATTCTTTTAAAGCGTCTATTCAATAAACTGGATCACAATGTAACTTTTTGCATAAACAGAATACCACTTATATGCTTTTAAATTGATTATTGAACGTTTTTTCAAAATAGCTCAATTTTGAACTTGTTGAAAAATATTGGGGTAAAGTGGGAAACTTCAAAATGTTTATCAAAATGCTATTTTAGTCTTTCTTTTTCATATTTTTATTTTTTCATAATAAAGTAAAATATATTAGAGATAAAAAATTATAATAAGGTAATAAAATAACAAGGGTAATACAAGAAAAATAATAAGAATAAAATTTTAAATTCAGTAGTTATTTTGAGTGAATAAAATGCTGCTATTACTCCACGTCAAAATATTCTGAGTGATAATGGAGACAGACATTGTTGCTGCTCGTCAAGTTTGCACATTTCAAGTATACAGGCCGTTTTCAGATATTCCAGTTCACTGAATATTTGAAATTTGAATTCATCGACATTTTATTCTTAGAAATTGTACAGAATTCTTATTCTTCTAAAGAAATAGAAGAATATTTATCGATTTATTCTGTTTGCTCCTGTTAAAGGTTCGATTCCCGGCTTTCTTCTGCCATTTAGATCTTATCTCAGGTGTAGTTAAAATTTTGCTTTTCTTTGTTTTCTAGTCAAGTTTTTTTGTCCTGACTAAACCAATTAAATAATTCATTCATGACACAATATTTTTAAAAAAATAACTACAACCATTGCTTAAATATGTTTCCCACTTTACCGCAGAAAATGTTTCCACATTGAACATAACAAACCACTATTTAAGCAATGTTAAAATATTTACAAAATCCGTTTGAATTTGAAAAGTTATACAATAAGCAATCATTTTAAACATACTGTCTTAATTAAAAACGATAAAAATGTTCACTATTTGATAGCAAACCAGTACAGTAAAAAATTTCCAAAATCATTTTTTTCACTTGAAATGCATTAAAAAGGTATTAATTTGATTATAACCATGAATGAAAAGGTTGACACCATTTTAAAAAACAATTATTTTAATTTTTCAAAGTACACAATTAAAGGGTTTTTCAACAGGGACGCTACAAAAGTAGAGCGACAGGGACAGCAAACGACGCCATATTTCTTGCCGCTCTTTTGACATTTCTCTTCAGTAACATTCTAACAATACCTTTTAAATTTTATAAATATACCTTGAATACTTTTCGAGTTATTAGTTCCGAAAGAGTTATATAAAAGTGACTTGTATGGGAGGTGGGCGTGGCCGTTCACCGATTTGGCTCATTTTCAAACTCAGTTCCTACTTTTGGCTAAAATATATTGAGACGAAATTTCATCGCATTCTGATCAGTATTTCTCAAGTTATTCTCTATTCGGACAGCAAGACAGCAAGGGGGACAGTCAGACAGACAGACGGACATGGCTTAACGGACTCGGGTAGTGATGCTGATCAAGAATATATATACTTTTCCATACCGGACACGCCGCCTAACGGGGCGTTAGAATATATACACAAAGTTATATACCCTGTACCTCATAGGTGTAGGGTATAATAATTTGACTTTACCTTACCATAACATGCTAAGTCCACTTAGCAATTTTTAATATTTTTTAAAATTTTAATGTCGATCGGTTGATCCTATCATATCCTATTTTTCCAAAGTGAAAAACTCTATCATTCTCGTATCATTTTAAATAAACTGTGGGAGACTCCATTTTTTTAACGACGATGTTTCAAAAAATAATATTTATTGCTTTTGAATTAGTGGGGCGTGTACGTAATAGCAATTTCACTTTTTCTAAGATAAATATGTTTTACTAGCTGTACCCGTGCTCGTAGAATTCTTCCCGGTAGAATTCTTCGCCGTACAATTCATCCCCGTAGTGTTTTTCCAGAAGAATTTTTAGGTTGGTGAGTTTGAGTGTGATGAATTTAGTGTGGTGAGTTTGATTGTGGTGAGTTTTATTGTGGGGAGTTTAGGTGTGGTGAGTTTAGATGTGGTGAGTTTAGGTGTGGTGAGTTTTGGTGTTTTGATATTAAGTATGATGAGTAACATTCAATTTTAAAGTTTAGTTGAAATCGATATAATTAGGGCTGAGATATAGTGTACTGAATTTTTGGGTTCTATGGGAGGTGCCACTCCCCTTTGCCCAATCTTGTTTAATTATGGATTAGGATACACCATGGACTTTATAGCATAGTAATTGAAATTGTCAGAAAAATACATTCAGTGGTTTTGCTATGAATCTGAAATATACACCAAAAATAAAAATGAGCGTAAAAATGGGCTTGGTCCACGAAAACTATATAGTGACCTTCTCCAGGGTCTGTAGGATATTTATTTCAAATTTTAAGGAAATCCGTACACACGAATACGTTTACATAGCGCACAAACAAACAAACGGAAAATGAGTTATATATATATAGATTATTTAAAACCTTATATAAACGATTAATGTCATTGAAATATATAAATCTATTGCAGAGATATAAATAATTATGTAAAAGAGTATCGGAATCTAGGGCAAAGTGGAACATGGGGTAATGTGGGAAATTGTAATTTTTGTAAATAAAGGGTTTTTCAATAAGAGCGCCACAAAAGTAGAGCGACAGGGACAGCAAACGACGCCATATTTCTTGCCGCTCTTTTGACATTTCTCTTCAGTAAGGTTTGCCATACACCATACGAATTCGAATTTCGGTAGTAAATTTTAATAATTTCGACGGTTGTTGGCTCGTATATCTTTCATGAAATGGCAAACTTTACTGAAGAGAAATGTCAAAAGAGCGGCAAGAAATATGGCGTCATTTGCAGTCACTGTCGCTCTACTTTTGTGGCGCTCTTATTGAAAAACCCTTTATTTACAAAAATTACAATTTCCCACATTACCCCATGTTCCACTTTGCCCTAGATTCCGATACTCTTTTACATAATTATTTATATCTCTGCAATAGATTTATATATTTCAATGACATTAATCGTTTATATAAGGTTTTAAATAATCTATATATATATAACTCATTTTCCGTTTGTTTGTTTGTGCGCTATGTAAACGTATTCGTGTGTACGGATTTCCTTAAAATTTGAAATAAATATCCTACAGACCCTGGAGAAGGTCACTATATAGTTTTCGTGGACCAAGCCCATTTTTACGCTCATTTTTATTTTTGGTGTATATTTCAGATTCATAGCAAAACCACTGAATGTATTTTTCTGACAATTTCAATTACTATGCTATAAAGTCCATGGTGTATCCTAATCCATAATTAAACAAGATTGGGCAAAGGGGAGTGGCACCTCCCATAGAACCCAAAAATTCAGTACACTATATCTCAGCCCTAATTATATCGATTTCAACTAAACTTTAAAATTGAATGTTACTCATCATACTTAATATCAAAACACCAAAACTCACCACACCTAAACTCACCACATCTAAACTCACCACACCTAAACTCCCCACAATAAAACTCACCACAATCAAACTCACCACACTAAATTCATCACACTCAAACTCACCAACCTAAAAATTCTTCTGGAAAAACACTACGGGGATGAATTGTACGGCGAAGAATTCTACCGGGAAGAATTCTACGAGCACGGGTACAGCTAGTAAAACATATTTATCTTAGAAAAAGTGAAATTGCTATTACGTACACGCCCCACTAATTCAAAAGCAATAAATATTATTTTTTGAAACATCGTCGTTAAAAAAATGGAGTCTCCCACAGTTTATTTAAAATGATACGAGAATGATAGAGTTTTTCACTTTGGAAAAATAGGATATGATAGGATCAACCGATCGACATTAAAATTTTAAAAAATATTAAAAATTGCTAAGTGGACTTAGCATGTTATGGTAAGGTAAAGTCAAATTATTATACCCTACACCTATGAGGTACAGGGTATATAACTTTGTGTATATATTCTAACGCCCCGTTAGGCGGCGTGTCCGGTATGGAAAAGTATATATATTCTTGATCAGCATCACTACCCGAGTCCGTTAAGCCATGTCCGTCTGTCTGTCTGACTGTCCCCCTTGCTGTCTTGCTGTCCGAATAGAGAATAACTTGAGAAATACTGATCAGAATGCGATGAAATTTCGTCTCAATATATTTTAGCCAAAAGTAGGAACTGAGTTTGAAAATGAGCCAAATCGGTGAACGGCCACGCCCACCTCCCATACAAGTCACTTTTATATAACTCTTTCGGAACTAATAACTCGAAAAGTATTCAAGGTATATTTATAAAATTTAAAAGGTATTGTTAGAATTCACCTATAAATATGTGGTCCAAAAATGGGCGTGATCCGCCCACTTTTTTTTATTATTTCCCGGGTTTTCATAGTGGAAATTTGATCCGTAAATTATTAAAATCAAATATATTAGCCTTTCAAAATTTTAAATTATATTTTTTAATTATTTTTACAATTATATTTTTCAAATTCTTTTTTTTTAGTTTTTTGTACTTTTATATAAATTTTTTAATTTATGGGGATATAAGACGTAAATTTCTGATTTTCCCAACTCGTATTTATTTAACATAATACCAACCTAAATAAAAATAACAAACTTTGATTTTATTATGAAATGAGTACCATTTTATAGTTCGACTTTATCGGTCCAATTATTAAATTATATAATTCGATTTAGCAATGGTACGTGCCACAATAAAGAGATTTGCTTAATTTTCATCCATTTCCACTAGTGTTTTTTGCTGAGTGCACTAAATCTGCGGTTTATCTGTCCCAGCAGCGGCAGTAACGGCAGCTTCATGTAAGTGAGTCACGTAAGCCGGCAGCATAGATACCCGAGGATAATCCCACTATCCGATTTGGGACGTATGCGCGTAATAAGGACACAGCGACGTGTGTTGCTCTCGCCACCGCATCGCAATGATATAAAGGATCGATCGTTTGCAATAATATGTAGTACTATGTACTACAGGATATTTCGCCACATTTAATGCGCAGAACAGAGCAGAGTGGAGTAGAGTGGAGTAGAACTTAATTAATTGCGCCTTGTTGTGTAGTTTGTTCGCTGGAAAAATGCAGCTACAACATGCAGCGCTCGCATTAACAATTTGTAACATTGCAAAAAGACTATATGGTGGGGGTCCTTGGGAAGTGAAGGCGCGGCGGAGCAACAAAAGCTCTTTGGCGGCCATCGTCGCCACACACATCACATGCACTTGGTGAAAGAGATCAAAAAGAAGCGGAGAAAAATGCGTTTTTTTTTTTTGGTAATTCCTACGGAGAGCAGCACGTCTACAGCAAACACAAAAAAATGGGTTATTGGACCAAAGAGCGGTTGCGTCATGGCGTCATTTAGCAAAAAACGAAATGAAACGAATATTTTTCTTCGTACAACTCGCGAAAGCTCTTTGGTTTCGCAGGAGCAAAGCAATATTAACAACTACAACAAGCAACTACCAAAACCCAGCGCTTATCAGCAAAACAACTAAACAAAAAAACCCAATTACTTTGGTTATTGGAATTGATTGTCGTTGTCTGGATTACATTGAGTCGCAGTCTCAAGGGTTAAATTTGAATTGTCGAATTGTCTGTCGCAATAAGTGGTATTAGGAATATGCAAAATTTCAAATAATTCAATTAAATAAATTAAAAATGAAATGAAAAAATTAAAATTTTACAAAATATGTTCATAGTTGGTACATACATGTTTATTTATAATTAAATATAATTTTAATTTAAACTTTTTTAATTAATATGAATAAAAACAAATTTAATCAAATTTTGATTTTTTTTTTAATGAAAAAAAATGTATTCAATATTTTTACCAAACTAAGAAACAAATTTTTAAATGTTTTAATTGGCTACACTTACAAGAATTATTAATAAATAAAATTGATAAAAAATAAAATTATAATAACTTGTTTCGAGAACTTTCTACTCGTTTCGTGAATGACGCATGCTATTGGCATCTCATTCGCACTCATGTGTTTTAATGTGCTGATCTTCCATCTTTTTCTCGCACATTGCTCAGTGCGCTGAGTGATCTTCCGTCTCTTTCTAACACATTACTTAGTGCGCTGAATTGTCATGCGTCTCATTTATTATTGTTGATTGCTTGCACTATGGGACAAATTACATCTTTTCGTAACAATATGAATACTCATATGTACAAACAAAAAAAAATATTGAACATAATTAAAGCATCTGAACTTAATTTATTCAAAATAATTAATTCTATTAATATAATTAATTGGATATGTGAATTATTTAATAGTAAAAATTAAATCCTTTCTGGGTTGGTGTATATGCTTATATAGCATATAAACCAAACGCAAGTTTTGCAGACAATATATAGTTTTACAGCCACTACACAGTTTTACAGCCACTACACAGTTTTACAGCCACTACACAGTTTTACACTCACTACACAGTGTTACAGGTGTTGCACCGTACTTATTTTCATTGATTCATCGCAGCAGGTGCTTGCCTATTCGGTCCGTTTTTCTGTACATCGAGCGTATTCATGATTTTGATATTCTTCTGTCTGATTTGTGTTTAACCTTTCCCTTTGAACGTGATTCAAAATATGAATAACAAATAGTAATAAAAGTAATAAAATAAAAGAAAAATAATAAACCTAAAAATATGAGCAAATAATATAAAATAAATAAATGACATATAATTTGAATCAATTAATTTATTAAATAATATAATTAAATATTTAATCAATATAATTAAATGTCTTTGAAACAAATAAAAATTAATTGTATTTGTGGCAATCAGCACTTACTGTGCTAAAAATACTTTAATATTTTTGTTTCAATTTTTTAAGTATTCAGTTTTTAGAAATTTTGTTTTTGTAAAAATTTATAAATTTTTTTTTTTATTCGCTTTATTTTATTCACAAATAAAAGTTTAAACGTTTTCTAAAAATTATATTTTATGTAAACTCGATAAAGCGATATTAGGCTGACCTTAATTGGTTATCCCGAAACCCCATAAAAATACAAAAATGCAGTTGTATTTTCCCTACACTCAAAATAAACTCTGCGTAAATTCACGAAATAATTTTTCATAATTTTGTCAATTTGTTTTTAAAATTATTGCGTGGCCTAATTTCACAAATGTTTCGTAAAATATATGAATACTAATAATAAATAATTTTGTAAATATAGAAAAGTTTATTAGCACGAGTTCTGACATTCACTTTCGGAAAAAAACAAATTAAATTTGATTAAACTGCAACTTAAATGCGATATCGATTTGATATGATAATTTTAAGAATGTTTTTATTAAATAAAGAAATATTAAATAAAAAGTTTACAAATATGCAAATTCTTACGATATAATTACGAGATCATTACACGATGCAGGAGAAACCACACAATATCTTACTAAGGGTCGTAACTTAATCGAGCATTAAATTGGTAGGTAGATATCGTTGTAAAACCGTAACCGAAACCGATATCCGTTTAAAACCGTTTCATTTTTAAAACCGAATCCGAAACCGAAACCGTTATATGAAAATCAGAAATAAACCGATATCCAAAACCGATATAAACGGTTTCGGTTTTATACCGGTTTAAAACGGTTTTTAAAAAAGTAACTATAAATAGAAACAGAAAAACATATTTTATTTTATATAGAAGATCATAAGTAAAATGTCATTTAATAAAATTTTGAGTTCCCAACATTTTTTTAAGGCTAAAGAATATAAGCATCTTAAAAATAAGGTCTGTGAAGCACTTTTGTAGCGGTAAATAGCTTTAAAAGTGCTTCAAAAGTCGCTTCAATAAGATAAAATAGACAAAACAATGTTTTTTTTTCGCTTTTCTTCGCTACGCTAGTTCGTACATCGATTGTGCATATGCACATTATTGTTTTTGTTTTATTTTTATACATACTTTTTTTTGTTAATTGTAAAATCATGAAGTTTACTTAAGTCAAATTCTATGTGCATTATTTTATTCAACTTATAAAACAAAAAAATAAAATAATATGTGAACATTTTCACAGTGTACCTCATTTAGCCTTTATATTTCTTTTTGTGTTTTTCTTTTTTTCACAAATCCGCTGATTCGTATGAAAGTGCAACAACAACAGAAATGCAAATAAAGCAGCATGACAATATAGCAGCATCCAAGCTTTTGATAGAATTTTTGGCGGGAAATTTTTTGTACCACAAAGAAAACTTGTTGTTGTTGCCAACTACATAGCTGTACTAAATACATGAAGTGTGGTGTCATGCGACTGTCTGCTGTCATGCGTCTGTCCGTTGTCATGCGTCTGTCTGTTGTCATGCGTCTGTTTGTTGCCATGCGATGATACGGGATAGCAACAAAGAGTTGTCGTTGTGAAAGTGTGTATATACGAATCGTAATTCGTTATTGTTGTATTCTCTTCTTTCTGTTAGTGTTCGCTTTGTAGCGTTTGCGTTTGAGTTTGTGTTCGCAAAAAAAAAAAAAATGTTACTCTGCAAGATATTATTTGTGTTCTCTTTACATACAGTGCGTGTAGCATACGGAATTTTTTTAATCACTGACGAAAACAGAAATATGCCTATACGAAATATTCCTTATATTTATTATGAACAAGATTACCATTTCTTGCCTTGCTCTTGCAAATGATCATCACTATTTTACATATATTGCAGTTCACTGAATTGTTGAAATTTAATTTCTTTGGCTTTTATGGATGGAAAGTGTACACAATTCTTCTTCTTTGCAATTCAGATCATATCTCAGGTTATGTCAAAAAGTTGCTTTTCATTGGTTTGTGGTCACGAAATTTTAAATTAAAATTTTTTCTTGGCGTAATCAATTAAATAATTAATATAACACAATATTTTCACTACAATAGCAACAAACATTGTTTAAGTTACGTTTTCCAATTTACCCCAATATTATAATTTGAACATAACTTAGCACCATATAAACAATGTTAAATTATTTGAAAAATATGGAAAAAAGAAAATTTATACAAAAACCGAAATCAAAACCGAAACCGTAACATGAAACCGGTATACCGAAACCGTTTCGTTATAAAAACTTAAAACCGAAACCGAAACGCGGAAAAAACCGAAATCGAAACCGTTATTCGTTTAGGTTTCAATCCTTGATTGTAACTAGAAGCTTTGTAATCGTAAAAATTCCATGTATAATTGTGTATAGAATAATTCAATTTTACAAATAATTATTTTACATAATGATATTCTAAACATATTTCGTAATTCTACAAATGTTGATTTGTATAATATACGTCTTGTGTTATTTTTTCATTTTGAAGAAAATATATTGCAAAATAAGCCATACCACATTAAAAGTACGTAAATATACAAATTTTTATTATGTACGAACAATTTTCGGGCTCATTTCCACAAATTATTTTCGTAAAATATACAAATGGTAAACGTAAATATTATATACATATATAAAAATATCCAAATTATACTTTGATTTAATTTAGAAATGATTTTCCAAAAAACACGAATTTCATTATTCAACTTATTTCGTAATTCTACTAAAGTTAATGCGTAACTCTACAAAAAGGAATTCGTAACTCTACGAATGTTAATGCGTAACTCTATGAAATAATATTATATACAAATTTAGAAATGATTTTGCAAAAAACACGAATTTCATTATTCAACATATTTCGTAACTCAAAGAAAATTAATTCGCAATTCTACAAAAGGAATTCGTAACTCTACTAAAGTTAATTCGTATCTTTACAAAAATTAATTCGTAAATATATTAAACCTAATTCGTAACTCTACGAAAGTAAATACGCAACTCTACAAAAATGTATTCGTAACTCTACCAAAGTTAATTTGAATCTCTACGAAAAATTACTCGTAACTCTATGAAAGTTAATTCGTAACTTTAAATAAGTTAATTCGTAACACTACAAAAAGGAATTCGTAACTTTACGAAAGTTATTAAATAATTTTATTTCATTTAGAAATGATTTAGCAAAAAACACAAATTTCAATATTCAACATATTTCGTAACTCTACGATAGTTAATTCGTAACTCTACAAGAAGGAATACGTAATTCTACTAAGGTTAATTCATATCTCTACAAAAATTAACTCGTAACTCTACGAAACTTAATTCGTAACTTTACGAAAGCTAATGCGTAACTCTGCGAAATATAAAACGTATCATACACGAATTGTATTCTTTTTTCTATGAAGCGAAGATTTTTCCTGAGGATTTGATATTGTTAAATAAGCATTACCACCAAAATAAGGTCTTCAGTCAGCTGTCACGAATATGCAATGCCAACAATCTTGGCTTTAATTGGCAACATGCAAGGAATGACAGCAAAACCAGCGGGCACGCAGACACTAACGGCCTGGACTGCCAGTCATTGTATTTTTCCGATTGCCACCACAGGGCTACACAGTACCTCCCTCCCTTCTCAATCAATGTATGTGGTTCGCATGCATGGCATGGATGGTACGCTGGATGGAGATTTCGACGGGTGGCGGGTTCGCTGCGGCGTTGTCTTTGTCGATGACAAAATGCGTGCGGCGCAATTTTTACGAGAACTATGCGGCGTATGCGGAACTTAGTCTTTTATGCGGCGCGACATATTTAAATCGGAGCACAAAATGTTGGCTTCCTTCCGCCCGTTTGTTCGTTCGTTCGTCGTTCGGCAGCTGAAAAATTAGCCTCGCATTGAGGCAATCATTTCAGTGGCGCCAATGGCGGCTGCGGCGGCGGCAGTAAATAAAAATAATTGCTTTCGCTTCAGCGGCGTGTGTGTGTGGAACTCTCAGTCTGAGACTTTGAGTCTTTGTGAGGCTCATGGCGAGCGGAACTGACGCGTCGACCCTATGAAACATGTGTGACTTAATACTTGGTGGGCGCATATTTCGCTTTACAACAGAGTTGAAAAAATTTCAATAAAAATTTATCTTCTGTGATTTTTCCGAAACATGAATTTGGTTTTTTTTTTCATTTTTCTTTTTTTTTTATTCGGCCCATTAGTCAACACATGCCTCTGAGAAATGTGCGATTAAAGCGAACTACTTGATTTGTTGATTGACAGCGGTTTATGTTGCTGTAGTCAACGCCGCGGCGTCCTCAGCTTCAGCTTCAGCTACCAAGGGCTTAAGAGCGCCAAGTGTTGACGCGTTTTAGTCCATTAGGTGCAAAGTGGATCACGTGCCAGCGCTGCCATTTTTGTTTTATGTTGAGATTCATTTCGGTTTTATGCGGTGCCGTGATTGTCAACAAAAATGCGCAAATAAAAGCCACAAAATTAAAACCAGCACTAGAAATAAAGTTAGTTTTACGTTGGCCAAAAACGCATGGCAATGGTTTTTTTTTTTTTTGTTTTTGCTCCACACGAACAGCAATTGCTAACATTGAGTTGTTGGCCATAAAAAGCAAAAATATAATAAAAAAAAAAATGAAAAAAACACCAAAAAATAAAACATAAAAAAATAAAAAAATATAAAACGAAAAAAAGATACTTGAACGCACTTAATTTGTTTCATTTCTCTGTTACTCGTTCTAACCAAAAACAGAAAAAAAATATCATTTATTGTCGCCTTTGTTTGTAGTGCGAAAACAACCGCCGGCCATACATTCCACTTGCCCGGCTCGGTCCGACTCGCACCGACTCGACCCGGTTAAAAGAGATGCACACAAATATGGCCACGGGACTCAGCGCCATGCGGATGCACATATTGCGCCGCCAATACCACCGTCTGACCGACCAAACGAACGAACACCCGACACCGACCAAAGAACATCGACCATCACCGTTACCGATACCGCCACCAGGTGCAGTGCTTGCCACCGCCTTTGTTAAACAGTGCAAATGCTGGTACGCCAAACTTCGAACAAAATGGACCAACGTAGCGCCGAGTGAGGTGCTGTGCGTGTCACTGGAATGCAGTGGGTTACCATAGTAACCCCTTTTGTATAGGGTTACCAGATGTAGACAATTTTAAAAAGTTACATAGACTCCTTTGAAAGAGTAACATTTTGATGGCTGATTAAGAATTATAAATGTTATAGTCGATCTAATCCAACTATAAATACTCTCTTGGCAGAATTATTTTCAAATAATTCAACGCTCCCAGATAGTAATCAACCCCTGCCCGTCGTCGATTTTGTTTCTTCTGCAATGCCGGAAATTCATTTTCGAACTCGGGCAGTTAAAAAGGTTTTAGCAAACTTCAACATTAACAAAGCCTCTGGGCCAGATGGCATATTTGCCCATGTGTTGAAGAAGTGCGCGTCATCTTGTTGAAAGGTTGCCAATGTCCAGCCAGCCCCTAAAAAAGGCGAGGCTACGAACCCTGCCAACTACCGACCCATTACAATATGCTCTGCACTCTCCAAGGTAATGGAGAGCGTAATTAACTTCCTCCTTGTGAACTATCTTGAGCACAACGAATTGCTCAGTGACCGCCAATATGGTTTCCGTAGGGCCAGATCCACAGGTGACTTGATGGCGGTCCTCTCCGAAAAGTGGAATAATTGTATTCACATTTTCGGGGAGAGTAAAGCTGTTGCTCTCGATATTTCCAAGGCTTTTGATCGAGTGTGGCATAAAGCCCTCGTTTCAAAACTAATTGCATTTGGTGTCGGTGAATCTTTTACTCGATGGATATCGAGTTTTCTCCAGAGTCGTTCTATACGAGTGGCGATGGATGGTGTTTTTTCAGAACAACATTCCATCAATACGGGAGTTCCGCAGGGTTCCGTCCTATCCCCGTCCCTATTTCTGGTATTTATCAATGACCTTCTGTCATTGACCCAGAACCCAATTCATTCCTTTGCAGATGCCAGTAACATTTGTCATTCATACTCGTTCAACAAGCGCCCAATCTCTTTGGAGATTGAGAGTAAAAGACGCACTATGTGGGGTGTTGCAAATAGAGTAGATTTTAATGCCAGCAAGACCCAATGTTGTCTGTTATCCCACAAAAGAATGGATTCACCCCTCAATATGGGTGCTGTGGATATAGCGCAGTCAGCTGATCTTGACGTTCTGGGCATATCAATTCAATGTGATCTCCGTTGGAATGATCACATATTTAATGTGTCGAAAGAAGCGGCCAAGTGCCTCGGTTTTTTAAAACGGTGTAAACCATACTTCACTCCTGCTGACCTACGCACTGTCTACACTACGGCCTAAAATGGAATTCAATTCGCACATTTGGGCAGGAGCTTCAAAATCCTCCTTGAAGTTCCTGGACCGAATTCAACAACGTGCGATATATTTAATAGGGATGAAAACATCTCATCGTCTATTGGTTCTCTTGAACACCGAAGGACCGTTGGGTGTGTAAGCCTGTTTTATAGGTATTACAACGGTAAGTGTTCGAGTGAAATACATGGCCTGATTCCACCAGGTCGTGTGTTTTCTCGTTCTACTCGGGCATCAAACCAAGCCCACCCCTTCGTAGTCCACTCGACTCTCAACAGAACCACGCATTATAGAGAGAATTCGTTCTTAAATCGCACGACACGTTTATGGAACAATCTCCCTGCGTCCCTTTTTCCCGACATTTTTGATATTGGCAAGTTCAAAACAAACATTCATCGACACTACTCCAACTTTCCCCCCATCATTTAACCTATCATCCTTTCTTACGATCAACACTGTGCATTGTATGAATAGGGGGCATCCCCTGAGCGTTGGTTAATTTGTAAAATAAAAAAAAAAATAAAATGATAAAATTACAAATATTAATACAAACATTTTATGAAACTATTCGTAGATTTTATCTACGTACATAATACGAAAGATTTGTAATTTATTGAATATTTGTGTACCAATTCACGTATATATTTGTACAGTTTACGAAAGTATTCATACTTTTGACGAAAGCATTCGTACATTTTATAAAACATTTTACGAAACATTCGTAAAATACACGAAGGTATTCGTGTAAAAAAACTGACGATGAAAATAACGATTCTTTTATAAAAATATAAAATATTATGCACTGATTTGATACTTTTTACACAATTTTATATTATACAATTTCTAATTTTTCCAATTTTAAGTAATTTAACAATTGTAGAAAAAATTCAGTTGTCACAAACTGGAATTGAACTCTTGACTCGGAAGTTAACGTCAGCTGCGTTTTTTTCATAATTTAAATTTGAGCTGGAACAAATTTTGTACGCAAAACAAAAACAATTTGAGCTCGATAAATCTATCTAGCTCAAATTTTTTTTTGATTTGCGTATTCATTTTTTTCCGGCTCAAATTTAAATTATGAAAAAAACGCAGCTATCCACTGCTCTCCCCCTTTGGCTACGCATCTGACTAGTATTGTCTGAGATTTTTGCTTCAAACTCAAAATTTTAGGTTTTTTTTCTAATTTGAAATTTTTCTCTTGTGACTGAAATTTTCAAATTATAAAGTTTAAAATTTGGAAAAAATGCTCTGAAACAAGTGAGCTTGATAGCGTATCGGGTAGAGCTCCGGACTTGCTCGCAGAAAATTCAGGTTCGAGTCCCATCCGGATTTTTATACCCTACACCTGTGAGGTACAGGGTATATTAACTTTGTGCATATATTGTAACGCCCCTTAGGAGGCGAGTCCGGTATGGAAAAGTATATATATTCTTGATCAGCATCACTACCCGAGTCCGTTTAGCCATGTCCGTCTGTCTGTCCGTCTTGCTGTCTTGCTGTCTTGCTGTCCGAATACAGAATAACTTGAGAAATACTGATCAGAATGCGATGAAATTTCGTCTCAATATATTTTAGCCAAAAGTAGGAACTGAGTTTGAAAATGTATATAGAAGTTAGAATTTACCTAAAAATATGTGGTCCAAAAATGGGCGTGATCCGCCCACTTTTTTTTTCATTATATCCCGGGTTTTCACAGTAAAAATTTGATCCGTAAATTATTAAAATCAAATCTATGAAATATTAGCCTTTCAAAATTTTAAATATAGGCGTGGTCCGCCCAATTATATTTTTCAATTTTTTTTTTTTTAGTTTTTTATACTTTTATATAAATTTTTTAATTTATGGGGTTATAAGACGTAAATTTCTGATATATGAATAATATTCTGAGGTTCAGCATAATTAAAAATTTAAAATTAAGGTATACAATTAAATATTCCTCATTAATATCTTCACCAAAGGTGTAGGGTATTCCATAGTCGGGCCCGACCGACTATAAAAATCCGCCCCATGTGACCGAACTTACCCATGTGACCTAACTTTCCCAACTCGTTTTTATTATTATTTTTTTTTAATTGAAGTATGGTTTGGCCGCTTGGTTCTGGCTAAATCTCCATTCACGAAGACATATTCAATAAGTCTAGGTTGACTTTTGGAAAAATATCCAAGATTGGTAATCCAATCATTGCTGAGACATGGAAGGCAACGCCGGTTGTCAAGCCTAACGTTTTCTACATGGGTACCCAAGCATATGTCTGTTAGTTCTGGCTGAGTCTTGGGAAAAGGTGTTTTAACCAAGCATTGGTTTGTCCATTCTGGCTGAGTCTAGGGCGAGAACTTCTTTACAAAGCTTCCATTTGTCAGTTCTGGCAGAGTCTTTGCCGAGAACTACCTTCTGCGGCCCATATAAGAAATGCCAGGCCTGACGACGGGCTGAAGACTCAACCAGAACTGGGAGACCAAGCCCTGTCTCCCAGTTCTGGCTAAGTCTTGGGCGAAGGTTTATTAACCAAGCATTGGTCTGCCAGTGCTGGTTGCGTCTTCAGCCCGTCGTCAGGCCTGGCATTTCCTATATGGGCGTCAGAAATATTAATCTTGGAACAATATCGGATGAAATTTTGTGGATAGATAGTGATCAAAATAATAACTGTGTACTTAGTTTTTCAGATTTCGCAACACCAACAAAGTTATGCGCATCGGAACAGCAAAGTACTATATAAGATAATTATTTATATCTATGTAACTAATCAACATATTTTAATGAAGCTAATGGTTTATATAAGCTTTATAATCACGCATTCTAATAAAAATAACAATTTAAAAAAATGTAATACATTTAACTTAGAAAAAGTTAAAAATATTTTTCAAATCACTTAAACGCCCGAAATTCAAATCACGTATACGCCCCACTATTTTAAAAATCAAAAACATTTTTTTTTAAACCCTAGTGTTTTCCCCGTCGATTAAATAAATTATTTTGATAGAGTCTCCCATAGTTTCTGAACTATCAAGTTTTAAAGATAAATTCCCAATTTTTCTCCATACTAAAATCGTAGTGCAAATTTTCATATGGAACGTCCGGAATTATTCTGTGATTTATTATGAAATAACTATAAACTTAAGGAACAAAGTGTGCATATACAAAAATAAGGTAAATTATCTCAGCTATCTTTCTAAATAATTTAAAAAAATAATTTGTATGCAAAAAGTATTTTTAGAAAAAGAAAAACACATTTTGTCCCGTTCGGAATTTGTCTGTGATTTATTATGAAAAAAGTATACATTATAGAAACAAAGTGTAGATTTATAAAAAAAGCACATTATCTCAGCTATTTTTGTAAATAATTCAAAAAATTATTTGTTTGCACAATTTTTTGACTTTTTGGACTTTCCATATGAAACTCGACATGCACTTTCATTTGTGTCCCGTCTGGATCGACCACTATTTAATTATAGAATTTTCTAATTTCTTGCAGATGTTTAGACCTATTTAAATACTACACTATATATTATCCGGCAAAATATAAATCTCGAGTCTACAACCACATAGTCAGAAGAAATAATTCGTAGTGCAATTCTGTCCTCGGCGATGGTCAAAATTGGAGGGGGAGATTCGTATCTTCGATGGAGTGTTTGAAAAGTCATTACCAAAAAAATAAACGTGTCCCAGTATATATGATATTGAGAACCACCTCTCAAACACATTTATTTTGCACAAAATATTAAAAAAATGTTTATTCTCAAAATGTAAATATTAGAAAAATATAATTATAACTCTAATTTGGTAGAGTTATTAATGTTTTCTAATCGAAAACATTTATTTAATATTCAATACATATTCAAAGAATATTCAAAATTTTAATTTTATATTGAATACCAATCAAATTTTAATTTTCTATTACTTAATAATGACATTTTCTTGGTAAAAACTAAAAATAAAACGTCACACAACATATAATGCAAGAATTTGGAATTTTATAATAAAAAAGTTTTATTTTAATAGCGAATAGTCCATATGTTAATTGTAATAGCAACAAATTTAAGAGTGGTAACCCTAGGGGTGACACTCTGAAATGGAACACAGAATACAGGCGACATTCGTTCTGTGGTGGGTGCGTATTTGTGGACAGATGCTGTTCAAAACTGTAGAAAACTGTTTTTCTTTTCTTTTGCATTTCAAGCACTGGTTTTGTCACGTATAACCCTAAAATTAAATTTACAAATTTAAGAAATATTTCGCAATCAATATTAGCAACAACAAAAAAATGCATTCTTATTAAAGTTAAACTGCTGCAGTTTTCGTATTCTTAAGAAAACCAAAAATTTCATTTCAATTAATTTCATTGAAAATTCAAATTAAAATCTCATCGCTGAAACTGAACTGAAGTCACCAGCAACAACATGGTGGAGAGCACTAACGAGACGACTCCAAACGAACTAATCTGTTTAACTTTTTGGCACGTACAATTTTTCCAAAATTGGCCAAAAATTTCAACTTCGCGGTCATTTACCACTTTCCCAATTGGTCAAACAAAATTATGTAGCACGGTCAAAACAATGGATGCTCATGGCTAGACGGAGAGTTGCTTGTGCAAATCGACTGTTGGGTTGGTTGCTTGTTTGAAGTTTAGACACTGATCTGAGAAATAATACAGGGTAAGCAACATATTTAGAACCGGGTGGAACCGGAACTGGAACCGGAACCGTTTCATATTTATAGAACTGGAACTGAACTGTTTTTAAAAATTTTTATGGAACCAGAATTAGAACTGGAATCGTTATTTTATTTTTTATAGAACCGGAACCGGAACTGAAATCGTAATAAAAAATAATTTAAGAACCGGAACCATTTTTTTATTTTTTTATAGAACCGGTACTGGAACCGCAAAGAATAGAATTTCGGTTCTTAGCCCTATTTTAAATTACATTTTATTTAAATTTAATTAAAGTTACAATTTTAGTGAATAATTTATTTTTTACTGGCCATTTGAATTATTGTGATTTTTATAGAATAATTAAATTTGAATTGAACTTTTAGAGAATAATTTAGTTATTAGTGAATTATTAATGAGTAATTGAATTTTTAGCGAATAATTAATTTTTTAATGAATAATTGAGTTTTTTAGTGAATAATTGAATTTTAGGTGAGTAATTGAAATTTTAGTGTAAATTGAATTTTTAATAAAAAAAAATATTTTTTTTTAGAGAAAAATTGAATTTTTAGTGCACAATTGAGTTTTGTTGAATTTTTAGTGAATAATTAAATTTTTTGTAAATAATTGAATTTTTAGTGAAAAATTGAATTTTTAGTGAAAAATTGAATTTTTAGTGAAAAATTGAATTTTTAGTGAAAAATTGAATTTTTAGTGAAAAATTGAATTTTTAGTGAAAAATTGAATTTTTAGTGAAAAATTTAATTTTTAGTGAAAAATTGAATTTTTAGTGAAAAATTTAATTTTTAGTGAAAATTGAATTTTTAGTGAAAATTTTAATTTTTAGTGAAAAATTGAATTTTTAGTGAAAAATTGAATGTTTAGTGAAAAATTAAATTTTTAGTGAAAATTAAATTTTTAGTGAAAATTGAATTTGTAGTGAAAATTTGAATTTTTAGTGAAAATTTGAATTTTTAGTGAAAATTTGAATTTTTAGTGAAAATTTGAATTTTTAGTGAAAATTTGAATTTTTAGTGAAAATTTGAATTTTAAGTTAAAAATTTAATTTATAGTGAAAAATTGAATTTTTAGTGAAAAATTGAATTTTTAGTAAAAAATTGAATTTTTAGTGAAAAATTGTATTTTTAGTGAAAAATTGAATTTTTAGTGAAAAATTGAATTTTTAGTGAAAAATTGAATTTTTAGTGAAAAATTGAATTTTTAGTGAAAAATTGAATTTTTAGTGGAAAATTGAATTTTTAGTGAAAAATTGAATTTTTAGTGAAAAATTGAATTTATAGTGAAAAATTGAATTTTTAGTGAAAAATTGAATGTTTAGTGAAAAATTAAATTTTTAGTGAAAATTAAATTTTTAGTGAAAATTGAATTTGTAGTGAAAATTTGAATTTTTAGTGAAAATTTGAATTTTTAGTGAAAATTTGAATTTTTAGTGAAAATTTGAATTTTTAGTGAAAATTTGAATTTTTAGTGGAAAATTGAATTTTTAGTGAAAAATTTAATTTTTAGTGAAAATTTGAATTTTTAGTGAAAATTTGAATTTTTAGTGGAAAATTGAATTTTTAGTGAAAAATTGAATTTTTAGTGAAAAATTGAATTTTTAGTGAAAAATTGAATTTTTAGTGAAAAATTGAATTTATAGTGAAAAATTGAATTTTTAGAAAAATTGAATTTTTAGTGAAAAATTGAATTTTTTAGTGAAAAATTGAATTTTTAGTGAAAAATTGAATTTTTAGTGAAAAATTGAATTTATAGTGAAAAATTGAATTTATAGTGAAAAATTGAATTTTTAGTGAAAAATTGAATTTCTAGTGAAAAATTGAATTTTTAGTGAAAAATTGAATTTTTAGTGGAAAATTGAATTTTTAGTGGAAAATTGAATTTTTAGTGGAAAATTGAATTTTTAGTGGAAAATTGAATTTTTAGTGAAAAATTGAATTTTTAGTGAAAATTTGAATTTTTAGTGAAAAATTGAATTTATAGTGAAAAATTGAATTTTTAGTGAAAAATTGAATTTTTAGTGAAAAATTGAATTTTTAGTGAAAAATTGAATTTTTAGTGAAAAATTGAAATTTTAATGAAAAATTCAAGTTTAAAACATTGAACATATATTAAAAATCCAATTAAAGAAAATTTATTTTAATTATGTGCAAAGGTTGCCTCTAACGTTCCTGTAGATTAACATGTTATAGCTTTTCAACGCCTGCTGCCGTCCCTTACTCTGCCATCCGAACCAAACCCAAAGCATGTCCTGCTTACAACACGCACCAATTGCAAACAATTGTAAAGAAAACGACGAGGAAAAAACTTTTGGCACAGTGCATGAAGAGACTCCTCATTACTATAATTTTAAAGGTTATGATTCCATGGCACGACTGTGTGTGGCGTGACGTGGCGTGGCGTGGCTGCTGTACGGCGTGACGTGCACAGAGCAACGACGGCGGGTCGCCAGTGCCCGCCGGGCCGACAACTCGTATTATGCGCTGCTCCCGCCGCCACTGCTGGATGTGCATGCGAAAGTTTTCCTATAAACCGAGAATATTAATTTCCGAGCAAGAAATTTGTTATTTCCTTTTTAACTATTTGCATCCTTCCTGGCACAATCGGATTTAATGCTTTAATCAATAAAAGTGTGGCTGGCAAAAGACTCAACGACGGCCATGAGACCCACCGAGCAGTGGTCGAGCCTGAGTGCGAGTCTGAGTGCGATTCCGAGCAGAAAACTTTCGCAATCACATCAATAGCTCGAGTCAAAAGCCTCATCATTTTATATTTATTAATGATACGAAGAAACTTCGTGCGAGACATGCATGAAGTCTGACCCTAGAGTCGGATAACACAGGCCTAATATAACCTAATTATCGGTGTTGATATCCTTGTTGCTGCGGTGCGGTGCTATGCGATGCGGTGTCTGCCGAGGACAGAAGGATAACGTCGTACAACAAACTACGAACTTAATTCATATCATTCTACTGATTAGTCGAGGAGAGTCTTTGATTTAGGCAGCTGATGTCGGCCTCTGGGTACTTGAGGGACTCGTAGTATAGCAGACGGTGCTGCAGACACTTCGGCAGACAGACAGAAGGATAGACGGACAAACAACGTATAGTGCATCCTTTAGTCAGCTGCAGCCTTCAGTGAGGAGCCTTTTAATTAAGGCGCTCATTGTCAGTGCCAGCCAGCAGACAGTGTTTGGAATTTTTTATTAGTCCTAAGTCCGTGTGATGCAATCTTCAGCAAAAGGCTCTTAAGCTGCCGCTGGACGCAGTGGTTTGACCCGAAGCAGCACTTGTCTCATTGCATCGGGCTGCAGTTACTGTGCACCACTTGTGCGAGAGCTGCAACACTTGCATGTGCTCCAGATTTCCAAGTTGGGCCGGTTAGGTTTAACATAATTAAGAGGCTGAAATGTTAATTTTCACTTTGGATGACATTTGAAAAATTCTATTAAAAATTGCAAAATTTTTAACATTTTAGAAGTTTTAATTTTTAGTGAGAAATAAAATTTTTAATTAAAAAGTTCTATTTTTAGTAAAAAATTTAAATTTTAATTATATACTGAATTTCAGTAATAAATTAAATTTTGAAGAAAATATTTTTAATTTTAAGTGAAATATTAAATTAGTACAAAATTTAGTTATTAGCGAAAAATTGAATTTTTAGTGAAAAATAAAATTTAAGTGAACATTTTTTTTTTAAGTGAAAATTTAAATTTTTGTGAAAAATTCAATATAAATAAAAAAAAAATTTGGTGAAAATTTGAATTTATAACGAAAAATTTAAATATTACTGAAAATTTAAATTTTTAGTGATAATTTGAATTTATAATGAAAAATTGAATTTTAAGTTAAAAATTTAATTTATAGTGAAAAATTGAATTTTTAGTGAAAATTTGAATTTATAATGAAAAATTGAATTTTTAGTGAAAAATTTAATTTTTAGTGAAAAATTGAATTTTTAGTGAAAAATTGAATTTTTAGTGAAAAATTTAATTTTTAGTGAAAAATTGAATTTTTAGTGAAAAATTGAATTTTTAGTGAAAAATTGAATTTTTAGTGAAAAATTGAATTTTTAGTGAAAAATAAAATTTAAGTGAACATTTTTTTTTTAAGTGAAAATTTAAATTTTTGTGAAAAATTCAATATAAATAAAAAAAAAATTTGGTGAAATTTGAATTTATAACGAAAAATTTAAATATTACTGAAAATTTAAATTTTTAGTGATAATTTGAATTTATAATGAAAAATTGAATTTTAAGTTAAAAATTTAATTTATAGTGAAAAATTGAATTTTTAGTGAAAATTTGAATTTATAATGAAAAATTGAATTTTTAGTGAAAAATTTAATTTTTAGTGAAAAATTGAATTTTTAGTGAAAAATTGAATTTTTAGTGAAAAATTTAATTTTTAGTGAAAAATTGAATTTTTAGTGAAAAATTGAATTTTTAGTGAAAAATTGAATTTTTAGTGAAAAATTGAATTTTTAGTGAAAAATTGAATTTTTAGTGAAAAATTGAATTTTTAGTGAAAAATTGAATTTTTAGTGAAAAGTTGAATTTTTAGTGAAAAGTTGAATTCTTAGTGAATAATTGAATTTTTAGTGAAAAATTGAATTTTTAGTGAAAAATTGAATTTTTAGTGAAAAATTGAATTTTTAGTGAAAAATTGAATTTTTAGTGAAAAATTGAATTTTTAGTGGAAATTTGAATTTTTAGTGAAAAATTGAATTTTTAGTGAAAAATTGAATTTTTAGTGAAAAATTGAATTTTTAGTGAAAAATTGAATTTTTAGTGAAAAATTGAATTTTTAGTGAAAATTGAATTTGTAGTGAAAATTTGAATTTTTAGTGAAAAATTGAATTTTTAGTGAAAAATTGAATTTTTAGTGAAAAATTGAATTTTTAGTGAAAAATTTAATTTTTAGTGAAAATTGAATTTTTAGTGAAAATTTTAATTTTTAGTGAAAAATTGAATTTTTAGTGAAAAATTGAATTTTTAGTGAAAAATTTTATTTTTAGTGAAAAATTTAATTTTTAGTGAAAATTGAATTTGTAGTGAAAATTTGAATTTTTAGTGAAAATTTGAATTTTTAGTGAAAATTTGAATTTTTAGTGAAAATTTGAATTTTTAGTGAAAATTTGAATTTTTAGTGAAAAATTGAATTTTTAGTGAAAAATTGAATTTTTAGTGAAAAATTGAATTTTTAGTGAAAAATTGAATATTTAGTGAAAAATTGAATTTTTAGTGAAAAATTGAATTTTTAGTGAAAATTTAATTTTTAGTGAAAAATAGAATTTTTAGTGAAAATTTAATTTTTAGTGAAAAATTGAATTTTTAGTGAAACATTTAAATTTTAATGAAAATTTGAATTTTGAGTGTGAAATTGAAATTTTAATGAACATTTTTTTTTTTTTTTTGAAAAAAATAATTTTTAGTAATAAATTTAATTTTCTGTAAAAAAAACTATAAAATTAGCAATATTTAAGTTGCATTATTTTAAACATTTATCTAAATAAATTGTATACATTTCTAAAAGCATAAGAAGAGGTCATAATCCTGAACACAAATATGATGAAGGTTCTAAAATAAGGTACATCAAGCTTTATTTTGGTTATGACTTATACCAAAAAAAAAAAAAAAAACAAATCTTCAGTTACTGTATGAATATATTGACTCAGCAGAAAAAAGAATATCAGAATTTATTGTGAACAAAAAAAAAAAAGAAACCCCACATCAAATAGTACGAAATCATCTTCCACAGCCAAGTCGTCCAGCCGTTCAGGCCGGACTGGAGCTGGAGCCGAAGCCAAAGCCAAAGCTTTCAACGCCTCTGCCGTCAACTCACCTGCCATGTAGCTTCAATGTGTGCTGCTGTGTGTGTGTGGGTGTGTGAGCGCAAAAAACCGTTAAAGTTAACAAACAGCAGGCAGCGCGGGAAAAGTTTTTCTTATTCGTTGGACAGGCGAAGGAAAAAGTTGCACAGTTGAAAAACACACGTCGAGGGTTTTTCATGTTGCCACAATGCTCACCTAGGCGTGTTTCACTTCAAAACAGTGCAACCGGAGTAACTACTATCTGAAAGGGGGGTGCTGAGGGCAGTACGATGAGGCTGTACAGAGGCTGGCACCGTCAGCAGCATCATTAGCATGCTCTCTTCCGGACTTTATGGATTACAAGGCATTAAGTGTGCCAAGCATGGCAGCAGGTTTATAAATCTCACGAGTGCGAATGCCATGGGCCGCACTTCATAACGGCACAAAAAGTTCTGCACTTTTGTGTCGGTCAGTTCAACGTCATCGTCGTCGTCGTAGTCGAGTGCAGCCAGAGTTACACGCAACCCTTCACATTCGCTACATAGTTTAGAATTTCGGAATATGTTGTGCCTAGTCTCTTACAAGCCCCTGGTATAAAATATATCCGCGATGACACTGTGCGAGCGAAAGTGCTCCGCTTGCCACTCGTGAGAATACAAGGCAAATCGTGGGAAATAACATCATAATCATAACATCAGCGTAACGAAACGAAACGAAAAATTTTAAATCCTCATCATGGGGCACTTCATGACTTCTTCTTGTTCTGGCCATAACGCGGCTCATAATGTGGGATTTTGCAAGATATCTCCTATGTGTTCTTGGTAAAAGGTGAATAAATATGAGGAATGCATGACTAACATTAATTAAATGAATATTAAAAACAAGTTGTTTCTGGATGAGCGACGTAAAATAGTCGCAATAGTCGACATGCTGGAATTTCCTAGAGACGGATTAGGGTTAATAGTACCTAAAATGTTTTTTTTGCAAGGAATATATCAAGTAAATTAATAAAATGAAAGTTATTTTATAAAACTATATGAGAATTGTATGACTAAATAGGAGATTAGAATAGCTAACAAAGACATATCATCTTGGGGTTTCGACATATATTTGAATTTTCAATGTTAAACCTTAATGAACAACACCAAAGATAAGTCTTTAAAAAGTAGTTATATATCCGAGAATTTCTGTATCGTTATGGTAAATACTGCTACGAATGCGAATAGCCACCGCAATATGTCTTATGACATTGCAAAATTTTCAAACTATATACAATTTAGCTTACACTTAAACCACAAAATTGTTTTTTGACCACTGAAGTAGGACAATAAATACTCTGAACTAGAGATGTGCGCGTGATTTTTTCGTGTCACGCCCGAAAATCTGAGTTCGTGCGTGATAGTTATTGTCTTGCCCGTGCCTCTAAAATCAGGCACGCGCCCATTTCTACTCCAATTTAAAAACCCTTTACTTCCTGCATCAGAAAATAAAATGTTCGTGGTATTTTAACCAGAGACATACGCACTTTGGACTATCGGTGACGGTTCCACACATTTTTTAATGACGGTTCCGATTCCGGTTCCAAAAATTGAAATGGTTCCGATCCGGTTCTTTGCGATCCCCGACAGGTTCCGATTCCGGAAAAGTTCCGATTCAGAGAATAAAACAGCACCAAAGTAAAATTTGGAATTATTTATAATAAGGGACCATAAAGAACCGGTACCGGAACTGTTTTAAAAAATGTGTGAAACCAAAAGCGGAACGCATATATATTTTTATACCCTACACTAAGAGTGAAAGGGTATATTCAGTTTGGTACGCCGTTTGTAACACCCAGAAGGAAGCATCTTCGGAATGGAAAAGTATATATATTCTTGATCAGCATGACGTCCTGGGTTTAGCGATGTCTGTCCGTCCGTCTGTCTGTCTGTTTCTCTGTTGAAATCACTACTACTTAAACCATTAAAGAGTTAGATATATAGATTATATACCTACGCTGTATGTGCGAAAAAATTGGCGAAATCGGTCCATTGTGACCTGTGATCTGACAATTTATATTCAAATACAATTTATATTCAAATACAATTTATATTCAAATACATGCTCAAATACATGGAAATAATGTTTTCCCGCGAAACGACTTGTGGTTCCCAAAAAAAAAAATCGAAATTCGGTACACGTACCCATTTGTACATATGGGTATTAAATGAAAGGGAATTCTTCAGCGATTGAAAGTTTGTAGTTATTTTCAAGGTTTGTATACCCTGGTGACCTATATACCACTTTGAATGGTAACCACACATATGTGTAGGGTATTTATAGTCGGCTAAGACCGATTATAATTTTGATAATCCTAACTATAACAATAACACCTACTTTAAAATTTCCTATGTGATCACACCTTCCCAACTGGTTTATGTTGGAAACGGAATGGAACCACTATATTTTAATTCTTAGAACGAGAATCGGCACCGATTTTAGTCCCACTCTGGAACCGCAAAGAACCAGAATTGTAACCGGAACCATTTCGATTTTTGAAACCGGAACCAGAATCGGAACTTTTAAAAATGTGTTGAACTGAAATCGGAACCCATACTTTTTACCATTATTTCATTATTTTTATACCATTATTTTTTGGTTGAAACCGGAATTGCAACCGCTTTTTTTAAAATTTAGGAACCAGAACCGGAACCGATATTTTAAAGGGTTTTAGTCCCTGTTTAGAACATTATTTTTCACGTTTTACCTATTTTTGCATGTGATTCATGTTTTGTCGTGCTTCTTCGTGCCCCCTATTTTATCGTGCTTCTCGTGCGTGCCTTTAAATCTAGTCATCGGGCCTTCATCATTATTATTGAAGTCTTCTTCTTAATCTCTAGGCCTTCATCAGGGCCTTCATCATTATTATTGAAGTCTTCTTCTTAATCTCTAGTATAGGTTGGAAAATATTCCTTGTGACATGATTATGGTAAAAGAAAAAAAACTAAAAAAAAAATCTATTTAAAACACAAAAGAAGACATTGAAGTGTTTTCGTCCAGACCTTCCTTGGGATGATTGATCTTTCCGAGGAATTCTCGTAAATTTTATTAATTTTATTTGTATTTATTTCTACACTAATCAATGGATAATAATTTTTGAATGCCATAATCGTACTTCAAGTGGATCCCTTCTAAAGGCGGTCAATAAGTGTGTGCATATATTTTAACACCCTTAGGAGGCGCGGCCGATATGGAAAAGTATATGAGCCAGTCCACACCAAATCTACTAAGGGTCGGAACTCACTCTCTTCGATTTCAATGAAATTTAGACAATCAAGATATTCATTGAATATTTTTCCGACCATTACTTCCAGAGATACAGTGGTTCAAAGTAACAAAAAATTGTCGAAATGGGACGCCCCTTATTTAAATAATAGGGAGGGATATGGAGTAGAGTCGGTTTAAGTTTGTTTGTCAATATAAAAGATGTCGGGTGGAAAACAGACATATGGGCATTTTGACAAAAAAGGACCGAAAAACTCAAAATGTCCAATACTTTGATATAACGGTGGATTTGAAATCTTTAATATGTGAATCTAAATGTCTGAAAATAAAATATAATTTCCTTGACGATAACGTATAAAAAATAATCATAAAGTTACGCTATTTTACAACTTGTAAATGACCAATTTTTCACGTACTTTGAGTAACAGACTTAAATAATTTGAAAGACAAGTACAAAATATTATTTTCTGTTTTTTCAAACAACCCTAATTAATATTTCTAAAGCTTAAAATTAAGTATTGAACGCAAATTAAGTATTGAACGCAAACTTGAACGCAAAAAGAATTTTTATAAATAGAAAAATAAATTTTCTCCCGTTGGAAATTTTTCTGTGATTTATTACGAAAAAAGTATTCATTTTATAAACAAAGTGTAAATTTACGTATAAAGCACATTATCTCAGCTATTTTTTTAAATAATTCAAAAAATAATTAATATGCAAAATTCATTGTCTTTTTGGAATTTCCATATGAACCTCGACATGCACTTCTCTTTTTGTTCCGTCCGGAACGACCTCTATTTATTTTATACATTGTGATCTACCATATAAAATTCTCTAATTTTTTGCAGATGTTTAGTCCTATTTAATTATTACTTGCACAAACAATCAAGTAAATTCATTAATTTTCCTGCGAGAATGTCCTGTTCCAAACGACACGTCCGGAACCCCAAGAAATGCCCATATTGATATTGGGAACAACACAAACGTATCGTGCGATTGTAGAACGATTTTCTCGAATTAGACAAAAACTATAACCGAGTTAGGTTATGAGCCAAATTTTAGCCAATTTTTTGGTTTCGATCCGTCCTAATGCATATATACCTCATACCTAATATATACAAAATTTAAAAGCTTTCACTAAACTTCGCCATTAGTACTGCCATCGCAAATATTTTGGAAATTCATTAGAAGAAATAGATAAAACTAGAATCAGATTTGAGGACTACAACTTAAATAATACGGATAAACGAAAGGATTTATACTAGCACAAGAATATAACTTAAATCCGTTCCAAATCATAAAAAAAAACTAAATTCAATTCGATAAATATGTGAAAACACAAAAAGACTATGCTTCCAATTTATTGAAGATTAAAAATTGAATAAAGCAATCAATTTTTATTCTTTTTTGTGCAAAATACACAATATATATAAAGTTTGCTCTTTCACTGCATTGTTTCAACTGCGTCGGTGAAGGACTCAACCCATTTGCTGCCCAAAAGTGACAGCGACATCATGTTACATGACACATACTCCACTGATGACATGGTGCACAGATGCACACCAGGTGGTGGCGATGAGCTAAGAGCTCCTGTGTCGCTCTCAACAGGTGCAATAAATTCGAAGAGGTTCTGCGTACGCATAACACCAAAAATTTGACACTGCCAAAGAACGAACAGACCGAACTGAACTGAACCGAACCGAACAAAACCAAGTGGGTTGAAATATACTATATATATTTTTTGGTACCATGCTGATTGCAAAATAATTTAGGTGGTCCTGGTGTCACTTTTATATTCTAATCAAAATGGTTACCACTCAATATGGCACTAGCTCACACTCTCCTCCTGCCACTCTCTTCATGAGCCAGCCACACCAATTTCTATTCTTGTTTTAGAAAGTACGTAGCATTTTTAGTATAGCCGATGGCAGGGCTTACGAGTCCACTATTGCACTGCAAATAAATGTTTTAATTACATTCGGATTATGAGTCCAACGGTTCAATAGTGAACAGTGCAGAGTGAGCTGTGAGTAGTGCTAAGCTTCGCTCATCACATCGTTTTGTCATCACATCACATCAGTCGGAGACAAAACAAACACGATTGCTGCAACAAAAACATGTGCAATATTTGCATTGCTGATGGTTGAGTCTCGACCACATGGAGGCACAATTCCCACACACACACATGGGTTGCGAGCACAAAAGGATACAGCACCACAAACGGGGCGTGAGCAAGAACAAGAACGTGCGCTGTATTTGTTTCTCCGAATGGCAATTTCATTTGATTTATTTAGAAGTGTTTGCTTCTCCAAGTGCTACTGCTGTTTGGTTGCCAGGGCTCAATTTAGTTTTTACCCAGTTGTGAAAACAAAACAAATTCCATGCCATTGTCATAATCTCCAAAGAAAACCATGAGTTTCGTTCGATCTTTGTTCTGTAGAACACTTCAGTCGTTCGCCCGCTCGCTCGTTCATTCGTTCGTTCATTCGTTCGTTCGCACGCTCGTATAGTGAGTGGTTTGGGTAAGTGGTCCGGGCGAATGGTCCGGGTCGGTGAGTGAGTAGCTCTTGTCGAACACATTCACACTATCGTGCTAGGATAGACGCTTAAAGATAAATTTATTTCTGAGCTCTTGGTTTATTTTAAATACGCAAAGTAATTATTTAATCAAATATTTGAAATGCAAAATGCAATCTAACATTGAAGTGTTTGTTTTTTTCTCCTTTTTTGTGGAACTGCAACTTTTATCAGCTCTAAATAACTCTTTTGTATAACATAATAGTGACAATTAGTTGTTGGAAATTGGCAGTTTAACCTTAAAATTGCAGTGCTCAATTCTAGCATGTTTAGAAGCACTTTTGTGTTTATCTAATAAATATTTTGACAGTTTTGTTTTACCTTATTTTTCAAACAGTTGTTGAAGTATTTATATAGATGACAAAAATTAAATTAAATCAGAATTAAAAGAAACACAGTACAAATAAAACTAATTAAATACATTTAAAAAATGTAAAAACTTCTTTGAGCAATAGGCAGGCAAACACAGCTACTTTCAAACGGGTAATCAATAGATTTTCGGCTTGTTTTTGGCAGAAAAGGCGGAGTTTGTATGAAAACCTGTTGTAAGAAGGCTAGTTAGTGTTTTTAATGAAAAAAAAAAATCCTTCTTTGCCCTGTGTAAAGTCTGCCAACATTCTGCGCTTTTACATAAATCAGCCGTTATACTACCAGTAACTTTCCGTGTATTTTAATTTAGAAAGCATCACTAGTAGAATTTTTTATTGGGGTTACGATCGGGAACTGATCATTGTATTTTTACCTTATTCTATTAACTTATTCTAGACTAGCTGGACCCGTGCACGACTCGTGCCAAGATTTGTGAATTCATAGATATAAAGCGATTTTATTAATATAAAAAAAAACATAATTATTATTTTTTATATCAGGGGCCCGTGCTGCGGTTTTTTTGGATTTTTATTGGTTTTATAATTGTAGTAACCAAATAATAATTCTCCGCCAAAACAACTTTTCTCAAAGACAATTCAGACAAGAGAATATTTCGCCGTAGAATTCTTCCCGGTAGAATTCTTTCCCGTAGAGTTTTTCCCAGTAGAAGTTTTAGTGTAGTTAGTTTTAATGTGGTGAGTTTAAGTGTGTTGAATTTTTAGTTAAGTGAATTTTTAGTGTGGTGAGTTTTAGTGTGGTGTGTTTTAGTGTGGTGTGTTTTAGTGTGGTGTGTTTTAGTGTGGTGAGTTTTAGTGTGGTTAGTTTTAGTGCGGTGAATTTGTAGTGTAGTGAGTTTTAGTGTGGTGAGTTTTATTGTGGTGAGTTTTAGTGTGGTGAGTTTCGGTGAGGTGAGTTTTTAGTATGGTGAGTTTTAGTGTGGTGAGTTTTAGTGTGGTGAATTTTTAGTGTGGTGAGTTTTAGTGTGGTGAGCTTTATTGTGTTGAGTTTTAGTGTGGTGAGTTTTAGTGTGGTGAATTTTGGTGTGGCGAGTTTTAGTGTGGTGAGTTTTGGTATGGGGAGTTTTAGTATGGTGAATTTTTAGTGTGGTGAGTTACAGTGTGGTGAGTTTTAGTGTGGTGAATTTTAGTTTTTTGTTTCATCTTCTTAGCTTGTGTATGTGCCGAGTTATGTCGTTTTGAAACTTTAGGTTGTATGGGAAGTGCCACGCCTATTTGTCTAATCTCGCCCATATATAGCCTATGACACCCTCCGGACTCCATAGTATCCTGGTGCAAAATTTCAGTTAAATCGGTTCAGCGGTTTAGACGTGATGCTGGAACAAACAGACAGACAAACAGACAGACGACAGACGGACCAAGAGTTTTATATATATAAATAACATAAAAGAACTACTTGAGAACTGAGAAGTACGGCAAAAATGAACGAAAAATAAATATTTCGATGAATTTTGGTTTGACGAACAGCGTTCTTCAAAATGAAGAACATATGTATTGTATTTTATATATTGGTTCATTATTATGATGAAACGTATTCTTCACATACAGTACATCATATTGAAGAACACTTTTTCGACAGTTACCAAGCATACATCATATTTATGATCGCATTCATAACATTGATGTCGTTAGTAATTAATATTATGAATGGTTCTTCAATACAATGAATCATGGCTTGAAGAACGGAATTCATCAATATGATGTACATTTTTATTCAGTGTATCAATGCATACAATTTTTTTTAGCATTTTTTCCATTAAGTAATAACGTTTTTTATTCATAAAATTTTTTATTTTATGAAACATTTTGAATTTCTGTTGCTTATATCTCGCAAACATACTTTTTCACGCATTAAATTCAATTTTTGTATTGTAGCGTGATGTTTTCTGCGTCTAATACCAAAAAGATAATTTAATTATTTTCTTTTGTTGAAATTTTAAAAATAAAAGATGATCAAAATAATGGGAAATTACAAAATGGGTTATATATTTCAAAAACTAGAGACAAAAAAAGTAATACGAAATTACCATAAATGTTTAGGAATGAAGTGTAATTAAATTATAATCGAAATTGAATTTATTTTTGTTCACGTGTAAACTTTATTATATTGTCCAGCAGAATCAGTCAAACTTATCATAAATATGTTACAATACAAACATAAAATTTTAATTGCATTTGAATAAACTGTTTCTTGGCACTTTACTTGTTTATAACTATGTTTCAAAGCAAACAGAAAATGCTATTCAAATCTAATTATAACGTATATTCGCAACGCTCATCTTCATTCGATTAGTTATTAACAGACGAAGTTGGCAACGTTGCGAAGCATTTTCTACCTACGCCATCTTTTGGCATCGTTTGAACATATTGATGTTTAAAAACAAACAAAAAAGAAATTGGATTTAAATAAGTGTATTCTTGCAACATTCTTCTTGTATCTTTTACCATCGTTTGAACATATTGATGTTTAAAAACAAACAAAAAATAAATTGAATTTAAATAAGTGTATTCTTGCAACATTCTTCTTGTATACGGAGTTGGCACTCGTTGAGCAGAATTTTCTACCTACGTCGGTTTTGTCGTCGTTGACACTCGGTGATCGGCATTTTCTGCGTACGTGTCTTTTGTTGTTCGTTGAGAAAACGTGTTCGCGTCGGTAATAATTTTTTTATTTGTAAATTAAATAAATATATAAATTGTGTTACAAAAAGTACAAATAGTAACAGAGTAAAATATAGTGCAGTATGTAGTTTCTGAAACTAATGTGAAAAAACCACAAATAAAAATCTGTGTTTCGATTTTCAAACAGAATTTGGCATATTTTTTTACAAAAACCTGCGAGATTTCCTTGCCTACGCTACTGCTGCACTGAGATCAACTGTAACTGTACCAAATATAAAGCGAGCCTGGATCGTCTGGTTTAGCGTCTGCTGGTGCAATTGTGCATTCATTGAAGCTGTCACTTGTACTTGCAGTTTTAAACGAATTATTTATTTATGCATTTAAAAATTTGTATATGAATTCAATTCCACTGTGCATGTTTAAAGATTTTTAATAAACAATTATAAAAAAACATTTTATTGTTATTTTATTTTCAGGATTTCTTTCCAAAAATATTTAGATATGTTTCAACGCAAACATACTACTTTTTGAACTGAAACAACGATATGTTTCTCTGGAAATATATTTATATTCAGGTCGTTCAAAATCATGTTTTATTTTGAATATATTTATGTTTATTTTATATTATTTGGATGTAGTAATTATTATGTTTCCATTAGAACATACACCATTTTGAGGGGCAACATTAAAATGTTTCCGGGATATTATAATGTAAGTCGGAACTCATTACAATACTGTTCAACCCTGTTTACACATGATTTATCAGTCAATTATGTATTATGTTTACATAAAATTCCAAACATACATGTTAATGCCTGCAAAAAATTATGTTTGGGAGAGCCCTTTTTTTTGCAGCGTGTACGAAGTTGGCACTCGTTGTGCAGAATTTTCTATCTACGTCTCTTTTGTCGTCGTTTGAAGTATGTATTGGTCCTTTTAAACATACTGATGTTTGAAAAGAAACAAAAAAATGAAATTAGATGTAAATATAAATATTCTTGCAATATTCTTCTTGTATACGAAGTTTACACTCTGTGACCGCCATTTTCTGCATACGTGTCTTTTGATGTTTGTTGAGAAAACGTATTCGTATCGGTAATACGATGTCATTTGTAAATTTAAAAAATATACACATTGTGGTAGAAAAAGTACAAATAGTAACAAATATTATCATTTAATAGTGCAGTATATAATTTAATTGTTTTTGAATGTTTTTCTAAAAATATTGTGAAAAGCCGACACTGATATTTCATCAAAAAAACCACAACTGAAAAATCAGTGCTTTTATTTTCAAACAGAATTCGGCATGGTTTTTTACAACAGGCTTCGCGAATTCCCTGCCAACGCTATGTGCTGCACTGAGACGTGTACTTGCAGTTTTAATTCAATTATTTATTTAAAAATTTGTATATGAATTCAGATATTATTAATTCCAACTGTGCATGTTTAAAGAGTTTTAATAAAATTTAATAAAAAATAGCATTTTATTTTTATTTTATTTTCAGGATTTCTATCCAAAAATATTTAAATATGTTTCTATGCAAACATACAACTTTTTTAACTGAAACAACTGATATGTTTCTTTGAAAACATATTTATATTCAGGTCGTTCCAAATCATGTTATATTTTAAACATATTCATGTTTCGGTTCAAATATTTATTTTGTTTGGATGTAGTAATTATTATGTTTCTATTAGAACATATACCATTTTAAGGGGCAACATCAAAATGTTTCTGTGATATCATAAAGTAAATCAAAGCTCATTGCAACACTGTTCAAGTCTCAAGACAACCCTGTTTACAAATGCTTTATCAGGCAATTATATATTATGTTTACATAAAATTCCAAATATACACGTTAATGCCTGCAAAATTATGTTTGGGAGAGCCATTTTTTGCAGCGCGTAGTAATCTAAAACAGAGAGCAGAGCAGTACAAAATTGACACTTTTATAGATAAGCTTATTTTAAACATATCATCACTGATTCATGACAAATTTAATAAAACAATTAAATAGTTTTATTCATTAACATAATAATTTTCCGTATGTTGAGATCCTGGTTATCGGTCAAGTTCCGTCTTTAGATCCGTATACTCATCAAAGGTGAACCATGTACTCAGTGAATATACTCAGTAAGTATAGATACTTATAGCCTCTTAAACAATTTTTAAAAATTGACTATTTAAAACCGGATCCAATATATTGTATTAAGAATTTCCATTTTAAATTGGGAAATTTTCAAATTACTTTCAAGTAATAGGTACATTTTTCATTTGTCAACATTTTAAATTACAATTTGAATTATCTTATTAAATTTCAATAGGAAAATCTCAATTGATTTTTGAATTTTTTCAATAATTTAATTAATTTGTAAATTTCTCAATTTCAAATGGAAAATCGCAATTTCATTTACTAGATGGTATCATGTGACAATGGAGTCTCAATGGATTTTTATGATTTCAAATAGAGAAATTAATTAACTAAAAATAATCATCGGATGAAAAAATCAATGTGGAGAATTTGGGGTGAAATCCGATTATGAGAAATAGACCCACTAGACATCAAAATTCGCGTTTTGATACCAAAATCGTTAATTTCAAAAATAAATTGAAATCAAAAATATCTCTATTGATCTGTAGCCTTCTGAAACTATTAAAATTCTAAAAAAAAATTTAGTACTCGAAATTGAAATGTTCGCCACCACTTAAAACTCATATTTTAAATTCAGATTTTTATGTTTAACTGTTTTAAAGGTGCAATTTAAATAATTATACCACCGTAATTAAAATTTAGTTTCATCATTTCGTCCCATATAAAGCTGATTTTATACAAGAACTTCAAAATTCGATGTACAGACCATTTCCATTCTTACAAATTTCACAGAAATGCATGAAATTAAACCAAATTTTTGCATTACTTCGAATTAACTGCAACTTAAATCACTTCCTACTTGAAACTAAAACAAACCACATGACATGAGACATACCCCGACATTGGTCAAATATCAGTTCTACTGGTGACTTTTATGCGCTGCATCGTTACCATTAGCGGCAGCTATTCGTTACTCGCCGTTACTTTTATCTCTTCCGTTTTGGCCGTGGAACCGCGCCACGCGCCTGAGGCAAAGGGCAGTTTTGGAATTAATAAAAATATACGAAGGACGCGTCATAAAATGAAAAGCCCGCTGGACAGTATAACTTGGTACAGCGAAAGGAACGAACAAAAATTCAACCAGTGTCTCCTCCTCCTTGTGTGCCTCATATTTGGTGGTATTCGTTCGTTCGGTATAGCGGGTCTTGGTGTTGATGAGTGTTTCTTCTACGTCTGTGGATTCTTAATTCGAAAGTCAAAATTTATTATGAAAGAAAGTCCATAAATCTGCACGGACAACCGGTCCTTGTTGTTTTTGTTGTACTCTTGCTGTTGTTGTTGCATGAGGGCTGACAAGGCACTGGCAGAATGTCAGTAAGGCAGAAAAAGCAGAGTGAGAGGCAGGCAGGCAGTCTGCTAACGTTGATGGCGTCAGGACAATGGGCGAAAATGTCATAAATTAATGTTTTTTCATAGATTTTCGCACTTGTTTTAGCTTTTTATGTAGTTACAGATGGAGAAAGTTTTTGGTTAATTATTCAATATAACAGTATTTTCTGTTTCAATTTAAAAATAAAATACAAAAATTGTAACATGAAAATTAGGTCAAAACTAATTGAAAAATATTATATTGCTTTAGAAAAAATAATCGTTTGGAAAGTTATTTTGAAGAAGCTTCAAATTTAAAAGTTTTTCCATTCAGAGGTTTTTAAATCAAATTAAATGTATTCATCACTATTCGAATGTAAGTAACGGTCTTAAAATGAAAGAGTTATATTATAAAAATCCATTACAAAAAATGTCCATCATAAAGATTTCTAAAAATTGTTAAATTATTAAATTAAGGAAAAGTCTTCATAGAGGTGTTATTACAAAAAAAAAATTAACAATAAAGATACTCATATTCTAAATTTTTAAATGATTCTCTTTTTAATTTTTTTAGAATTTCCATTAAAAAAAACCGTTTTAACATTTCATACATTACAAAATACAAAATACAAAATACAAACATACAAACATACAAACATACAAACATACAAACATACAAACATACAAACATACAAACATACAAACATACAAACATACAAACATACAAACATACAAACATACAAACATACAAACATACAAACATACAAACATACAAACATACAAACATACAAACATACAAACATACAAACATACAAACATACAAACATACAAACATACAAACATACAAACATACAAACATACAAACATACAAACATACAAACATACAAACATACAAACATACAAACATACAAACATACAAACATACAAACATACAAACATACAAACATACAAACATACAAACATACAAACATACAAACATACAAACATACAAACATACAAACATACAAACATACAAACATACAAACATACAAACATACAAACATACAAACATACAAACATACAAACATACAAACATACAAACATACAAACATACAAACATACAAACATACAAACATACAAACATACAAACATACAAACATACAAACATACAAACATACAAACATACAAACATACAAACATACAAACATACAAACATACAAACATACAAACATACAAACATACAAACATACAAACATACAAACATACAAACATACAAACATACAAACATACAAACATACAAACATACAAACATACAAACATACAAACATACAAACATACAAACATACAAACATACAAACATACAAACATACAAACATACAAACATACAAACATACAAACATACAAACATACAAACATACAAACATACAAACATACAAACATACAAACATACAAACATACAAACATACAAACATACAAACATACAAACATACAAACATACAAACATACAAACATACAAACATACAAACATACAAACATACAAACATACAAACATACAAACATACAAACATACAAACATACAAACATACAAACGTACAAACGTACAAACATACAAACATACAAACATACAAACATACAAACATACAAACGTACAAACATACAAACATACAAACATACAAACATACAAACATACAAACGTACAAACATACAAACATACAAACATACAAACATACAAACATACAAACATACAAACATACAAACATACAAACATACAAACATACAAACATACAAACATACAAACATACAAACATACAAACATACAAACATACAAACATACAAACATACAAACATACAAACATACAAACATACAAACATACAAACATACAAACATACAAACATACAAACATACAAACATACAAACATACAAACATACAAACATACAAACATACAAACATACAAACATACAAACATACAAACATACAAACATACAAACATACAAACATACAAACATACAAACATACAAACATACAAACATACAAACATACAAACATACAAACATACAAACATACAAACATACAAACATACAAACATACAAACATACAAACATACAAACATACAAACATACAAACATACAAACATACAAACATACAAACATACAAACATACAAACATACAAACATACAAACATACAAACATACAAACATACAAACATACAAACATACAAACATACAAACATACAAACATACAAACATACAAACATACAAACATACAAACATACAAACATACAAACATACAAACATACAAACATACAAACATACAAACATACAAACATACAAACATACAAACATACAAACATACAAACATACAAACATACAAACATACAAACATACAAACATACAAACATACAAACATACAAACATACAAACATACAAACATACAAACATACAAACATACAAACATACAAACATACAAACATACAAACATACAAACATACAAACATACAAACATACAAACATACAAACATACAAACATACAAACATACAAACATACAAACATACAAACATACAAACATACAAACATACAAACATACAAACATACAAACATACAAACATACAAACATACAAACATACAAACATACAAACATACAAACATACAAACATACAAACATACAAACATACAAACATACAAACATACAAACATACAAACATACAAACATACAAACATACAAACATACAAACATACAAACATACAAACATACAAACATACAAACGTACAAACATACAAACATACAAACATACAAACATACAAACATACAAACATACAAACATACAAACATACAAACATACAAACATACAAACATACAAACATACAAACATACAAACATACAAACATACAAACATACAAACATACAAACATACAAACATACAAACATACAAACATACAAACATACAAACATACAAACATACAAACATACAAACATACAAACATACAAACATACAAACATACAAACATACAAACATACAAACATACAAACATACAAACATACAAACATACAAACATACAAACATACAAACATACAAACATACAAACATACAAACATACAAACATACAAACATACAAACATACAAACATACAAACATACAAACATACAAACATACAAACATACAAACATACAAACATACAAACATACAAACATACAAACAGACAAACAGATAACCAGACAAACAGAGAGACAGACAGACAAACAGACAAACAAACAAACAAACAAACAAACAAACAGACAAACAAACAGACAGACAGACAAACATACAAACAGATGGACAAACTTTTTATTATACATATCGATTATATTGATTGTACATTTATAATCGATTATAAATTTTATAAATAAGAATCCCATATAACATAATGAGAATTTCCCCTAATACGACACCATATCATTTCTGTTTCTATAAGTTCATCTTAAGTATCATCTTAAAAAACATTATAAAATAAACAAATCAACACTAAGAACCTCCCGAAATAAAAATTTCTTACAACTCTTAAATAATTAAATGCATTTCGAATAACTTGGCTAAATTCTCTCATTAAATTAGTACATTTTACTGCAAAAACGAAAATCGTTTGACCAACATTTATTTATCGGTTGGCAAAGGTCAGTCGAACACAACTTTCAAAAACATTGTCCCCCAAGCACTTGTGGCACTGCTTGACCTTCTGCACAATCTTTGGAAGGTAACCTCGTTACATCGAGCACCGCATGTCCTGGTGTCGAAACAGTTGGTCCAACTTCTTGTGCACAGGGAGGAAGACCAACGCATTTCGTGAAGAACACCGTCCGTATGGTGTGTGTGCTTAACCAGCTACGCTGCTGCAGGGTTTTACAAACAGCAATCGTATCAACAAATCCCAGCTAAATTGCCATTAAACACTATTTACTCAGATTTATTGTTTTACTGCCATGTTGTGTGATCAAACTAACCTCAATGTCCCCGAAGACTCTTCGGCGCACTGGCTGTTGAGTGAATTTATTATTTCATGCGATGTCCAAATGCCAAACTCTACCGCCCCCAGCCGCCGTCGCCACACAAATACCCTTCAAACGGACACCCTCAATACGAGCGCCACTCTTTTGCACTACGCAAGGACTTGAGCGCCAAAGGCTCGGCCCATATAACGACGGGTGACGAGTAATTGAACGTAAACGAAAGGACCTGGTCTGCAGTCTGTGCACTGGCAATTTCTTCTCCAATCCCTTTCACTTTTCTGTTACTCTTTCTTCCGCTTTTCTGCCTGGTACTTCGCTGTCAATGATGACACTACTTTTGGCCACTTTCGCAGTCGAGTGACAGCGCCAGAATCAATGTTGTGCTAATAATTCCTGGGAGGACGTTTTGCAGACACTTGTCACATCAATTAGAAGATACACAGATAAAACAGGACACTCTGTCCACACACACACACAGAGCTATGAGACACTCCAACTTCAACTCAACTCAAGCTCACATCCAACGCGAACTCTCCGTCATTGTATCCTTTAGTCGAACCACCTCCTTCTTCGTCCTTTACCACATTCATTGCTGTTTTTGTTTTTATTGTGCTCATTGTTGCTGGTTTATTCGTGTTTAATGGACGTACAAATTATGTTTTCACAGCAAATTATTTCATCAGCATTTGGCTTTTGATGATGGTCGTGTTTTTTCTCATTTCTGTAGGTTTTTGTGTAAACATTGACTCTATTTGTGGGTTTTGCAGTTGCAACGCAATAACGGAAGAGCATCTTTCAGTACATATTGCTGTGATTGTATTAGAACCCATCAACAATTTTCATTGAAATCATCTTTTCTATGTTTTTAGTGCTCTTGCCATGCCATGCCATGCCATTCGTTAGGAGTATTAGATCCATTAGGACTAAATGATTTTGAAGAATAATTTGTAAACTTTCATTTTCCGAAAGAGGTTTTTTTATATGCAGTTGGAAATTGTGAGTTCCATCTAAATACGTATGTAACAACCTGAAGTATGCGTTAGGTTTTTATGTCACCTTTGAAAAATTCAATGTAGTTCCGTATCACTCGTTGTATGTATCGCTTTAATATTTGTTTAATATATGGACGAAAAAAAAGTGAAAATATGTATGGATTATGGACTAAAAAAAACTAGACAAACATGTATCAAAAATCTTGAAATGTGTATCAAAAACATGGATATATAAAATATGAATACATAATTCGTTTTATTCAGCTTTTTGATTAAATTTATCCCTTAAAAAAAATACATTTTACTGAAATAAACTTATTTTTCAAACAACACTTTTTTCTAACGTTGAAATACACACACAGAATTGAGATTTGTTGCGCCAACTAACTCTTTGCTCAACAAACTTTTTCGGTTCTCTCAACCGCTTAGTCGGTTGTTATTGTCAAAATGAAAAGAGTTCTAGTTTGTACAGCAGCCAGTTTTAGAACAATTTAGTACAAATTTATAACCATTAGCAGTGTGTACACCCAGAAAAAAATTCCCTCAAATCCCATTAAAATTGATCAATAGGACATTGATTGATTTAATAGTATACAAAAAATAAATCTTTTCATATAAACTCAATGTCAATGTCATGGTATGTTCTAGTATTTAATGGTATTTTCCGATTAAAATAATGTGTCCTATTGACTATTTTTAATAGTAAAAAACTATTATTTATATAGAATTTTTTTCTGGGTGTATAGACTAATATATCATGTGTATAGGCTAATATGGCAGTTCCGTCAGCAAATTTGTAAACCATTCGATTTAGCCGAATGAAGTTAGTTGATACAACAAAATTTTTCATTCTTCCAACCTCATGCTAAGAGAGAATTTTTCTGTGTGTGTACATATGTCCACTTCGATGAAACATAATTCCACTAAGCTCGGATCATTGAGTAGCCAGAAATTCATATTCGTAGCGGAGTCCGCTACGACGCGACGTGACTCAGAATTGGAGTGTGAACATACCAAAAGCTGCAAAAATGAATTAAAAACTATTAAAATAATATTATAATAATTTGAAGGCGTCATTTTAAAATATTATATTATTATTCAAAATACCATCTTGAAATCTGCCACGAACATTTATAATAATAATAATAAAAATTTTAAATTAAGCATTTTAAATTTGAAGTTCATGACCATATTTTCATGTTTTGAAGATTTTAATTTTCCAAAAGATTGCTTATAACTTTTAAAAAGAGACCTTATCAGAGTTACTAGCATCAAGAGATGTTGAATATGAACCACCATACAAAACTGATCATTTGAACCACAATATCTCTGTAAATAGTGGTTGGAAAAAATATAAAAAAAAATGCATGTCTCGAAACCCAAAATTCCATTAATATTGCAGAGTGTGAATTGAATTTTGTATTTCAACATTTTGATATTTCTAATTTTAATTTTCGACATTTTTTGATCCTTATATTAAAAAAAAGTTGTATATTTATTTTCAATGTTTTTCTAGCTTTAAAATATTTTTCAACATATTTTTTTCGGTCATAAATTGCTTCGGTTTTCAGGTTTTTAAAATTTCGGGATTTACAGGTTTGGACATTTTTTTTTCGACATATCGTACGATCCCAAAAAATCTCCTTCCCAAAAATAATCCAGTATAAATGCAATTTTGATTTTAATTGTCCGTACAAATTTTAATATACTAAATAATAGTTGTATTCATGTTTTTTTAGATATCTGCATATATAAAACTGTCTGTCTGTCTGACTGTGTGTTTGTTCCAGCATCACGTCTAAACCGCTAAACCGATTTAACAGAAATTTTGCACTAGGATACTATGTACTCCGAAGGATGTCATATAGCCTATGACATCCTTCGGAGTATGGAGTATGGGCGAGATTGAACAAAGGGGCGTGGCATCTCCCATACAACCTAAACTTTCAAAACGACATAGCACGGCACATACACAAACTAAAAATATGAAACAAAAAACACAAATACAAAAAAATCAAACACAAAACCAGAAATCAAATACAAAAAAAAAGCAGATCACACTAAAGCAATCACACAAAAACAAAAGAAAACAAAATATGGTAATACAAAAAAGGCAAATACAAATAACAAAAGCAGAACTACAAAAACAAAAGGAAAAACACAAAAGTAAAAACAAAAAAGCAAAACACAAAAACAAAGACACAAAATCAAAACCCAAAAGCAAAAACACAACAACCAAAGCACACGCACACAAAAGCAAAAACACAAAATAAAAGCAAATACACAAATTCAATCGCAAAAATGCAAAACGAAAAATCAAAAGAAAAAACAAAAGCAAAAACAAAAGCAAAAACGAAAGGAAATACTCAAAAACAAAAATAAAAGAAAAGACACATAAACAAAACCAAAAATACAAAAACAAAAGCAAAAGCACAAAAATAAAAGCAAAGCACAAAAAAATTTCAAAAACACCAAAGGAAAACCAACAAAAGCAAAACACAAAAACTAAAGCAAAAAAAACAAAAGCAAAACACAAAGGCAAAAACACAAAAGCAAAAACACTAAAAATAAAACAAAAAACAAAAGCAAAGACACAAAATCAAAAGCAAAATAAAACACAAAAGAAAATCAAAAAAACAAAAGAAAAACCAAAATCAAAAACAAAAAACAAAAGCAAAAAACAAAATCAAAAGCAAAAAACAAAAGCAAAAGCAAAAACACAAATGAAAGACATAAAAACACAAGCAAAAACACAAAAATAAAATCAAAAAACAAAAGCAAAAACACAAACACAAAACCAAAAGCAAAAACAGAAACACCAAAGTAAAAAGAAACACAAAGCAAAACACAAAGGCAAAAACACAAAAAATAAAGTAAAAAAACAAAAACAAAAACACACAAACAAAAGCAAATACACAAATTCAAAAGCTAAAACATAAAATCAAAACAAAAAAAACAACACAAAAGTAAAAACAAAAAACAAAAAACAAAAGCTAAACACAAAATCAAAAACACAAAGACACAAAAACAGAAGCAAAGACACAAAAGCAAAATACAAAAACACAAAAACAAAAACAAAAGCATAAACAAAAGCAAAAGCAAAAACACAAAAACAAAAGCAAAAACACAAACACCAAAGCACAAAAAAAAACAAAAGCAAAACTTAAAGGCAAAAACACAAAAACTAAAGCAAAAAAACTAAAGCAAAAAAACAAAAGCAAAAACACAAATCAAAAGAAAAATCAAAAACACACAAACAAAAGCAAAGACACAAAAGCAAAAACAAAAACAAAAGCAAAAACAAAAGCAAAAACACAAAACAAGAATAAAAGAAAAGCAAAACTAAAACTAAAACTAAAGCAAAACACAAAAACAAAAGAAAAGAAAACACAAATCTAAAGAAAAATCAAAACACAAAAGCAAAAACACACAAACAAAAGAAAATTTACTGCATGAAATTTACTTAAAATTTGTAATTTTATAAAGTGAACCAACAAAACAAACTTAATTATTCTTTCAAAAATAAATAATAAAAATGTTCTTTATATTAATAAAATCACTCCACAACCTTACATTCACAAAATCTGTGCACGAGTCGTGCACGGGTTCAGCTAGTTTGAAATCTAAACTTTGGCAAATTTTAATTTTTGCGACATTTCCAAAATTTTATTTGGCATTTAGAAGCTAATGATAAACAAGAAAATGATTTATGGTTATTTAGAGCATAGTTCAAACTAACTATTAAAATTACTAACTTTTATCTAAATGATCTACTTTTTAATATATGCCCTGTGAACATAATTTTAGTACTTTTTTATAAAATAAATTTTTCAATAAAGATTTGTATCCATGCAATCTGAAATTCCCAATATTTCATATTTAAAATAAAAAAAAATTAGTAATTTTGATCGTTAGTTTTGAACTTTGCTTTGTATAACCATAACCATTGTATTTTTATTTATTATTGGATTTAGGACGTTAAAAAATTGGATTCCTAAAATGTTCTATAAAATCAAAAAATTGAAAAATATTTTAAAAACATATTGTAATATTAGCGTTTATTGGTACACTAAAATTAGTCTTGACAATTAAAAAATAAATTACGTTAACAGTTTTTTTGGAAACTAGTTTTGTAAAAGACTCCCCAAGTGCTAGCTAATTTCAATTTGTTCATCTTACAATCGCGGTGATTCGAACCAGCGACCTTTTTGCTTGCAGTCCAACGCACCAGCGACTAACCCAATTGAAACAATATTATGCAAAAATATATCAATTCTAAAATAAATTTAGCTTATTTCAATAGTGAAAACTATTAATTTTATGGATTCAAGAGGGCACATTAAAATACCAGATATAAAGATAACTTTAAGTATTTAGAAAGTTATAATGGCTCTAAGTTGGCTAAATACCACATTTTTAATGTAATCATAATTTGAAAGGAATGTGACTGACTCTTCTGGGTTTCCTGCCCTATTTAAAAGTTTGAGTTATGTTAAGATAAACTTCGATTAATATACTTTAACTACTACTACTATGAAATGCTTTTTAGCTTAAAACATTATAAATCACTTCGTTCTAAAAGTACTAAGATTTTACTCAATAACTAAACACCAACCCATTACAGCCTCCGCTAAAACTCTTCCTGGACTATTAGGTACATTTATAAAAAAATACCTCACAGATCATCGAACTTTTAGAACAAAACCAGGCCATGTCCAAGAAGGAAGACTTAAACTGCAGTCAGGTGAACGCGCATTTAATGCAATCCATTAAAATGCCAGCGCTATTCAAGAGAAGGAATTCGTTGAACCTGCTCTTTCTTGGCTGTGTGCTTTGGAAACTTTAAAAAGTGAGACCGCCACGTTATGCCCGCCAGGCGTTCGTTGCGCAGCCGAGACAGACAGATAGACAGACAGGCAGGCAGTCACTCGGGCTGCATCGTCTCGCTTTTGACGATTTATCTTTTTAACTGTACCACTTCTTGGAACTACTCGCACGTTTTGTTTTAATAACCTCGAGCCAAAAAGGGGGCGATGTACCTGACTGGCGCACGAAAAGACGGACGAGCGAACGGACTGAATGACTGGATACCTGGCGCATTATTAAAGTTATTTGTACTGTGCGAGATTTAAGAAAACATGCTTGCGAGCAGCTGTGCTTCCTTATTATTATCATTTCCAAAAAATAAAATATGTTTCTTAAAGAGTGCAGAATTAGTTTAATTGCGTAAATTCTACGCTAAAATAATTCTGCAAGAAATCTGTGCGAAGCTTAATCAATCAAATTAACACTTTTGGACTAGAGTGCCAAGACTAGTGCCAACATATGCCTATCAATCATTAACCAAGTCAATAGTTTGCTTAACTCTTGCATCATTTCAACAACACTATAAGAATTAATTTTTCCTAAGACTTTCTGGTGCTGTATTTAAGCCAAGGGTGATATGAAAAAGAACACCAAAAAAATGACATATAAAAAAAATTTAATATATTTCAATAGCTCTATCTTTCGATCTATTTTTCCCCAGACAAAATTTTACCTACATGCTACCTATATGCATTCAAATCACATTTTATATGTAAAGGTAAAGGTAGGCAAAGGTGGGACTGTGGACCAAGGGTGCTAGTTCCTGCTATAGCATGAAAATAAAATTGGTAGGGACATGGAACGTATATGTAGGCTATGGTAGCCAAACATGTGTAAGCTAAGTGGTAGGCTCAGGCAGGGTAAGGTGGGCAATAATCTGGAAGCAAAATGGTAGGAAAAGGTGGGGATCATAAACATATGATTTAGATCATGGGTGACTATCTATCCCGCCCTCAACCAAAACTTCTTGTTGTACAACAACACCGACAAATTTTGTTTGTTGTATTTTCGCAAAAATCAATCGCTTAGATGATGTGGGTTACGCATATTTCTGCTTCTTCACATTGTTATTGTGTCGCCTTGTGATTGTTATCGAAGTAAGCAATAACAAACCACGTTTTGTACAACAAGAAGATTATGTTGTGGGCGAAAATGGCAAAAAGAGCCAGTCGTTGGTCACCTCCTGATTTAGATCAGCATAGATCGCGGCGATAGGGAAAATATTCACTTAACAAACCGACGCAATGAACACCGATTAAATAAAAAACAAACGCACATAACACGCGGCGTGGCATATTAATTTGAAGCGTAACAAATAACTGCCAAGTAACAAATATCTGCCACTCGCAGGCTACCTTTCCATTTCAGTTTCCTACTACGAAGAAGCTTTTTAAAATTTCAAAACAGAAATTCCTATACAATGTGTTTGCCTGCTACTCGCAGGCTACCTTTCCATTTCAGTTTCCTACTATGAAGAAGCTTTTTAAAATTTCAAAACAGAAATTCCTATACAATGCCACTCGCAGGCTACCTTTCCCTTTCAGTTTCCTACTACGAAGAAGTTTTTTAAAATTTCAAAACAGAAATTCCTATACAATGTGTTTGCCTGCTACTCGCAGGCTACCTTTCCCTTTCAGTTTCCTACTACGAAGAAGCTTTTTAAATTTTCAAAACAGAAATTCCTATACAATGCGTTTGCCTGCTACTCGCAGGCTACCTTTCCCTTTCAGTTTCATACTACGAAGAAGCTTTTTAAAATTTCAAAACAGAAATTCCTATACAATGTGTTTGCCTGCTACTCGGAGGCTACCATTCCTTCCATACCTTTCAAAACTTCAAAACCAAAACTTACAGAAAAATGCTTTTGCCTGCTAGGGGTAGGCTTGAACATACCAGTTTGCGGCAAAAATGCTGCTATAGGGAAAAATTCAAATTCAAAAATTCAAAATACCTACTATGCGATGTGTATTTCCTACCATATTCCTGTGAGTTTTCCTCAAAACTACTACTATAATACCAGTTTCCTTGCATATTTTTTTCTGGGGTTCTAGCTTTTATTTTTCTATATTTCTACATTTTTATTTTTAAATCTTTTAATCTTTATATCTTTTTAGCTTTCTTATTTCCTTTCTTTCCAAGTACCAATTTCTGATTATTATGTTTATATATTTATGTACAATAGACTGACAATGAATTTTCGTAATCCGAATATGTTTTCGTACCCAAATCGACAATTTCAAAATTGAATTCAAATTACGTCTAATGTACAATAATGAGCGAAACACAAACAAAACATGAACCGATCACGCCCATTTTTTATACCCATCTGCGTATTTATATAAATAATTAAAATTGTGAGTTTCATTGCTTCAGTACTCTTAGTTTCACCATCATCTTGATATCAATATAGAGGCAGACGGACAACTGCAAATCGTTCACAATATTCTGATTGATACTAGCCACATATGTAGTTGCTGCTATACATGCCATTTTAATACATGGCAGTTCCCTAAGTAGTTAAAATTTCAAGTCTTCGAATTTTCAATAAAACAAATTGTTCAAAATTCTTCTTCTTCTGATGATGTTGCAGAATCTTTATCGATGTATACTTTTTGCTATTTTTAAAGGTTCGCTTCTCGGCTTTATTCTGAAATTCAGATCTATTACCTCAGATGAAGTCAAAATGTCACTTTTCATTGGTTTGTGGCCAAGATTGAAGTTTTTTCTTGATTAAGCCAATTAAATAATTCATATAACACCATATTTTCATTGACATTATAACAAACATTGATTAAATTACATTTCCCACTTTACCCCAAAAGGTGTTTCCCACTTTACGCCAATATCACAATTTGATCATAATTCTGTACAATTTTAGCAATGTTGAAGTATTTTCAAAACACGTTTGTAAAAAAAAACAACATTCAAAAACATTTTTGTTTCACTTGTTCTCGAAATGCAATAAAAAGTTATAAATTTGTTTATAACCATAGATAAAAAAATTGATCCCATATTAAGAAGCACCTGACCATTGTTTTTTATATTTCTAAGTTCAAGAATTACAATTTCCCACATTATCCCATATTCCACTTTGTCCCTTATTCCCCTACCCATAGAACCCTTAAAAACTACATTGTTTCTACGTTCCATTAAAACCATTTTTAAATCCTCATACACAGTCGTTACGCTATTCTTATTATTTATCAAACTCTCATCACTCATAGCATTCTTCAACCGATTAACATGCGACAGGACCAACACGATAACAACGGCGATAGCCACTCGAGCAACACTGGATGGTGGACGTTCAATCCATGCACTCGAACGTCACCAATCAACCGCCAACCGTTCGTCCAACCGTCATCAAACAAGCCATCATATCGCGGTTCAACACTCAGCCACACAAGTGCTCCGATGCATCGGAACAAGAAATGTCAGTGGACGAGGCTGCAGCGTCCTTCGTAAGGACGAATTCAATTATAAACTTAAAACCGACCCCAACTAATAAGCGGTCATATTGACTGTTGTTCCTCTTGTGCTGGTGCTGGTGCTTGTTGTTGGTTTTGTTTTTGTTGTTGCTGTTAATGTTGTCGTCGTCGTTGTTGATGTTGCTGTCATTGCAGTTGTTGTCTTTGTTGCTGTTGCAGTCGATGTCTCTGTCGCTGTCTGTGTCTCTGTCGCTGTAGTTGTTGATGTTGCTGTCGTTATCGTCGTCTGCCATGTTGCAGTTGCCATGCGACTGTCTGAAGTTTACATCTCATCGGATCGGCTGCCGTCGAAGCTGTGATAAATTTCACTGATGACGACTCGTTAATGTTGTACAACACGTACTTTACGATGCGCGTGCCAAGCATAAAGTAGCCAACTGCAATTAAGTATTAACGATAGTTGTAGTTCTGACGTTACATTGTTGTGCCCTATGTGTGGCGCAACAAGCAGCAGCAATGGCACAGTGAGAATAGTTAAAAAAACTCATTAACTTATCAACTGCACTCTGAAAAAAGGTTGTTTTCCAAAATTTAACTAAACTTGTTGAATTTTTTGCGGCAATTGTTGCTTGTTAAAATTTATTTTAAACATGAGAGATACAGTTTATAATAATTAAATTTTATAAATAAGATCTAAAAATAAAAGTTTCCGCAGTAATACTGCATCACCTGAGAATTTATTTGCTCCATACACCATAACTCGAAAAAATTCTATATAAATAATAGTTTTTTTTTTACTATTAAAAATATTTAATAAGATATATTATTATTTTAATCGGAAAATACTATTAAATACTATAAAATACCATGACATTGCCATTGAGTTTATATGCAAAGATTTATTTTTGTATACTATTAATTCAATAATTATCCTATTGACCAATTTTAATGGGATTTGAGGGTATTTTTTTTTTTCTTGGTGTACAATAATTTTTCTTAAAATCTACATACTAAAAATATTTATGTTCTAAATTAATTGCAGCATATTTTTTAAATAACATTCCTTTATTAGGTTAGTAGCATTTTGGGACGACAGTACTATTTTTCCATAGGTTGTCCTACTGAAAATTAGCCAAAATCTAATTCGTTTTTGAATAGTGTTCGTTTTACTAATAAGAAATCAATTTGTATTTACTAATCTCAGATTTTCTGAAACACTTTCGAAATAAATACCTAGTTTAGTTAAGGATTTTTATGGAAATTATATGACTACCTAATAATAATAATAGTTTGGCGCTACAGTCCTGTATAGAACTTCGGTCGAGCTCTCTCACCATTTTGAGCTGTGCGTGTTATATTTGTACTCAAAGTGGTGGGACCTACAGTTTATTGCCGAATCCGAACGGCGGGTGAGAGCTTTTCATAGGCAATGGTTTTACTCTCGTAGGTTTGCCATTTACTGACGAGAGGTAGCGCGCTATAGAAAAATGTTTCTATGAAAAGATGTTGTTAGCCCCAGTCCAGGGTTGAACCGGGGACCTTTCGGCTCGCAGTCCAACGCACTAACCACTGAGCTACCGCTGCTACAACTAGGTAGTACTACTAGTTACTACCTAGTTAGAATATAATGTTGAATTTCATACGCAACCTTTTTTTCGTGAAATTCTATTTAAGTTTGCCACTTTATTGTAATAACGACATTTTTTCTTCAAATTTTCAGGAATATCGCATCGAAAATACGTTTTTAATGCAGAAGAAGACTCGCAAATTTAATAAATTTCCATATTTCCAATAATTATAAATACATCTTAATCAAGAAATAAATAAAAAATGATTTCAAATGTTCTCCTTTTCAACCATTAACAATACAATGTGTCCTTATTTTTTCAAATTTAGAATTGATAGCCTTATGTGTAAACAGTACACAAATTTTATGAAGCTCCTACGAAAATACAATTTTTGTTTTGTGCTCCATATCAAGTTTAATCATAAATGTAACTTTTGCTCCCAAGAATGAGCGTTATCTGCATTCATATAAATTTCAAAGAAATTTGGTTCAAGATAAGTCATATGCGGTAAACCAATTCTCTATAATTGTGTTTGATTTTACCTACGTTGTTTCAGTTATATTAATGGAGCAAAACAAACGTTAAAGAAAATATTTGTTAATTTCTTATGGATTTGTTTTTGTAATTGTAGCGATCAGTTATAGTTTTAGCTTTAGTTAAGCAAATTATAGAATCGGGCTATTGATGAGTGGTAAATAGATTTTTCGTTATTGTTCAAATACAAGATAGAACATTATCGTACGACTTGTAATATGACGTAGATTTCATTCGTCCATAAACTTATCGAACTGTTAGTCCAACATACTATACAACATCATTTTTTGTGTTTTAAACATCAATTAAATTAATGAATATTGATTGCAAAACTACTTTAAAGAAAAAATATTTGATTTTATTTAACCAACATGCAAAGATGAGACATAAACGATACAATATTTCATACAACATCCTATGTAGTACGGCAATGTTTTATAGTGTATGGGGACCTTTACTATGTTCATAATATTTCCACACACCCAAAGTTCTCTTACTATAAAATTACACTGTCTGCCAAAAGTTTAAATTTAGATTTTGTTAAATTTGATTTTATGTAATCATTATTATTCCCATCATATATATCCCATAATTTATCATTAAAAAAAATTATCGTGTATCGTTTTTCTCGACACTGATTCAATGCAATGCTAACTAAATCTAAGGTAATAAATAATTGGGTGTATTTATACGTGATTTTGAAAATGCATCTATTTTGTCCAATGGGATCTGGATATTGAAATATAGCTCAATTTTTGTAAACTTTTGAATGTTTTTTTGTTTATATCTCGCATGGGTTTCAGTTTATAATGCTGAAAACATTTATTCTTATCTTATTTTTACATATATCACATCGATATCGATATCGATATCGCTATCTTTTTCGAAGCAATCTCAAACTTTGAATATTTTTTTCTTCGATATCATCAGATTTTGAAAAACTTCTCTTAACGAGAAAAGTCCGACAGAACGCATTGATACCTATCTACCATGTTGGTTCTATTTGACGCACAGTGTGCCCAAACGCTCTTAAATCGGTTGAAATTCAGTATTGTCAGAACCACTCAACCGATTTTAAAAATTTAAAAAGTGTTGTACAGAGAGAACTTGAGAGAACTTTAGAAATTGGAGTTTGTATCTTTATTAGTTATGGAGAAAAAAATCAGTAAATTTGAAAATTTTTTCATGGAAAATCTTTCAAAAATTGTAAAAAAACCAAAAGTTATCCGATTTTTAAAATTCTTTTGTTTATGGAAGGCTTACACTAAAATCTAAAAAAATGTGCTTACATGAGAAAATATCTTGTTTAGTTTTAAAGATATAGACTTGAACATGATTTTTTTTGAAATTTTTGAAGACTTTACTTTACATATTTTTACATAGATTGTACATTTTATCATGAAATCAAAATAAGTGTAAGGGACTTTTATAAACAATTAACATATGAATCATAAACTGAAAACCGTTTTAAAATATCTCAAGTGGTTTAGTAAATATAAAATTGTAAAGTCGATTTTTTTTTTATTTCCGATTTTTTATTTTTTTTTGGAAAATTTGACTTTTACGAAAATCTCCGTAAGTTTTTTTTTTTCTTCAGTAACATGTACTTTTGTTATATTTTTTTGATAGATAACATTACTGAGAATCTTTTAAATGATAAAACTTAACCAAAATATATTTAACCAATCTGGCAAAACTGGTCAAATTTCAAGTTTTTAAATTTTTTTTTTGACTTTGACCCCCTGCAGAAAAGTTTTCAAAGTCGAAAGTCAAATTTTAAGTAAGCAGTTTTCCCATACGAAATACAAAATACGATTCTGGTGTAGACAATTTTGTATTTCGTATGGGAAATTATGCAAAACTAACATTGAATTTGATTGAACATATCTAAATAATAGTTTATCATGAAACTTTTGCCGATTAAATACTAACTTTATATACTTTGAACTTATAAAAAATAATTTGAAAATATTTATAAACTTTTTACAGGTACATATAACGGTTTTATGACAAGTCCTTTTAAAAAATGTATTTTTCCAGAAATAATGTTGCCCTGCACATATACTTCGACGGGCAAGTTAAATAAGGTTAAAAAATGTTTAGAACTAATTTATCTTTTAAATTGCATACCTAAATTTTTACGTTGAACTTTGTAAACTTTTCTGCAGGTGTGCAAAATCAAAAAAAAATGAAAAAATACGAAATTTTGATGGAACATGATGTTAATTAATATGATATTTTGCACACATATGTAAGTGTTTGTTATCATTGAAAAGAAAAGATTTCAAGAAATCTATGTGGCGACTATATAAACAATCTGTATATAGTTTCTGAACACTTTTTTTTTGAAAAAGAAGAAAAATATAAAAAAAAAATAGAAAAAAAAAGTTAAAATTTGATTGAATATATCTACATAAGTATTAACATTATGATCATGAAACTTTTATCTAATATACAATAGTTTATGTACTTATGTTTCATTAAAACATTTTTAGAAATATATTTATTATAAAGTGAGAAAAAATGAGTATTTTTGGAAAAAATGCTGCCCTACACATATACATCGCCGGGCAAAAAATAAGTAAGGGTCAAAAATAAGTAAAAATAACTCGTCCTTAAAACTGCTTACTTAAAATTTGAATTTCAACTTTGAAAACTTTTCTGCAGGTGGTCAATTGTTTAAATATACTTTGATTAAGTTTTATCATTTAAAAAATTCCCAGTAATTTTATCTATCAAAAAAATATAACAAAAGTACATGTTACGGAAGAAAAAAAAACTTACGGAGATTTCCGTAAAAGTCAAATTTTCCAAAAAAACAAATAAAAAATCGGAAATAAAAAAATGTTCGACTTTACAATTTTATATTTACTAAACCACTTTAGATATTTTAAAACGGTTTTCATTTTATGATTTATATGTTAATTCTTTATAAAATTTCCTTACACATATTTTGATTTCATCATAAAATGTACAATCTATGTAAAAATATGTAAAGTAAAGTCTTCAAAAATTTTAAAAAAAATCATGTTCAAGTCTATATCTTTAAAACTAAACAAGATATTTTCTCATGTAAGCACATTTTTTTAGATCTCAGTATAAGCTTTCCATAAACAAAAGAATTTTAAAAATCAGATAACTTTTGGATTTTTTACAATTTTTGAAAAATTTTTCATTAAAAAATTTTCAACTTTACTGATTTTTATCTCCATAACTATTAAAGATACAACCAATCAAACTTCAAAACTTTACTTCTCTCAAGTTCTCTCCGTACAACACTTTTTAAAATTTTAAAATCGGTTGAGTGGTTCCGACAATACTGAATTTCACCCGATTTAAGAGCGTTTGGGCACACTGTGTGACGTTACAAGAACAGGTCCGAAAGTTATTTAGAGGTAAACATTTTAATTTATATTTTTTTGTTCATTTTTACTAGGAAAACAAAATAATAACCAAAAAGACAATAATTTTGTGAGATTTTTTCTGGGTGTGTTTGTATCGTATATATTTGCATTACCATTGAAATATTAAATTTAGTAATCGACTGATTACACTACACAACAGCAATTCTGTGCAGCAGTCAAGGATATTTTTGTATTATGTAAAATGACGTCCTTATTCCGGAAATATCATTTAATAATGTTTCTTTGGATAGGTTTACAAAATATGGGCCAATAACTTTTGGACCGAGCTTTCATAAAGGTGGTCACATATATTTCGCGTTCTAAATAACACATATGATCAAATGTTATATCAAATAAAAGTTAATTGAATATCGAATAAACATTTCTTAGAACATTTTTAAATTGGTTCATTAGTTTAAGAGAACTCGAAAGGAGAACTTGAAAAAACATTTTTTTTCAACAAAAATTTAATAAAAAAATTATTTAAAAAAATGGAAATAAATCGAGAAAGTAAGATGATACACAAATTTTAATTTTTCAAAATTAGTTCACACTCTTTCAAAGAAATTGAGCTATAAATGACAAAAACTATACGGGTAACATTTGAGGATAAAAAAAAATATGTGAAAGCAATATAATTGAGTGCTGTACAAATAGCCATAAAAATAAAAAATAAAAAATGTGAGCGGATCTAAGAGGCGCTAAAATATCCTCAAATATATTTTATAACTTGTAACCCATGGGTATAGGGTATAAACATATTATGCGATTTTTTAGTTTCTGTTCTCAAAACGTATCCATAGATTTCATTTCTTTTTACACTATTTTCTGTAAAAATGTACAGGCTAATTTTGCAATATTACAAACTGTGCATCATCTTGCGTTTTCAATTTTTCGTCATTTTTTAAATGCATTTTTTAATAAAATTTTGACGACAAAATTTACATTTTCCGAGTTCTTCTATAGAGTTCTCTTCAACCAGTAAACCAATCCAAACTAATGTAAGAAATGTTTATTAAAAAAACATAATTCGAATAAAGTTCAAATTCGAAAGAAAGTCTCCATTTGAATTAGTCCAAAATAGAAAAATCAATAACTCAAATAAAGTCATAATTCAAAGATATATGCAATTCTCAATTTCAAGAAAATCTCAATTTGTAAAATGTGAATTGAAAATATTAATTCAAAGAAAAACTAATTTGCAGACAATTTTAATTCAAAGATCATATTCGAAAAAAGTCTCAATTTGAAGAAAGGTTCAATGTGAAGTAAAGCTGAATTCGAAAATATATGTGGAGAGATAGAGGGTCTCGAGTGAATGAGAATTTAATTCAAATTAAAAACAATTATTTAAGCAAATGTTAAACTTTATTCTCTTGAAACATATTTAAATTGTGCTATATTTTTAATGTTCAATTCAAAAATTGTGTATTATTTTTAAAAAATTTATAAACTGGCATAAACAACATTTACACTTGCGCCTGCAACAAGTAACTAAATCCTGCCCATATCATTATTCACATATTTCCATTAACATATTTGCAAAAAACTACAAGGTAATTAAAATTTCTTTTCTCTGAAAGTTTTTGCAAAAAAAAACTCTGCCATGCTATGGGTATTTTTAAATAACTCTTGAATTAAACATAATAAAATTCTCTAAAGCCCGGTTGTATACAAATTTTAACTTTGAGTTAAAGTTTGTCGTTGGAAATCGGTTAGTTAAAGTGAAAATTAATTTTATAAATGATCTGGTAGTTTAAATATAATAAAAATGCACCAAACATACTTTGAATTTAATTGAGCATTAGTTATGTTGTGGAGTCATGTTGTGAGTTATTTAAAATTAAAATCTATTGTTAGTGTTCAGTTGTAGAAAAGTTAATTATCGACTTGCATAGCAATTTACTCCTTCCATTGAGTTTTATTTCTATTTTGAGTCTTTTATTCCTAGTTCTACCGATGGGGCAACTCACACTGTCCACCACCAAAGCGACTCGAGTTCTTCAAAATCTCAAGGTGTGCTATTTGCAAATATTTATATTAAAATTCATATTTTGTGATTTGTTGTATTTGTATTTGTTTAAATCGTACAACCGTACATTGTTCTCTATCGTTGTGGTGAAATGGTGCTGCTGCTGCTGCCCAGCAGAGTCTGATTCTTCGAAGAGTCGTCGAGACTGTGGCACGAGAAGCCACAGCGTATCCGAAGTCATTTGTGGAGAAAAATTGCTTCGTTTGTTATGCAAATACAGTCCATGGCGTCTCAGTCAGGCAGTCAGTGAGCTAGTCAGCCTGCCAGCTAACCATCCAACCGAACTATTCCAAACCGCACTCCACCATATCCCCTACTACAACAGCACAACGTACTGAACTAAGTCATCATCATCTTCTTAAAAACTACTCTGCACAACAATTGTTTTTTGGCAGACTTACTAGAAACACTACCATGTATACGGTACTACAAAATAAACCCCAAATGAAATTATACTAAATTAGTACCAGAAAAATTGTATCTATCCGTTGACATGATAACTGCAAAAATACAAGTTCCAATGCGATGAAATTTGATCTCAAAATATTTTAGTATTGAATAAATTTTAAGTTCAGAAATGAGCTATATACCTAAAAGGAAACTTTTTATACAAGTCACTTGCGTTGAACTCTTTAGAAGCCCATTGCACGTAAAGTATTCAAAATTATGGTACATGTTTCGGCTTTGAGATGAATTCCGATTGTTTTGGTCTTCTTCAAATTTGCCATTTCATGAAGGAAAGATATACAAATTCGAATTTCGGTAGTAAATTTTAATAATTTCGACTCGTTGTTGGCTCGTATATCTTTCCATCATGAAATGGCAAACCTTACTGAAGAGAAATGTCAAAATAGTGGCAAGAAATATGGCGTCGTTTGCTGTCCCTGTCGCTCTACTTTTGTAGCGTCCCTGTTGAAAAACCCTTAAAAAAACATTTGTAGCGCTCTTATTGAAAAACCCTTTATGTTTGATACTTCCGCTATTTAACACACCCAACATCAATAAAAGGTACTTTGAATTATATGTATTTGGTTATTCGTGATTGTTACTGGCTGACATCGAATTTCAAAATAAAAGCATTATTTTGATTATATGTATGTTTGGCATTACGATATCACAATTAAATAACAACGATCCATACTTTTAGCACTCAGCAAACCCTCACATTAATACTTTTCATATAGTTCAAAAGTTCATTTTGGTGGAATAATTTGTTTAAGTACTGTTAATACCAGATAGTGGCTTTTTGTGAAATATCCAATTCATTCGTAATTCACTGAACTCAAAATAGAAACGATAGATGGAAATAAAATTATTAAGTACAAATAAAAGGTGTGTAATACAAAAAAAAAAAAAAAAAGTTTAAGTTTATAATAGTATAATATAAATAAAAAAATGTAATTTAAAAAAAGGGAAAAAATGAATATTGTATAAAGAAGATATTAGCACTAAATTTCCTTTTTTACATTAAAATTAAATGTAAACATAAATATGTTTACATGTAAATAAAATGATTTTCACATTCAAACATATATATGTTTGCAAAAACGCCCAAAATTATTCATTATGAACATAAATATGTTTGAACGAAAACAAAATTATGTTTCGCTGTTATTATAATAATTTTTGGCAATGAAATAATTCTATTGTTTGCATAATGCACCAAAGATATATGTAATGTCTCCAAAATTATATTTTGGAGAGCCCTTTTTTTTCAGCGTATACCATATTTCCGCTATAAAGCTACTTTAGAAACTTCAAAACAAAAACGTCTAAAAAATGATTTAGCCTACAACAGACAGGCTACCTTTTTATTCTATTTTTCAATAGAAAGCTACTTTTTAAAACTTCAAAAGTCAAAATTCTTAATAATGTTCTTGACTGCTATAGTCAGGCTACCTTTTCCTACTATTGTCCCTTTTATAAATCTTCTTTTAAAAACTACTAATCAAAAATATTTTCCATAATATTTTTACTTGCTAAAAGTAGGCTACACTTCCCTGTCTTTTCCCGTTATAAAGCTGATTTAAAAAAACTTCAGAGTACATCATGTTTTCTATATAATGTTTGTCTACTACCTTCTCTGATATACAAATATTTTTTAAGAATTCAAACCACATATTTCTATATTATGATTTTTCCCGCAATAAGCCGACTTTTATCCTTCTATAAAGCTACTTTTAAAAATTTCAAGACAAGAACTTTTATTAAAAGTTTTGGCATGTTAAAGTCAAGTCACCCTACCAATTTGTGGCATTTTCCGGCATGTTTTCGGCAAACATGCGAATAAATGGAAGTTTGTGGGAGACGTATGTAAATTATCAAATTTTATGGAATTTTAAAGGCAGATTCCCGGAATATTTCGGGAACGGACAGTTTATGATACAAATTCCACATTTGTCTTTTTGAAATATGTCGAAAATAATGTTTGAAACTGCTTAGACCTTGTTAAAAATTATGTGTGGGAGTTTCTATTAAATATATATAGTATATTCCATCTAATGCTGGATGATGCGCAATAGTTTTAAAATTCAAAACTATTTCAATTATATTTCTTCCAAAAATGTGAACGTGTATGCCTTTCGATTCGATATCATTGTGAGATCCATGCGATATGCAGAACAATATCACGATATTGGAAACTATGTCGTAGTATTTGTGAAAGTCAAATTAGATTTAGATATCGATGTGATTTGGTAGAGTTATCTGGGTAAAAGACGTTATACTAAATCGAATTAATATCAAAAAGAAAAATTCGATTTTGTTTCGAAATATATTTCGATATCGATGTCGAACATAAAATATGTATGTATGTGAAAAATTTTAAATAGGAAGTAATAAAGCTACGAGGTCGTACTTTTTATCAAAGTTAGTTCGAGAAAGCTTCAATGCATCAAATGTCTCCGAAACATAACATACTGGGTATTCTTTTTATTATTTTTGGGGAATTATCACTTTATTGGTTTTTATTTCATTGGGTGTTATTTCATTTGAGTATATTTCGTGCTCCTCTAACATATACATTCGTCAGTACCAACAGTTGCGTATCTTCAACAGTACAAGTACCATTTCACCACTAACCTCGGCTACTTGAGCCCGTACCGTTCGGTCGTTCTTTCATTCGTTCGTTCGTTCATTTGTTCCTTCGTTCTGTTTGTCTGCCTGTCAGAGTGAATTCTATTCTTGGCCTCTGGTTGCATTTCGTATCGGAAGAGCATGTGTTGATTTGTTAAGTAAATTTTAACTTATAATTCGTACTAAATGGTGGAAGAGACGACGAGGAATAGGAATAGAGGAAGGAGGTCTTGTCGGCAAGTTGCTTTGCTTCTTTTAAATGCAAATTTTCTCTGTTTAGGCAATAAATTGCTCATAATTAAAAACAATTACAAACAAATCCTGAATTCATAAATTTATTTCTAAATGATTTGGCAAATAGTGCCAGCCAGGAGATACGCCCTGGGGTTTAGTGTAAATAAATTCTTTGAGTATAAAGTTGAGTGCAAACCCTTAAGATATAAGTAATGCGTAAAAATATTTAAAGTTTTGATAATAACACTTGAGATTTAACAGAAAAACTATAATTATTCACAAAAAAATTATTCATATGTATATATCATTTTTAATATCTCTAACAAAATAATGATACTCATACGTACCGGTGTGCAGATTTAAAAATGAATAACATTTTCGGTTTTTTCACTGAGGATATTTCACAAGGATATTTCTGTTTCTCACAAATGAAAAATTAAACAAAAATTAACTCATTGTTTACAGATTAAAAACGAAGTTCAGCACCAATCGAAAAATACCTAAATTTCGTTCTGTGTGCACTTTTATGAGGTTGGCAGAACAAAAAAGTTAGTTGTAGCAACCAACTTAATTCGATCAAAACAAAATGTTACCAAATTGGTTGATTCAACCGCCATTTTTAGTTCGAATTTAAAATTATATCACATACTCACGCCAAATTGTTTTAAAACTTTTCTAATTTGATTGTAGCCGAAACTACAAACCTTTTAGTTGACGCATCAAATTTCTTATATATGCATATATGAACTTGCCCGATTAACTCAAATATAGTATTCCGTATTTTTCAATTAATTAATAGTATTCAGTGATATTAACTGATTAATTGAATAATTAATACTATTGATTAATTTTAATAGCAAGAAATAAAACAATAAAAATAATGACAAAATTGGTTGTAACGACCAACTTACTAGAGTGTTTTTGTTTTATTATTTTTATATTTTAGCTTGTCTTTTAAATAAATACATAATGCAGTAAAAATAAATCCAGATGCAGTAGTATTTATGAAATTTAACTAAATACAGTATGTTTCTACCCTACATGGAAACGAAACGGTATGTGACTGTGCCGTGGGTGCTGAATGAGTGAGTGACAGCACAGACAAAAAATGTACATCATATTGATGAATTCCGTTCTTCAAACAATGATTCATTGTATTGAAGAATCATTCATAATATTTGGCTAACACCATTATTGTTATGAATGCTATCATAAATATGAAGAACGCTTGGTAACTGTCGAAAAAGTGTTCTTCAATATGATGAACGGTATGTGAAGAATACTTTTCATCATATTGATGAACCAAAATATAAAATACAACATATATGTACATCATATTGAAGAATGCTATTTATTAAACCAAATTTCTATCAAAATATATTTTTTTCGTTCATTTTTTGCCGTACTTCTCAGTTCTCAAATAGTTCTTGTATGTTATTTCTTATGTAATACAGGGTTTTTCAAATGGGACGCTACAAAAGTAGATCGACAGAGACAGCAAACAACGCTATATTTCTTGCCGCTCTTTTGACATTTCTCTTCAGTAAGGTTTGCCATTTTATGATGGAAAGATATACGAGCCAATAACGAGTCGAAATTATTAATATTTACTACCGAAATTCGGAGTCAGTGGCCTCAACGTTAAGAGCGCTACGTCCAATTTATGGTCGTCATAATTGTCCTAGCAGATCAACAATTGAACGTCTAGTGAAAAAATTTGAATCCACAGGCACAGTACAAAATGTGCCCATGCCAGTGAGACAAAGAAGTGCCCGTAGTGTCGAGAATATTGCTACCGATGAGGCTTCAGTTGAAGAAAGCCTAAATGTGTCTCTCACTCGTTGTTCTCAAGCGTTGGGCATCTCTGTGACGTCCCTGTGGCCAATTTGGCGAAAAGATCTTGGACTACATCCTTTCAAAATCAAATTGACGCAAGAACTGAAGCCGCTTGACCACCAAAAGCGCCGTATGTTCGTGAATTGAGCTGAGCAACAACTTGAAAATGATTCGGATTTTCATCGAAAAATCATCTTCGGCGATGCGGCTCATTTCTGGCTGAATGGCTTCGTCAATAAACAAAATATGCGTTATTGATCAGACAGCAACCCAGACGTACTCCATGAGTCATCATTGCATCCCGAAAAAATTACGGTTTGGTGCGGTTTATGGGCCGGCGGCGTCATTGGGCCGTACTTCTTCCGTGATGATCAAGACCGACACGTTACTGTGAATGGGAATCGCTACCGTTCAATAATAACCGAATATTTTTGGCCCCAATTGATTGATATGGACTTGGAGAATATGTGGTTCCAACAGGACGGCGCCACAAGCCACACAGCGAATGCCACAATCAATTTATTGGAAACCAAGTTTGGAGAACGTGTTATCTCACGAAATGGTCCAGTCGATTGGCCGTCTCGTTCGTGCGATTTGACGCCGTTAGAGTATTTCCTGTGGGGCTACGTCAAGTCTATGGTCTATGCCAACAAGCCAGCGACGATTGATGAACTTCGTACGAATATCGAACGTGAAATTGCAGCAGTATCGGCCGATTTATGCTTGAAAACCGTCGAAAATTGGGTTCAGCGTCTGGACTTCTGCAAGCGTGCCCGTGGTGGCCATGCAAAAGAAATCGAGTTCTATACATAATGGCATCGAACGTACTTTTACAGGAATAAAGAATTTCATTGATATCAAAATAAAAAATTTTCGGATTTTTTTTTTTGTCCGTACATTTTTTTATCGAATATTTTTTTTTTATTTTTTTACTGTTAGTTTTTTAATAAAATATTTACAATAATTTTTTTTTCTGAATTTTTTTTTTGTCCGTACATTTTTTTATCGAATATTTTTTTTTTTATTTTTTTACTGTTATTTTTTTAATAAAATATTTACAATAATTTTTTTCGAATTATTTTATAAAAAAAAATGTTATGAACACATTCATCAATATGATAATTCAAATTCATTGTATTGAATATTTTGTTCATATATATAATAAATACATTCATTAATATTTCATAATATTAATGAATAAATTCATCATATTGAAGAATTTTTTTTTCTGTGTTGGCTTGATTTCGAACGAAACTTATCATTCCTGAGGGATTTCGGTCTCCTGATTCATGCTGCGTATTCAAAATTATCAAAATAATGCTACTTCAAAATGTCCCATTTGACCTAATATTTCTTTTTATTTTTATATAAAAAAAATCGAAAATAAATATTTACTGTTTGTACTACATATATTTAAAAGTAATAAATAAAATATTTTATTTAATTTTTTCATATTTGTTAATCCTGGTAATGATACTCATTTCCATACACACACATGTAAAAGTCGTTATTTAAAAGAGGTTGCACATAAAATGCCATTTTCACAAGGGACCTTTTGCTGCTATTAAGATTTGTAGTATATGGCTTTGTGTCTCCTAAATAAATAGGTTTTTTTTTGTGTTTTTTTTTCGATTTTTTATCCATACGAACATCTTTTGCTTGTATTGTGTGTTGCGTGCTTTTTGTTTGAATTTTTATGGAGGCTTCGCTGCCTTCGAATTGCAACGGGCAACAGAACTTTGGCATGGTTGGCACCAGGATACTCTAAGACAGGAAGGTGAAGAAGAAAAAGAAGAGGACGAAGCATTAGAAGAAGAAGATGCAACGCGGGTGATGCCGCTGCCGAAACATACCGAAAACTTTCGAAACCACTTGAAAAGTTATTTCAGTTTAAGTTGAGTACACGCTGTTAATGTTTCCAATAGACATACAGACAGACAGACCGACAGATACACAGAGGCAGTCGCTGGGTCCTTGCATATCCTGTGATGCTGCCGACGCGACCCAAAACGACCCGGCGCGACTCAACTCAACTCCACTCGATTCGATTCGAGTCTACTACACACTCTGCTGCATACTACGACAGGCACTGCTTAAGCCCGCATTTAGAAATAGTTGTTGCTGTCGACTTGCACTGGCACTGGCACTGACACTGCAAAGGTCCTGCAGTCCCTGCGAGCGCATGAATATTAACGAGCGGCCTCGTCTTCCTCTACTCCATCTGCTGCTTTGCTACTCCTTGCTGTCGTTTGGTATCTGATGGAAATTTGCTGGTGTTACTGCTGTTTGCATTGGTGCCGCTTGCGGTGTAACTATTGTCGTCGTCGTTGTTGTTGTTGTTCGTCTTGTGCTCTTCTTCTGCTCCTTTTGCTCCTGTTTCTTGGTCAGAACTTCGCATATAAAACAAACATTTGCACAGAATAGCCGCGCGTTCGTGCACTCAACTCAGCCGAACTCAACTCAACATAAATCCGGGTTCGAAGCCCGTCGACATGTAGTCGGTAACGTCGCTGGCATCTGTTCCAAGCACACTCGAACAGCTGTGCCGCGTCTCCTTGCATCGCGTCGCATCACCCAACAAACCCAGCATCATTGTTGCCCCGGTTGCACTTCAGTGAACAGGAAACTAAAACTCAAAGACAAGAAAAATAAAAACGATTTTTCTGTTATTGCACAGACCCTCCCGTTCGTTCTTAGTCCTGATACATAGTGCAGCAGCAGCACCATCTCTCGTATCACAGAAAACGGGTCTCACTTCGCAGCACACGAGCCGAAACTAATCGGCCTCCGTAGGTGTTGCCATTGAATGCATTGCATACTTGGGGGGAAGGGTGGCGGGGGGGTGCTCAACACGTGCGCTGGCTGGAATCCCGACACGTAGTTGACGATTTAATTTCTGACACATGCATGCACGCAAATACAGCACCATTGAAAGGTTTCAAAGGTAAAGTGCTACAAAAAAAAACCGATTATTATTTTCCTTTTGAATTCATTTAGATGATGGGCGATATTTCTAGGAAACTTTGCAGATGGCCAACATTTGTCAAACATAGCTGAAACTTTAAATTATAACATATTAAATTATATGCATATTATTCATTTATTCAATTTGGATAATTCCACATAAAATAAAGTAGGATTTTAAATTTTGATCTACGATTTTAATTAAACTTGATTGAGTTTCTGTGAAAAAACTTAAGAAATTAATTGATTTATTTTAGAAAATTGTGCAAAATTTTGGTAATCTAAAATAAAATATTTGTCTTATATTTCCGAAATTTGAATTACCCTTCCATTTTGTACATTTAAAAGAAAAATTAATTTGACTAAAATTTTAACTCGATTGGATAATGGTAACCCTTAGAATAAATTTTTTTCATAGTTCTTTTTTATTTTTTTTAAACCATCACAAAACTACAACAATAATACATCAACACAAAAAAATATAAATTATGTGCTGACCACCAAAATCATGTTTAAAACTTTCGGACCATGATTTCTTAATATGTTTGTATTAGATGTATCAAAACGATTAAACCAATCGAAAGAGCAATTAATTACCTTTCGAATGAGATCAAATTCTGCAATATTGAACTTATGGTTCACGTGCTACAGTAATTTAACTGAATGCAAAATATTGAATTTCAACGAAATTTTATAATTTATTAAGGAGTACAACTAGGTACCAAAAAAAAATGTTTTTTATAAAATATGAACCACGTGTAAAATATTTGTCGACATAAAGGGTTTTTCAACAGGGACGCTACAAAAGTAGAGTGACAGGGACAGCAAACGACGCCATATTTCTTGCCGCTCTTTTGATATTTCTCTTCAGTAAGGTTTGCCATTTTATGCCATTGAAGCCGCTTGACCACCAGAAGCGTCGTATGTTCGTGAATTGGGCTGGGCCGTACTTCTTCCGTGATGATCAAGACCGGCACGTTACTGTGAATGGGAATCGCTACCGTTCAATGATAACCGAATATTTTTGGCCCCAATTGAATGATATGGACTTGGAGGACATGTGGTTCCAACAGGACGGCGCCACAAGCCACACAGCGAATGCCAAAATCAATTTATTGGAAACTAAGTTTAGAGAACGTGTTATCTCACGAAATGGTCCAGTCGATTGGCCGCCTCGGTCGTGCGATTTGACGCCGTTAGACTATTTCCTGTGGGGCTACGTCAAGTCTATGTTCTATGCCAACGATTGATGAACTTCGTACGAATATCCAACTTGAAATTGCAGCAGTATTGGCAGATTTCTGCTTGAAAACCGTCGAAAATTGGGTTCAGCGTCTGGACTTCTGCAAGCGTGCCCGTGGTGGCCATGCAAAACAAATCGAGTTCCATACATAATGGCATCGAACGTACTTTTACAGGAATCAAGAATTTCATTGATATCCAAAACCGTTTTTGTTTTATTTAAAAAAACTTTTGTAACACTCTTATAAAAAAAAACCCTTTAGAAAATGAGTGCAACGTTTAAAAGAATTCATAAATAGTACCCGGTTTGAAGTGGAATGGTCGACCACACTCAAAATAATGTGTGGGACATTTTACGAAATTTTTTTCGTAAGTTTAATTTTGTAAAATAAAAGAAAAATTCGTAGAATACACGAAACTTTCGTAATTTATTTTTTTTTTCCAAAATATTTTTTACGAACGAATCGTATATATTACGTATAATTCAAACAACAAAAAATTACGAATATTTCATTTAAATTACGAAATTTTCGTAATATTATTTTTTATTTACGAAAGAAAAACATATTTTACGAGTGAGCTTTACATTTTACGAATAAATTACTAAACTTTCGTAAATTTTGGACTATATGTAGCATATTACGAAACATTCGTGTTTTTTTACGAATAATTAGTAAAAAGAAATCAGTTGCGTCAAATAGCGACTTGGAGCTGCATTTTATATGTATTAATTGTTAACACGGTCGCAGGCAGACAGTTGTAAAATACAAACAGATTTAAAATGTGTTCTGTTTGTGTCAAAAGTATCAAATCAGTGCATAATATTTTATAGGTATATTTATGAATGAATCGTCATTTTCATCGTCAGTTTTTTTTTAAAACAAAGTATTTTACGTGTGTATTTTACGAAATAATCGTAAAATATGTCATATGTTTCATAAAATGTTAAAATGCTATTGTCAAAATCACGAATATTTTCGTAAAATATACGAATATATTGGTAAAATGTACACAAATATGGCTTTCCTAGATAAAATCTACGAATAGTTTCTTAAATATACAAATAATATTCGTAATTTGATCATAGATTGACGAAAGTTCTTTCGTGTATTTTACGAAATATTTCGTGGATAAATTTCACGTATTTTTTTGTAAAATAGACGAACGATTTCGTGTATTTTAAGCAGATTTTATTTTGGCGTTTTCAGTTTTCTAATCAGTAGTCATGATAAAATAATATAAAACAAAAATCCTATCAAATGTAAGTTTTATGTTATTCATGTACTGGAGGGGGTGTGACAGAAGAAAAACAAAATTTGTATAGGTTTGTCTCATTATTGTTATATATCATTTTATCAGGAACTTTGTTTAAAAGACCAAGCTCTATAACAATGCGTACCTAATTTTTCAATACATTAATATTTGGATTCATAATGATATGTGAAACAATGAAAAATTTAATTTTTCCTGATGTATTCATCAAACTGAAAAAGGCTCGTAAGGGACAGGTTACCCAATCAATTTAAAATGTTGGTCAAATTAATCTTTCGTTTAGATGAACAAAATGAGAAGATACCACCTTACTTCGAAAATTAATATTTGAGTTGCCAATTATGTAAAGAATTCAAAGTAGTATTAAGCCTGAATCACACGATTGAATAAACAATCTACTTTTGAATCAATTTTCAAAACAATTTTAATATCAATCATGTGATTTCCTAGTCTACCAGACAAAAATGGATTCAAAAGTTTATTGTTTATTGAATCGTATGATTCAGGCTTTAGATTCTGTTTTAAATTATCGTTACATAATACTATGGGGGCCATTATCACAAGGCAACGTGCCTGAGTGCTTCAACATGGCGAAGCCAGCGCAGTCCTTGTCGGTGTCGTCTCAAGTCAACTCACTGGTCACCAGAATTGGCAAATTGTCAAATGGTGACACCTCCACTTCGGTGGAAGTCCTCCTTGTGGAAGTCCCTGGAAACGGCGCTCTACACCACCCGGTGTAGAAGTCGGCTAAAGTGAGTGGCGAGCATCTCCCTCAGAGTGAGGGTCGTGCGTTGGGTTTGGGTCCCACCACGAAAAAAACATATGCGCCCAATGAAAACAAAAAATAAGCCTCGGATAACGACCGATAACAACGATGACGACCCACGCAAACGTTTTAAGGACCATGATTTACGGATATGCACCTGGAATGTCCGGACCCTTTATAGGGAAGTTGCCTCTATACAGCTGGCAGATGTCCTCGAAAAATATAAGGCTGACATCACCGCTATCCAGGAGATGCGATGGACTGGACAGGGCTGTTCGAAACAAGCGTCCTGTGATATCTACTACAGCTGCCATGCGGAGAGACACGAATTTGGGTGTGGATTTATGGTCGGCAAGAGACTCCGCCACCTTGTCTCTAGGTTCACGCCCGTGGACGAAAGGCTGGCAAAAATCCGCATCAAGGCTAAAAATTTCCATATCAGCCTAATTTGTGCACACGCTCCGACAAACGAGACAGATGAAGAGACAAAATAGCGCTTCTTCGAGCGCCTAGACAACGCATACGAACGCTGCCCCCGCCACGGCGATTTTAACGCCAAGGTGGGCAGAGAAGCCATCTATTGTCCCGCAATCGGAAAATTTAGCCTCCATGCCAACACTTCCGATAACGGAACGAGGCTAATCGACTTCGCCGCAGCACGAAACATGGTAGTTAGTAGCACTAGATTCGAACATTTCGATATCCACAAGGCCACATGGTTGTCTCCCGATCAAAAAAACTCGAAATCAAATTGATCACGTTGTGATTAACGGAAGGCACGCTTCGAGCGTGATGGACGTACGCACTATCCGAAGTGCCAATATGGACTCGGATCATTACCTTGTAGCAACCAAGGTCCGCACACGCTTAAGCGCTGCGAAGAACGTACGGAACCAAACGCAGAGAAAGCTAGACGTCGGAAAGCTGCAATCACAACAGACAACGCAAGCCTTTTCCACTCGACTCTCACACCTGCTTAGACAAGGCACTCCTCCTCTCGATGATATAAGCGCGCAGTGGAATCATATCTCCTGCTCTATGCGTACGGCTGCCGAAAAGGTGCTTGGATTCCAACGCCCCCTGAGGAATCAGTGGTATGACCAAGAGTGTCGCGCGGCCACTGCAGAGAATGACGCTGCGTACAAATCCACCCTGCAGTCAGTAGCTACGCGAGCTGCGAAGGAGCGATACAAAGAGAAGAGGAGGGAAGAGAGACGTCTTTTCAGGCGTAAAAAAAGCGAGGCAGAAAGACGTGAGTGTGAGGAGATTGAGATGCATGTGGACAGGAATGAGGCTCGAAAATTCTTCGAGAAAATAAGACGCCTAGCTGGAGATTAAAAATCCGGAGCCTTTTCTTGTAAAGATGAGAACGGGAATCTAGTGACAGATATCCAGAGCACACTGAAGATATAGAGGGATCACTTCTCTAAACTGCTGACCGGTGATGATGACCGCAATTCCGCCGATAGTGAAGTAAATCCGGCAATCCCAGTAACTGATGACGACGTTGATATTCCGAGGTCAGAACAGCCATCGCTCGGCTGAAAAACAACAAAGCCGCAGGTGCTGATGGCCTACCTGCCTAATGAACTGTTTAAGACCGGCGGCGAAGAGCTAATAGAGAGCATGCACGAGCTCGTAAGCAGAATATGGTCGGATGAAAGCATGCCAAGTGACTGGAACCTCAGTGTACTCTGCCCAATCCTTAAGAAAGGGGATCCCACTATCTGCGCCAACTACCGTGGGATCATCCTACTCAATATCGCATACAAGGTTCTATCGAGCGTATTATGTGAAAGACTGAAGCCCATCGTCAACAGACTGATTGGACTTTATCAGTGCGGCTTCAGACCTGGAAAGTCCACCATATACCAGATTTTCACATTGCGCCAAATCCTGGAAAAGTCCAAAGAGAGGCAGATCGACACCCACCACCTCTTCGTCGACTACAAAGCTGCCTTCGACAGTCCGATAAGAAGTCGACTATCCGCCACCATGTCTGAGTTCGGTATACCTGCGAAACTTATAAGGCTTTGCAGGATGACCCGGAGCAACACTCGTTGCTCAGTGAGAATAGAAAAAGACTTCTCCGAGCCATTTCATACCGAACGAGGTTTCAGACAGGGTGACTCCCTATCGTGCGACTTTTTTTAACTTATTGATGGAGAAAATAGTTCGAGCTGCCGAACTCCGTCAAAGCGGCACTATCCTCAACAAAAGTGTCATGCTGCTCGCATATACCGACGATATTGATATCATTGGCAGGAGCACACGAGCAGTCAGCTCCAGATTGGAGAAAGAGTCGCGTCGAATGGGTATAGCGGTGAACGAGGACAAGACGAAGTTCCTTGTGTCAACAAGCAAAAAAGAGTCCGTGCGTCTTGGACAAAAAGCTGATTTTGACACCCACAAGTTCGACATTGTGAAGGACTTCGTCTACTTGGGATCCAGCATGAACAGCAACAACGACGTCAGCCTGGAGATCAAACGGAGAATAACTCTTTCCAACAGGTGCTACTTTGGGCTCAGTAGGCAATTGAGAAGTAGAGCCCTCTCTCGCCGGACAAAAAAAAACTCACTACAAGTCACTCATCATGCCCGTCCTACTTTATGGTGCAGAAACCGATGAGAGAGTACTGGGAGCGTTCGAGAGAAAGATTCTCCGTAAAATCTTTGGCCCTATCTGCTTTGCTAACGAGTATCGAATCAGTATGAACCACGAGTTGTATGAGTTATTCGACGACATTGACATAGTCAAGCGCATCAAGATCCAGCGGCTTCACTGGCTAGTTCATGTCGAACGAATGGATGAAAACACTCCAGGCAAGAAGGTGCTTGAATCGAACCTCGAAGATGGACAGCTTAGAAGAGGGCGTCCAAATCTGCGTAGGAAAGACCAAGTTGAGGACAACCTGGCAACGCTTGGTATTTCTAACTGGCGTCAGCGCGCGCAAAGCAGACTGGCGCGTCTTCATCTCAGCGGCCAAAACCGACCCACGGTTGTAAGGACCATTTAAGTAAGTAAGTTGTGAAAATATAATTCCTATACAAAGAGTATCGATAATGCATATCATAACACCATTCTCGCACGCAAAACAAATTATTTTTCTTTTTGCAAAAATAATTCTAATTTATTATCAGTATATTGTACCTATATCTTTTTGATTTTTTTTTTTATATTTTCCCCATACATTTTTGTTCTGTTTCATTTTACAGATTGCTAAAAGTGTTTTTCTATTTTTTTTTTTGTTTAGGTTCTTTGTTGTGTTGTTGCTATATTTTTCATCTTCCCCGGTTACCTTGGATTTTGGCAGACTTCCTTTTGATTTTGTGCCGGAAATTGAAGAGCTGACTCTTTGTGTGTGTTGCTCACCTTCGTGACTACGACAAAAACGATGACGAGGCCAAGTAAACATAAAGGTAATTAATATCCAAAAATTTCCTGACTCAGCCATAAGCACGAGACTTGTGACGACGCAGCGTTCGGCGGATACAACAAAAAACAAATACCAAAATAATACCCAAAAAAAAATGGTTTCCTCTAGCCGCAGGCACTACGAAATCCAATGGCCAAATAAATCTCAATTTCATTGCGGAAATATTTCATTATTTTCGTTAACGATGCCAAAAATGTATTCGAATATTGGCAATATTAGTGAGTGGAAGAACAAAAAAAAAATCACAAAGATTTCCGATTTCAATTGGATCTCTGGTTTTGTAGCATGGCATTGAGTGATGTCAAAGTTCAGGTAAGTCTTGAATAAAGCATAATATTAAATGGTTTATATTTCTTTATTCGATATTTTTATGATATATATTTTTTTTTGTTGTTGTTACAAAAATGACATGTTTAGTATTAATAAACATAATTATAACTGAATGGACCTGTTTCCGTCATTTAATTATTATAAATTGTAAATTATGTTTTCCGATATATTCATTGGGTCCTATGTTAATCAGTGATATGAAACAGATTTTATTTCAATGACATACGTGGTTTTATGGAAAAAAAAAAGATAATTCGAAAGTTTTTAAATTAACAAAACTAGAAAATTTTCTTGTCATTTACATCCATACATCAATCTATCTATATATATAAAACTCTTGGTCCGTCTGTCAGTCTGTCGGTCTGTCTACCTGTCTGTCTGTTTGTTCCAGCATCACGTTTAAACCGCTGAACCGAAATAACTGAAATTTTGCCACAGGATACTAAGGAGTCCGTAGGGTGTCATAGGCTATGTATGGGCGGGATTGGACAAAGGGGCGTGGTACCTCCCATACAACCTAAACTTTCAAAACGACATAACTCAGCACATACACAATCTAAAAATATGAAATAAAAAACTAAAATTCACCACACTAAAACTCAACACACTAAAACTCACCATACTAAAACTCACCACAATAAAACTCACCACGCTAAAACTCACCACACTAAAAATTCACCATACTAAAACTCACCACACCAAAACTCACCACACTAAGACTCACCACACTAAAATTCACCACACTAAAACTCACCACACTAAAACTCAACACAATAAATCTCACTACACTAAAACTCACCACACTAAAAATTCACCACACTAAAACTCACCACACCAAAACTCACCATACTGAAACTCACCACACCGAAACTCACCACACTTAAACTCACCACACTAAAACTCACCGCACTAAAACTCACCACACTAAAACTCACCACACTAAAACTCACTACACTAAAAATTCACCACACTAAAACTCACCACACTAAAATTCACTACACCAAAACTCACCACACTAAACCACACCACACTAAAACTCACCACACTAAAAATTCACTAAACTAAAAATTCAACACACTAAAACTCACCACATTAAAACTAACTTCACTAAAACTTCTACTGGGAAAAACTCTACGGGGAAGAATTCTACCGGGAAGAGTTCTACCGGGAAGAATTCTACGGCAAAATATTCTACTGTCTGAATTGTCTTTGAGAAAAGTTGTTTTGGCGGAGAATTATTATTTGGTTACTACATTTAATAATAATAATGTTTTTTTTTATATTAATAAAATCGCTTTATATCTATGAATTCACAAAATCTATACATTATAATTCGTGATTTCTGCTTTTGCCTGCATACTCAGTTTTTTCTTCTATTAAATAAGCTTTTTAGGAAAATTGAAATCAAACTTTTACGCCCTTTTCAGGCACTTATTAGATTTAAAAATAAAAAGGAAATCCATTTGAAAATTCATTCATTTTGTATTTGTTTATTCGGTTATAGAAAATATTTATTTTCATTACTTTTAACTTTTATTTAGGGAATAAAAACATGGTTCGTTATGAGGAACATAACTAAGATTTCTGTGGATAAATTTATTCCATTAGATCAGGATATTTTTATGTACAAATTGGTTCCTTTGAATCTCTTTAAAACTCCTATTACAAAAAAGTCAAAGTTGGTTCTGGAAACATTCAAAAAAAACAATCTATTGACACATTTGGAATCTATGAAAATTCCAAAGTCATTTTGTGATTGGTACGAATCTACTAAAGTTAATGCAACAAGAAAATAATATATGAAAATATTAATTGAACTCTAAAGCTCGAATCACACGATTGAATAAACAGTCAACTTTTGAATCAATGTTCAAATAATTTTAATATCAATTTTAATTAGGCAATCACTCGATTGATAATTAAATTGTTTTGAAAACTGATTCAAAAGTTGACTGTTTATTCAATCGTGTGATTCGAGCTTAAAACTCATTATTTTAAATCGAGATAAACATCAGATCATAAACAATTTTTAAAAATGTAGTTAATTGAAAATTTTGATTAACAATCAAAATGCATATTTAGGATTTTGTAAAAATCCTAAAAAAAATATTATTTTTAATTTATTAACTATTTCATTTCGCGTATATCGTACATAGTCGAATTTAATGATTATATTTTTATCCCTCATAATATATGTTTAAAAAAAATTGTACAATGAAACAAATTCACAATTGTTTTGTTTATCGATGTCAATAATTCGGGAGTTGATTCTATGATTCAAAAAAATAAGAAAATGTTAAATAAAAATATGTTCTATTTTGCACTCAGTTTAAGATACAGGTTGTTTAGTAAATGCATATTACTTACATAGTCTATTCAAGAAAATTGGTTATTAAAGTTAATCTGTTGATAAATGAATATCTATTTTGCACTCATATTTTAGACAATTAAATTACCTTTCCAATGGTATATTACAACCTCGAATACCATGATTTTTTCCTCTTTTGAAATGTACGTAAAGTTTAAATTTACAAAAATACAAATTTTGAGAAAATCGATGACAAAGCCAACATTTTTATTTTTATTTTTGTAAATTTAAACTTTACGTATATTTTAAAAAAACGAATAAATTATGGAATTCGAGGATGTAATATACCATTGGAAAGGTAATTTAATTGTCTAAAATATCAACAGATTAACTTTTATAACCAATTTTCTTGAATAGACTATGTAAGTAATATGCTTTTACTTAACACCCTGTATCTTAAACTGAGTGCAAAATAGGATATATTTTTATTTTACAATTTCTTATTTTTTTAAATCAGAGAATCACCTCCCGAGTTATTGACATCGATGAACCAAACACCCTGTATAAGATACAATGTAATGTGTGGAACTTAAAGAATATTTTAAGCTTTTTTTTCATTAAGTTTTGAATACATCATGAAAAGGCATGAAACTATAGCTCAAAATTAAAAACAATATGTTTAAAAACGTCGTAGTTGAGAACTCAGACATAATTTGTATTAGTCAAGAACTAGAAATGATATTTAGGATGTGTGTGAGTTTTTCTAAACTAGACTACTAAACAAAACTGGTCTGTATATTATTATTTACTTTTCAATTTAACAAATTTTCGAGCATTCTAAACTGTTCTAAATTCGATGACAGCAAAAATACAGATGATTTACCGATTGTTTGAAATTTCGGTTATCGAATAGCGATCGAATAAAAACTCAACAACTTAGTTTAATCTTGAAATTTACACAGACAAACTCGCACACACCCTAAAATAGTCTTTTTTTTATAAATTTTTATATTCTGTGAGATTTTCCGTGTTATTTATACCCTACACCTATGAGGTACAGGGTATATTAACTTTGTGCATATATTGTAACGCCCCTTAGGAGGCGTGTCAGGTATGGAAAAGTATATATATTCTTGATCAGCATCACTACCCGAGTCCGTTTAGCCATGTCCGTCTGTCTGTCTGTCTGTCCGTCTTGCTGTCATGCTGTCCGAATACAGAATAACCTAAGAAATACTGATCAGAGTGCGATAAAATTTCGTCTCAATATATTATAGCCAAAAGTAGGAACTGAGTTAGAAAATGAGCAAAATCGGTCAACGGACACGCCCACCTCCCATACTTTTCACTTTTATATAACTCTTTCGAAACTAATAACTCGAAAAGTATTCAATGTATAGTTATAAAATTGAAAACGTATTGTTAGAATTTACCTAAAAATATGTGGTCCAAAATTGGGCGTGATCCGCCCACTTTTTTTTCATTATTTTCCGGGTTTTCATAGTGGAAATTTGATCCGTAAATTATTAAAATCAAATCTATGAAATATTAGCCTTTCAAAATTTTATATATAGGCGTGGTCCGCCCAATTATAATTTTCAAATTTTTTTTTTAGTTTTTTATACTTAATATAAATTTTTTAATTTATGGGGATTTAAGACGTAAATTTCTGATATATGAATAATATTCTGAGGGTGGGGAGGTTCAGCACAATTAAAAATTTAAAATTAAGGTATACAATTAAATATTCCTCATTAATATCTCCACCAAAGGTGTAGGGTATTCCATAGTCGGGCCCGACCGACTATAAAAATCCGCCCCATGTGACCTAACTTTCCCAACTCGTTTTGAATTACTGTAGTGAAAATTCTGGAATGAAATAGGAGAGTCTTGAAATTGAAATGAATTATTGTTGACACGTATTATTGTATTGTGTGGATAAAGCTTAATGTATAACTGGCAGACACCGGTATGTTTATTTTAGTTATTTTATTTTAATTTTATTCAATTCTTTTCATGTGTAACGAAAAAAAATGGTTAAAAGTTGTTTGTGCAATAAAACTTCAAATGTTTATCAATTCTTAACCAATAAAGCTAGAAGAATGAAATTTGGGTATGTGGTACTAAATATTTGAGTTTTTAACATTATTAAATTCGGAATAATTATTTCGAAATTTCAAAGGATATTGAAGGATAAAATTTTAAAAAGCCATTTTTAATATTTATTTTAAGATTCTCCTCTTTACTTTGACTCCAATAATAGCAACGTAGGATGAGTAAAACATCGAAAATATATTTTTCGAAAACTGTCTGTCCTCTGTAACTTTGAAGTTCTTTAAAAAGAAAACTGGTTCATGAAATGAAAAACAGTAAACGCAGTTTTAAACCATTTGGTCTCTAGTTTCAGACGTATATCTTTGGTGCATGTGTAATATGTACTGTCGGACACTGTAATATTTGAAAATTCAAATTTTAATATCATCTCCAATTTCTTTCATAAAAGTTTTATTTATATCAAAAAAAAATGTCAATATACAATATCAAAAAATTCAATTTTAACGTAAGGTCAATAAATATTTTAAAACAAAAAGAAATATATAACATTAGAAATTCTTTATAAAAATATTCTTTTATATAACTCAAGCACTATGTATCCTTGCCGACCGACCATCAGTCATCTACTGACAGCATCCTGCTCTGTTGCAGAGCGCGACAGCAACCGCAACCACTGGAGTCTTATGCTCTTCAAATTCCACATGCCACAATGTTCCGGCGCTCAAGAGAGTAAACAAAAAGCTTCGCTCACTTTTTATCATCATCCCCCGTTGACTCAGTGCTTACGGCGAAATCATTCGCATACCCTGAGTATTACCACAGAAATGGGTCAACATTTGTACTGTGTTCTCTGTGTGCACCAGCAATGCACAAGTTGCATCCATGGGAACAACGTATGAGTCTCTGTGGCTCTGCGCTGCTCTACTCCTTCTTCGTTATTATCTCTGCCAGCCAAGTCCAGCATGTCGCCGTCAGTATAAATTCTAATTTTCTGTATTAATTTCTACAACACAATAATATTGCAGTAGTGTTTTATGTTGGGGGACAATGGGGGTTCAAATGGGGTATAGAAGTCGAATTGTATCCGGCCAGGTGTTGCCTTTAGTTATTGCGTCCCACAAAGAAACTCAAATTATTGCGCATTGTTTAAGGCTTAAAGCCTCTTAATAAATACTTACTACATATACAGTGAGGCTCCAAGTGTTTATCATATAAGACGCAATATTAGCCTGGCTTAAACTGTTGGCCACATGGCCGGCAACTACGTGAGGTGCCGCGTCATTTTAGTTGTAACTTTTAATATGAGCTACAGCAGAACTTATTGTTCCATCATCAACAATCACTAATGCTATTGCTACAACTATGCAGTGTATCAGTCAGTCAGTCAGTGCCAACAGCTACACAGAGAGAAATGTGTGATACTAAATTAAAAACCTCTAGGTATTCATATTATATTCAATTTAAGCTTTGATACAGGTCCTGCGATATCAAATTTCGGTTTTCTACCTCGTTTAAAGTTGTATAATTCAATGTTTCACTAAAATTTTAATTCTTCACTAAAAATTCAATTTTTCACTAAAAATTAAATTTTTCACTAAAAATTAAATTTTTCAGTAAAAATTCAATGTTTCACTAAAATTATAACTCTTCACTAAAAATTCTATTTTTTACTATAAATTCAATTTTTCACTAAAAATTCAATTTTTCACTAAAAATTCAATTTTTCACTAAAAATTCAATTTTTCACTAAAAATTCAATTTTTCACTAAAAATTCAATTTTTCACTAAAAATTCAATTTTTCACTAAAAATTCAATTTTTCGCTACAAATTTAATTTTTCACTAAAAATTCTATTTTTCACTAAAAATTCAAATTTTCACAAAAAATTTAATTTTTCACTAAAATTCAAATTTTCACAAAAAATTCAATTTTTCACTAAAATTCAATTTTTCACTAAAATTCAATTTTTCACTAAAATTCAGTTTTTCACTAAAAATTCAATTTTTCACTAAAAATTCAATTTTTCACTTAAAATTCAATTTTTCACTAAAAATTCAATTTTTCACTAAAATTCAATTTTTCACTAAAATTCAATTTTTCACTAAAAATTAAATTTTTCACTAAAATTCAATTTTTCACTAAAAATTAAATTTTTCAGTAAAAATTCAATGTTTCACTAAAAATATAACTCTTCACTAAAAATTCAATTTTTCATTAAAAATTCAATTTTTCACTAAAAATTCAATTTTTTTACTAAAAATTCAATTTTTCACTAAAAATTCAATTTTTCACTAAAAATTCAATTTTTCACTAAAAATTCAATTTTTCACTAAAAATTCCATTTTTCACTCAAAATTCAATTTTTCACTAAAAATTCAATTTTTCACTAAAAATTCAATTTTTCACTAAAAATTCAATTTTTCACTAAAAATTCAATTTTTCACTAAAAATTCAATTTTTCACTAAAAATTCAATTTTTCACTAAAAATTCAATTTTTCACTAAAAATTCAATTTTTCACTAAAAATTCAATTTTTCACTAAAATTCAATTTTTCACTAAAAATTCAAGTTTTCACTAAAAATTCAATTTTTCGCTAAAAATTCAATTTTTTACTAAAAATTCAAATTTTTACTAAAAATTCAATTTTTCACTAAAAATTCTATTTTTTACTAAAAATTCAATTTTTTACTAAGAATTCAATTTTTCACTAAATATTCAATTTTTCACTAAAATTCAACTTTTCACTAAAAATTCAATTTTTCACTAAAAATTCAATTTTTCACTAAAAATTCAATTTTTCACTAAAAATTCAATTTTTCACTAAAAATTCAATTTTTCACTAAAAATTCAATTTTTCACTAAAAATTCAATTTATCACTAAAAATTCAATTTTTCACTAAAAATTCAATTTTTCACTAAAAATTCAATTTTTCACTAAAAATTCAATTTTTCACTAAAATTCAATTTTTCACTAAAAATTCAATTTTTCACTAAAATTCAATTTTTTACTTAAATTTAAATTTTTCACTTAAATTTAAATTTTTCACTAAAAATTAAATTTTGCACTAATAATTAAATTTTTCACTAAAATTCAATTTTTCACTAAAATTCAATTTTTTACTTAAATTAAAATTTTTCACTATATATTAAATTTTTATCTAAAAATTCAATTTTTCATTAAAAGTTCAATTTATCACTAAATATTCAATTTTTCACTAAAATTCAATTTTTCACTAAAATCCAATTTTTAACAAAAATTAAATGTTCTCTAAATGTAATATATTTTCGGAATTTAAATAATTTAAAATTCCATTTAATTATGACTTAAAAAAGTATAAATTCATATTCAGAATTCAGTCTCTCACTGTGTACCTCAGGCCACTGTCATGTTTATTGAAACACTTCCAAGTTGTACGGAGGACGACCGGCTGGACGGCCGGCCGGTGCAAATGTCGGCATAGCTTTAATGGTCATAACAGCTGAAATTGCACATAAATCACTAAAGCCAAGCGCTGCCTCAGGGAACAACGGCACCGGCGCCTTCGTCCTTGCATCCGTCCAACCGTCCAACAGGCTTGAAACGTCTAATTCCGGGTGAAAGACGTTTGAATGTTTCATTCATATCCGTGCCAGAGCAGCGGACAAGTAAATTCGACCATAAATTAGGGAAATTAAAATACCAAACATTTGCGCCAATGTTTCACATGTTGATGCAGACCATAACACCCCCCACACTCAGAATACACAGCACGAGTGGCTGCTGGGGGTAGGGGAGGAGTATGACTAACGGACAAACGGACGGATGGACGGATGGATGGGCGTCTGGCGGATGTGTAGGTAAACGCCTTAAAATAATTTTAATTTTAATGAGCCTGTAATTATGGCATCAATTGTGGCGAGACGTGAAAGTGCGGGCGATACGCAAAAGGACACGCGTATCCCTCAGTCTGTGTAAGAGGACTTATACAAATTGTATATAATAACATTAGATGTTTTGCAAAATGCCGAATAAACGTGTAGGCAAACACAAAATTGTATATTTATTATATAAGTTTTATGAAATTTACTTGAACTTTTAGTGAAAATTTGAATGTTCAGTGTAAAACTGAATTGTTAGTGAAATTTTCAATTTTTAGTGTAAATTTGATTTTTTAGTGATAAATTGAATTTTTAGTGACAAATTGAAAAATTTGATTTTCAGTGAAAAATTTAAATTTTTAGTAAATATTTGAAACTCTAGTGTGAAATTCAACTTTAGTGGCAAATATTCATTTAAATATTCAATTATTGTTTTAAAAATACAATATATATCTTTAATTTAAAGAAAATATAATTTCTAATGGAAATGTATTTGACAGATTGATTAATTCTTATCATGATTAGTATTAATCAGTGATATTTAAACTTTAAAAATTTATCAAGTCCCTTGTTTCATATTAATCTTTAACTCTAAATTTCAACTTTTTCCCCAGACAAAATTTTTGAAAGATCAAATTTGTTTTTTAATATTTCAAGCACATAAAAACGTAGTTTCTATCAAAAGCTACATATTTTCTGCTCTTACCCAAAATATGCCGTAAATCTGCAATTAAAATGCCAGAAAATAAAACAACCTGCTATGCTATGTCCCAAAATATTCCATTTATCTGTGCATTGGCGAGAAATAAACAAGAAATATTCCTGAAAAATGCCAGAAATTGAGTTTTTTGTGTTGTGATTTATTTCTGCAACGATGATAAATGAAGTTGTTAATAAAAATTATAGTTGTTTTGGTAAATTTTGAGTTAAAAATGATTTTTTTTATTGTGTATACCCTTTTGTATAAATTTGTATAGAATTTAATAGAAAGTTTGATATTCTCCAAATATAGCAGCATGCTAAACCGTTCAAAAATTAAATTATCATTTCATATGTCACAGAAAAAACATTCAATTCTAGTGCAAATACTGTACAAATAAACCTGCCATTACTTTTATTTCCTTGTAGTAGTTGTTTTGGTAAATTTTGAGTTAAAAATGATTTTTTTTATTGTGTATACCCTTTTGTATAAATTTGTATAGAATTTAATAGAAAGTTTGATATTCTCCAAATATAGCAGCATGCTAAACCGTTCAAAAATTAAATTATCATTTCATATGTCACAGAAAAAACATTCAATTCTAGTGCAAATACTGTACAAATAAACCTGCCATTACTTTTATTTCCTTGTAGTGTCAATAATCAAGGACATTTTGCTGCTAGACAAATGTCAAAACTTTTATTTCATGTTACTCAAATTTTCTTTATGGCCGGACTCCATTAGGAAAGATATAAATTTTGGAAACTTTCTAAACGAGTCCGCTAGCTACAATGGGATCGAAGAAAAGCGAAAGTCAAATTGTTGACAATACGTAATGTGTCGACTTTAAGAGCAACGACAAACAACCAGGGGTGAGCTAAAGGGTCATACAATTAATCCAGTTTAACTGAGTGGACCGGTCAATAAATATATAGTTTCTCAATTAATTAATAACCCTACCAAGGAATCTAAAATAATTTGAATAATTTCCCAAAATTACTAATGGCCAATAGTTCCGTTTAATATATAATTTTATATTATATAATAGGATTACATAAAAAAATTACATTTCTTATTAATAATCGAGTGGCGAAAGTAAGTCACATGGCCGCACTTAAAGGCGTTCGGGCCCGACTATATAATACCCTAAACTTTGGTGGGAATATTAATGGGAATATTTACGTCTTATTTAAAAATTGATATAAATGAATAAAAAAAAAGATTTGATTTCAATAATTTACGAGAAAAATTTATTCTATAACAAACCGGAAAATAATGGAAAAAAATAAGGGATTCGTACGATATGTCGAAATATAAAATGTCGAAACCTGAAAATGTCGAAATTTAAAATACAGACACCAAAATTCTGAGTCCGATCATAGCGAAAATCCAAATCTTCGCTATGAATTCAAATTTTCAGCTGATTTAGGATCCGTGCGTAATGGCATGCAGGGTGTTCCATTTCAACATTTTTGTTTTCGACATTTTTAGGTTTCGGCATTTTTATTTTCTACATTTTTGTCTTCGGTATTTTTAGTTTCGATATTTTAAATTTCGACTTATCGTACCAGACCCAAAAAATAATGTGGGCGGATAATTTTTGGAATAATTTTAGCAATACGTTTTAAATATAACTATATCTTGAATACTTTCCGAGGTATTGGTTGCGAAAGAGTTATATAAAAGTGACTTGTATGGGTGATGGGCGTGTCCGTTCACGGATTTGGCTCATTTCCATACTCAGATCCTAATTTTTGATCAAATGTATTGAAACCAAATATCATCATATTCTGACCTCTATTTCTCAAGTTTTTGTGTATTCGGATAGCAAGACAGACACACGGACATGGCTAAACGGAATCGGATAGTAAAGTTGATCAAGAATATATCGCTCATTTACTACAAGAGTGTCATAACGAAAAATTTAAAGTTTAAAGTTTTCATATGAAATGTATGCACCCAGAAAAAAATTCCCTCAAATCCCATTAAAATTGGTCAATAAGACAATTATTCATTTAATAGTATACAAAAAATAAATGTTTTCATATAAACTCAATGGCAATGTCATGGTATTTTCTGGTATATACCGATTAAAATAATAATTTAACCCATTGACTATTTTTAATAGTAAAAAACTATTATTTATATTGTATTTTTTTCTGGGTGTGGGAACTACGAAATGAGGAAACGGAATATTCTCTTCTCAAACGGTGAGTTTACAAGATATGCATATGAATTTTTGACACCAGATGAAACATGATACAACGGATAATTCTGCATGATGAACTTAAAATTGGCGTTTTTTGAGTTATGACACTCTTGTAGTAAATGAGCGATATATACTTTTGAATACCGGACACGGTATTCCTAAGGCAGATATTGCAGATATTGTAACGCTCCTAAGGAGCGTTACAATATCTGCACAAACTTAATGAACCTATAAATTGGTATTTTTGATACCCTACTCCTAGTATAAAAAATACCAATATATTTTCCCAAATTTGAGTAAAATTTATTATTTTGAGTAAACTTCGATTTTTTAAATCGTCGATTTTAAAAAATTTGACTGTCGCAAATATTTTGACGCTCATTTTTAAGTTCGATATACTTAGTAATGAAAAATAAAATTAAATTGTTTGTACTTAAATTTTTTCTCAAAAAAAAAATGTGCAGATAATTTTTTTTTTTTTGACAAAAAAACCATCTCTTTTACTTTATAATGATAAAAACAACGATATCAATTAATTGAAAACCCATAACATTATTGATTTCATTATAGATTATCTAAAACGACAATTTAAACGATATCGTAGGGTTTGGTTTATGGGTGGATCAATACCATTTTGTATCGAACTTGAACACAAAGTTTCATTCAAATCTAAAATAATAAAGTTTTCGAAAAAAAAACATTATTTATTGTAAGTTTTACAATAAAGAAAAAGTTTCACTTCGTCCGGTAAAAAACTCCCGGTTTTTTTTTTGTGTTTTATGAAGTATACACGGTGGTAAACACTTCTAAAATCCAGTAGTAATCCAAATATATACAGAGTGATATACAGTAGCGTCGGTAGCTCGTCTGGTTAGTGCGTTGGACTACGAGTGAAAAGTCGCTGGTGCGTTCGACTACGAGCCGAAAGGTCCGTGGTTCGATACCCAGCGACTGCCAACATCTTTTTCATAGAAAACATTTTTCTATGCGACGCTACCTCTCGGCAGTAAATGGCAAACCTACGAGAGTAAAACATTGCCTATGAAAAGATCTCACCCTCCGCTCGAATTCGGCAATAAACTGTAGGTCTCACCAATTTGAGTACAAATATAACACGCAGAGTTCAAATGGTGAAGAGAGCTCGGCCGAAGTTCAATACAGGACTGTAAAAACAGATCCACTTAGTTACCAAAAAAGTAACTAAGAGTAATTATTCTTGATAATGCAGAGGTTAAAGTCTCTGTTATGAAGAATGTTGTTGCTGTTTTCTTCCCAAAATTTAAAGAACACGTGTTCGTATAAGGGTGGGTTTTACAATCTAGCTTTGTCTGTAATATTCGTTAGTTTAGCGTTTTCCGTCTGTCATCGCCCTCTGTTTATTAGTGCAATTATTCTTGATATAAAGAGATTGTGTTCTTAGGTATCAAAAAGTAACTAAGAAAAATTATTATTTTATACAGAACCGACAGAAACACTAACAAACAGAAGGCGATGATAGACGGACATCGCAAAACAAAGCATACGTGCAAATATTACAGCAAAATCTATGAAAACAACAACAGATCCTTTTGCGAAGAATATGTACATTTTTTTATTTGTTTGTTTGTTTTTAATAGCCAATAAATTAACTTCTCAAAATCCAGAAGAATAAATCTTCTTTACTTTTTTGATAACTAAGTAATTTGCTATCTTAATATTCAGATGATAACTTCTAGAATTTTAGTAGCATTTTCTTGATGTTTGTGATTTTTTGTTATTTTTCATTCGAGCCGATTTCCTGTGTAAGAAGTTTATTTTCTATAATATGTACAAAATTAGAACATCAGTCAGAGTTCGACGGATTACGCCAGGTCACATAACGTTGGTCTGCATTATGTGATGTAGAATATACATAAAAAAAGCCTTGTAAAGAATCCATTTGTATTAACAATGACCGATATATAGACCTATCTGGGTTTTAAATATAGATTTAAAAAAGAAAGATCATTACAGGAAATCATCCGACATTGATATATAATTTTGTGGGCCGATTTATTTAGATCCTCTAAACGTTATTTTAACAGACAGTCGAATATCGCTGATTGCGCCTCCTTCTGGGTCTTACAAATGGGCCAGCTGGTTTATTGATCTACTCCTCTAATCGTTATTTTAACAGACAGACGGATATCGTTAAATCGATTCAAAAGTTGAGGCTGGGTGTACAGTCTATTGAAGTTCAGAATAGCCCATATATGTATCTCCATCTATTTTAAACATCATTGAAATTAACATAAATAGGATTATAATTAATTTGCCAGCTTTCTTTTGAATTTCATATAATCAAATGATTTTGAATTCATTGTCTTAATACAAATAATTATTTTCTAATCGAATGGGAATCGTTCAAAGGAAGCAGATTGAATTTACTTGAAAACCAAATTTTTATTCTGAGACATCAAATTCAATAATATGATATTCGATCGGATCTGGTAGATCAAAATCTGGAACATGACCGATTATATTTAAATAAAATGGTCGAAAATCGAAATAAAAATCAGATTAATTTTTTCTATAAGATTTATTGATGCCAGTTCGCTCCCGTCTTGATAAATAAAACGCATATGTTATGCATAAACTATACGACTTATAAGGTGTAGTATTTAATTATGGTATAAAAATTATTACAAGTTCTACTGAAATAAAGAAAACACTCATAAATTTGCATATAAAACATTTATAAAATTTGAAACTGTTGACAACACAAGAGCGGCATTTTTTCTGGGTTAAGATAGCAAACTCTCTACATATCAAAAGCAAGGACTACGTTCTTAAGTGTCATAAAGTTATTTTGCTGTATTCCAAAGTAGTAGAAGAAGAAGCTGCAGCTCAAGTTGTAGTTGAAAAAAAATGTCGAAGGACTATAGGACACATTAAGGAATCCTTTAATGATTTATGCTGCTTGCGAATGAACCTGAGCAAGAGCAGGAGCATGGGCTCGGCTCCGCGTGCTTGAAGCCATTCAACTGCAGTGACTGGTGCTGCTGCTGCTTTTCAATTGGCTTCTGGACAGACAGACAGATAGATAGACCGAACGAGAAACAGGACGAAAAGGACTCTATAGCGCATTTAATTCCATATTCGTTTGTTACACCGTTGCAACACACTTGGGACTGTGTGGCACTGGATGCGACTGTTGCCCATGAACAATGCTGCCGTTTATGGATTCTCGAACTGAGTTCTGGCGCTTCCTTCAGCCTCGCTCTTGACGTGCGTGTGAGTGAGTAAAACTGTGTGTGGTATGAGATATGTGTCTGTCTGTGTGTGTGTGTGTGTGCAAAGAAGGCGTAAATTTTCTTAATGTACTGAAAATTGGGCAATTTTATAGCCTCATGAATAAAACATTTTCATATGGCTACAATACCAAACGACAACTCGAGGCAGGCATACGAACTCCCTGAACGCGCCATGGCGCAAAACTAAAGGGACCAAATACGAAAAAAATATAAATTATCTACAGAATTCGAATAAACAACGTTCAGTGAATTGAATCATGGTTATTATCTCGCTGAAATCCGGGTTGTCACACACTTCAAAATGCATAATTGAATTATTTATTAGCTCAAACTATTTATGATTTATTTATATATTTTAAAATTTAAATTTTCACTAAAAATTAAATTTTTCATTAAAAATTCAATTTTTCATTAAAAATTAAATTTTTTATTAAGAATTCAATTTTTCACTAAAAATTCAATTTTTCACTAAAAATTCAATTTTTCACTAAAAATTCAATTGTTCACTAAAAATTTAATTTTTCAATATAAATTCAATTTTTCACTAAAAATTCAATTTTTCACTAAAAATTCAATTTTTCACTAAAAATTCAATTTTTCATTAAAAATTCAATTTTTCATTATAAATTCAATTTTTCACTAAAATTCAATTTTTCACTAAAAATTCAATTTTTCACTAGAATTCAATTTTTCACTCAAAATTCCATTTTTCACTAAAAATTCAATTTTTCACTATAACTTCAATTTTTCACTAAAAAATTCAATTTTTCACTAAAAATTCAATTTTTCACTAAAAATTCAATTTTTCACTAAAAATTCAATTGTTCACTAAAAATTCAATTTTTTACTAAAAATTCAATTTTTCACTCAAAATTCAATTTTCACTAAAATTCAATTTTTCACTAAAAATTCAATTTTTCACTAAAAATTCAATTTTTCACTAAAATTCAATTTTTCACTAAAAATTCAATTTTTCACTAAAAATTCAATTTTTCACTAGAATTCAATTTTTCACTCAAAATTCAATTTTTCACTAAAAAGTCCATTATTAACTAAAAATTACATTTTTCAGTAAAAATTCAATTGTTCACTAATAATTCAATTTTTTTACTAAAAATTCAATTTTTCACTCAAAATTCAATTTTTCATTAAAAATTCGATTTTTCATTAAGAATTCAATTTTTCACTAAAAATTTAATTTTCACTAAAAATTCAATTGTTCACTAAAAATTCAATTTATCACCAAATATTCATTTTTCACTAAAAAAAATCAGTTTTCACTAAAATTCAATTTTTCACTAAAAATTCAATTTTTCATTGAAAATTCAATTGTTTACTAAAAATTCAATTTATCACTAAAAAATTCAATGTTTCACTAAAACTTCAATTTTTCACTATAAATTCAAATTTTCACTAATAAAAATCAAATTTTCACTAAATATTAAATTTTTCACTAAAAAAATCAATTTTTCACTTAAATTTTTCACTTAAATTTTTCACCAAAAATTAAAATTTGCACTAAAAATTAAAATTTTCACTAAATATTCAATTTTTCACTAAAAAAAAAATCAATTTTCACTAAATATTTAATTTTTCTAAAAATTCACTAAAAATTCAATTTTTTCATTAAAAATTCAATTTTTCACTTAAAATTCAATTTTTTCATTAAAAAATCTATTTTTCACTTAAAATTCAAATTTTCATTAAAAATTAAAATTTTCACTTAAAATTCAATTTTTTACTAAAATTCAATTTTTATTCACTAAAAACTAATTTTTCAATTTCATTAATTGAAACCTATCGGTGGCATGAGTATGCCCGATTTACATTGTATCTTCTGTGAGTCTCACTGTATCTTCTAGGGTTGCATTTTTTCAAAAAACTGCTATTTTTATATGAAAATTTTAAAAAATGCAATCCTAAAAGAAACAGTGAGACTCACAGAAGATACAATGTAAATCGGGCATAATACTAAAAAAACTTGTATCGTTTTTTCCAATATTTGCTAAATACAAATATCCCAAAATTATACAAAATTCATAAATTCTGAATAGTGTTACCTAAAATAAATCGTAACATTTATTATTATTATACATAGATATGTATTTTAAGTAGCCCCTATACGTTAATCTTTTGATTTCGGTGCACAAAGTAAAAATATTATTCACATTTCATTAAATTTCATAGTACTTATTCAAAATATATGTATATTGTATATGCTCTATATTGAGTTCTTATGACTCGGGATAGCGACAATACGAAGTGCTCTCGATTAGGTCGTGCTGTATCCAGTCCTCGTAGAGGGGCAGCCGATTCTTTAGTGTTTCCACCTCGCGCAGTATACGCACCACATTGCCGCCGATCAGCTTCTTAATGGCCGCATTACCCCAGACACGATCTCTGGCCAGTTCGGCTAATAGAAATGCGTAACTCTTGGGAGCACCATTTAGGCCAATATGATCGACTCCAGCTATTTTGCGCACATAGTTTATGGCACTAATAGCTTCGCGTACATTCAGATGACGATCGCCGCACTTTTCCATATTTAACATGACGACGCCGCCGTTTTCGGGTAACAAACTATGGGAATTACAAAGATAGAGTTATATTTACACATTATTTTTTTTAGTTATTATTTTAGGAAATTATTATCATCGGGTTTTCTAGTATATTTGAAACATGATTTATGATTTTTTAAAAGTATAAAAATAATGCCTAAACAGTATTCAAAATAAAAATCAAAAAAAAACCTTTTCTATATCCATCTTATACATCATTTCTAAATTAATATCTGGTATAGACTTTGAATGAGATATCAATGGGATAATGGTGTTGGGCAGTATTATTCCCGAATTCGTACCTTAAAACATGATCCGGAATGGAGGCAACATTTGTGTTGTTGCACAAGGACAAAGGCGCCGCATTCATTAGCAGCACCGGTGCTTTAGCGGTGCGCAGAGCCGACGTCATGGCGGGCTCCGAAAGTTGCGAGATTTCGATCAACATGCCCAGGCGATTCATCTCAAACAGAACGGTCTGGAAAACAAAAACGTAGATTTTTAAAAAATTTTCTTTTTTTTAAAGTAGCATTCCGCACCTTGCCAAAATCATTCAACGAATTCGTCGAGTTATCATCGACTATATAATCCTTGCGCCGTATCGATGCCGCCGCCCAGGGCGTGGTACACTCCAAACTGGTCACAGACACAAAGCGCGCACCCAACAGATACATGGAGCGCAGCACAGCTAAACTCGCACCCAGTGCGTGTCCGCCACCCAGACCCATGAGGACCGCGACCTCACCATTAATATGCGTCTGTTCCATTTCATCGGCCGACTCCACGATATGCATATTATCGGTGACCATGGTGATGCGACGCGCCTCGTCGATGCCCTCCAGCGCCAACTGCACCGCGTCCAGATACTGTGCACCACATGGCACCGCAATGGGCCAGAGCACGGCGCCTATGAAGTTCTTACGCACCTCCAACATGCTGCTGCTGTAGTTCATGTCCTTGCGTGGCGCCCACGAGCCTTCGATGAGCGGTGACTCAGTGAGCAGGCGACGTATGAAGGCTAAACGCGCCTCTAGCAGCGACGACGTGCGCAATTGCAGCGCCAACGGAATGCCACCTGCCATCGTGATGCAGACCAATATCACGGCCAGGGTAATAATGATTTTACGTCCTTTGGACTTTTTGTTACTCTTGTGATCGAGCGATGCGTCTATGTTTTGCTCCTTCTTGCACGACGACGACAGGCTGCCGTTCATTTTCTCACTTGTGAATTTCGTGATTTCCGGAGGCAGCTCAATGTCTGCGATTTCTGTGAAGACAAAGCAGTGCTGCTTGCAGTGCGGCTGATGTTGATGCTGACGCATGGTGGTGTGAACCTCCATGAAGTCGTGATTTGGCACTTGATTCATCTGTGGTACGAAGTATATTTGTGGAATTCTAATTTCGTTTGTCTTTTGGTTTTCTATTTACAAATTCTTGTTTTTATTCCCTTGGCCACAGGACTAAACAGGCTCATCGATTTCCTGTCACACGGCGCTGAAAACGGATTCTGCGCATTCGTGTGACGTTGATTGTCTTCAAAATAAACACCAGGTTTTAATGTAGCTTTTGAAAACATGTTTTATGGTATATATACTTTAATTTTATATTCTTCTTCAAAAAAATCTTTCAATATGAAAAACTGTTTTACCTACAACAGAAAACATAAAATGCGGGTTGTATGCTTTTTATATAATTATTAATAATTTAAAAATATATATTTTTAGCAAATTCATATTTCAAATTAAAACTTTTTCTAGTTCACATTTTTAATATATACATACTATTTATAAATTCAATTTGAACAAAAAATTTACTTTTTCAATAAAGCATTGAATTTTGTTTAAAAATATGAATTCTCCAAACAAAAAACATTCGAATTTGCATACAATTTAATTTAAACTTTAAACAATATTTTTAAAGCTCATCTACTACAAATTGAAAGAAGAAAAAAAAATAAAAAAAATGTATATGGTTACCTGAGAATTAAAAAGGTATGCGGACTCGAATTGCGAAAATAGATCGAGTAAATTTTGAAAAAAATGAATGTATGTAAACTTTTATCGTTATGGTATATGGAGTAAACTAATTTTCAGTAAATCGTCTCTATTATATTATTGAAACATCCATAAGTCATCTTTCAAAATTCGGTCGCCATTTACTTTTTTTTGATAACTGTTTGAAAGACTCAACATTTGTTTACGAAAATTTTAAAACAAACATCAAAGCATTGTTTACAAAACTCATTAAAGAAAATATAATTCAAAATTTTTTAATCGATTTAAAGATTGTATCAGTTATTTGACAAATAAATATATGAAAAAATTTTCAAAAAAAAGCTGATAATAATTTTAAAGTCGACTTTATTTAGTTTATTGATTAGGATCCCAGTAAAAAATGGTAACTAACCGGTTAGCTAACTGGTAATTGCAGGTTATTCTGCCGGTTACCTTTTTTCTACTATCGGGAGAAAGGTAACCGGCAGATTCCTATCTGTGTGAAGTACATGTGACAAGACATCCCTTTCTAACTAAAGCATTGCGCTCATTTAAAAATAATCTTGTTTTCTCTTTTCCACCTCTTGCTATTTTTATGTCACATTGCCAGACCAAAAAAATATTTTACAGAAAAATAAAACAGTATTGCCATAATTACTTGTTTCATATATATTTTTATTTAGTATACTAAATTAAACAATTGTTTTAAAAAGTAATTAAATTAATAAAAATCATAACATAATGTCCAGATCCTCGTTAAAGACGCCTTTCTGATGCTTGTTGTAATTTTTTTTTCACGAATTTCCTGTTGTGTCGCTGGAGATCAGCACCAGGTAGTCTGAGCACTGTACGAAACGTGTATGAGCGCCAGGGGCATCATAAACACCTGAAGCTGGATAATTTGATTTTCTCCCTTTTGAAACACTTGCATCCATACATGCTAGTGAATGGCGACTCCGCATCTGCATAACAACTCCAGCGGCGTGTCACGAATTTAAATTTTGACTATTTTTTATTATTTAACAATTGTTAAAATCACTTTAATTCTTTTCCCTTTATTTTTCTTTGGCTTTTACCTACTATTCAACAAGACATTTTGTTTTGATGGAAAACATAAACAAAAATCAAACCTATTGCTATCCCTTTCTCACCTATGACGTTGGAAGAAAGTCTCCTTCCGATGTGTTTGTGAACAAGCACATTTCTTTGATAGTGTGCGAACCAGTTCGTAATATCGATGACTATCGGTTAGCGATTTTTTGCTGGGATATGTTTTAAATCGATTATTTGATCTGATAAATCGATTTCGAACGATTTTATAACATATCAACAATCGATTTTTTATAATCACAAATTAATATCGAAATCGATTTACCGCATTGTTTTGGTTTTTTATAAGCGAGATTCACGTGCAAGAATATTATTTACTTAAATTATTAAAAAAACTGCAAGAAAACATGAGTGATCTCGACAATTATCACGGTAAGTTTATAAAAACTTAAATAATTAAAAACAAAAAATAAAAAGTCTTAAATTTTAGTGGTGCCACTGAAGCTGACACCCGATGCGGAGCACTGCCACAGCATCTACATGCGAGAACACTTCATCCGCCTGATGGATCCCAACAAGCCCAAGGGACGCACACTCTTCCTGCTCAATGTACCTCCGTATGTGACGGAGCAAAATCTGAAAACTTTCTTCGAAAGCATAGGCAATGTGGTTTCAGTAAGTTTTGCGGCGAAACCCGGACGTGATGAGGTTGAAAATTGGAAACAAAACTGCACTGAGTTCTCGTCGACACAGACACCTTACAAATTTAAGGTGGCCTATGTGGTTTTTGAAAACAGTAGCAGCGTCGTGAAAGCCCTCAAGTTGAAGAGCGTGAATTTATTTAGTGTCACATCAGGCGAAACATTTGTGGTGTCTGGCATGCAGCTATGGCATGCGTTACATGAGCAGTGCATATTGGATGAGACCAAGGCGCAAGAGCAAATCGATGCATTTATGCAGGGCTACGATGAGCGCGAACGTGCCGAGGCGGAGGCAGCCAAAAATTCAGAGGCTGATGCCGATGGCTGGGTCACCATTGGCAAACAGGGACGCAATGCTGGCTTCGAACAGAAGGAGTCGACCATCAACAAGCTGGAAGAGAAGATAACGCGTGGCAAGAAGAACAAAGAGCTGTCAAACTTTTACACCTTCCAGATACGCGAGTCCAAGATGAAGAATATCATAGACTTGCGCCAGAAATTCGAGGAGGATAAGAAGAAAATCGAAATACTGCGACAGACCAGGCGCTTTAGACCTTTTTAGTAGTTTTAAACAAATGGTGATTTTATGTTTTAATCAGAAATAAAAAAAAATACGTTTTACAATCATTTTAAACATTTTTATTGACCTTAATAACAATTTGCATGAGTGGGTGCGGGGGCAGCTGCTCGAGCGCGCACAGCAATTGCGGTATGCTGCCGTACATGCATTTGGCAGTGAGCGCCACTTGCACCGCTTGCGCAAAGCGTTCCATACTGTGCTGGTAGTTGAGATCTGGTTGTGGAGGTGGCTGCTGAGACATCTTGCTGCAGTAGGCCTGCAGCGCGCTGACAATCTGCACCAGATGCTGCGCATTCAACGCTGTGGGTGGCCCATTGCTCTCGATTTGCAACAGCGTCTGTAACAGCGACAGATGCAGGTCACTATATTTGGTGGAGCGCGCGGAGACCAGCGGCGCCAGAACCGTCCACCGTATGAGACCGGCCAAAGGCGTAATCACTGGCATCGCAATGGCGCCAGTCGGCAATGCGAGTGGTTGTTGCGATGCCAAACACAAAGTTGGATTATCGCAAACCCACTCAGTGAAAACATCCAAAAGCATATCGGGCGCCGAATTAAAACCACCAGCGTCGACGCCAGCGCGTTGTTCCATCATATAGAGATCTGCAACGGCGGTCATAAAATTCGATGCAAAGCGTGGCGCAACCATTGGCAGTTGTTTTAGCTGCTCTGAGCTTTTTTTCGAAAATATAATAAAATCATTGACCAGACTCTGTGCCACCTCCAAGCTGGGTGCGGTCGTGCAGCCAACCTGTTGCATCCAGGCGCCTGCCGATGATAAAAGCGATGCCACAGAGCCACTGACAGCGGTGCTAATAAGACGACATAGTATTTTAGTACGCTGCGGCGTCAAATTGCTGCCGAATAGCGAGAGGAAGACAGCATTGCGTGTGCTGTCCTGTCGTGGATGTGCAAAGAACTCGAGCAGCACTACGATCACTTGAAACTCCTGAAACGAGGTCATCTGTGGTGCACCATAGAGTTGCATCGGCATCTTGCCGTCTTTGCTCTTCTCCATGAAAACAAACTCGGAGATCAGTTGCATGGCAAAGTTCTGCTTGCTTCGATTAACAATAATGTGCTCTGCGAGTTAAATAAATTATATTTCTTTAGATTTAGCGAATTTTATGAGATAGTTACCAATGCGTGGTAGTGCCTCCACGGCGCACTTTGGAAACGCATGTTGACGCAACGTTTGCTTAAAGTCTGCCTGCGACATTTTACTTAATTTCTACAACTTGTTGCGCTCGATTAGCATTTGTGTTTAGTTAGTTATTGTTGTTTTTTGGGAATATCAATTACAAATTGAATTTTGTTTTGATTTCAATGACAGTGTTGCGTTTACACCTGAAATATATAATATTGGGAAATTTTATAATTTCCCAGAGTTGCATGTGGTACTTTTTAAGTACCCACAGCAGGGTTGTAGTTTTTCATGGACAAAAAAATTTTAGATCCTATGTACCAAACAGACGAACTATTTCCAAAACGCAACTTTTTGATAACTTTTAAAAGTAGCAATATCCGAATGTCAACAGAAAAATTATCCAAGAGCTATGTAAAAGGCTTACGAATGTCCGCCTTTTTTTTGACTTTTATTTGTGTTTGTACTTTATTAATAATCGAGCCACCAAAGGCCATATTGGATAACATAGATTTTTATTGTTTAGACAAACGTAATAACAAAAATAACAATAATTAAAAACAAAAGAGCAAAAAACAAAATGGCATTTTCTAACAATTTTTAAAAAATAAGGAATTAATTAGTTAATTATTTAAGTCTTTTTTAAATCACAAAAAGATTTACAAAAAGATATATTTAAGTCAACCAATAAAAGGCATCTTAACTCATATTCACCTTTTTGTTAACTCTATTAAATACTAATACACATTAAAAATGACACTCAATTATTATCCAAATTATCCAAAAATTAATGCAAATAATCGAAATGATATATACCAAATAAATATCGAAAATTTCAAGAAATTTTTCGGTCAAATTTTCAATTTTAGATAAAATTGTGGAAATCGCAGATTAAATATGATATATAAGTTTAATAACGGAATTAGAAAGATATATCAGATATTTGAATCTGAAAATAAAGTAAATACAAATCCAATTCTTAGCACTATTCACCATAAAAAACAGCGTATCAAAAATTCTTAGCTGACGTTATTTTAATATATTTAATTAATCAAAATAGTATTCTCAAAAAATTCATGTTTTGACTGAATATGATTTATATTTACTTATTATAATTTTAAAATTCACTGAAGCTAAATATTTCTGAAGCTGTTTTTATAAACTATCCAAAAATTAATGCAAATAATCGAAATGATATATATCAAATAAATATCGAAAATTTAAAGAAATTTTTCGGTCAAATTTTCAATTTTAGATAAAATTGTGGAAATCGCAGATTAAATATGATATATAAGTTTAATAACGGAATTAGAAAGATATATCAGATATTTGAATCTGAAAATAAGGTAAATACAAATCCAATTCTTAGCACTATTCACCATAAAAAACAGCGTATCAAAAATTCATAGCTGACGTTATTTTAATATATTTAATTAATCAAAATAGTATTCTCAAAAAATTCATGTTTTGACTGAATATGATTTATATTTACTTATTATAATTTTAAAATTCACTGAAGCTAAATATTTCTGAAGCTGTTTTTATAAACTTTAATATTCAAAAAACTATTTTGGAAATTAAATACTATTTTCTTAATTTTTTAGTACTTTTTTTGAAAATGTCAAGCAGTTTTTTTTTACCTCTGCCACACTGATAATCAAAAGTGTTTATTTGTTTCGTGTTATGAACGATGGAGGGAACTACTAAAGGTGTTCCAACTAATTTTTCCGGCATACATGCAGCTTTCACGGTAAGTTTGACCAAAGCACAAAAAATAGCGCCAGGTAGTTAACAATAATCTACACCAATGAACAGAAAGCCTTGGAGTCAGCCTTCGTCAATAAAGATGCAAAAATTCTGAGCCGCGCCTATGCCGACTTCGAGTACAACACAGATGGCGACAAAAAATCACCCATGGATCAGGCATTTCGCGAAATGTTGCTGTTGCGACTACGCGACGAATCTACCAAAATTGGTGACTTGATTGCGTTGTCCGTGGATGCCGTGCGTGAGGAAATTGCATCAGTCACGATACCTGTTGTGTTGCTGGGCGATATATTCGATGCGGTCACACTGGATATGTGCGAGCAAATATTTACATTCGTCGAGGAGAAGGTCAGCGTCTGGAAGGAGGAAATTTTCTTTACCTCCTGCAAGAACAATATACTGCGCATGTGCAACGATTTGTTGCGTCGTCTGTCGCGTGCACAGAATACTGTATTCTGTGGACGTATTTTGCTATTTCTTGCAAAATTCTTTCCCTTCTCGGAACGCTCAGGTTTAAATATTGTTTCGGAGTTTAATCTGGATAATGTCACCGATTATGGCGTTGATGGTAAGGATCTTGACGATGCGCTCGAGGACAGCGTAGAGGATATACCCGTGAAGATCGACTACAATCTGTACTGCAAGTTTTGGTCGCTGCAGGACTTTTTTCGTAATCCCAACCAGTGCTACAGCAAAGCGCAGTGGAAAATGTTTCAAGCGGTAGATATGTTTTTGGCTATAGTGCATTTTTGCAACATTAAAATTTGTAACTTTTATTATAGCACACAGCCAATGTGTTGGAGGCGTTTGCCAGTTTTAAGCTGGAGGAGCCGCGTGGCAGCAGTAACCAGGTGGCGGCTGGCAGCATAAAGCGTCTGAATAGCGAGTCGGATTCCAGCGAGGCCAGCATGAAAATGGAGTTGGACAAGTGCATTCGCAAATCTGAATCGTTCTTTGCAAAATTTCTAACAAATCCCAAGTTGTTGGCGCTGCAGTTGAGTGACTCAAACTTTAGGCGATCGGTGCTAGTGCAGTTTCTTATTTTGTTTCAATACTTGCAGCTCACGGTCAAGTTCAAGACGTAAGTGAAAAAACATTTTTTTCTTTTGTTAATAGTGATGTGCGATTAATCGATTAATAAAAAGATATTATTATTCAATTCAATTATTGTTAAAAAAATATTTTCGATTTCAAAACTTTGATAACTCATTCAAAATCAATAATGAGAACGTTCATATTTATGATTAATTGAATAATCAGAGGTCTGAATAAATCAAAAAATCAAAATTTTGCTTAGTTAAACTTTTTGACAATTAATTTCTGGTTTAATTTATAATATTTGTATTTCACAATATTGAATAATTATTTATACAGTAATCAAAATTTTTAATTTAATACTTAATTAATAAGTGTTTTGATAAATTGATTATTCAGCAATCTGAATATTTGAAATTTTGACTAATTGATTAATCATTATTTTGATCAATCAATTCTTAATTAAAATATCTTAATCAGAGTGAAATGTATTGACCAGGATTTTGATTTATCAGCAATTTGTAAATTTAAAAATATAAATAATTTTGATTAATCAATACTTCGTTGCATTATTTGATTAATCAAGTTCTTTGTCTTTAACGAAGGGCATAAGGATTAATCGACTATTGAAACTTATTATTTGATTAATCAAAATATTTGTGTAAAAAAATGTTTTATCAATAATAAGTGTTTTGATTAATGAAAACTGTTTACAATTGAATAATCAGTATTTGAATTATCAAACCTAGTTCTTCCTTATTTTAAATTTTTTTTTTTTTAAACATAAATTTTAAATTAATTATTGTTTTCCAAGAATTTTTAAAATTTTCAATTAAGCAAAATATTCGATTAATCAAGAACTTGATTAATCGCAAAACTTGATTAATCAAAAATCATGGTTCCCTAATTGTTCCTTTTTTTATCTGCCACTTGCAGAGATTCGTATACGCTGACGCCACTGCAAACAGATTTCATCAGTGAAACGGAGACCAAGGTCTATCAGCTGCTGGAGGAGACGCCGCCGCATGGCAAGCGCTTCGCCAAAACGGTGCAGCATATGTTGGCGCGCGAGCAGATGTGGAACAACTGGAAGAATGACGGCTGCAAGGAATTTAAAAAACCCGAAACACTAGATGAAACCGCTGCTGCTACTGCCGGCGTCAAGGCGCCACCCGCAAAACGCGCCAAGCGCACACAGGGCGAATGTCTGCGCGATGCTAATCGCAATAGCAAATTTTTTCTCGGCAAGTATGTGTTGAGTTTTTTTTGCCACTAATGCAAAATATTTTATTTAAACATAATAATTTTTATAAATCAGCGAAGTGTTGACGCGTCTCTGGAACTATTCGCCAGACAATTTGCAGGCCTGCAAAAGTGAAGAACGCAATTTTCTGCCACTTGTCGAAACATATCTGGAGAATCCACGCGAGCGCAACGATCCATCGTTCGAATGGCGTGCGTTGCGACTGCTTGCGCGTCAATCACCGCATTTCTTTACCTTTGTCAATGCGCCTTCCTATAAAATAGCTGACTACCTCGAGTGCGTACGCAAGAAGATCACCAAAGACAAGCTGGACAGCAGCAAGGCGGCTGCCGGTGTTGGTGGCATTGGCGCTCTAACAGGTGTTGCACAATTGGCAGCCGCTGACAACGAGCAGGAGACAGTGGCGTTGCAGGAAGCCGCCGACGAGCCGGAAGAGGAAGAGGAGGAACATGCAGCGCTCGTTAAGGTTGAGGACGATGAGAATGCGCACAGCAAACCGGTGACTGCAAGCAAGGAGCATATTGCAGAGTTTGCGCCACACATTGGCGATGACTGGAAAAAGCTGGGCAAGAAGCTGGGCTACCAGAACGATGAGCTGTTGTACTTTGAGACAGAGCACGCGGACGAGAAATGCGGCGGCTGCATGGCTATGCTGCTCAATTGGTTTGCCGACGATGACGATGCCAGTCTGGACAATCTGGCGTATATACTGGAGGGGCTGGAAATCAATGCGGCCGCTGTAGCGGTGAAGGCACTCATCGAGAAGATGACGGTGGTAAATGTGATGGACTAAAACTGAAATTAAAATTCACACACACACACAGCAAAGAGCACACAATAAACGCGCAGTTTTTCAAGTTTAAACGTTTAGTATTTATTGTTAAATCATACTCATCATCATCAGCATTCATTCAACAACATCAGCATGGACACTAAAATTTATCACATATAAGTAGTACGTGTAACAAGGCATTGGATAGTTAAAAAAAGTAGTAGTTGATTAGACAGGCGCTAGGTCAACGAAAGCGACGGTTTTAAAGGCTCAAGCTGCAGCTTAAGCTGCAAATAAATCGAGTTAAACCTTTATAGCAGTTTTAACTTCATGTTCGCATTAAGTATCGCCTCTCCGACACCACCTCCCATAGACAAGCACCTTAATTAAATTATTTGTTAGCAGTTAACTTAGTTTTTAGTAGGCTTTAAATATATCGCTCCGTACGAAGGCTTTTTTAACGTTTCTTGGCGCCTGCCGCCCCAGCTCCCGGTTTCGGTTTGTTGTGCAGCATCGTCGCACACTTGGGTATGTGCCGCTCGGCGGCTGTCTCATTGAAGCGTCGCAAACAATGTGGACACTGCACATAGTCAGGATTCTCTGCTGGCGGTGGTGGCGGCAGATCGCTCAATTTGCCGCCACGCGCCAAATGCACCTGCACCTGTTTCGCAGCGCGTATGGCCGCTATAAACTCCTCGTGCTTTTTGCGCCAATTGTTCTTCTTGAGTCCCGAATTAGCCGCGGGCGTTAAGCCACTGGCCGCAGCAGCGCTTGTGTATGCTGCCACTGGACGCGTATTTGCTCTGCTGCCCTGTCGCTTCTGATATTTCTCCGCTTCGGTGCCCTGCACGCGATGCTTGGACGCGTCAAATATGCGTCGCCTGGAGCTGGCCATCTTTTGGCAGACCTGCTCGTGCTTGGCCAACCGATCTTCGTTGAAGTTGCGATTGCAGAAACGACAGGTGGCCATGCCCGCTGCTGGCGGTTTATATTCCTATAATAAAAAATTAAAATGTTCATAAATTTTCGCCATACAAAATAATTGAACTACGCACCGCTTTAGGTGTTGCCATTTTGACCACTGGCTTCTTCGGCGGCAACGGCTGTAATACAAACAAATTCAAATATTATAAAAAAAAAATTGTCAAAAATGTGAATTTAAATTCGTTACTGCTACAGTTCAATAGACGTCGACGACTACAACACACCTTGACAGTAGCAGCAGCCGGCTTTTTGCTGATGGCAACACTTGTTGCACCTGCGCGTGCTCTGCTGGACGTGCTGCTGCAGCTTGGATTGCGCGTCGCTGCCGTTGCGGTAACTGGCGGTGACTTTTTCACCATTACCGGCTTCAGTTTTATACTATTCGAGCTGCGCGACGACACTTCGCTTTTCTTTTGACTGCTGCCACTGCTGCGATCGCCCATCTCATTGGGCAACGATTGGCGCTCAGCCAGACTCAGCGACGAGAAACCCTTCGGAAATGTTTCATCCTCCAGATTGTCCGAGTGCTCATAGGCAAGCATACGCGCATCGGAAGCATCGAAGGAGTTTTTGCTGCTGTTGTCTGTGTGATCCTCAGATCGTGCCACAGTTCGACGCTGTGCGGCAGCACGTATCGGCGCTGGTCGGCGTGCTGCTGCTGCTGCCAACGTAGCGCCATTGGTTCTAGTTGTGCTGGAGGTTCTGGTGGTTGTTGTCGTTGTCATGATTGGTTTCAACGGATTGCTGCGATCAATGCCAGCGCCACGTCGACGTTCATCGAACATTTGACGCACCTGCAAAATATTGGACGTTAAGTGTGCTGTTTAATGGAAGGCAGACAGACTTCTGGTGGTTACCTTGCCATTGCCCATGGCTTTGCCAGGCGGCGTTGTTTCGTTGCTGACGACACCCACTTCGCCTGTCATTTCGATGCGACGTTGTTCGCGTTCCTGCATTTGTTTCTTCTGGAACTTCATCTAAAATTGCAGTTAAGTATTAGTATTTTTTTTTTATAAGGTCTCTCATTTTTAATAGGCTAATTTTAAGTATTAACTCCACTAGTAGCCAATAATAAATTATATATTTTTTACACCTTCCCGGCAAAATGTTTATTTCTCTTTAAGTGCGCTATGGTTTTACTACTTTTTGTCTAATTATTAAAGAGCTAAAGTTAATTTATTTAATTTGTAACCAATTTAGGTGCACGCAAAGAACCATTTACTGTTTCAAAGTATTCGATTTGGCGTTCATTATATTTGTGACATTTTATTAATTACACAAAAAAAGATATTTGTGATTAGACTTTTTTTTATATATATTTCACATAATTTACAATAGACGTAGCATCATCGTAACATCAACTGAATTAAAGAACCATGGTATTATTCACTTTTGTTTAACATTTTAAACATTAAATTATATTTTGTTCCGTCTATTTTGTTTTAAACTATAACAGCCTAAGCAATATACGAAATCAAACCAACTTTAAAGATAGTCTCAGCTTTTTTACCAATCTTTTCATATATTCTTTTGTCAAAAACCTATAGCTTGAAATGTAAGGATAATTACCACTGGTCACATGTACGGTAAAACCTTGTTTTATTCTCTTTAAAACGAGATCTCAACGGAATTTCTAGCATTGCTCGTTCGAGAGATATTTCAATTTGAACTACCATACACTGTATCGCTGGAAATAGTGTTTGGAAAAATAAAATACAAAAATAGATCTAGAAGTAGATTTTCTAATGTTCAGAAATAGAGTTCCTATCAAAAAAAATTGATCAAATTACTTTTAATTGTATCACAATGAAATCATACAGGTGGCATTTTGAAATTATTCAGCATGTTCCAACTTCTGATCTATTTGTATACAAAATTCAATTTGATCACATTTCTTTATTGCTATTCCAGAATTATTATTATCGGCCATGTTCCGACTTTCGATCGAATTCCAATCGAATTTTTTTATAAACCCAGTAGTAAATTTGTCCAGGTCTTGCCATTAGAAGCCCTGCTATAACAACTTCTTAGCATGCTCAATACACATTCTGTCGTCACTGAAGCACACCTTCTGGGATGAAAATAGAGCCACAGCACTCAGACAGGGTTTTATCCATTGTGCTGCGACCCAGTTCCCTGGTTTTTAGTGACTATTTCTAATATTTTTCAAATAGAAAAGCGAAGCGATCACCGTATAATGGAATGCTAACAGTAATGAGTCAAACTATTTAGTGAGACCTTCTGCGACCCATTCTCTGATTAACGAATTGGGAAGTCCTGCAAAAATGTTCATTTCATATAAAAAAGAAGAAAGAAAATCATTTAGTCGGGAGGGTGTTCTACCCGCTTGAGCATCTGTGCTAGCATAGCATCTTACCTCTGAAATTTACTACTGGGAATATTGTAAACAAACGGTTTTGAATTCGATGTCTCAGAACAAAAATTTGTTTTTTAATGAATTCAATTCGTTAGCTTTGATTTCAACGATTTGAATTCTTTTGAAAAGCTTATTTTTTGTATTGTGACATCGAATTCAAAACCGTTGGAATACAAATTTTATATGAAATTCGATCGGAATTCGAATTATTTGTTTTTAATTTTAAAATCAATGGAATTTAATATGCTAAATCTTTTTGAAACGAAATCAATGCCAGAATATTTGTATTGAGTTTTGTATTTATTTGTATTTGTATTTATATTTTTCAAAAGTAGAAGTAAAATTTACCAAATACATTTTTATTCATTTACAAAAATATTTATATATCTATGGATTTCCGACCGATGAGCTCAATATTTGTACCAAATGATAAGAAAACGTGAATCTATCTATTGGCATTTCAACTTAAAAAATCTATCAATTACTTTTTGTAATAAATACCAACAAATTTGGAATTTAAGATTTTCATAAAAATGTATTTGGTGACTTGTATAGATGATGGTTATGAGATTATATACCATGTTTTATATCAACTTGAAAAATTCCAACACTTAAACTAACCAAATACATGTTTTTAAAAACCCATAAGCGATTCGTTGTAAAATCAATTAATTAAAAACAGATTTTGCCGGGAAGATAACGATGACACTATTTCACTTAATAAGCACCACTTCACAACGAAAACACTTGGTTGTACAAAATCTACAAAACATTCTAAACTAATGATGGCCCTTTTAAAATTGTCAATTATTATTTCATATTTTGTCTATAAAATACGCACCATCGGTATCAATACAATAAAAAAATACAAAATGCTTGACTTGTTTTTAATGACAAATCGATTTAATTGTTATTCGACTATCTGCCGCCGATTGATAAACTATTAATGCACTTGAAAAACACACAGGCGGTCACAAATCCACGCAAAGACACGCATTTAAATGAATAAATAGAACACTGTGGGAAACTTACGTCCAAGGACGCACTCAACTGATGCGTTGGCAGGTGACTCAGTGCCTCGAGCAGTCGACGACCGGCCCAGGACTCGTTCAGTTTCAATGGTATCAATTGCAGGTTATTGTCTGCATCCAGTCTTTGCATTACTAAAGACGCGGAATTAATTTTGAATTTCTAATATTTTTGTTGTTTTTAATTTAATTAATTTATTTATTAAAGTTTTCTGTTTTAGCGCGAAACAGTTATAGCTGCAAACTGGCTAAACGTATTTGGAAATAATCAATTAGTGCATGTAAATAAGAGTTACTACTGGCAATAAATTGATTGACAACGCGCACCACATGGCGGGCAGGAGGGGTCAAATAACATATGACACACCAACATCTCATGTAGTACACGAGCCATGTACCAACTACCTACCATGTGTGGTCGGCCACGGCCCACGTTCGTTCGTGTGCTTTAATTTCCGTTGTCTCTTGGCCAGGCACAGACGGACAGCGGCGCGAAAACGCGATGTGCTAGTCAGCCAGTCGGGCAGTGGCGTCAGCATCGATTTGCGCCATCACGTGGCACAATCCTTAGTTGGCGTTTTTATGCCTATTAAATGAATTTTGTGCCAATGTACTTTATGTCTATTAGCAGTGGTGTTTATGGCGTCTGAGGCCCTAATTTTTAATATTTAAAAGTTAATGAAGCATTAAACAAGGGCCCCTTTTATTTATGACACTGCGTCCGTGTGAGGTTTTTGTAAGAGCCACGCCCCTTTGTCCAACTCCGCCCACATTCTACGTGATGATTACAATTTTTAATATGATCCTTCGATTTTTACAACTGTGCTCTAGAAGTTATGGCATTTTTAAACTATGGATTGTATAGGAGTTACCACGCCTTTTGCATATTCCCGCCCACATTTGGCAAAATGATAAACAACCACAATATACATCACTGTGCTGTCTTCAGTACACAGAAATTTTAAATTAAAAGTTCAGTTTTGTCACGCTCATTTTTGTACCTTAAGGGTACAATATATGTTTTATATATATCGAAACGGTTTCGGTTTCAAATTAGATTTCGGTTTTTGATTTTAATATTGGTTTTTATATTTTTCAAACATAAATCGATTACGTAAAATTATAATTTAGCCAGAATTACACGATTAAATAACGCCTAACCGTTGACCCAACTTTCAAACAATTTAAATATCAAACGTGTGATAGTCCAGTTTTTGTATGGAAAATTGGGTAATCACACGATTTATATTAAAACAATTTGAATAGTGACTGTTGACAATTAATTCAATTTACTGATTAACGGTTTGAATTCCTGCATAAAATGTAAAAAGAGTTTCTCAATTAGATAATAAGGGGATTCATATCAACTGCGTAAAACTCATAAATTGTGTAAATTTCGTAAATGGTAGAAACTTACGAAAAACTTGTATTAGAATATTGTGTGCGTTCAAAACAAATTACGCGTACATTTTTTTTTTAGAGATTATAAATTTAAGCTGTTATTATGAATCCCCTTAATGAATTAAAACAACAATCAATTGAATTATTTTTGAAGCATATACCCCCTGATCACGTGTTTCGCCAGGGCAACGGTATGGTCTACAATTCGTTTAAAAATCGGTTTTGATTCATGTAAACAAAATATATAATGTAACTATGCATTTTAGCGCATACTTTGTAGTTTTTAGTTTACAAAATCCGCTCCTGTCTACATGTTTCCATGGTAATACTATATAACAACAAAACAACTACCCTATTAAGAAGCTTGTTTTTGTTTGACCACTAAAACTGAACGTTACGCATTTAACTAACGACATTCGTTTGATAAACATATGTTACAGCAGATATTAGTTGGTAGCATAGGCCAATAAACCTCAATTTTAGTGAGGTAAATACATTAAAGTGGGTGTGGTTGTTTAACTATGTTGTTGATAAAGTAAAAGTTGTTGAGACTACTTCAGGATAATATCGCGGGTGATGGAATTATATGTTTTCTTTAGAAATTTTGTTTAAAGAATTTGTTATGTTATATTTTGGAATTTTTAATACTAACAACCGATATAATAAACTATTTTTTTTAATTCAGAAATAATTTGACTTAACTAATGAAATAATTAACGTATTTTTATGTAAAAAAAAAACAGTAATCTTTGCGACTTTGTTTGTTCCGCGACAAAATTAGTTTTCTGTCTTGTTTAAGGGTAAAATATATATATATCGTCGATGATACTGCAATACCGCTCAGCTACACCCAGAAAAAAATTCCCTCAAATCCCATTAAAATTGGTCAATAGGTCAATTATTGATTTAATAGTATACAAAAAATAAATCTTTTCATACAAACTCAATGGCAATTCATGGTTTTTTATAGCATTTAATGGTATTTTCCGATTAAAATAATAATTTATCCTATTGGCTATTCTTAATAGTAAAAAACTATTATTTATATAGTATTTTTTCTGGGTGTACTCTTGAATATGTCGCTAAATGTATCCTTTAATCCGATTTTAATATATATTTTGATCAGACAATATAACATAGATAACATTTGAACAGACAATTTTGAACATTGTCCCAGGACATATTATATTATGAATGAATTAAGTGCAGAATAGAATAACAAAAAGATTTAATTTTCATTTCAATTTTATTTAATTTTATTGACTCATAAAAAATCCTATTAAAATTGGACAATAGGACAGTTTCAATAGTATACAAAAAAAAAATGTTTTTCATATCAACACAAAAACAATTTAATAGCGTTGTGTAGTATTTAATGAGATTTACCTATTAAAAGAATTATTTATCATATTGACTAATTTTAATATCAAAAAACTATTGATTTTATAGTGTATTGAATACTATTGAATACTATAGTTTACTATAGAATACTATTAAATACTATAGAATACTATTAAAAATTAATAAATACTACTGAAGAGTATTGAATATCAACACCCAGAAAAAAATTCCCTCAAATCCCATTAAAATTTGTCAATAGAATTATTGATTTAATAGTATACAAAAAATAAATCTTTTCATATAAACTCAATGGCAATGTCATGGTATTTTCTAGTATTTAATGGTATTTTTCGATTAAAATAATAATTTATCCTATTGACTATTTTTAATAGTTAAAAACTATTATTTATATAGTATTTTTTTTCTTGGTTAATGAAATCTATTGAATACTCTCACAAATAAAAATATTTTCAGTTCGTCGCTATGGAATTCGTTTGAAAACAATTTGAAAAACAATATTTAAATCGAGTGTAGAGTTCGTAAAATACAAAACGAAATTCATTCTTATAAAGAACTCAACCGGGTCATTGTAAATTTACTTTTTAAACATCGATTCCTTTGACATTTTCCCAGGACAAAATTATTGAAAATTTCTTCTTTAATTTGGTTTAATTTGTTAAAAATTATCCAAAGATTTTGAATTTAGTTTTGTGACTAGGCAGTGGAACGTAAAACGAAACGAACACGAATTCGTTAAAAATCTCATTTTAAAGAATTTCGTCGATTATCAAAATTCGATGAAATGATTTTGTTTTAATTTGCGATTGTTTTAAAATATTACTCTGAAACGTATAAACGAAGAAATCGGTTTAACGAAACGTAACGTTAATTTTTAGATATTGAATAAAAGATTCGTTATTTCTACTTTTTGATAATGGTTAACAAAATTAATAGGTGCTAATCAAATGTTAAAAAAATACTTAGGACCCAACTAAGAAAAGCAGTTTTTGATTATTAAAACCTGTTTTTGAGGGTATTCTTGATATTCAAACAGCTAATCTAAATTTAGGTAGCTCTATAAAACAAAGACTCAACTACGTCGGCTAATATTAACTTATTAAACTATTTTAATAGTGAACACTATAAAAATAATAAATAAAATACTTTTAATTGAAAGTTGTAGGGTCTATTTATGGACAATAAACAAATGAATCAACTGTAAATATTAAAAATCAGTGCAAATTATCTATGTCACAACAATCATTAGATTTATGATTATTTTCAACTACTTTTCTATATTGTTTAGGCGTTGTAAAAAATAGAAGCACAAAAAACCATTTGTATTATTAAAATATTTTTGCGCACTCACCTGCATTTGCGCCAGCCTTGAGGTGGCAGCACCACCTTGTGACGCCATCGCCAATTTGGTCACCAAACTCCACAATGGCTTAAACAGCGTATAGTAGATATCTATCGCTAGAGCGACTCTGGGTGGTTTAGTGACAACTGACAGCGGCTGTAGGCAGAGGAAGGCAAAAATATGAACGCGTGTGGGTATGCGACGGCTTCGAAATTGACTCGTTATAAGTGATGGCGATGATTTCACTGGTAGCAGCAGCGACGGCAGCGGAGACCGGTTCAATTGCGCGCATGAATTTATAGATGTTTGGCGATATGACTCACAGATTATGACAGCAATCCACTGAACACTTAAGACGGAGACGACGAACGGCGACAATCAGTAGAGACCACTATCAACGACTGTTGAAGGTGGCGGGAGGAAATAAGAACCAAGTGCTGCGTAAAGACTTCACCAAAGCTGTGTTTTGAATAAGTAAGAGTGCGTTGAGATGAAGAAAGAAGACGACATACGGGCTGCACTTAAATAAGGCAGTCAAGAGTCAAATTCCCTGAAAAATACCAAAACAAAAACCCTTTTTTTTACTCACCATAACAAAATAAAGAACTGCTCAATTATCGCAACTGATTTGACGTTATTCTTGCTCAAAGTATCTGTCGTTAAAGCGTTTTTCGTAATGATTTCAAAACCACAAAAGTGGTTTCGCTTGAGTTCACAGCAAATTTGAAAATGTCAGCACGACACGAAATTTTAAACAAAAAATAGTAACTGTTTTTCGCAATATTATTATTATAATTAATATTAACTGTCGAGTTTCTCAAAAATGTCGAGGTTCTGAAATGGCTGCGACATCGGCCACTGAGTTTAACAGTTAATTTTATATGTTGTTTATAAATTTATGTTTGACGTTATCAAGCGGCTGACGTGACGTGATTACTTTCGAAATTCTCAAAAAAAAAAAAACAACACGGCACAATTATCGAAAACTGCTAAGCGACACAGTTTCGTTAAAATTACAAAACTGAGTTGAATAAGTAGAATGCGCAATTAATAAATTTTGATAAAAGCAATGTTTTGCAAAATATATATTTTTATTTATGTTGTATTATGCAAACGCCCTAAATTCTTGTGTTATTATTGAAATTATTAAAATTCTGTTACGCTTTAGATACTCCGGAGAGTTCGACGTGCATTGAACGACTATTTTTGCGTTGCCGATTTCAGTCATTTGAGTCGTTTGCGCTGATCTGCTGCTGCGAACAGCTGTAGACTCTAGATTGAAGTAGTTACTCACAAACAAATAAAGATTGCAAAACCGCAGCCCCTGCTGCCACCAACAGCACAGATCGCAGATCGAACACAAGACGTCGTCGTATTTTGTAAGTCTTTGAGTCATATTTAAAGCACACAACAAGTGATTGAGCTATATCGTGCCGAAGTGGAAATCACGAGACGAGCCTCTTGCGTTTGGAATTCGTTACCATAACCGATTGTTGAAATGCGGGACAAGGTAGTGGAGCAGTCGCCCATACCATTTATTGTATGAGTAACATACAAAAAAGTACATTGTAGAGACAAAGTCAAATTCTTATTGACATTTTATTGGATTGCAATAAATTTGATTTATTTTATAAACATCTTTTTTTAGACTAATTTACACTCAAAATTATGAGCAATGAGTGGAAAATTAATATTAATAATGAATGCAGATTTCAATAAGGGCCATATTATGAAAATTAGTTTCAAAATTGAATTGAAATTACCCAAGAAACAATTCGTTCCGCTTATGTTCCGTTATCGGTACAGCAAAACGGAATCATACTCCGGAAACGTGCCGATTTCTGAATCCGGAAACGTATTGGAGAGCGGGTTTTAAGGAACATCTAAAACGTATTCGAATAAGACGAAAATCCGTTATGACGTGCCGAAAACGTGCCATTGTATCGTACTTTAAACTGAGTCTCCACCGGCACGAAAACGGCACCGTCAAAACGGAGTTCAAACGTATTATTTTCGGAATACCGAAAATGCCGGCATACAAACGGAGTCGTGTGAATTATCGACACGTTATCGTTCCGTTTTAGTACCTGCATGGACGGATACTTGCTCAATGTTCCGTTAACGTGCCGGCAATGACGGAATTGTGATTCCGTTTGTGCCGGAGCTCCGTAGAAATGTTTCTTGGGTATATTGCACACTTACATTGTATTTATATTTTTATTTCATAATGGAAATTTTCACATTACCCAACCGAATTCCGCATATTAAATTTAACTAACAGTCGCAAACATTCAATGGGCATTCCATACAATATTTCTTTATTAATTCAAAATTTTTATAAATTTTTTTTTCTAAAAATATAAAATTTTATTTATATTTTAAATAAAAATATTCAAAAAAAAATATTTCAATATCGATTCGTCAAAATTAACAATATCAGTGGAAAACACTAAAAAATTAAATAACTCGAGTTTAGATTTAAATATCTTAAAAACCACCAGAGTAGAAATTTGTTAAAGTTATACATATTTCATAGCCGTCCCTGATCAGAATACGACAAGGTATCACCACCAAAAATCAGCTGAAATAAACCCGGTCGACTGTCAAGTAACACAGAGTATAGATTTCTTCACTACCCAGTAGTAAATTTCATGCGTAGTAAATTTCATTAAAAACCACCAGAGTACAAATTTGTTAAAGTTATCCATATTTCATAGCCGTCCCTGATCTGAATACGACAAGGTATCACCACCAAACATCAGCTGAAATAAACCCGGTCGACTGTCAAGTAACACATAGTATAGATTTCTTCACTACCCAGTAGTAAATTTCATGCGTAAGAAACTATGCTAACACTGATTCTCAAGCAGATAGAACCCCGTCCCGACTAAATGATTTCCTTTCTTCTTTTTTATATGAAATGAACATTTTTACAGGACTTCCCTATTCGTTTCTCAAAGAACGACTCTCAGTAGGTCTCACAAAATCGTTTGACTCATTAGTGTTAGCATTCCATTAGAAGGTGAGCAGCAGAACTATTAATACATGAACCATAAGATCAATGGTCGTACCATAAAGTACTTAATGGTACATTTTCTTCTGAGTGTATATCCAGATTATGTGTAACTAAGGCTAGAGTAATCCTACTTTTAAATTCATTTAAGGCAACCTGATAAAAACATCCTCTATTTAGAAACCAGTTCTAAAGCCGCATTTAAAGTCTGTCACTTATGAAAAAAAAAACTGACTGGTAATCTTGATGTTGTAAGCTGACAGAGCTGTTTATTTAAAAAAAAAATCGGCTATCGAAATTATTCTAATAAGTAAGTTATTGTGATAAATAAAAATATGTAAAAAGAATACACATTTTAACATTTTTTACATTATAATATATCTCTAATCTGTTAACATTATTAAAATTTTAAATTATCTATGAGACAACTTTGTATGTTCACCCTAAAACCATTTAACGATAATTTTTAAATTCGATATAATAATGATAAATGTTAGATATAAAACTCAAAGTATTTGAAAATTTAATGCGTGTTCTTTATAAATTTTGTCAAAAAATTATAATTTTCTGAACATATAAAATTTGTTTATTGAAAATAAATCCATTTATGATATCATCTCGATATCTATAACGACAAAAACAACGATATCGTTTTAGACTGGTTCGTTTTTTTTTCATATGTTTCTATTCGACAAATATTTTATTTAATTTAACAAAATATTTAATTGATCCAATTTATATCGAATGGAATTTTTAATTGATGTTACTAATTAATTAATGATTTAAAAATTCCCAATAAAAAATATAATATATATAACAACTTTAATATCAATATGACAAAAAAATTAATTAAAGTTTCTCCAATTAACATATTCTCATTATTACGAATATGGAATTCAATGCTACTAAAAGTTACATCGGCTGAGTTTCAATTACAAATTAATTGGATTGATTAACATTTTAGTTATATTTACACACTTTTTTTTCTGTGTGTACTAAATTGAGTGGAATTGGTAAATCGAATTCAAAAGTATGGGGCATGTTCATCAATTTCAATTGCGTATACATCACAATGTACCTACATTCTAATAAATATTATATACTTGCAGTAACAACTTTCATAGTAGTGTCCAAACCTAAAAAATAAAACTCATTTGTATTTCTTCAGGATGATCTCTTATTTGTTTTTTATTTTTGTTTCTTCTTTTTTTTTGTACTAAATTATAAATCATTTAATAACATAAAAATCTCTTAAATTGTTTTACTACAAATCTACATCGATTTATCGTGTTAGTATATAATAAACGTGTACATATTTGGTATAATAATAATAATATAAATATATTGTTTTTGTTGTGCATTTTGTTATTTTTTAATTTTTCTGTTTATTTATTTTCGAATGAAACCATAACTGAAATTTAATAAATTATGGTCAACAACTGAATTCTATATGTTTCAAGGAGACCAATGAGGTCTACGTTACATTTCAGAATACGTACAGATTTGCTGGTTTTCTCTAAAAATTACACCTACTACATACAACACACGAGTAAAACACATCTATGTTTTTTTCCAATTCAAAATGTTCAAAACGTTTTTTGGACTACGGGAAATATACATATATGTTGTAGTTGTGGCATTTACAGAAATGCGTTCTGTACCAAACAAATAGAATGTAGTGGTTATAAAGCAGAATTTATTTATTTCTCTCTAATTGCTAAACATTGAAAACACTATGACGTTAAAGACGTTTTCTCTTTGTACATATCAAATTTGTAACCCATGCATTTTACATTTTATTTTTTACCATATACCTTACAAAGAAAAGGCGAAACAATTATGGAGTAGTTGTCGAAGACAGCTGCTGATTCAAGTTACTTAATAAAAAAAAAATTACCAAATTAGTTTCGTCATACCCAAATTTTTCGTTCTTCTATATTGTATACCCTAAGCTTTGAATTACAATAAAAGCCACATCTATTCAAACCGTTTAAACTGTTTATGCGTACGACTAAAAAAATCTGAAAATACATTGTTTAATACTCTAGCTTTTCAAAAAAACTTCTTAGAAATGACAAATTTTGTTTGCGACCCAAAAATAAAAATACATTATAATAATGAAATGTTTTATTTATCGGACAAGGCTTCGTCAGACATCAGCGATTCCTTACTACGACTATATTTTGAATGATAGAGCACATAACGTCGTTGTAGAAGTAAAAATCTTTAATTTCATTTTAATATTTCAATAGTTGGACTCAAAAACAATTTTTGAAATTTGAGTTCATAATTTATAATATTCGAAATATTTGAAAAATATGTCAAAGATACCCAAAATATATATATGAAGCTCGTTCATTAATTTGCATACACTTAGGAATATTAACGAATACTATATCTGTTATTCATCAATTTGATGAATTAATTTATATCATTGATGTAGTCATTAATATTATAAATTATTCTTCAATAAATCATTGTCTTTTGAATATCAAAATTCATCAGTATTATGTACAAATAATTTGTGTGTCTTGTAACTTTTAATGTACGAGTTAAAAGAACATAGAACATTAATGATTGAATTGATAACATTAATGTAGTTATTAATATTATGAATTATTCGTCAATTTAAAGTTGATGAAAAATCATCAATATGATGTATATATTATTTATGTTTTTCGTATTTAATAATATACGTGTTAGATGAAACGTAGTATTTGGATTACATTCGACATATTCGACAAGATGTACATCATATTGATAAATTTATTGTAGAATGATACATAATATTAATGACTACATCAATGTTATAAATTCATTCACCAATTCGATGTATAACAGATATAGTTATATGAATTGTATGCGAAAACTCATCATAAAATATATGTACCATATTGTATCATATTGATGAATTTTGCTCTACAAACATCAAAGTTGCATTTAATAATGATTCATAATATTAATGACTACATCAATGTTATAAATTCATTCATCTTGTGTCTTGTGTTCATTAGTATGATGAAACGTAGTATTCACATACAATTTGTGCTATTAAAGAACACTTGTTTTGTAATTCATAAAATTGATGCTTAAATTCATAATATTGATTTGTTAAGTCCTTAATATTATGAATTAGTCCTAAAACATAATTTTTTATTTAGAGAATAAAAATTAACAATATGCTAAATCTTGTAAATATTAAAATAAATATTGATAATTGTGATGAATCTAATAAAAAAATTCTTTCCTTTCATCACTTTGATGATTGAATTCATAACATTGAGGTTATAATAAATAGTTTTACTTCATCAACGACGTCATGCACTGGAAATGAGTGAAGTATAAAATTGTTTAGGTATTTCTAAGGAATAATCCATAAATTTGCCACAATTTATTAAATATATATTTTTTTAAATTTCATTTCATTCAATTGAAATGTTGTCGGAAATGCGCGTGCGTAGAAGGAATTAAATTAATAGATAATTTTTATTATTTGTCCATGATTGTCGGAGGGTGATCGCTTCATTGTGTGTGTTTTCTTAACTACATAAATATATTTATATATTCTTTCTTCTTTTTTTTATTTAATAATAAATGAACTAAACAAAATAAAAGAAAACAGTGTGCTTAAGACTAAAAATACTTAATACTTTTACAATGTTAAACTTTGTATATTTAACGTCAGCAGGCTGACAATTGCTTAAGTCTTATTTTCGAACGGATTTACATCTAATTATGACATTGAATGCATTTCATATTTACCTACAATGAATTATTCGACAACAATGAATATCTTTTTTTTTTTTGAATTTTTATTATTTTCTTTTTTTGTTATTACACTACTCAACATGAATTTTCTATGAACCATTTATAATCCATATATTTCAAGGGTGCTTATTCTTATTTAAACTGTAACGTTTTTAGCATAATTCCAATCGCAGATTTATGGTCTTTCCGATCACTATTGGAAATAGAATATACATATATGGTGTGATAAAGTTAGTAAGTATTATGAAACTTTTAGTCTATCTGAGCCGATGTGTGTTATCAGATATTTGAACATACGTGGTCAGGTCACGGGTCACAATCGACCGATCATGTCTATTTTTAATACCAACTAGCGTAGGTATATAAGTAATCTAACCTCGAAGTTTTATTGATTTAAATAATTTAGTTTTACTGTAATCGTGATTTCAACAGACAACGGACGGACTCGCCTGTATTTGGGTATGACAAACGGATGAACAAAGTGATTTGTATGATATTTAAATTTGAACTCGATATTTATTTTAATACTATACTACTAAAGTAAATACTTTAGGGTCATGGTCGACTACTCATTATTTAATATTTTCCTTTTCATAAACCCACCAGTTATATGAACCACATCATCTGATCATGAGTATCTCTACCCTAATTAAAAATATTTCTGCCAGTGTTCGACAATTTGAAATATGAATTCTATGCATAATTTCGTTATTTTTTGTATAATAAAAATAGAAAAAAGAACTTATGTGAATTACACAGACATCTTGGAATTTCTTCATATCATAATTTACACAGTCAGAAAAATACTGTTTAAAAACATCTTTTGCAATGTTCTATAATCATAAGATTCTAAAATGGATCTGAAGACCCTAGACAAAATTTCTGGTATTTTTCTGCAATAGTTGGGGCATATTTTCGGCAAACTAACAGGTAATTGGACAATTTTAGGAATTGTATGTCAGGTTATCAATTTTTGTAATATTCCTGCAAATTCCCAGTATATGAGAAGAAAATGGGTATGAGAAGAAAATGGGCAGCTTTTTATAAATACTCCGCCTTTATTTGCTTTAAATCTTTCGATAAAATGTTTATAAACTGCCCTGACCCTGTCAAAAATGTTGGTTGTATTTTCTTAAAAAAATATACAGCAAAATATACCGCAAATTCTCGGTATATTTTAGGATGAGTATGGGAAGAAAATAGGCAGCTTTATATGCAAACACCGCCTTTCTTTGCTCGAAATCTTTCTGATCCTGTCAAAAATTTTAATTGAATTTTCATAAAAAATAAAACTAAATCAGAACTTTTAAATTATTTAGAAAATATATATGGATCATAGGGACATTATTTCTTTATTCATTTTGTTGAGTAGTATTAATAACATTTTTTTAATACAATTTTCTAAAATATTTGTTTTTATTAAGTTTTGTTTTCATTAAGCCGGGTTGCACTCGATTTGCTATAAAGTCTACGTTTATACATCGAATAATGTTGGTTTTACATTGAAATGTTTTCAAGACATTTAAATTTATTTATTTTATTTTATTAAAATTTCATTTCTTTTTTGTTTTTTTTTTTTTTTGTTTGTTTTACATTAAACTCGTATAGTATCTATGTGTTGAGGTTTTTTTTTGAAACATGCCGCTAATCTGCTATAATCAGATATATATTTTATGTATTTCCAAAAATTAAAATTCAAAATATGCTGTCAAATTGAGTTCTTCACTGTTGTTTGTTGGAGTGTGGGTACTTTATCGAACTATATTATTCAATATGACAGAGGTATTTAATGCTCTTTTTTTTAAAAAAATATAGTTATATTTCTTATCGGGTTCTCGTGTGTATATTTCTTATTAAGTGTTAATAATGATGTTGCAAGGCAGTGTTCTAGGTGTTTATGGTCTTCAAAGAGTAGGTAAAACAGCAATTTTAATATTTTAATAAAAAAATAAATGTATTCTTGAATAAGAACGTATAAAGACGCATTGCAACTGGATCGGAAAAATGTACGATTATCAATGTTAATAATAAATGTTTTAGTTTTTATTTGCAGAGGTATTTCTTTATTTTTGTGAAATAAAACATGTATTAAAGTCAATGCAGTAAATAAAGTTTTCCACATGTAGCCGACACCTTTTCTAATTTTGACATATCAGTTTTTTTTTTAAATATGGATGATAAATAAAAATATGTGACTAAAGAAATTTTACGTGCAGTATTTATCATGTTATCGTTTAAACTTAATAAATATTTTAAAAAAATCTCCATTTAATGTATTTTGATGCTATGTATTCTGCCATTGAAGGAAGCATCAATGAGAGATATAATAATAATAATAGTTTGGCGCTACAGTCCTGTACAGAACTTCGGCCGTGCTCTCTCACCATTTTGAGCTGTGCGTGTTATATTTGTACTCAAAGTGGTGGGACCTACAGTTTATTGCCGAATCCGAACGGCGGGTGAGAGCTTTTTCATAGGCAATGGTTTTACTCTCGTAGGTTTGCCATTTACTGACGAGAGGTAGCGCGGATAGAAAAATGTTTCTATGAAAAGATGTTGTTACCCCAGTCCAGGCTTGAACCGGGGACCTTTCGACTCGTAGTCCAACGCACTAACCACTGAGCTACCGCGGCTACTCAATGAGAGATACTCAACATGATTTTTGCTATGGAAATTCCAAATATAAATTATATATAATTCGACACAAAAGAAAAATATTCAAATATTGACTGGTAATATTTTAAAGTTATTGCCGAAAAAACAGAGTATGTAGTCAAAATCAATAAGCGTGAATCAGTGTTGTCACTTAAAAATTATAATTATTGGTAGATTGGGCAAAAAAATAGTAGTAGATTTCAAAAAATAATTGTAGCTTTTCATATTTTTGCAAGTACTTAAAATATAGATTTTTTAATATATTCTGAATATATATTTTACTAACTTGTTGAATAAACCAGTTGGGAAGGTTAGATCACATGGGAAATTTTAATGTAGGTGTTAGTATGATAGTTAGGATTATCAATATTATAGTCGGTCTAAGCCGACTATAAATACACTACACATATGTGTGGTTACCATTAAAAGTGGTATATGGGTCACCAGGGTATACGAATCCTGAAAATAACTACAAACTTTCAACCGCTGAAGAATTTCCATTCATTTGATACCCATATTTACAAATGGCTAGGTGTACCGAATTTCACTTTTTTTTTGGAACCACAAGTCGTTTCGCCGGAAACCATTATTTTCATGTATTTGAGCATGAGTCAATATATATTTGACCAAATACAGTCAAATTGATCTGTAGACATAAATTTTATACAAGGTATTTGAACATAAGTGGTCGGTTCTCAGGTCACAATAGACCGATCATGACAATTTTCTTGTTCAGACAGCTTAGATATATAAGTAATAAAAATCTAAAGTTTCATTACTCTAGCTCTTCTATTTTTTCTGTAATCGTGATTTCAACAGACAGACAGACAGACAGACAGACAGACAGACGGACATGGACAACGGCGTACCAAATTGAATATACCCTTTCACTCTTAGTGTAGGATATAAAAACACATTTTGTTTCATTAAAGGGTTTTTCAACAGGGACGCTACAAAAGTAGAGCGACAGGGACAGCAAACGACGCCATATTTCTTGCCGCTCTTTTGAAATTTCTCTTCAGTAAGGTTTTAGTGCCAACGTCGCCCGCTCACGTGTCACTTCCTTTGTCCAATCCCGTCCACTTTCTACGTGAAGATTACAATGTTTAATATGATCATTTGTTTCTCTGCTCATAGTATGTCAGAATTTATAGCAACTTAAATATTTTGGTTATATGAGAGGGGCCACGCCCCGTGGTCTAATCCCACCCACATTCTACGTGGATATAGAAGTTTTAAATATGAACCTTCGATTCGATTTTTATAACTCTACTCTTAGTATGTCAGGATTTATAGCAATTTTAATGTTTCGGTTATATGGGAGGTGCCACGCCTCATCGTCCAATCCCGCCCACATTTAGAAAAATGATAAACAACCACAATATACATCATTGGGCTAAATTTCATGACTGTGGCTATCTTAAGGACACAGATATTTGCATTTAAAAATTCAAGATTTCCACGCCCATTTTTGTACTTTAGGGGGCGAATTTCAAAAAATCCCGCCTTAGTGCGCGCCTATGTCGGGAGATGAACACCCTGTACAAATTTCATGTTCCTAGGTCTAAGGGTTTGGTCTGGGCGTTGATCGATCAGTCAGTCAATCAGGACTTGTTCTTTTATATATATAGATTTATTTTTTTGTTTACTATTAAATCAATAATTATCCTATTGACCACTTTAATGGGATTTCAGGGAATTTTTTTCTGGGTGAAGTGATGATGTATACTCAGAAGTGGTGGATGTCTCATTAAGTATATATATATATATATATATATATATATATATATATATATAATGTGACAAAAATTATTTTTTTTGGTTTATGTATTAATCGTTATTTCACAGTGTAATTCAAAAGTTTTCTAATGAATTTGATAGTATTACTAAAATTCTGTACCATTAATGTAATCACTTTGAAAACAAAGGTATAAATACTATTCTTTTAATGTTTTAATGATATTTACCGATTAAAATAATAATTTATATTATTTACTAATTTATATAGTAAAAAATACTATTGATTGAGTGTTATTTATTTCTCAGTGATTGAAATTTATTGATTTAAATGCAAATTGTTTTCAAATTAAAACTTTAATTGACAGCATAATGCATATAAATAGTTGGAAATGGTTGGAACACTTTTTTTTTATTTTAAATATATTTCAAATAAAATAAATCCTTATTTAAACTTTTGGCAAACCAAAAGTTTCAGAACAAACTCTAGTACAAATATCTCTAACATTCAGTATACACGTAATTTCTAAATCTCTATGAAGCCATACGTACCTATATAATTATTTATTTTTTTAGTTTCTCTAAAATATATTAATTTTTTGTTCTTCAATCATAATACAGTCGAAATATAAAATTCTTGAAAGAAGATATTGTCGTTTGCAATAATGAATTCGAAATAATTTCTTCGCTGACATTTTTTATAATTTTTTTAAATACATCATCAAACCATTTCGTTAAATTTCTTATCCTAATGTGATGCATGGCCATTCAAATTTATTAGATTCAATGTATTTAAAAAAAAGAATGTACTATTTTTTGGAAACATTTCTAAAAACGAGAGTAATAGTAAATGATTTATTTTACCCACACTTCCACCTATGTTTAGTATAGCTTTCGTCAATAGCAACTAAATAGTGTTGTGAGATAAAAGTGTGATTTAAAAACAAAAACCGCAAAATATCATTTTACGTCTATGTGAATTCAGTATTTAGTATAATTTTTACGTTCGGTGTTTGCATTTTTATCTGTGTAAATTGTGTAAATTGATCTTAAAAATATATAACATCACATTTAGAATATTCTATCGGGTATATATAGTGTACATTACATTTTATTTCCACATTTATTTATCAACTATTTTTGTTTTTTTTTTTTGAATTATTTTATTTCGAAAATATTTTTTCTATTTGGCAACCGGGTGCGCGGGGTGGTTTCAAACATGATCTAAGCTATACGCTACAATTTCTTCTACTCTTCCTCATCGTACTTCTCATTTTTTTTATTATTTTATTTAACGTTATAGGTATTTTGTGTTAATTACTCCAACTATTTATTGTTAGAAGCTCATTCTGTGAAATTTTCCTCAACAAATTTTGGCTGTATTTTCTTCCGATTGGCTTCCGTGAAACTTCGATACACATAGTAATGATGCTACTTTAGTTTAAGATATATGTGTTATGTGGTTCTTTCTAACAGCTGCAGTTATTCTGTTATATATATTTTTTTGTTATTATTTCAAAACTAATGACACACGTTACTGCTTTACATTCAAAAAGTTAACTTTTAACACTATATTCTATGTTTAGGGATTGTTTTCCATTTGGGGGTTTTACATAAAAATTTATAAATGTACCTAATGTATCTGCGAAAATACTGTATTGTGTTATTTTTATCGTTTCATCTAATACTTCGTTTAGAAGATAAAGTCGCCGCAGTCCATGGCATAGTCAAAGTCCTCGCCACCCAGATCTTCAACGCCGGCGGAATGAAAATCGAATCCGCCGATATCTGTGTGATAAACGGCTCCGGTGCAGGATGTATCTATTAGATTTGTGCAATGTGTTGTTGGCAGCGCGTGCAATGTAAATGTGTCCTCGCATTGAGACCAGGTTAAGCCTTGAATATAAACATAAATTTAGAAGCCATGTAAATAATTTTTTTTTTTACTAAAATTTGATGTTAAAAATTAATATATGATTTGAGTATGAGTACCGTTGAACTTCGAGATTCTAATCAGGACCACATACTCTGTTTTTTAGTATTGCCAAAAGTTTTTTAATTATTACATAGAACAAATATATGGAAATTTTCGTATTTTTTATATATTTTGGGCTTTAAATTTTTACAGATATGAATTTTCTTGCTGATTTATTTTATATTCCATTGAAAATAAAGGGTTTTTCAAAAAGAGCGATACAAAAGTTTTCTTCAAGGATTTTTCAACAGGGACGCTACAATAGTAGAGCGACAGGAACAGCAAACGACGCCATATTTCTTGCCGCTCTTTTGACATTTCTCTTCAGTAAGGTTTGCCATTTTATGATAGAAAGATATACTAGCCAACAACGAGTCAAAATTATTAAAATTTACTACCGAAATTCGAATTCGTATATCTTTCCATCATGAAATGGCAAATCTTACTGAAGAGAAATGTCAAAAGAGCGGCAAGAAATATGCCGTCGTTTGCTGTCCCTGTCGCTCTACTTTTGTAGCATCCCTGTTGAAAAACCCTTTACATTAGTTAATATTTTGAAATGAACCCATGAAATTCGGATGCACATGACCAAAGTTATGACCAGTCAAACGCAAATATAAATTTGATGACACTCCCAACACGATTTTTCCCATGGACAGACATTCCACGCACCAATTCTACATAATTTTGAATGCTGATTGTGACAGTATTCTAAGTTTTTTCTGAGAAAATTGCAATAGTAAAATAGCAAAAGTAAAGAAAAATTACGTTTAGAGTGTTTTGGGAAACTAGTTTTTTAAGCGACCTTATTCTAAAAAAAAGCTCATTCTAAAAAGAGTTTGAAAAGGGCCTCAAAATTATAACGTTATGAAATGGAAAACAAAGTATGAAGTCAAAATCAGCAAACCTCGAATTATAAAGAATTGATGTATGGGATGTCTATGGGAAACATTCTCTTTTTGTTCAGTAGTGTTATATATTGAATATTAAAGTAGATGTAATAAAATTCTATGTATCCTCGTCCTTTTTTTGCAAAAACTCTTTTAGTTCTGGGATTAAAGTCGAATTTTTAAATTTGATTAACATTTTTTTTTAAACAATATCAAAAAACTGAGTATGAGGTCCTATTTAGAAACACAAAGTCCAGCGGAAAATCATTCTAAGATCGCGAATAACTTTGTTTGTTTTCCTGTGAAATCAGTTTAGTAAATTTAAAGAAATGTTTACTTCTTTTTAATACAGTTTTGTAGTTGGTAAGTTTAACTAACGTACTGCGAATTATATATTTGACTTACCACCACTCCAAACGCCATTCGGCAGTGTAGCCCAGCCCCAGCCGTGTCCCCAGGGCAGCACACAAGCCAGCGATGCCTTCGAGTCTGGTTTTTTACTTAAAATAGCAACGGCTGCATCACTTCGCACCAGTGGATTTTGTGAGGAAATCGAGCGATGATCCTCTTGATAATGATGCAACTGCTGCTGTTGCTGCTGATGATGATTCCCATGTTGATTTCCCAAAACGGCATGAATATTATGCTTTTTGACCACCTTGCGTTGCTTCACCTCAGATGATGTCGCAGCTGTTTGTAGAGGAAATAAAATAAAAAAATAGAAAATGTAAAATTCTCAATGGGTTTATATAGGATATGCTGAAAGGTTTGTCATACTCACGTCGTATGCGCACCAAGGGTCTTCGCAGCACATTCATCAGATGTGGTTTGTCTACAACTAATTCAATTTGTGGCGGTGGAGGTAACTGCAGAAAGGTTGTAATTTATGAACCGCTTGATGGTTGTGCTGTGCTTTTTCTCAAGTGTTACACTTACCGTTTTAGTTATGGCATCGATCCATTCGCTAGAGAGAGGTGTAAATGAGATTTTTTATAGTATATACCTTATATTTTTTTTAATTTTTCTTTCTTTGCCATCTTGATATCATTAATCATTTAAAATTAACACACAGCCACACACACACGTACCTCACTTCCTGTTCGGACTTGGCGAGCATCCAATATACTTTGGAGCGTTTTCTTCTCGAACCTAATGCTATGAGTTGCGACACACAGCAACCTTCGGGCAGTGGAGGTCTTCGTGGTATTTGACCGGTCCAGTGTGCGATGGCCAGCATTTCCGGTGCTTCTTTGACAAGTATTTTGCCAGCCGGCGAGGAGCGTCCCGGTTCCTATAATGTGTGCGAAATTTGTTATATTTAAATCATAAATTACGTTGAGATGCATACCGTGAACCAAGCCATTGTTGAGTCGTCATAGAGTACGACCCACTCTTCGGACCAGCGGTTCCAAAGCATTTGCTCTTTAGATAACAAAAAATATATGGTAAACAAAATTAGGTAAACATACAAACATATTTTAACCCGTCTGCACAAATGGGTCAAATTGACCCAGTCGATGGTTTTAAAACCATCGGGGTTTTATAAAATCAATTTTCTTTAATTATTTAAAAGAAATATTAATATATAGAAGAACAAAAAAGAAAAGTATTTTATACACTCAATACAAATATTTTGAAATACCTTATATTGTGATTTTCCAGCAAAAATAGGTCATTTTGTACCCAATTTGTGCAGAAGGTTTATATTATACTAAAAAGTATTTAATTAAAGATTTCAGTATTTGGAGTATTTACGATTTTTTCTCAATGTGAAGATTAAACTAAATTGTCTATCAATAAATTGTCAATTCAACTGCTATTAGGTGCTCCGTAAAGTAGGTAATCATTCGAATAATCAAATGTTTATTTCGACGCCTCTTACGAAAACCCACATGTTTCAATTTGCTTACCGAAAACGGCAGATTAAAAGATGTTTCATTAAAACAAGCATAAGTTTATTTTATCCACGAAAAGAAGCATTAAATTATTTTAGTCACGAAAATAATCTTTTTCTCGTTTTCTCCACAAACAGAAGCATAACTTTATCATTCCCACGAATAGAAGCACATTTATATTTTATCTACAAACAAAGGCGCATTTTTAATTTCCCCACGAATAAATGCATATGTGTATTTTTTGAGACAGATATCCGAATATGGTTAAGAAATTATATGGAGGTGATAGTATTTTATGACTAAAATTGTCGATTTTTCATTAATGACGTGGTTTGCAGGTGTGTAAGTGGACATTTTTTGATGAAACTGTTCCAATAAATAATAGAACCACATCCAGGTGCGTCATTGGATTTTTTTTTTTTTTGATGAAACTGTTCCAATGGGCGATTTGTTCAGAATCTACTTGTGTCATTGGACATTTTTTTGTAAACATTTTTTCCTTTGGGATTTGGCCAAAATTCACTTGTGTCATTGGATATTTTTTGGAAACAATTTTTCGTTTAGGATTTGATCAGAACCCACTTGCATCATTGGACATTTTTTTTGGACATTGTGTTGGAAAAATTGGTTTCTTTCGATTTTTCCAGAACCTCACTGCGACATTGATTTTTTTTTTTTTTTGCAAAAATTGGTTCCTTTGGGATTTGGCCAGAACCCAACTGCGTCATTGGATTTTTTTTTAATTTGTTCTCTTCAGATTTGGTGAAACAAATTTTTCAAAAAAATATCAAATGACGAAAGTGGGTTTTGGCCAAATCCCAAAGGGAACAAAGTTTTGCAAACAGAATTTCCAATGACGCAATTGACATCTAGTTAAATCCCAAAGGAACAAATTTTTACAACAAAATTTCCATTGACGCATGTGCGTTCTAAGCAATTTCAATGGAACAAATTTTTCCCAAAAAAAAATGTCCAATGACGCAAGTGGGTTCTGGCCAAATACCAATGACCTAAGTTTGCTTTTTTGCACAAACAGTTTATTGGGATAACTATCTTGAAGAAATATATATGCTTTTATTCTTGGCGAAATGATAGATGATCTTTTTTTGTAGCTAAATGTAAAAGTGTTTCTTTTCGTTGCGAAAATAGAGTTATACTTCGTTTTGTGTCTATAAAACGTATATGCTTCATTTCTTGGGTATAATAAAAATGTGATTGTTTTCGTGGGGAAACTGAACTTATGTTTTTTTTTTAGTTATGAAAAAAACGCTGTTTTTCGTAAGCAAATGGAAACGTGCGGGTTTTCGTAAAGGACGTCGATTTGATATCATTAAATTTAGTCGTCAAATTTAGTTATGTCTAAAATTTTCGACTAAACTTATTTTCGACGCACTCACATAAGTAATTACATTTGATTTCTCAAATACCACTACTCAATACGATTTGTCCATGGACACCTCATATATCAATTCTCGTGAGTGCTGATTTTGACTGCGAATTCAGTTTTTTCCTAATACGTTAAGTATTTATGAAAATTGCTATCCAAATTTTAGGCCCTTCTCTGCCAATTTTTAGAATATTATAATATAGCACTGTTGAAAAAGAAAAATAGCGTTTAATGTTTTTGGGAAAATTACTATATTTTTTATTCTAAAAAATAACATAAAATTAACCGAAAAACGATACGTAATAGGAAACAACTGATAATTTCAAAAAAATGGGTTTATGAGATGTCCATGGGATTTTTTTTTTTATTTTCGTTTTCTTGGGTAGTGTATTAGTATTAAGAATATTGTTTTTTCACTTTTTCTAAGAGTTACTACATGCACAAAAAATAAAACACTTATTAAATTAAACTCACTTTTATATCGTAGCAGATATCCGCCTTTTATTTGTTTCCCGACTGGACCTAAAAAAAGTTTGGTGTTGTATTTAACCATTTATCATAAAGTAAGTACATTAAAAAATAAAATACATGTATCTCTCAGTTTTACTACATCAATTTTGTTTAAAATTTTATAATGCATTTTAATATTTTACTAATATCACTCATACGACCCCTGTATTTCAAATGTTGAATTAATTTCATACATATATTTTTTGTGAGATATTGTCTTAACGTGCTCAAGTTCTAGTCTGTACAAATTGGGTATTTTGTAGCAACAAATAAAGCAAAAAAATAATTGGCAAAATACATTGAGTGGCAGATCGCACCGTTGCTACATTTCAAGTCGCTTAAGTTTTGCTTTTCCAATGAACGCAATAAGAATTATGTGCATTGAAGAAAGGACCAAAAGCAAATAAGGCAGAAACTACATCAACTTAAGATTTTGCCAAAGTTGTTGTTTCGTACGTAAAGGCTGTAGAGTGTCCACAGATTCAAATACGTCGGCTGTACTTTGAATATATATTTTTTTATTGAAATTATAAAATTCAAAATATTTTATAGACAAAAAACTAAAATTTCAATCCCTTGTGTATATGATATGTACATCTGGAAGAAGGGGTTCATCATGATTGTACCAAGTTTGGTGGTAAGAATTGAATGTGGAGGAAATAAATTTGGTCACTCTGACTTCTATTGCAAAATATGCAGCAATCTTCAATAATGTCCTTACAATTGTCGGCTCCGTTCGCGAATGCAGAATGGAGTAAGCGATGCGTATGGATGTATATTTGTATCCAGTATGAAGCGTCTGTAGGTAAGTTCGTTGGACTGCGAGCCGAAATGCCTGTAGCACAAGTTTAAATCTGGGCTGGGACTAACAACTTCTTTTCATTAAAAAAAAAATCTATACTATAAAAATGTATTTAAAGTTCCCTCCGAAAATAGGCACATTCTACAGAATTTAGTGTATTTTCTAATGACAGTCTTCAGTATTATAGTGAAGTCTAGCTAGCGACTTCACTGCAGTGTTTGTTTCATTGGTGTCAAATAGTGTCAAGACATTTTTTTCAAGACATTCAATGTCTTCAAAAACAAAACCAAATGACACTCCTCTCGCTGAAAATGCAACAAGTACAGTAAGTGACGCAACAACTAATATTGGGATTTATTTGTTTATTTAATTTACAACAAAACGTAATATCGTCGTTGTAGAACGAAAAGTCACAAATACATTTTCAAAATGCCAAATATTCATCTACAAAAATCTCTATATATCTGTCTATAAATTAAAAAATGCAACAATTACTTTTTTATAATATTAATCAACAAACTCGAAATTTAAGTTTTTCATAAAAATGTATTTAGTGACTTTTCGTTCTACAACGACGATATAAATATTATATGATAAATATTATATGATTATATGAAAAAATTCAAAAGGCATAAGAATATGCCTTTTTAATTTTTTATATATTTTAATATGAATGAAATTCTTTTGAGTAAGAGTCGTCGACAGTACATTTTTGAAATAAAATGAATGTCATGAAGTGAGTTTCAAATTTATTTGTGCAGATGTCTATAATCAGTTAATAGTCTCAATTCCTCTTAAGTATTTCCAATTTCTTCAAACAATCCATGAATATCATTAGTAGAATTATATGTTGGCCGAATATTGTAATTTACGTTGGGAATATTTAGAAAATGAAATTTCGTGGTATTTGTGAGATAGAAAAGTACCATGATTTTTACTCCAATATCAACGCGTAATTCGTTCTTTGCATCGTGAATTTAGCATAGTTTATTGGTTGTCTCCTGAAAAATAAAAAATTAACAAAAATACAACGCTCAACAAAAAGGTGTGTTGTATTCAATTAATTGATTTATTTTTCATGTTATCCACTTTTCTTAGATAGAGTAAAGAATACTGAAAATAACTAAATGAAATAATTGAAGAAAAATAATCTTATCAGCATTTTAAACGAAAAAGAATTTGACCGCATTTTTTTAAAGTAACGTAGCAAATAAAAATTCCAAACAGTCTTTTACCATAAAATCTAGCTCGTCAATATAAGTGAAAGACCTAATTTTCTTCGAGTAATTTTAGTCTATTTTCTAAAGATAATAAAAAATTAGCTGTGTAATTATTAATGTCTGTGTACAGAGCCAAAAAGGATTTGTAACGTAGCAAACATTTTTTTATTGATATTCATATGTTATAACAATTTTGATTTTCAAACCTTAAACATACGTTTGATGTTTAGAAAACCCTGAGCAAGGCTCAGAGAAACAACAATTACATCGACAAATTGAAAAGGTTGAAGAAATTTGATGATTTCAAGAAACAAAGAGCATCTGCCTACAAGGAGCGTCGAAAGAAAAAGAAGTAGGGATAGTGCGAAAAGTATCCTTAATACTGCGTCGCTCCACCAAATTCAAGTGATTGATGGAGCAATCGTCACTATTAACACATAAAACCAAGGATACAATTTATAATTTGTACCGTATTCCACTTTGTAATTAATTATACCCAGAACCTATGAGGTACATGGTATAATAAGTTTGTGCAGATATTGTAACGCCCCTTTGAAGGCGTGGCTGGTATGGAAAAGTATATATATTCTTGATCAGCACCACGACTCGAGTCCGTTTAGTCATGTTCGACTGTCTGTCCGATAACTTGAGATGTACTGGTCAGAATGCGAAAAAATGATTCTAAGTACGAAAATGAGGAACCAATAACTCGAAAAGTATTCAAGATATAGTTACAAAATTGAAAAATAATTGTTATAATTCACATAAAAATATATGTTACAAAAATAGGCCCACATTTTTAATATATGTGAGAGCGATCATCATAATTATTAACTTTAAAAGTTAGGTATTCAAATAAATATGACACATTACTATCCCCAACAAGGTACAGGGTATTCAATAGTCGGGTTCGACCGACTTTACGTCCTGTCCATGTAACTTAACTTTCCCCACTTGTTTAAAAAAAAAAAAATATTAAGTGTAATTTAAATGCATTCCAATTTTTTCGAACTTCTTGAGAGTCCAATCGTAAGACCACTGATTTCATGTTATCTTTTGTTAAAATAAACAATTAAATACATTTGTTATGCTAAATTTTACTTTTTGTGCTAAAGTAGATCGGACAGGAAACGAAATGGATATTTCGTGTAACGTAACAAACACTACATTTTTGGTAATATGGAACTAAAAAAAAATCGACATTAATAAAATGTAATATGTTACTTATATTCTAGAGCTTAGAAATTATGAACTTCATGTTGAAAATAGTCCACCAGAAGAGCAGACTTTTAAGACAATGTAAGGCCACTTTAAAACCTACTTTCAAAATGATGAAACGTAGCAAATAATTTTAAACTTTGATAACTCCTAAATAACAAGGCATACAAAAAATATTATATACATAGAAAATCTTACAACAAAAGTGTACTTTTAGATACATTTATAAAAAATATTAAAAATATTTGATTTCATATGTTTTCGGAGCAATATATGTTGAAAATGAGAATAAATGTCAAGTGATAGGCTGCGTTTTGGGCCATATATATTTTTATAAGGAATACGGGTCGTATGAGTGATATTAGTAAATTATTAAAATGCGTTTTAGAATTTGTATACGTACTTTTTTTAACGTACTTTAAGAATATATATAGGTGTTTAACAAAGTATTTATTTATAACATAAAGTATATTTTTACAAATATGAATTTTATAACTGCCAAATAACAATAATATAAAAACTGATATTGAAACGTTTACATGTAATCGCTGTTACGAAACTAGGAATCGAATATTTCCTGTAATCGAAGTCAAAATAAATCTGTGAATTATATTATTTTAATAAATCAAAACCACGATATTTCGGTTTATCAAAACATTTAAAATCAAAAACAAGTATAGCATTTAAAAAAAATATTCTAAAGAAGATAGTTTTGGGAATGTCATACATTAAATTACTTAAACTACACCCAGAAAAAAATACTATATAAATAATAGTTTTTTTACTATTAAAAATAGTCAATAGGATAAATTATTATTTTAATCGGAAAATACCATTAAATACTAGAAAATACCATGACATTGCCATTGAGTTTATATGAGAAGATTTATTTTTTGTATACTATTAAATAAATAATTGTCCTATTGACCAATTTTAATGGGATTTGAGGGAATTTTTTTCTGGGTGTATATATAACAGATAAGAAGCAAATCAATTTTAAACAAATTATGGTTTTGATTTGTAAAAGTAATTAATTAATAAAATTATTTATTTATCGTAGTTTGTTATTTTATTATTCGTTATTTAATATTTTATTCAATCAGAAAATATATTTTTTACATTTTAGTTTTATAATACAAAACCAAAATTATATTCCCGAAATTTGAGTTCTACTTTGGATGTACTCGTGCGGAGTAATTCCTTTAATAGTTTAACTTAATTTTTAAAATATAGTTACTATAGTAATATTAGCGAAAAAACCTTGTTTGTGGCATGTCTGGTCTGTACAAATGTTTTTTTTTTCTGTAATAAGTGCTGGTATTACTCACCCGTCTGCTGTTCTATGGGTGGATTTCTCGGTTTAACTTTAGAGCACATCGAGAACATATTCGCGTCCGTTTGAGTAAACTATATGGTTTTTCAGTGGATTAATTGTATTTAGATATACGTCTGATTAACAGATGACAAGGTCACGTTCCGCAATCGATGGGAATGGGCACAGTAGGTGTAGCGGAGTAGTAGTAGGTGGTGGTGTAAAACTCTGCAAAAATTTCGAAGCACTTTCACTTTTAACTGTGTACCGAGCGAGAATACAAGAGGATTTAGTAGGTCAACACAATATGCGAAAAAAATGTTTGTACTAAATCGAAAAAATTATAAAAAAAAAGATTCGAAAAATATTTTAACTGATGATGATGATAATTAACCGAGATGCAGCCGAAGTAACGAAAGCAGTTAAGTTGACTACAGCTGCCTTATCACTGGCGTATGCAGGGGCACTGATTGTGTAGCAACGCCTTTTCTGCAAAGGACCTTGCGTCCTTAACCGCCTTTGTGGCAGATGATAATGATGAGAATAATGATTATGTTGAGGCAGCTGGGGCAGCTGATGATGATGAAGAATATGATGATGAAAAGGACGCTGCGGATGATGAACTGATTGATGTTGATGATGAAGTGATTGCTGCTGATGAAGTGGTTGCTGTCGTCGAGTCGATGAAGTGGTTGCTGCTGCTGTTTCTGCTCCTGCTGATGATGATTATTGTTTGTGCGAGGGTTCGACTTACAATTAGTTGAATGAATTCATCGAAACGAAGGTCGAAGTGGTGAGAAGAATCTATATAAGAGACGAGACACACACACACACATAAGCACTACACTATTTCAGCAGCGTCTCTTTATATTTTATATCTTTTCTTTTGAATTTTCTTTTTATTACTATTGAAAGTTTTAGTTTTTAGTTTTCTTAAACAATATGTTGTAATTTGAGCTAGCCGTGTATTTGATTTGGCACCAGCACTGGTCAAAAACAATTAAATTGTTTCGAAAGAAATAAACTGCTTTGTAAACGTCACACCCCAGCCTCTGTTAACGGTCACAGCGTAACTGAACTCAAATCAAATACTGCACGGAGTAGAACGGAACCAAACCGAACCAAAGCGCTCTGTCCCGACGTTGCTACTGCGGTGGGTGTTTGGTGTGGTGTTGAATGCGCGGATGAAAACGAAAACGAGATCCGACGAAACAGGACGAACGTGCTGTGCTGAGGAGCGTCTGTCTGTCTACCAGCCAGTGTGTATGTCTGTCTGTCAGTCTGTATGTCTACGTTCTGCTTGATGAAGAGGTACAACAACGAGTGGCTGGCTGGCTGCACTGCTGACTGCGCTGAAGCTTTCGCTGATGTCCTCCTGTCGAAGAAGAAGCAGATTGACGACGGCTGCCCCCCGATTCGCCTCTTTTCGCTTTAATGCTAAGGCGTTGAGTTGACTCTTTACTGTATGACAGTGTTGCATTTTGCGGGAATCTTATTCAGTCGGACGCTATTTCTTTTGTAACATAAAATTCAAATTTTCAAAAACAAAATTCACCAAATAATTAAAATTAATATAAAAACTCATATAAAAAAAAGTATTTTCACTGCCTGAAAATGTGCTTATTTCTGCATAAAGTGAAAAATTAAAATTTTTCAAACAAATGGAAAGAACATAATTGAAACGAGTTGGGAAAGATAGGTCACATGGGTAAGTTTGGTCACATGGGACGGACTTTTATAGTCGGTCGGGCCCGACTATGGAATACCCTACACTTTGGTAGGGATATTAAAGTGGGAAATTTAATTGTATACCTAACTTTTAAAGTTCTTAGTTATGCTGAACATTCCTACACTCAGAATATTATTTACATATCAAAATTTACGACGTATATCCCAATAATTTAAAAAATTAATATAAAAGTAAAAAAAAATTTTGAAAAATAAATGTGGGCGAATCACGCCTACTTTTAAAACATATATGGAGATTTAAGTCTAATATTTTATATATTTGTTTTCAATAATTTGCGAATAAAATGTCCACTATGCGAAACATAATGAAAAAATCAAATGTGGGCGTATCACGTCCGTTTTTGGAATACATATTTATAAGTGAATTATAACAATATATTTTAAATTTTATAAGAATATCTTGAATACTTTTTGAGTTATTGGTTCCTGAAGTGTTATATATAAGGGACTTGTATGGGAGGTGGGCGTGTCCGTCGACCAATTTGGCTTTTTTCCATTGACAAAACTAACTTTGGGCTAACAAGTATTGAAACGAAATTTCATCGAATTCTAAGCAGTATTTCTCAAGTTATCATGTATACGGACAGCAAGACAGACGGACATAGCTGAACGGACTCGGTTGGTGATGCTGATCAAGAATATATATACTTTTTCATACCGGCCACGCCTCCTAAGGGGTGTTACAGTATCTGCACAAAGTTAATATACCATGTACCTCATAGGTGTGTGGTATACAAATATTTGATACATTTCCAATTTCCAATGAATTGTTAGGTGTAAGGTGAATAATGACAAATTTTAAGACAACTTCCAGATTAAAATCAAGTTTTTGATATTTTATTCTATACCTAATTTTTCAAAAAGTCAATTATATTTTAAAATTTACTTTAAATTGAAACTTTTATACGATTTTCTACTTTTTAATTTATTTATTATTATTTTTTTATTTTACCCAGTATTATGATATAGCAATGCAACATTGCTCTATGTATACGTTATATGTTATATGTAACATGAGTGCTCGTTTTGCTGCTGTCAGCTGTCAGCAGCAGCACTCGGCAGGCGCAGGGCAGGCAATGTTCATTTGAGACGTGAGATTTACTGTTAGACACACCAACAACAACAACAAGAGCAACTACAACAACTTACACTTATATCTCTCAAGTACCTTGCATAACGTTACTCATCGAACGGAACGTCCTGAGTTACCTCGCGGCAACGACCCGAAAACATATGACAGCGCTCTCTGTTTCACATTTACAAATACCAACACCAATAAACTATTTACTGTTGTCGTCGTCGACTCACCGTTCACCGTTAAGTTTCCAACCAGTGTTGCATTGAGATATAATAAAATGGGCCAAAATACAAATAAAAGTGGGAATTTTTCTTTCAAATTGGACATTTTGAAACATTAAATTGGCTAAAATCACGGGACAACGGGCAGAAAATTGTTAGCTTTACTATTTTTTATATAAACAAACAAACAATAATAGGATTGTATTTAATTTAAATACTTTTCGGCACTAAAAAACAACCTACAACAAAAATATCCTCTAATGAAATGTACAAGAAGAACAAAAATACAATAATTAAATCGTACGCAATAAAATTAAAAAAACAATAAAATAATCATGATATATTCTCCATCTTAAAAAAAAGTACTTGCAGTGAAACAACATTAAACGAACCAGTTATATATAACAAAAATGTAATTCTAAAATTAATAAACATTTATTTTTAATACTACCGATAAGATTTATTAGTTGCGCCCAAGTAAAAGGAAATACTCCCAAATTATGAAAATGAATGAACACCCAAACCCAAATAACACCCAAAATGCGTATAATTGAAATAAAATTACACATAAAAAAATGTTTTGTTGCGATATATTTTATTGGGAGTTAGTTCATTAAAAAATAAAACCCAACGTAAAAAATAAAACAGCTTAATAGAAGCTAATTTTATTTTAAAGTTTATTTTAAAATGTTTTCAATGGTTCTTATACCATAATAAGACATTGTCATATGTACTACACTTTCAGAAAAAAAATCCTATTAAAATTGGGCAATAGGACAGTTATTGATTATTATATAAACGCAAAAACAATTTAATAGTTTTTAATGGTATTTACCAATTAAAATAATAATTTATTTATTGAATGTTGTATCGTTTGTATCGATGTCGTATTAATCCCTGCAGTTGGTCAATTCAAAAATTTTGAAATTAAGAAACAATGGGCCACTGAACAATATAGGACAAGTCCTAAAATGCAACACTGTTGCGATTCAACAAAGTCTCTTTCGCAGCTCTGTGTTCCTCTCTCTCTCTCTCTCTGGTGTTGTCCTAAATAAAACAAAAAGCTCTACCGCAGAGCTTTCGCCTATGTAGGTTATACACCGTCGCCGCCCACACGCACCTACAATGCGCATCATTTCTACATTTTGATTTATTGTCCTATAGAACTTGGATTTTATTCAAGACGTTCGTTCATGCGATACACGATATCCTGCTGTATTCTCTCCTGCCTTAGAAGCTTTGCTGCGCAACTTTGTCGTTTTGCAGAACCTATGAAAGCTTTTGTGTTAACTGATAGGCACCATATAACAACAAACAAACTGCTGAAAACCGTTTCACACTCACGTCCACTTTTGTTTTCGAAGATTCAAATTTTCCTAAATTATTTTGTTCACAAAAAAATTTAAACAAATCAAAAATTTCTGAAAAACAAAAAAAAAAATGGAAAATTGCTGTATACAGTGGTAACTTTCATATTCGTAGAGGGGTCACTTTTAATATTTAATCTCATTATTTGGCATAAAAATCATAGTAAGTTTTTTCCTTAAATATATTTTATGTTAATTTTCCTTATTAAGAGGAACATTTTTTCTGAGTGTAGTTTTTGCTTTAATTTTTTGCGGATGGTTTGCTTTTGAGTTTTTAAGGTTTGTACGTTTTTTTATATTTTTTGCGTTTTTGATTCTGTGTTTTTGCTTTTCTGTTTTTTTGTTTGTTTTGATTTTTTTTTTTTTTATTTTGTGTTTTTTCTTTTGTTTTTGTATTTTTGTGTATTTGCTTTTGATTGTTTTGATTTGGCTTTTTATTTTTCTTTTTCTTTTGTGTTTTTGATTTTGTTTTGAGTATTTGTTTTTTATATGTTTTGTTTTTTAATTTATGCTTTTCTCTTTATTTTTGTGTTTTGTTTTTGTTTTTTTTTCTGATTTTGCTTTTGTTTTTTTTTTTTGTTTTGATTTGCTTTTCATTTTTTATTAGTTGTATGTTGTTGTTTTTTTTTACATATTAACCAACGCTCAGGGGATGCCCCCTATTCAAACAATGTACAGTGTTGATCGAATTAATGGATTATAGGTTATAGGGAGGGAGGAAAGATGAAGTAGTATCGGTGGATGTTTGTTTTGAACTTTCCCATATTAAAGATGTCGGGGAAAACAGACGCAGGGAGATTATTCCACAAACGTATCGTGCGACTGAAGAACGAATTCTCTCTGTAATGCGTTGTTCTGTTGAGAGCCGAGTGGACTACCAATGGGGTGGGCTTGGTTCGATGCCCGAGTAGAACGAGAAAAAACACGATTTGGACCTGGAATCAGGCCATGAATTTCCCTCGAACACTTTCCGTTGTAATACCTATGAAACCGGCTTACACATCCAACGGTCCTTCGGTGCTCAAGAGAACCAATAGACGATGAAATATGTTCATCTCCTATTAAATATATCGCACGTTGTTGTATTCTGTCGAGGAAATCCCTAGACTTTGGCAGATCATTAAAAAACTTACATTTTTTAGACTGCCAAAAATGGAAAATCCAAGTGTACATCGAATGATTTTGTAAAAAAAAGCGCAACATGTCTGATCGTATCGTGAGCGATCCCGTCGATTTATTTTAATTCATTACAAATTTTGTATTATAAACGACCTGCTTTTATCCATATATTCGTCTATTAAAAGTGTATGCCACCGCTAGTTACCCAAATTAAAACACAAACCAATTGAGGTATTTGACTTATATTTGATTTTTAATATATTAGATCTTAACAATAAATTTGGAATTTAGTTTTTTTAATGAATTTGTTCGCTATGCGATTATATATTAATCATTATTCTTATAACTTAACTTGGTAGAACAAAACAGATATAGAAAATGTTGCTTTTTCCACATAGAACAAAAACATTTTAATACTTTAATTAACAGCAACTGATTAAATACATTAACTACAGGTCTCAGTGCTCCAAAGCTAAACGTAACAGGCTGTCTCTGCTCAGCGACGATGGCTCCACCAGACATTCAATCAGTTGATGCTGGTGTTGTTGGTGGTGATGATGATGATGGTGGTGCTGATTTTGTGCGCCGTTGTTCGCACTAAAATCTGGCTGCGTCGTAGTCGTGGACGCCATGTACAACGGAAATTCCTGTTTTACAAACACCTCCGTGTCCGTGTCCGCTGCTACAGTACTACCACTGTAGTCGAGATCATGTGCACCCGAGTCCTCGGCCTCCGAAATCTCCGACTTAATTTTGATATTTTGCTGCAGCGTCAAATCCACCTTCTTCAGCAGCGAAGTAATTGTACTCTGCGGCAGCGAGAGACGCGGTCGCATGCGAAACTTATCAATGCTGGCGTTTGTTGTGAGATTTTTGAAAAAACTATCGTCCAGCAGCTTCGCTTTGGAGCGTGCCTCATCCAGAGCCGTTGTCTCGATGACAGGTACTGCGGAGAGATCGGTGCGATAGAAGGATGCATGACGCATGCGCACTTTTGGACGCTCCGTCGGCAGCTGCGGCAGCGAAGCAAGCGCAGCGCAACCCTGCTGTACTGCGGCAAGCGCAGTCTTTTTAGCTGCATGCACCAGCAATTCCTTGGCATAACTGTGAAGTGGTTTAAATGGCGCCACCACCACCACCTTGACAGCTGCTGGTTTTGCTGTCAAATTCAAATTAGCTAATTGACTGCTTAGCACTATTGTATTGCGTCGCTTTAGTGCACGCGTGGGCACATCTGGTGCTACCGTTGCTAGCTGCGACTGCTCTTTCTTTAGAATATTCGCAAGATCATAGACAAAATCTTTCTTCACCGGTGTAATACGCTTGCGTTTGGGTCGTTTCTGCTGCTGTTGTTGTGACTGTAAATTATCGCACTTTGTGCTCAATGCCTTCTGAGATCTTTTAAGTTTTTCACGCGTGCTCTTAATAGGCGTCGAGACGAGCAACAAAGGTGGCTCGTTGATACGACGTTTATGCGCACCTAAGGCAAGTTTGGGCTTCAACTCCTGAATTTTCTTCTCCTCCGCCTCCTCCTTCTTCTCTTCCTTTTCGTCCTGCACATCCAGTGGCCTTTTGTCTTCATCAATCAGCACAACATCATCGTCGACGTCATCTCGCGCATTGGACTCCTCGTTTACAGTGATGTACTGTGCATGCGTCGACTCCTTGTCGCCCTCTATTTTGTGCACATGCGCCAAGTGGTTGTGCACATCGTACTTTCGATAGGCACGATAATCGCACAAATTGCATCCGAATTTTCGCGTGCGATAGTGAAACATTGAGATGTGTCGCCGCAAATTGCTGAGCGCACTAAAATGTTTGTTGCATATTTTGCATAGACAAGGCAAATATTTTGATTTCAGTTTTTCGCGCGTGCGCTTAGTGCTAAGTGTGCTATTGGTACTTTTGACCTCATTGCAAAACTCTTTGTCTGCTTGGCTTGGTGCTGGGTGGTGCAACACCAAACTGGAATCAGCAATAGCTTCAATTACTGCAACATCTAAAGGCGGAACTTTCTCAATTTGTGTCACTGTTGTTGAATTATACGGTTGACATGGTAAAGTATTCTCTGCTTTGTGGTGCGTTTTTGTCACAGCTAATTCAACGTTATTTCGATCGTTTATCGTACAAGACTTCTCTTGCATTAAGAAGGCATTCGTTTTAATAACAGTCGGGGTGGTGGAAAGGGCGCAGCTGTGATTAGTATTGCTCTTTCTTGCATTAGGCTGATGTTTTGTGTACGCAGCTTCGCCGTAAATGCGACGCTTGTGAATAACATTGCGCATCTGTTTTATGCAGCCTATGGATTTGCTGTAAAAAGAGTTGTACACCATATTGAGAAATTTGAATATTAAATGCATTTCGTAAAATTACTTTATAATGTGGTATACTAAAGTCAATATATTTATAATTTTAAATACTTTAAAATTTTTATTTAAAACATTTTATTGCAAGTTAAAATTTAAAAAATCTGAGTCTGAATCAATTGGATTTAACATCTATTTATATATCATACAATTTTTAAATAATCTCTACACCATTTACAAATCTAGTTCAGAATAGGTCAATTGAAATTTAAAATACATCATTTATAATTCAGAAATTCGATTTGAAATCGAAAAAACATCGATTGTAATTAAGAAATTCCATTTGAAATTGAAAAGACATCAATTTTAATTCATAAATTCTATTTGAAATTCAAAAGACATCATTTATATTTCAGAAATTCCATTTTATATAGAAAAAAGATCAATTGTAACTCAGAAATTTCATTTGAAATTCAACAGACATAATTTATAATACAGAAATTCGATTTAAAATTGAAAAGACATCGATTTTAATTAAGAAATTCCATTCCATTCAAAATATGTAAATTGTAATTTAAAAAATACATTTGAAAATAAATCGAAAAAAAAATTTTATTGATATCAACTCGATAACTAAAACGAAAATTATATCGATATTATTTTAGGTATGTTGGATTTTATCGAAAACAATGACATTTTAGATTATCGAAAACCACAATTTGTACCTATAATCGATAATGTTTCGATATCTTTTGTGTTCCCAAATTATTTTCTATAGCAAAATGTATCAATAAAGATAAACTTCGACTCCCGGAAGTACATCGCTTTAACATAAAATTTAACGTAATAAAAAAATAACAAATTTAATATTTGAATAAATTTTATTATTGCGGTAACAACAAAAAATAATGTATAAACGAAAAAAAAAAAAATAAAATTTTTTTAATAAATTTGATTATTGCGGTAACAACAAAAAATAATGTATAAAGCAAATAAATATATTTAAGATTCGTGCAATTATTTCTTTTATTCATGGTGAAATTGAGACGAAATCATATTTTTAAAAACCAAATCAAAAATTTATAAAAAAAAACTTGACTAAAAAATTGTTTGAGCATAGGAAAAAAGAAATATGATTTTAAGTTTATGAAATTAAAGTTTAAGATCTGCTTTCAATGAATATGCCTCCTGTATGGTTTTATCGTGCTTCAACTTTATTTAAAAAAAATAATAACTGATTGATAAATCTATGTTTATGCCTAAGTGGTATAGTAACAACACCTTTATTTCTCCGCAATATCAGTTAAATTTATATGCATGTTTAATACTCACTTGTGCACCTTACTTAGATGCCGCACAACCGCCGCAGGTTGCTGAAAGTTCAAAACGCAATTTGGACACTGGAAGGCATATCTGCTGGCGACATGTTTCTTGTGCCGATGAAGTTTCAAAGATCTGTTTGTCGGAAAGCTCAATTTACCTAAAGCATTTATATGATTTTACTAAAAAAACGTAGTAATTGCATGTGACAATATTAACTTACACACATTACATATGAAACGATGATTGTTACAGTTCAAAGATAACGCCGCGCTGGTGTCATCCACAATAATTGACGCTGTTTGCGTGGCATTTCGGCGACGCGCAGTTCCATGCGCAGCATTTCCTACTTTATTGTGCAGGTCGTGACACGGCGTGATTGCCGAGTGCTTCGCAGTTGCAGCACTATTACTTGACCTACAATAACCTTGTGTGTCGGGGGGTTTTACGTTGCCACCAGTAGCCTTTAACCAACGCCAAAGCAACTCATTGAAATTGGAGGAGCCGCTTGAAGCTTTTAGTTGTTCCTAAAAAAAAATGGAAAATTTATAAGCTTCATCCAAATTTTAAGCTATACACTTGCCTGCGAACCGTTTCTATTGTTGCAGCCCCTACGTATGGCGTACGTGCCGCAGTACACGCGCTTGTGTGTGATGAAGCTGCTCAGTTCACGGAACATATTACGGCAACGGCTGCACTCATAGATGAGAATGCACTCGCGCAGCAGCAGTTGGCGTAACTGCGAAAATGATTTGTAATTATTTTCGCCAATTTTAATTAAAAACTAAGTACCAACCTGCTCCGTACCATGATCAAACAAATTTTTCGCTTCCAGAAAACTGCCGCCACCACCTGCCGACGATGATACGTCGCCCTGCAACAGCAAACTTAAGTCCTCCGCTGTATGGGACAGCAACTCCGAGTCGGATCGATATCCGGACGTGCGCCTGTTCATGTCCGTTGTCTTCTTGTATTTTACATGGGGCCCACTTGCACATTGATTAATTCTCCTGCACGAAGAAAACAAGAAATGCAATCAATCGGTTGCTCTGAGGGCGGTCTCACTTATACAATAACACTAGTCGTGTCTTGTATGCACTTCGTCATACGATTTAGCAGTCTTCGTTTGTTCAATTCTTGATTTTGAATTGTAATAATATAGTGGATTACATTGAATGCACTTGCAATTACTTTGTACTTTATCACTTGATGAAAATTTCTATGCAAACAATGGAAGAACTTTTCCGATAACCGATAACCAACTAAATGCAGTAGCAGCGAAGAACTATCGACAGGGTTGCCGACTGCGGTAAAAAAACACGTACAGACAGAAAACTGTCAAAAATCCTCTTCTAATTTCGAAACTTCAAAAGTTCACTTCGAATATTTCTAAACTTCAAAAGTCCACTTCGAAAGTAATGTCTTTTTTTTGATATTTGTCGATAAAGATTACTTTTGTTCAGAAAGTACACAGAAAAAAGTATCGTTTGTCACATTATATTATTTTTTATTTTACCATATTTTTGTTTGAATAATAAACAACCAAAACTCGTATTTGTTTTTATGTTGGGTAAGGAATCCAAAATATAAAATGAGCCATAATAAACCAAAACCAAATAATAAACCCTAGTCGGTCCTGATCAGAATTACATAAGTTCACTTTATCGTTATTTGTATCAGTGACGGATATGAAATCAGGCTTTAATACAGTTTCCTTTTAATTAATGGTTCAGGTTGTACGTGATAGGTAGATTTGAAATTATGCTTAAACTAGAAGAGAATTAAATGTTTTTGGTACCAATGCCTTTTCAGTATTCTATTCAGTGACGAATTTGGAATAAGGGTAATCTTCACAATTTTCTACTCGGGTAGTTTCAGTTTCATAGGCCGCTGACCTGTCATATAAATACTTTCCATATCGGCCACGCCTAATTCTGGGTGTTAGAAAACGATGTACATTAATATGTTATAATAATAAAATGAAAAAACTTTTTTTTTAGTTATTATTTAATGATTTATTTTTATTTGTGAAGCTTTAATAAATATTTTATTGTAAATTAATGAACATTATCTAAAGCAAAGTTCATCATGTATTTTGTATCTTTAGTGTAATGGGAGAAAATACAATAAATTGCGGCAGCTAAATTTGGTAAATTTTATTTTTATGGTAGATTTTTTGTTCTTGTATGGCAAAATAACATCTTTTTTGTAAATAGACGTAATACTTATGGTGTATTTTTTTCATTTGTTTTCTTTAATTTTATATTAATTATATGAGTATATTAAAATATTTTGTAAATATTACAACATCTGCAAATGCAAACAATATATATATTATGCTTTTGAATTGCATTCTACTACAATGATAAAGACACTTAAATTTAGGAAGGTGTTTGAATTAAAATGAAATAAAATGTTTTGTATTTTTGATTTTCATTTCTTTTGTTTGTTTTCTTCTTTTTTTTTGTATTAGGTAATCTAAGGTAATGCGTGAATGTATGTAAGGTAAAGGTTAGGTAAGGCACTAGTTACACGTTAACTGTAGTCAGTGAGGCGCACTCAACGAAACAAATTTGAACTACATACATCTTGCAGATATTTAAACGTTTATTAACGTGTAACTACTGACTACATGATGTACATACTTGTATATTTGTTGTATAAATTACATAGTTATTAAAGCCATATTAAGCATAGACACGAACCGATCCGACGACGACGCGACGATCCGACCTTGCACCTTCTACATATTCTGAAAGCTACTCTTAAAAAATAATGCAAAAATAAAAAAATATTTATATATAGAAATACATAGGATTGATAGAAATTTGTGTCTTATCGAGTTGTTGATGATGATGACGACGACTATTCTTAAATCAAACTAATTTAGAATGTTTTACAATAGAGACAAACGTTCATAGTGCTATAACTAGTTGGTATTATTTTGATCTGGGACTTAAGCATAAACTACTCATTTTTTTGTATTCTATTTAAATGTTAAACGTAAGTATATTAATTAATTTCAAATACTTAAACACTGAACTAAATCTAAAACTACAAGTGCGGACTGCAACATCGTCATTTTTCATTTTTATTACATCATTTTCATCATCTTCATCACTGGATTTTATCATTTATATGTTGCCCTCATAACTCTTTTATATAGGTAATTGCTATATTAATAACTTATATAGACATATACAACACACAGTTCCTACCAACGATCTTCGTTTTCTTTGTGTACTGTAGTAGTCGGTTGCTAGCAAATCTCTAACCTATAAATATATTTAAGCATTATTTGTAATTTTAGTTTGGAGCATTTCGAAAGGTTTCGCTAACTATCGATGCAGGCAGTATGCAGGAGGTATGTAGTATGTTGAGGGTGATGGACGTATTGACATGTGAAGAAATGTGAATTGTACTGACAACTACTGTGTTGACAACGTAAAAGATAACGGCTTACAGATGGAATTACTGCACTCAGAAAAAATACCATACAATTAGTAGTTTTTAAAATATTATTTCAATAGCTTTTGTAAATAAAATTTAAGTTATTAAAAAAATATTATTTTATACGTTAAATACAATTGAATACTACGAAATACTATAAAAAAAAATTTTAATAGCTTTTTTTAGCATACTATTAAATTAATAGTGGTCATATTATTCAACTTTTTGACATTTTTTCTGAGTGAGATTCTACAAATACTTGACATATTTAAACATTTAGTTTTGCAGAGATGTGTTGTACAATAAGCTATATATTGTTATGATAAGTGTATTGATTATCAATGAGTTTATGAATTGTAATAATAATAACAAATCCACATCGATATTGAAAAGTACGTGCAATAGATGATTTCGCATATGACAAAATTTGCACATTTTCATACAATAAAATACATTTTGCTCAAGTAATATTAAGGATGCAATTAGAGATCAGGCGGTGTAAATTTCGAAAGTTAGAGTCCATGTACATAATGTTGTATAATCCGCTGCTAAACTATGCTATAGCTAATCATTCTAGAAATTCTTAAATATATGTATTAAGCCGCATTGCTTTGAGAATGAATTTATACAGTAAGTTAATTATAAACGGCAGTTTCAGTACTCTAAATTTTAACTATGCATAATTTTGAATTCTTTACATTCTTTCTATTGAAGAATTTTAATGAATTTCTTATAATCGAACATAATTAAAATTTTATATTTGCCGCGTATAATATATATAATGTAATTACTTTTTGATTTCAACAAAATTTAATGCAAATCTTATAACCAAGAAGTTTTAAACTTGGAATATGTTTTCATTCGGGCACCATCACTATTTAATCATATACATAATAGAGCGTATACAAAAATTTGTGAAAAACTTAACTGTATATATTGAAAAAGGTCCCCTTGACTTGTATCATTCGAAATTGTATTACTTAAAACTTGTACAGTTGAAATTAAATCATTATATATAATCACTTTTCCATAACGGGATCATGAATAGGTGTAGGTGTCAATAATTCTAAAACCCTGAACTTTAAATTCGAGCACAGTAAAATTTACTGACATTAGAGCGACATTTTTCCACAGTTTTTACTTCATCGGCTATTGTAATGCATATTTACAAACTATCATGAAATGAAGCTTAGTAATTAATAATAAAATTAATAAATTAGAAGAATATCATGTTGTTAATTGTGTGGTTTGTCGTGATTTTTGATCGAGCATATTTTGCTCTTACAGCGCCTTATTAAAAGAGATCTTTGACTATTGATACAATGATGAGATTTGCAATCAGAATGCTTAGGTTAATGTGTCCCAAATAGATACCTCCGCTGACGACAACGTCCCGCTCCTCCAGCATTGGATAGTCGATGACATGTATAATGCCGTTGGTACATTCGACATCCGGACGATATACGTTGATTTTTTTGTAATTCCATGTGATGACATAGCCTGCAGTATACAAAATAATACATTATAAGTCATTGTTTTTATAATTGTAGTAGGTGTTTTTAATCGTTTTTAGTTTCAAGCATTAATTAAATTCAATTAAAAGTTGTTTGACCGTCGTCACTCACCAGTCCATTCATGTGGTGCATGCTCATCATGTTGATCTTTGCATTGACAATGTCAAATTAAAGAAAATTAAATGAACAGAATTTTTTCATATTGTTACTTTATAGTGTGTGAATATACAAAGCATGATCTATGAGTGTTAATTGTAAAATTTAAGCTACATACAGTGAATAATATGTGTTTGCAGTAGGCATATTATGATTGCAAGCATTTTTTTTATATATTGATACTAATAAATGTAATCACCCTGCAAACTATTTGATGATAATTTTGAATTCAATATAATAATGATAAATTTTCGATATACAAATAAAGATATTTGAGTGTTACTTGTCAATAAATAAAATTTTCTGAACAAATAAAATTTGTTTATCAAAAATAAAATCATTTACGATTATAGATCTATAATCTCGAACCCATCTAAAATGATATCGATGTTTTTGTCATTATATAATCTATAATCTCAACATCTATGTATAGATGTCGAGATGATATCGTAAATGATTTAATATTCGATTATATAATGACAAACACATTGATTTAATTCTAGAGAGGTTCGTTTTTTTTTATCGAAACCCGATATCGTTTGGTTTGCTGGGTACCGAACTAGTTTTCATAATAAGTAAAATCATTAATATTGGTAGCAAACATAATATCAATATGCAAAACAATGATAATGATCACTACAAAAAAAAAAGGTTTTTAAAGTAATACTAGCACTGCTGACAGTTTTGTAGGAACAATCATACTTTGGTAATTTTTATGTGGGATCAAGAACAAAATTTGAAAATTTTCTTGAATATTATCAATTTTTTTAGAATTTCAATAACAGATTCCTTCCATATTTTGGAGACGGTCAGAATATATAAATACAAACTCCGCCTGTGTCTGTTTAAAATCAGTAGACAAAATTGTTTCTTGAAACCGCCAAAAATTGATTATGTCTAGGGATGTTGTAATTATGACATAAAAAAAACTTTATGGATTTTAGTAATTTGTGAGAATTTGTTATGGCAAAATATATATATAATTCTAAAAAATATGAAATAGTTGTAAACTTACGTCCAGAGTCTTCTGTGACTCTAAGTTTAAGAGAATCTCTAAATGTAGGCAAAACAATCGATTCGCTACTTTCGGCACTCATGGCAACTAGATCGTTCATTGTGTAGGTATGATCAGCAATCACAAGATGTCTCTCCAGTATTGACTTGGACTAAAATAGGAAAAATGTTATTAGTATAAAAGAATATATAAATTATAGATTGTATTCGTTTACTTCATTTGGTCATAATGACCAAATATGTTTGTCTATTTAATGTTGTTATAACCGATTTATTCTTTCATATTTCTCAAGTTATTGAATACTTACATGATAGGCATAATCACGCATAAAGAGTTTTTTGTGAGCTGACGGAAAGTCGAGCTCCGTTTTTTGCCAGCCCTTGTCGCGGGGAACGAAAAATGTAAAGCGTCGCTGGGTATTATTCAGCTGATCGTTGAAATTTGAGAATTGTCCCAATTTGTAGGTGTCGCTGTAATAATTCAGTGGGTATTAAAAAAACAAATTTAAATGAAATAATCGAGGCTACCGTGGAAGTATAATAAAATATTTACTCTAAAAATTAACACAGAATCCGTCTTTTTACAAAATTCTTGTTTCGAAAAAGCCAGAAAAATTATTAAATTAATCTAACTTTATCGTTTTCAGTAACTATTTTTTATTTTTTATAAATTAAAGGAGTATAATTTACAGAAATAAATGAAATCTTTAAATTTTCTAAAATATTCACTAAAAATTTTGTAAAAATCATTTTTTTAAGAAAATTATTTAATTCTTCAGAATATTTTGTAAAAGTAAATTGAATGGTGGATTTAGCGAGGTTAGATTTTGTACTCTATTCTTAGCTAACTCGATTATATTACCTCATCATAGGATCGGTCTCCAGTTTTTCCAAGACTGTTATATATGGTACGCCCAAAACTTTATCAATAATATGCACATAACCATTAACCTGTGCCAGATCGGCCTGTACAATCGTGGCATTGACACCACCACCTTCCACGGTAATGACTTCCTTGCCATTGTCATCGTTAATATTGAAGTAGAGGAAGATTTTGTCGTTAACGGTAGGAACTTGAGCAATCTGTGGTGGATAAAAATTGAAATTTCAATATGAATTCTATTATAATTCTTCAAAATTAATAAACAGTTATGATTTTTGTTTATAAAATATTCTACATATATTTAGTCATCAAGTCTTACCATGTTTTCATTTTGCTTGCGAATTTTTTTAGAATTCAGACGATCCTTAATAATGTGCATATTCAGAATTTCTCTCATCCTCTTGCGATTTCTGCATTAAAATATTTGAAATAATTGAGAGAAAATATCTATTAGTATTTATCAATTATAGTCCGTTTATAGCTTACCTTATAATATTCTTGATTTCCGGTGTATCCCAGACATCATTACTAGGTGCCAAAATAGTAATATCTCCCAAATTGCTTATATCATCTAAGACTTCGCCACCAATCTCCATAATTACTTCATAGAATTTGCGTAATGCGCCATTTTCGTTGTCCTTAAAGAAGATTTGAAACAGTTAGATTTTTGTATATTCAAATAATATGATATATAGCAATATACAGATTATATGATTAACAAATATTATGGTTTCAATACACCACCCAACACGATTTTCCACATGGACATCCCATACATCAAATCAAAATAATTCGCAGTGATTATATAGACTGTTTTTCCCATTACGAAACGTTTTTGACAAAATTTGAATCGTAATTTTAATCCTTATCACTCACTACTTAGAATATATAAATAAAGTACTGTTGAAAAATACTATAACAAAAAACATTAAATGTAATTTTTGTTTTAATTGTTAAGACTAATTTTACGATTGCTAACGCATACTCATATTCCAATACGTTTTTTAGATAATTAACTTTAAATTCAAGAAATTTATTTATGGTTATTCAGAGCTGAGATCACACTAAATATCAAAATTTCTAACATTTTTATTATTTTGTATTATTTTATATAATTAATTTTCTATAAAAAAAAATACTTATGCCGATAAATTAAAAATATCGTAACTTCATATTTTAAGTATGCTTATTGTTATTAATGGGTTATAAAAATATTTGTTCGGTGATATATATGTAAAATATATGAACTTTTATAATTTATAACCGTTTTTGACACAAACTGTGTTTTATAGGGCATATTTTAAAAATTAGAACCGATACAAAAATTTATTAATTTTGATCGTAAGTTTGAAATTTGCTCTTTATAACGATAAATCATTTTCTTATATAATATTAGATGCAAAATACTGAAAAATCAAAAATTTCCAAGTTTAATACAAATATCCTTAAATCAAATTGGATAATAGCATTTAGGAGTACATTTTAATTAGTCTTCTTGACAAGTTTTTTATGATCTAGTTGTGTAAGGGACAGTATATTTTATTTTAAAATCAGAAAAAAATGTCCATAACAATTTTCTTTAAAACGTAAAAGAAAAAAAAAAACAGAGTATGCAAGCCAGTGAAACTTACTCATATTTTCTTTCTCCCCGATATTCTTAACAAAATTCCCCAATTTACTATACAATTCCCCGCACGAATGTAATTTAAACACACTGAGAATAATTCGACGTTGTAGAATTAAAAGTAACCAACTACATTTTCAAAATGCCAATAGTTCATTTAAAAAATTCTTTATATATCTTTCAATTTTTGATCGATAACCTCAATATTTGTTCCAAATGATAAGAAAATGTGAGTCTATCAATTGGTATTTCAACTTTAAAAATTTTTCAATTACTTGTTGTAATAATTACCAACAAACTTGAAATTTAAGATTTTCATAAAAATATATTTGGTGACTTTTAGTTCTAAAACGATTAATTTGTATTAAAAACCGAAATATTCCCTAGAACAAATATCACCGCAATATGTTATACATATTTTTCGCATTGTCAGTTTACTATTTCATTATAATAATAATAGTTTGGCGCTACAGTCCTGTATAGAACTTCGGCCGAGCTCTCTCACCACTTTGAGCTGTGCGTGTTATATTTGTACTCAAAGTGGTGGGACCTACAGTTTATTGCCGAATCCGAACGGCGGGAGCGAGGTTTTCATAGGCAATGGTTTTACTCTCGTAGGTTTGCCATTTACTGCCGAGAGGTAGCGCGGTATAGAAAAATGTTTCTATGAAAAGATGTTGTTAGCCCCAGTCCAGGCTTGAACCGGGGACCTTTCGGCTCGCAGTCCAACGCACTAACCACTGAGCTACCGCGGCTACAAGTTATTCATTACAAGAACTTAAATAGTTGAACAATTTTTTTTTTATATATAAAATTGCTCGATTTCTAAAATATTTTTAAACTGAATTTTTTAAACCAGGTTGTAATTAGCAAATAAAATTGACCATTTAAACAGACAATAATATTTTTGTATTGTAGCAAAAAATTAAATTAAACTTCTGATATGTCACATTTTCTACATGTTTAAAGATTGGAATATAGAGGCATATTCCATCGAATTCGATTTTATATAACCATTTAGAATTCGATATCATTATTTTCCAAACGAAATAAAATTCTTGAAGACAAAGCACGCTGTTTGAACAGTATATTGTGCTCAGATATAGAATTTAAAATTAAAATCGTTTGTTTTCAAAATGTAGAAAATATAACAGATGCTAATTTGAAATTCTCCACCCAAAGTGGATCATTCCGCTATTATCCGCTAAGACTAAAATTCCCCACCATTTTTGGGAAATTCCCCTCTAGTTGGTATCACTGATGCAAACAGAATCAGCAAATGCGATTTATATAGAATTGATGTGAGGAATGTCAATGGGAATTTTTTTCTCGTTTTGTTGAGTAGTCTTATTATAATGATACTGTTAAAATTGTTTTAGAACCATACTTTGAGTTTAAGGCTATCTTAGAGAAAATAGATATAGATTTAGATATCAGTTTCAAAACAATCCTAAACAATATCCTATTTTAACATTATTAAAATAATATTTGAGACAAGCCTTTTTACAATGAATTTTTTTTTAGTATGAAAATTTTAAATTATCATTAATTACAAAATAGCAATAGATGTCGTCTTTTGGAGTTCCAGACAACAGACTCATTTTGAACTATACTGCCCTATTACGGACTCTAGCAGTTTAAACCTCAGACAGCTCAACAAGTTATTGGTGATAATATGAAGGAATTATATAGTGTAGCTTCATGAACGATAGGTACAGTGGACTCATGTAATGCTAGTGAATGAATGAATGACTGAATGACTGAATATACATGGATATGTTGGGAATATAAATACGTTTCAATTCAACTTTCCGATATATAGCGTGCATATAATTCACATTGCTTGAATGTACAAACTGAGGCTTAGAATATACAAACGTTTGTAGTACTTACGCTGAGTAACTATTGTAGAGCGAACAATGTTCAAAATGTTTGTTTAATTTTATTTAAGTATTATTTTGTTTTTAATAGTAGGCCAGAACACATCGAACATAATATTTGTAGTATCAAATCGTGTCATCAGATTTAAGTTCCCAGAGATACATAATAGATATAAAAACTTTAGTATTCTGAGTAGGACATAGAAAACATGTCAAAATTGTGTATCAAATGAATGACGATAGGGTGTGCCAATGGGAATGAATAAATGCAGTAATATAGTAAAATATGTTTGGATATGACATGAGAGTTTTGACATGTTCAGTAAGTAGTAGTACTTTTTAATGTATGTTGCATGTGTTTGCAGTGTGGATTACATTATTGCACTGGACCATAAGACAAAACATTACAAAGTAGATCCTATAAAGTTTTCAACATACATCGTTTATTTATTACATGAAGTATGCGATATTTTGAATTTTATGTAGTATCAAAACATTGTCATGTATACACAAATTACCTTAAAAGACTGGTTTAGTTTTTTTTTTGTTTGTTTACAAATGTTGCCGTAAAAGTAAAGAAAAGTTGTAAAATTAACAAATATGTTAGTTAAGTTGATATTTCCATTACTGTTAAAAGGTTACAACAGCTAAACCAGCTTTTACTCAATGCACTAAACATAATAATGTTTTTAGCCTGATTATGTAATTTAAAATTTTGAAAAATAATTGAAATTTATAAAATTTAATGATTTGTGGCATTTACAATACACATCTTTGGAATATAGTGCATGTAGTAAAATACAATAAACGAAATTATCAAGTAGATAGAGCAATGCAAAATTAGCAATACTTTTAATTGAATTATTATTTATAATAAATACATTGTACAGGAAAGGAACTAGCAGCGTTGAAGCAAAATATTATATAATAATTATAGTTATAGAAAAGTTAATAAACTAATTTTTAGAATAGGCTATTATTAAACGTCTGATAACAGAAAACGAAACGAATATTATTTATATTGTCCCCCGTTAAATTCTTTCTAGACAAAATACATCCCGGACAATTACGGTTTCGTTGTTAATAATAAAATTAATTCTGGTTTATTCCCGGGAAAATTCTACGCCAAAGAATTCGTCTCCGAAAATTTCATCTCCAGACAATTCCTCCTCAGACAATCCGGAGTTACTTCAATCAAAATACGTTCCAAAATCATCTCAAACAAACATGTCAACTGAAGAGAACACTAAAGTCCAATTTTTCATTACAGGTTTAAACTTAGTTTAAACTTTTCCATATGTATAAAAACGACTTTAGTTCCTAATCAAAATGGCAGAATGTTGTTAAATTTGCAGATAAAAAAAACAATTAGTAATCAATAAATATGATATTTTGATTATTTTTTATATGTTGTATACAAAATGGCATCTAGTTTAAACTAAGTTTAATTTGAAAATGTCATTGAAAACTTGGACATTTAAAAACGAAATGAACACAAACAATATGACTGGCAGTCGGACGATTCGTTTTATGTTATAAGGCCGTCCGTCTTCTCAGAGATATAAAAATTAAAAGTGCTATAACTAAACTCTATTGAATATTGAACTATCAGAAATAAAAGTTATATTTTTAGTTATCCCATTATATTTTTTTTAGCATAAATCTCATTTATTAAATGTATATTTTTTTATAGATTCCTTTCACTGATTATAACTTCATTTTTGAAATTTCCTAGTAGAAATTGTTTTAGAGTCATGAGTCCCGATCTGATCATGATCATCTCTACCCATACAGTGTGAATTTCTACTAGGATTTTTAGTGCACAATCTAAAACTTAAGTTAAATCCATGATAACATCGTTTATTAATTTCATTTAATTACAATAATTATCATATTTGCAATACTTACATTACACCCAAAATTTTTTTAAAATAAAATTCATATAATAAAATTTATTTTAAAGTAAAATTTTGATTATGATTTTACTCCAAACTGACTTATGGCAAGAATACTCGTTTCACCTTGTAAAAGTACTCGATCATGTATATATCTATGATAATACTTGATCTTACTTTATTTTTTGGGTTACATAAATCCGGTTTACAAGGTGTAAAACTAATATCCTTTGAATTTTTCAATAACATTTAATTCCTGGTTCAGCTCGGAGTAAAATCTGTCGTTGGGTAGTATTTATTTTTTGTTTTTGTGTTATATCTGCTTGTGAAAAAGATTATACAATACAAAACTGAAGTATTTTGATTACTAGAAAGAACTGTGCTTTTAGAAGTAGGCGTGCATAAATCAATTAAGAGTTTTCGCGGTACTTAGTAAATATAACAACATTTTACATAATTTAGATATTCGTGAAGTGCAACAATCTAAGTGGAATTCGCCAATTTCAGTTCGTATATTTAACCTCGTTTAAGTAATACACGATTTAAAATGTAATAAGCAACTTGACCTTGTTTTTATAAAAAAAAAAGATTATACATATTTCATTATTTCGTGAGCCATTATTAGGGGGAAAAAAGCGAAAATATATTTGCTGACTATGGTCAACATTTCGAAGCTAATTGAATGAGAATAAGCATTTTAAAAAAGAGTTTTGTTTTCATGTGTTAATTGGGTCATGACTTTAATACGTTTGGATTTCATACCTGTAGGAATTGTGTGACTGTCGTATCGATGATCATCAGTGGATGACGTATAAGATGAACTACGCCATTGCGCACCGGAATGTTCGCCCTAACGATCTCCGCCAGTACGACGCCTTTCGGATGTGTTGCATCGCCCAGTATCGTGTTACTCTTGGCATACACTGAAATTGATATTTAATTTTTATATAACAGCTATATGGATTAATATATTTTAACGTACTTTTGCCATCCTTCTCCTGGAAGAAGCTTACGGTCACTTTGAGGTTATCCTCAAAGGCAGCTGAGGTTTGAGGCACCTCTATTGGAGCGGCGGCGGTAAATATGACGCTATTCAGAATAACGTGTCCATCGATAACCTTCTGGTCGACTAGGCTACTTCTGGTGGTTTGCTGTACAGAAATAGATATCAGTGAAATTAGGCTTTAGGTTATTTTGTATATATTATTTACCTTGAATCCTTCATCGACGGGTATAAGAAAAGTGTGACCACCCGGCGATTGATAAAGCAGCTCTTTACGCGTTACAGACACTTGCGAACGATAAGATCTATTTTTTGGAAACAGTAATATAAATGCACTGCAAATCAACTATTCAACGATATGTGTCTTACCTGAGACGATTATCACCGATACTAAACAAATCAGCTTGTTGCAAAAACTGAAAAGCATCCGGATTGGTTAACTCGGACTTGGATGTTGGTAGTATTGTTAGTGGCATTAACACCTCATCAATAACGTGCATAACCTAATATAATTATTGGTAATAATAGGTTATATATATTATATATTATTTTTTTTATAAAAAAACCTACTTGTTTTTTGCCTAATGCATTTGTGATTTGCAACGACAACGAGGGCAGTATCTTGGCATTATTCACAAATATATCACCATTGCTCTTTTTTGTTATATATAATGGGGGATTGCCATCCATGTCCGAGGGTATAACTTTGGTCAGCTGATCTTGCGCCATGGCAACAGTTGCTGTAGTTATTTAAGAAAAATTAATCATTATAGTAATAACATTTTGATTTGGTTAGACCTACCCATATGGTATAGAACAGATACCGGCTGATCATGATGTTTTATTAATGCCTCATTGGTGGGCACGAACAAAGTGCAGGCACGCAGAGATAAGGTAGCATTTGCAATGGGCGCGTTCTCCACCAATTTGTAAAACTATGGATATAATGAAATTATTATAATATATATAAAAAATAATTTGTATAGTGATATTGCTTGGCGTGCAGTTTTTTCAACAAATATTCAGTTGCAACTACCAAATGTAGTTTGATTTAACTGAAATTCATTTGTGGCAACCAATAGTAAGAAGCGTAACTGAATATTAGTTGAAGCAACTATAACATTGATTGGGGAAACCAACTTTTAATCATTTACATTTTTTTATTTATATTGCAACGACAAATAAATTTAAAATGAATATTTAGTTGGCTTAACAGATAGTTGTTCATATTGACTAAATGATATAACATTTTTTTAAGGACCTGTTAGTTTCTTCTGTTCGTTTTTTTCATGCCCAAAAAAATAGTTTCTTCAACAAGAGAGATTCCTACTATTCTGCAGAGTTCTTGCTATTTTGATTACATGTGTTGTATTGTTATATGCAGCCCTAGTGCTCCAACGCGTTTGCAACAACTGAATCTGTTGAATGTTGGCAGAACTAAATAAATCGGTTATCAACAAAAAAAAAAATGGTCTTCTCAACTGATTCGTTTTCTGAGTGCACTAAATATTATAAGTAAATATTATTTTGTACTTTTTCTGAAAACTGATATCCTGACCATTTCAATTTTAATATCGAATGTGAATCACACATTTAACATTTACTTGTATTTCATTCAAATCGATAATATTTTGAATTTTTACGTTAATTTAATTTTTTTGATTGTTTAGGAATTAAATCATTATTAGGTAAATTGGAAATTTGTCGATAGCTTTATTTTTTTAGGGCTTCCATTAATTTTAGTTTCTGATTTGGAAAATTTGTAATTTATTTTTTTTATTTATATATTTTTTAATTGATATTAAGTTAGTTTTTGGGAATTTTAGTTATTATTATGCAGGGATAAAACAAAACATAAAATAAAGTTAAAAACAAATTTTAAATGAAACGAAAAAAATAAATTTCCCAATACCAAAGGATAAGTTAGCGCAAACTATATCAACATATTTGAAAAAACATTAAAAATTATGTGAAATTCCGGAATTTCGTCTTAACTATTCGAAGCTGTACCAAATATTACAAACATATCAACAGCTCTGAAAAATATAGACCAAGCTATCTCGGTTCCTCCATTTGTACTGAAGGGAACTATAGGCTTTTTGTTGTTGTCGTTTTTTTTTTTTGAAATTTCTACTAAGATCCACTGCACTATTCCTTACGATCACTACGAACGCTCATGCTCAAGTCGGGATTCGAACCCGAGACCTTTAGAATGTAAGTTCAGTGCGTATACCTCAAGATTGCTGAGGCCGACTACTACATACTACACCCGAATCCAAACGTCGGAATTGAGAGGCTTTTTTACACTCGTATTTTTGTCCTTGTCTCTCGAGAGTTAAAGACGCTCTATTTTTTACGTTGACAGTTTGGGGATTCGATACCAATCGACTTGTATTATGCATAATAATAGAAATTCATTTGTGAATACGCTATAAGGTTTTTTTAAAGACTAAATGGACTAAATAAATTCTAGTGTAATAGAAATACTGAGCCGACTATTTTTAGAAAAAAAAAAAAACAAACAAAAAGATAACTATATGTACTTCAAATACAATTAGGTCAGAATTGGATCAATGGTAATAAGAAAGAGGACAATTGTTTCTGCACATTGATTCGTAATATACACGAATCGTTCGTATAAAATATTTGAAAAAATATGCCATATGTTTCGTGTATTCTAAGAATTATTCGTGCATTTTACGAAATAAAACTTTACGAACAAATATTTCGTAAAATGTTCCAGATTTTTTTTTTAATTTTTTTGAGTACACTCAGAAAAAATACTATATAAATAATATTTTTTTACATTTAAAAATAGTCAATAGGATAAATTATTATTTTAATCGGAAAAATACCATGATATTTCCATTGAGTTTATATGAAAATATTTAGTTTTTATATACTATTAAATCAATAATTGTCCCATGGACCAATTTTAATGGGATTTGAGGGAATTTTTGTCTGGGTGTGTACCTATTACATTTCGACTGCATTAGATACCTGCATGTCAAAAGGTAGAACTGAATCAGTTGATGTCTACTTTTGAACTCACCGACAAAAAATCTTATGAAAAGAACGAATATTTCGATCTATTAAAAAAAAGTTTTAATTAAGGAAACCTACAGTTTTCAAATATTTCAAAACAAAAAAAATCAGTATGAGTTACTTTAAATGGAATTTTATGACTTAAACACAAAAAGGCAACAAAGCATGTCTGAAAATGGAAATAATTCCTTTTACATTCAAACATACAATTTCACAAAAAATCCATTATAAATTATGATGACAATTAAAATCGATTTATAGACTCCTGCTGCTATATAAGATTCAAGGGTTTCATTTATTTATGTTCTTCTCTTTTTACTATTTAATAGTAAAATTTATATAATACATATACAAAAGCCAAGAAGGGATTACCTAAAACAATCTCTACTACGTATAAAGGAAACCCTAACCTTTTCAAATCAAGTTTACTAAAATTTATGTTAGACCACCGCTGTGTAGCATATTCCAAAATGATAAAAATTGTCCATTAAAAAAGGGAGATTACAAATATATCTAGAGAAATAAAATAATGTTTCGAATGTTTTTTTTTTAATGTAAACTTTTGAAAGAGAGCCGACCTCTAAAAAATTCATATAGTTACATCTATTTTAAGTGTAACCTTGATGCAATCATAAACCGGCAAAAGTCAAATTAAATAAATTAGATTAGTATAAAAAATGACTTGACTCAAAGATTTTATTATTAAACACAATAACAAAGTGCAAATGCCTAAAAATAAATTGATAACACCGTGAAACACATTTGGTTCATTAGAATTCACATCAGACGTAATAAGTCTGAGTGACTCTTTGACTTGTCCGACTCTGTTGATTGAAAGATTCAGTTGTGCTGCTCTTTTTGCAAAAGTAAATAAAAAGGTCATGGTTTAAAAAAAAAAATTTTAGATTATATTCTACGCTCAACAAATGCCATATTTAAAATACATAGTATATACTAAATGTGCGCATTTGACTGTTTCTTTTTTTGTGTTCTGTAGCATTCAAGGACACTGCAGAATTGGGTCAAATGCAATGTAGATAGGTGCATAAGACAAACAACAGAGACAAAGAAGAAGCTAACCTTTGTGCTCAAAGGACGTCAAGGACTTACCTGCGATAAATCCGGATCGTCTCGCAACTTGTCCAGTATGGTAGCGCGTGCAGGTGCGACAATGTTGCACCAGACAAGGACTGCTATTGCGCTCAGCCACCCCAGGCTATGACGACGGTTGTACCACCACATTGTGTTAGCGGCAGCAGGTAGTTTTTATGCACTATTTACTTAACGAGCTCAAAACGCAGTAGTTCCAGTTGAATGCGCCCAACTATCTGGAAATAAAAACAAAAAAAAAGGCTATTATGCGACGACGACGACGTTAAACCACCCTGGTTGCATAAGCCATAACAAAGTTGGGAACAACTGCAGTCGGTCGGATGACAGTTTGGTTGGTAGTTTTGTTGAATGAAAGGATCGTTAGGTGGATGTTAGATAAATGGTTAAAAGGACTATTGGCCTGGTCGCCTTGTGAACAAACACAACTTCCTGCCACAATAGGGTTTCGTTGCGAACACAAGGACTTGCACCACTTTCGCGACAACTGGCGTCTGTCTGTCGGACGTTATGTCATGACGGTGCATGCAAGCGTCCCCTTATAGCAGTGTGTGTGCTATAAGTGCTAAATATAGACAGTATGCTATAGCCGCAAAAAGAGGGCGAACTGAATCACGGAGGCAGGAACTCAGGCTATTTAGAGGCGAGCACTAACTAAGTGACTGTCTAGAACAAAGCCTTATATAACGCGTATTATTTTGCAACATGCAATCGATTTTCAGTTATGAGTTTAATCGATACTATTGCGAAAATCTGCTACTTATAGCTTTTTTTTCTTCTTTTATTTCATTTATTTATTTTTGTTCTTTTGAGACGCTTAGCACACTGTACACGGTTATAATATTTAGTTTTGAGCTATTCTTAGTCACTGTGCTTTAATTAAAGTAACACAAAAAAAATACTGACTTTTTTTTTAGTATGTAATAAGTCTCACGCCCTCTTAAAAGTTAACGTTCACTTTTTAGCACCGCAGAACCAGAGCAGAGGCAGAGCAACAACACGACGGCGAGGCAGGTCGAAAACAACTGAAAAGACGACTCGCAGCAAACGAGTAGAGTTGTATCTCAAGAATGCAGATGCGGTACACAGCACAGAGACCTAACCAGAGACCAGACAGACCATAGACCAGAAACGTAAGCAGCAGCCGCTCTTCTTCGCTGTTAAAGTCGAGCTCGCTCGTTCGCTCTCTCTCTTTCACTCATTCTCTGAAACTTGGCGCAATGCAGTTTTAGTAACGTATTTTGTTGGGGGTTAAAATGTTACCTTTCTTTATCAAGGTAAAAAAACAAAAACACACAACTCATGTTAAATGTACTTAAAACGTGGCTCAAACCAAAATTTTCAAAACAAGCGTCACTTACACTCTTGTCGCTATACTGAGACTCAATGACTCATCCACCATTTAAACAACCAACCATCCATCCAGCTAAAAGTTTTAAAAACATGGCCACTGCAATTAACGACACGAATGAGCTCTGAGCTCCTCTACTGCACTACGCTATATGTTCGCATTCTTGAATTCAATTATTATTTCCTCTCGCACGAGAGGTCAAATTGATGAGCCCAGTTCACTTGCTCCGTCTTAATATTCTTCACTTGAGTTTGTCTCGCATCTCAGCGGATTATGACGTACGTTGATTATATTTCACTGTCATTGTCTATTTGATATAATTCTATTATTGTTTGTCACATCTTCGTACAGTTGCTGTTAATTGAGAATTTGTCTAAGCATTTCGAAAATGATCTCTTTTCGTTATTTAGATCTCATTTTTGTTGGTCTCGTGCGAAAGAGCTACTAAATGAGGGTGTGGTTGAAGACGCAATACGTTCTCATCAAATATATTCTAAAAATTTCAAAAATACAATGAGTTTCAAACAAAGTTCAAACTTATTATTTTCAAAATACGAAAAATATTGGCATACAAATCGTTCCATTTTTGTATTTGATTCGACGGTTAATTTTTAACGATCCATTAACGGTATTATTCAGGGAATACAACATATGAGATAGGTAAGGAAAGATTCGTAGTAGTGATGGGCGCGTGCTTCTTTCGTGTCACGCCCGCAAATCTGAGTTTAAGCGTGAAAATATACGTGCGTGCTAGTTGTTGTCGTGCCTGTGCCTCCAAAATCAGGCACGATCTTTGTGTAGTTTCTACACCAATTTAAAGAAAAACATTTCTTCAGAAAATAAAAATTTCGTCGTATTTTCTTAAAAATGTGTTGTTTTAGTTTTAATCATGGATTTAAGAGAAGAAAAGATTATTAAACTTAATTTTTGAATTATTTATTATAGGGACTAAAACCATTTAAAATATCGGTTCCGGTTCCAAGATTTTTAAAATTGTGGTTCCGATTCCAGCCTAAAAATTAAATGGTTTTCGATTCCGGTTCGATACATTTTTATACCCTACACTAAGAGTGAAAGGGTATATTCAGTTTGGTACGCCGTTTGTAACACCCATAAGCATGACCTCCTCAGCATGACCTCCTGAGTCGATTTAGCGATGTCCGCCTGTCCGTCTGTCTGTATGTCTGTATGTCTGTATGTCTGTATGTCTGTATGTCTGTATGTCTGTATGTCTGTATGTCTGTATGTCTGTATGTCTGTATGTCTGTATGTCTGTATGTCTGTATGTCTGTATGTCTGTATGTCTGTATGTCTGTATGTCTGTATGTCTGTATGTCTGTATGTCTGTATGTCTGTATGTCTGTATGTCTGTATGTCTGTCTGTCTGTCTGTCTGTCTGTCTGTCTGTCTGTCTGTCTGTCTGTCTGTCTGTCCCTCTGTCTGTATGTTCAAATCACGATTACAGAAAAAATAGAAGAGCTAGATCAATGAAACTTTAGATTTAGATTTCCTTTATATCTAAGCTGTCTGAACAAGAAAATTGGCATGATCGGTCTATTGTGACCTGAGAACCGACCACTTATGTTCAAATACCTCATATAAAATGTACATATAAAGATCAATTATACTGTATACGTGCTTAGGAAAACTGTTTTTGGTCAAATATATATTGACTCATGCTCAAATACATGAAAATAATGGTTTCCGGCGAAACGACTTGTGGTTCCAAAAAATCGAAATTCGGTACATCTACCCATTTGTAAATATGGGTATTAAATGAATGGACATTCTTCAGCGATTGAGTTTGTAGTTATTTTCAGGATTCGTATACCCTGGTGACCTATATACCACTTTTAATGGTAACCGCACATATGTGTAGGGTATTTATAGTCGGCTTAGACCGACTATAATTTTGATAATCCTAACTATCATACTAACACCTACTTTAAAATTTCGCATGTGATCTAACCTTCCCAACTGGTTTAATAACGGTTTCGATTCCGGTTCTTTGCGTTCCTTGACAGGGACTATAGTATCTGTTCCGATTCTGGTTCCAAGATTTTTAAAATAGCGGTTCCGATTCCTACCATAAAAAAATTTATGGGTTCCCATACCAATTCCGACTTCACACATTTTTAGTAACAATTCCGGTTCCAAAAATCTAAACGGTTCCGGTATTATTTTTCACGTTTCGCCTGCTTTTTTCGTGATTTGTTCGTGTATTCCGTGTTCTTCGTGTCTTTTTAAATCTCATGCTTTGTCGTGCTTCTCGTGCGTGCTTGTAAATCTATTGAAGTGTCCGTACCTATCTCTAGTCCGTAGGTTGTACATAGTTTCGTATTTTGTCTGAAAAATTGTTGATATAAAGTGGATTTTAATATACCATTGTGAAGTCTATTCAATGGACTATCTTGTATAGAAGAAACATTTATGATTACATAAAAATATAAACAAAAATATATCCTACTTTCTGAAAAAATAAAAAAGTTGGTCCGTAGATTGGTCCATCGCAAAAAAATGTTTATAACCTTTCAAAAAATGTCACACTTTTTTTCTGCATAAAAATATAATAGAAAATGTCCTTACATTATTAAAAGTTATTCAAGAGAAACATTGTAATGCATTTAACTTTGATTTTATTGTGTAAATTGACCACCTAATCAACATTGCTCGTTGTCTGGATGAGTTATAAGCAACAGGTTATACAACATAAAAGTTTTGCGAAAAGTTGGAGTGCAATTTTACCTGAGTTACATCATTAAAACTTTAAGGTCGCCAATGTAAAAAACCAACAAAGTAGCTGTGGCCCAATCAAAGGCCCTTTTCCCTACACAAATGTTCGAAACAGCTCCATCGAACACGCCCATTATACCAGCATAGGTATAAGGTAATCTAAGTTTTAAAATTCGTTGATCTTGTACTTCTAGTTTAACAGTAATTTATTATTTCAACAGACGGGGAGACGTAAGTCTGACGAACATCAATAAATAGACTCAAGAGTGACACATCTAGAAAATATATTCTTTTTCCATACCGGCTATGTCATTGCACAATGGGATAACATAAATAAATAACATGTTATAGTGATACATTACATCAATGCTGATATGATGTATAAGATATTGGTCGTAATTTGTCAAATATAGCGATAGGTCAACTCTTAAGATCACTTCCTTTGCAAAAAATCTAAATATGCAGTACTAAAAAATTCAATTTGATATTTTCTCCAACTAGATTAATGTTTTAGTTCAATGTACAAAGTCTCCTTTTGAGCACAACAAACAGATGACTGGATAAGGAAGAAAATTCAAACATTTGTACCTACCCGGAAAGACACTAAAATTTATATCGTTTTACATTTTAATCTCACTCGTTGATTATAAAATTATAAATCAAGAATAATATTTTTCAAATCTTTAATTTCGAACGACAATAAATAACTATTTAATTCATATTTATTGAACTTGAAATAAATTCGATAATAAACTTGAACTTTAAATAAATTCGACGGAACCCTATTCAAAATTTGTGTAGTTTATAAACATGTTTATGAATATTTAGTCATAACTTTGGTCAGATTCAGCCGGTTTATGTATTTTTTTAGTTGGAATACCAAAGAAATCAGAAAGACAACTCAAGTCTGTCAAAAAACTAAGTTCAAAATATTTGGAAATATTTGGAAATATTTGAGGTCTTGATTTCAATCTTCAAGTAAGCTTTAGGTAATATCAAAATTTTGAGTATTACCCATCTCTTTAGGCAATGTTAGAATTTGAGATCTTTATTTGAATCTTCAAGTAAGCTTTAGGCAATATCAAAATTTTGAGTATTTGAGGTCTTGACTAGAGACTTGAGCAGTGTAATTGAAGTAGTAATTAAGTAGAGTAATTTATTGCACCAAATCAAAAATTAAATTTTGTCGTGCAGTGTAATTGGTTATTAAAAATGTATATTTGCTTAATTAAATCCAAATGTAAAAACAAAATTACTTCTGCGTTATTATTAAATTTTTAATGACTCAAACATGGCCAACAGGATTCAGAGAGTATTTTACAGAGTGTCCTTAATATGTACGTGAATTGTTTTCATGTACTCTCTTTCGGTCTATCTCAATTTCTGAAATAGTAATGTCAAACTGTACATGGTAACATATTGTAAGCTGGCTCTCTCTCCCTATGTTAGCAATGACGTCACTACGCTATTAACTATTGCCAATAATTTAAGGGGTGAAGAAAAATGCACAAGGACTGCATATACATAAAATAAAATGCAATAATACAATACAACACAATTTGGTAGTAATACAGAATGTCAAGGAAAACGTTGCAATGGAAATGTTAGAAGACTTGGCATAGCACAAAAATTGAAGCAAATGCTTCGAATTATCAAAATGTTCCTCATTTTTCATCAATTTGTCGAAAATATTATATTTGAAATTGATAGGTATTATTACTGACCATTTATTTATGAAACAAAGTCAAAGATTCGCTCATAAAATGTAGGCTTGTTTAAAAGAAAATATTACCCAATATGTAGTATATGTAAAGATTAATAAAAAAAATGTTATACATCGTCGTAGTAGAACTAAAAGTAACCAAATACATTTTTTATGAAAAACTTAATTTTCGAATTTGTTGTTTAATATTATAAAAAGTAAATGATGCATTTTTAAAGTTGAAAAATCAATTAATAGATTTACATTTCCTTATAAAGTTGTAAAAAATTTGAGATCATCAATTAAAAATTGTCAGATTTATAAAGATGTTTGTAATTAAATATTTGGCTTTTTTTAAATGTTTTTGGTGACTTTTCATTCTACAACGACGACATATTCTTTTATTATACATATTCTGAATCATATTAGGATTTAACTAAGTATTAAAAATAGATTCTTTGAAAATATTGAGACACTGAATTACTTTGCTCCATACGCCATTTTTGGATTCATTCGATTTACATATCATATTTATTATTTCGTAGTCCCTTTTAAGTTTACTCAATTCCGATTCAATGGTGTTTGGAGCACTTTAATACACTGGTGTAGTTATAGATGGCAACGCCGTACGCGCCATGTCCTCAGGCTGCATGTCCTCGTTGGCCTTTTCGATAAAGGTTAGAAGAGAGTCGCTAGTCGAGTGGTACATGTTTCAATGCTCTGGAAACTTGATAGTATTTGCGTTTCCAAAGTTCCAATGGTGTTCAACTTGAAGTTGGAAAAGCTTTTGAATGAATCTATTGAATTGCACTCCAAGTTGTAAGCCTGCGCTCTACGCAGCACCACACGCACAACTTTGACAGTTGGCACAGGGTACCGAATGTTTGGAGGCACAAGGTTCTTTAAGAGAAAATAATTAATTTTTTTGAACCAAATGCAAAATTAAATAATGTTTTATTTAAAATATAGATCAGTTTTTCATTTAAATATTAATGTTTAAACTATGTTTAATAATTATTTATAATATGCACATTTTAAACAATCCGCAAGTGTCGTAGGTCGTATGCGCCATCATAGTCTTTAAGGACATGCCTTTGCTATATCCTCCACCGTGTAATATATACAACATCTGAATCTGAACATGATGCGAATGAAAGCTCCCATTGAATGCAGCCAATTTTGTGAGCTTTTTGGCTTTCATGGGAACGTTGCTAAAGGAATAGAATTCAGTTCAGTTTTGTCGCGAAAGTAGTTCAGATCGATAATAATTGAAGGCAGTATCCCATGCATTATAACATCTATAAAATATCTATACATATATTAGAAAATTCATTATATTAACAAAAAAAAAGCAGAAAAGTGCAAAATTCATTGAATAAAAATAGAAAAAGTGTTCAAAAATTATAAAAGCAGTAAGTGTTGTGAAGTGGAAAAGTGTAAAAACTGTGAAAAGTGTATGAAAATGAATTTTCAAGAAATTTTCACACTTAGTGCTTTGAAAAATATTAACTGTATTTGAAAGTTATAGGGGCGTCCGTCTAATGTTAAACGAAAATTTGTTCATTTGTTTTTAGTAGCTAAATAATGTTTAGTTGTAATTGAAAAGAAATATATTTTATTTTATAAGTACATTTTTCACATTTTTAGTATGTACATGTACGTGGTGGAAACCTTTATGTAAATTTCGTCATTGGCGTGTGCAAGGGAATGTCGAAAGCTCTGGCGAAGTTTTTTGAAGTTCGGTAGTTGTGCAAGTCTGCGTGTGAAATGCACAAGTTGCGTGTTTTAGTATAAAAAATATATTAATATTTTAAAAGTAATTTTTTCAAATGCCATAAAATTTTCCATTAGACATTTTGCGCTATAAATAGCATTAGCTTAAAATTAATGGGCCTCCTCCCCCCCCATATACTTCAAATACACTAATACATGCAGACTCCCGAAAAGCTCCTTGAACTGACACACACACACACAGACACACAGGACCGTCGCAACTTTGGAAAAATGTCAAAAGAAGAACATGCACCAGCGTATAGTATATAATTGCCTATGAACTATAAAGCATAAATAAAAGAAAATTAAATACTACATACTGCAGTAAGTGCTTTTTGATTTCTGAGAAGTGATTTGCATGCGTGGCTGTGTATGCGACAGGGTGTGCTGAAGTGCACAACACACACACACACCGCCTTCGGAACGGGCCTCCCACTCAGCATGCAGCTCCTGCGGGCGACATGTAAACATATCAGCGACCTCAAGATGCCCGTAGTTCATTAGTGAAGCACTCAATCTCGTCTCGTACAACGACCAAGTTACCAACCAACCAAGTAATCAACGTTACTTTGTACCGACCGCTCCAGCCATGACTTTAAAGAAATCCCTCAAGTCTTATTCAACGAATAAAAAGCGTTACAGATATCGAGAGGCGTCACACAACAGCTCCCAACAACACAATACATCATACAAAAAATGGTCGCGGTTCCTAGAGTCAACTATGATGCAGCTAATGGTGCTGCTCGCGTTGTTGAGCCTATGCAATGCTTTTCAACTGGACGGTTCGCAGAGCTCATTCGCACAATTTCGCAAATGGTACACAGGGCTTAACGGCTCCCTGGAGCTGGAGTTCAAAACGGAGCAGCCGAACGGTTTGGTGCTGTACACAGACGATGGCGGCACCTATGATTTCTTCGAATTGAAACTGGTCGAAGGTGCACTGAGACTGCGTTACAATCTTGGTGGTGGTGCACAGATAATAACAGTGGGTCGAGAACTGCACGATGGTCACTGGCATAAAGTACAGGTGAATTTTATTTTATAATTTATTATATTTTATTTTTATAATTTGTTTTTCACTAAATAATTTGTTAAAAACATGTTAGGTTTTGCGAAATGACGAACAAACGTCACTGGTTGTCGATGGCGTTTCACAGAGTCGCACAACCAAAGGAAAAGAGTTTCAATTCGGAAAATTTGCTACAAATTCTGAAATATATGTCGGTGGTATGCCCAATTGGTAAGTGATATTAAATAATAATGTTAATGGTATAGTCTGAGATATTACCGTTAATATCTAGGGAAAATGAGTACTAACCTTCACCGAGATATTTCGACTTCCAATAATTTTTCACTGAGATAATTTTACACTGAGAAAATCGTTCGAATGTTTAATATAATAATTAATGAAATTAACGATCGTGAAAATTTTAAATTGTATGGCACCCTCAGACAAAATTGTTGGCAGAGTCGAGGTAGTTTAAAAACACTTTTTTGACATATTTCAAACAGACAAATGAGTAATTTGTATCACAATTTGTCTGTTTTCTGCCCCTTCTCCAAATATGCATTGAATCTGCCATTAAAATTACACAACATTTTTCAACCTGCTATACACTTTCTAAAACATTCCATCTTTCTGTGTGTTTGCCGGAAATATGCCTAAAATATACCTGAAAATTGACATACATTTTGGCTCGTACATTCTTTATTTTTTTGGAAAAGAATTCCCCTTACAAAATTTTGGGAGGGATCGAAGCAGTTTTGAGACATTTTTTCTACATATTTCAAACAGACAAAGGCGGAGTTTGTATCAAAATTTCTCTATTTTCTGCCCGTTCTCAAAGTATGCCTTGAATCTGCCATTAAAATTCCATAAAATTGTACAATCTGCCATACAAATATACCAAAATATTCCAGTTATCTGTTTGTTTGCTCGAAATATGCCGCAAATATTGTTTTATGTTGTCTTGACGAAAATTGTTTTGGGAAACCATTATCATGCTACGAAATATTCGGGAAATATTTTATAAAATTCATTAAATAATTCTTGTCTTTTGTTCAGACATAATTTTAGGTAGAGTCAAGGCAGTTTAGAAACAACATTTTTTCGACATATTTCAAACAGATAAAGACGGAGTATATATATCAAAAACTGCATCTGTCAATACAATTTCAAAAAATTCGACAACCTGCTATCCACTTTCCAAAATATTCCATTTATCTGTGTGTATGCCTTATATTTTTAAAAAATTACAGAAATTTGATCTCGGATTTTGTTGAAATACTTCAAACAGACTAAAGCATGGTTTGTTTCAAAAGCAGTCTGTTTGCTGCCTGTTCCCTAAATATGCCCTGATTCTGCCTGAAAAATTCCATAACATTTGATAAACTGCCATACGCTTCGCAGAAACTTCAATTTTTTGTCTGTTTTTCGGAAATATTCTAGAAAAATGCCAGAAATTCAGGATATATAGAAAAGTAGAATTGTCTCGAAAAAAATTGAGTTGAGAAACAATTATCACACGAAGAAATATGCGGCAAAGAATTATCGGGCAGAAAATATAAGCCTGAAAAATTCATAAATTTTCAAAAATTACTTTAAAAATGTATAAAATCAGAATTTTTTATATCGTTTAATTTTTGGTTTTTGTGTAATTTACCACTATGTTTGATGTAATTTATGAGATTTTATTTCAACTCAATATAATTCACAAATAAAAATTGCACAAATATTGAGTTGGACTCAGTTTAAAAATATTCTCAATGATAATTTACATATTAAATAAGCATAATTTAATTATATTCAAAAATTGGTCAAGTAGTTTTTTGGTCAATCAGATTTTTATATTTGTATTCCTTCATGAACCAAAGAATTTTTATTGACTGCATTTTAAAACACTGAATTTTTAATGAATGCACACGAATTGCATACAAAATGATGAACAAAATACTTGTTTTACAGGTACAGCACCAAACTGGCGCTGTTGGCATTACCAAGTGTCATATTTGAACCCAGATTTCGAGGTGCCATTCGAAACTTGGTTTATGCCGATCAGCCAGGTGGTGGAAGTAGAAGACAAGAAATGAAACAACCGCGTGACATGAAGGTATAGTTTTTTTTTTGAAAAATTTTAACATGCATTTTTTAATAAACCTTCTTTAAATCTTTAAGTGCGGTTCAGAACCTTGTGATCATGGACAGCTACCCAGGGAGAAAGTACCTAGGGTATGTATACGAATTTTGTATATAGTATAATTTTTAGTATTATTAATTTGAATTTCATTTCAAAGGGTTTACGTGGCGCCAATACCACTGATGCTTGCGAACGACACGATCCCTGTCAACATGGTGGCATTTGTATATCTACTGATTCGGGGCCCATTTGTGAATGTCGAAATCTCGAATATGATGGGCAGTACTGTGAAAAGGGTAATTAGAGTTCTAAAGAATTTAAGTTTATAAGTGTATTCAATTTTTGGTATTTATAGAACGAGCCCCATCTGAGGCTACATTTCGCGGTACACAGTTTCTTTCCTACGATCTGGGGCAGACGGGTGCCGAGCCCATTGTCAGCGCACAGGATGCCATCACGTTGTACTTTCGAACACGTCAACCGAATGGACTTTTATTTTATACAGGCAAGAAAATATTCTGTACTGTAATTGAGCCCCATTCTATTATGTATTAATTAGTAGTTTTAATTATGTTTATAGTGGCTGCATTTTAAAATAGAAATTAATATAAATTTTTGCAGGTCATGGAACGGACTATTTAAATCTGGCTCTCAGAGATGGCGGCGTATCGTTAACTATGGGTTTAGCCAATGGTAAGCAGGAAATGCATATAAAACCCTCGAAAGTGCGTTTTGATGATCATCAATGGCATAAGGTTACGGTGCATCGTAGAATACAAGAGGTACGTAGTTTATGAGAACCTTTTAAATTAATTAATCTAAATTTTATTTCTTTAAAGATATCTTCAATAACCAGTTTCTGTCGGGTAAGTTTTAAAATTCATAGAAATGCTTAATTTAAAGTTTTATATTTTGTTTTTTTTTTTTTTAATAGTTGGTCACTGTGGTTGATGACGTCTATACGGATCATTCGCATATAGCCGGCAAATTTACAATGTTGTCCTCCTCAAGGGTTTATGTTGGAGGTGCTGTTAATCCAAGGGCACTTTTAGGTGCTCGCGTGCATAATAACTTTGTAGGCTGTTTGAGAAAGGTTTGTTTTTCTTCAATTAAACAATTTTGAACAATATTATTAACATTATTATTAAATAGGTTGAATTTTCTGCGGATACTTTGCTCTTGAATCTTATTGACTTGGCTAAAACAGGCTCTAAACTGATACAAATATCTGGCAATGTCGAATATCAGTGTCCGATTGGCGATCCACAAGATCCAGTAACATTTACCACCAGAGAATCGCACTTGGTAACTTTAAGTTATTTTTTTATAGATAATTTAATAATTATATCTATATCATAGGTGCTGCCACCTTGGGAGACGGGCAAACAAAGTTCTATTTCTTTCAAATTTCGCACAAAAGAGCCCAATGGCTTGATTGTGCTCTCAACGGGCTCCAAACTACCGAAATCAAAAAATGTAAGTAAGACGACAAATCCAAAAGCGATAAAAGTTAATTCATTACATATTATATTCATAGGCTGCCCTATTTGCAATTGAGCTCTTGAATGGGCACATTTACGTGCACCTCGATCTGGGCTCGGGAGCTGCAAAAGTGCGTGCCTCACGCAGGCGCGTCGATGATGGTGATTGGCACGATTTGATACTGCGACGCAATGGACGCGATGCCAAAGTGAGTGTCGACAGTGTATGGAATGATTTTCGTACACCGGGCGATGCGACGGTGCTTGAGCTGGATGGGCACATGTACGTGGGCGGTACTGGACCATTGTACAATAGTAATGCCTGGCCTGCGTCTATATGGACCGCAACTTTGCGTCAAGGATTCGTCGGCTGTTTACGCGATCTAGTGCTGACGGGCAAAGCTATTGATATCGCCGCATTTGCTAGACTACAGGATTCAGGTACGTATATAGCAAAAATATTATGTCGTGCTTAATAAAAGTTTTTTTCTTTTAATTATTTCTAGCTTCTGTTAAACCTTCGTGTCACGTTCAAAGCAATGTCTGCACTGGCAACCCCTGCCTGAATGGTGGCATTTGCACCGAAGGCTGGAATCGACCGATTTGTGACTGCACCGCTACACTGTATACGGGACCGACGTGTGGTCGTGAACTGGCCACATTGGCCTTCAATGGCAGCCAACACATGACCGTGTGGCTGGGCAACGGACAGGGCACCAAGACGCAAACGGAGGAATTGATATTGCGTTTTAAGACCTCGCGGCCAGTGGGGTTACTTTTGTTAACCAGCGCTGAATCGAATTCGCCCGATCGTCTGGAAATTGCTCTGGTGGCGGGACGAATACGTGCTAGTGTCCGGCTCAGCGATCGCGAAAAGGTAAGTGGATCGTATATCAATTTGGTGATGCACATGAGAAAATATTGAGAACTCGATTAAAATGGAATCAGTCTCTATAATCAAAAATTTTAAATCTCATAATTTTCATTAGATTTTAATTATACAATTTGGGGTGATGCACATGAGAAAATATTGAGAACTCGATTAAAATGGAATCAGTCTCTATAATCAAAAATTTTAAATCTCATAATTTTCATTAGATTTTGATTATACAATTTGGGGTGATTCAAAATTTCGCCTTGGTAAAATGAGATACAAACTTATCGTTCAATTTTGACACTAACTAATATCAGCAAAAGTTTAAATTTTGGAACATGTTTTTTTTTTAAATGGAGCGTCCTAGAGACAATCCAAAATCCGTATATTTAGAGAGTCCAAAATTTGCGCAATTTACAGAGATTTCAAATTAGATTTAGTAGGGTTAAATCATTCAATTAGGTTTAACGGTTCAGAGATTTCGGGAATTTCTCATAACTCGTAAAGTGCCCAAAGTCCACCCTTTTTAATGGAGCGTCCTAGAGAGTCCATAGTACGGATATTTAGAGAGTTCAAAATTGGCGAATTTTACAGAGACTTCTAATTATATTTTGTAGGGTTAAATCATTTAATTAAGTTTACCGGTTTCGAAGATTTCGGGAATTGTTCATAACTCATAAAGGGTCCAAAGTCCAACCTAATAAAATGAAAATCATTTAATTAGGTAGAACGATTTCAATTTAATTCCAGATTCGAGATAAGATCCAATATTTCAAAATCGAGTTCAAAAAAATATATTCTTGCGCATCACCACTACACAGAGTTATTATAATTATTTTTTGATATTTTTTTAGAATTTACTCGCTGGCCAATCGGTTTTAAACGATAACAATTGGCACACAATTCGCTTCTCGCGCCGAGCTTCGAATTTAAGGCTTCAAGTTGACGGGGCTCCCCCTGTCAGGGGTATGTTATGTATGTATCACCAGCACTTATAATTGCCCTAATACGTGTCGTGCCGTGTCGTTTTTAAATTTGATAAAACAAAACAAACAACAAAAACAAAAAATTAAATATAAAACAAATATATTTTGCAACGTTTGCCAACCCGTTAACATTTTTATCTAATATAATTTTCGTACCAACGACCCATTTGTAAATATATAGGGAAAACGTACTTATACAGTACTTATACAATATCTATACAGTACTTAAACAGTGCTTATACAGTAGTTATACAGTAATAACTGCGTTATAAAACTTCAAACGTTGACTGCGAATTCCAATTGTTGATATTCATAATAATCATATATAATATATTTATAAAAAGAGATTATCTGAACTACCATTAGCAGCATAATCATTACTATTTATGTGTTTAAAATGTTTTTTTAACAAAATTTAAGTACTCGTACAACTTGTAATTGCCTAATATTTTCCAGCATAAGCTCATTTACTCAGCTTTTCGTAACTTATTATAAGAACATTATTATTTTTTTGGTATTTCTGGTTCATGTTTGCATAAAATGGGTAACTCAATTGATAGAGCATTGAATCGTAAACACGTTACAAAATTCTCATGCATATTCCATACTCAGTTTGGTTATGTCTTCCGAATTCATGAACATACTACATATGTCAGTCAGTATTCCGATTTTGATTTTATTTCGTTTTTATTTAGAATTTGTAATTTTTGAAATCTAAATGTCGTGTTTTTCCTTTCTTATTAAGCGATCTTTTCCAGACAACTAATAATTTGAACGGATTGTAAATATCCATGTATATAAAGTGAACAGACTTAACGATATGCGGTGCAAAAAAATTAATTCTAATATAAATTTAAGACTCTAAAACCAGTATTAAAGTCGAAGATTTATTTTGAAAAATTATGTTTTAATCTAATTATTTTAAATATATTTTAATTATTCTTGTAAAAATTCGAAAATATTTAACTCATAAATGCCAAAATTAAATTGGTACATAGGAAAATAATAAGAGTTTTGTAATAAATATTTCGAAGTTCTTTGTTCAACAAAATTCCTATACAAAAAAAACATACATTTAATCGATATTCCCCTCTTATTTTGTCATACCGAAATGTCATTAAATTTTAACTTGAAAATACTAAAGCGTTGACCTAGTAGTTAGTTTAAAACTATACAAAATTAATATTTAAATTTTCCATTAATAACTGATTCACGGTTACGCGCAGTGAAACCTTATAATTCATGTTTTCAAACTTCCAAATCCTTTCAAAAAGGTTTTGAATAATAACTAAAGCAGAAAATAACAAAAATCGACACGTAAGATCGGAGAACATTTGTTTGCCAACTTATTTAAGACTTAAACTTGAATTTAAGTCAAATAAGTGCGAAGAAATGTTGCTAGTGTCAGGGCTGTATTTTGCACCATTTTCATAATAATTAGACTTTTTTCAGTTTTTTTCTTGCATAGCAAAATTTATTATTTTCGTAACCAACGTAGTTGAAATAAATATATATATATAAAGTATAAAATTAGTGAAATTATTTTGCATGCTAAGCGACTGCATGTTAAACCGGGCTTAACATTTATTGCTTAACTCTTAACCACGGCATGAGGCATGCACTTTAGCCCCGGTGGGTTCCAGAATGATACTCCTCAAAGAAATCAAATAAACAAAACACTTAACATAAAGTTGTCATAATCGAAAAATCGATTATTCGAATTCGATTCCATTGCCATCAAAGATAAATATAATCGTCTGCATTGATATCATATATTTTCACTTATACAACTTTTAAACAGACACTATTTGTATTATATTTTATGATAATACTTGTGAAACATTTAAATCATTTCGTTTCTTCCATAAAAAATAACAATTATATTTAAAAAAACATAACCTCGACTTATTGCATTTTCCATGCTGTTTTTGAAGTCTACATTCAAGCTTTTGCCGAACTATTTGATATATACACCGACAAAAACACTGTATTAAAAAGAAAGTAAACGGTCTCTAAAAAAAATCTTATGTATTTGATTTACGTTTAAAAGCAAATGTATTTTTTTACTACATTGATGAAGTTGTTTTTGTATGGAAAAATACTACATAATTTAACTGCATTTCTATACAAAATTTTACTACTTACAATTCTATTGAAAATAAATCAATTTTTTTATTTATACGTCCTCATAAATGTAGATACATCTGAATTTGTTTGCACTACATGAAAAGAAATGTTAAAAACTACATATGTACAAATAAATTTACTACATTATGTATTCATTTAAATGTCATAAAATCTGTAAATTTTTGACAAAGACATTTTTGAAAAACAAATTCCAAAAAGATTATTATAAATATTTTTTCAACAGTATAGCAAATATATTTTTTTCTGCTGATATATGCTGACAATACTACTGGCAATACTAAGGCATCAGAAACATTGTTACTCTTCACTTGCGCTAGCAGACAATTATTTGTCTTCTATTCCACCTTCGCTGCTTTTCGAAAAGAAGCATGGATTTTCTTTATTTTCTTTTGTACAAGATAAATACTACTTTTCTGCATAAGGTAGAAAACGCATTTTTAATACATTGTGTAGTAAAATTAAATCAAATACATACAGAATTAAAACATTGTATAGTAAAATGAAGTCAATACTTCCAAAACTAAAAGATTTAGTAGAACCAGATTTTTAACAAAACAATTACATGTATGTAGTAAATTTTACTACATTTATTTTCTCGGTGTATACTATCATTATTTCAAGCACCACCACAAATCACAGCGCAAAAAATCAATTTTATATTAATACACGTTTTAAATGTACCTAATTGCATTGAGAGTTAATTTCTTGTCCACGGAAAAACTCAGCCTGTATCATTTACTTTCTTAAACATCATTACCACATTCATGATACATACTAATTTAATGCATTAATAATAAAAATAATGTACAATTCAGTGGTATTTGCATTTTCTCATAACTCATAAATGTAAAATTAATTAAAATGATTCTATTCAAAATGAGTCCTACTTAAAATGGTCCATTTGATTTTAATGCAATTTTGCCCCATATTTTTTTAACATCTTGCAACAAACATAATTTCTCTATCTTTCAAAGACTTTATCTTGCCTGATTCTTCATATATCTACTACAAATATATATAGCTAATATGTGTACTACTAACTTACTTAACTTACTTACTACATAATACTACTATAATCAATTCGGATATATAATAACTCACCTTTGTAACGTATAATAACAACCAGCCACTATAAGAACGGTTCTCACACAATCTGCATTTAGCTTGACTAACTAACTAAATAACTTACTAACTAACCAACCATAGCTGGCAATGAGGCCTTTCTGAGTTTATACATTGCATGTTTATTTAACAGCCGAGACAATACTGGGCCGCCATAGCACCATGGAGATACGCTCCATACATATGGGCGGCCTATTTCACGCAGAGGAGGAAATACAAATGACTTCAACGATGCCCAATTTTATTGGGCAAATACAGGAGTTTATATTTAATGGGCATAGGTAATGCGTAGCACACTAAATACTTGATATATCCATGAAGTGGTTATTCAAAATTCTTTTTTTTTTGTATTGTATGATCTGCAGATATATTGACATTGTGCGTAATCTGGGACCGGAACTTTCAGCTCTACCCAGTGCTACGTTCAAACTTACCGCACGCTTTGTCAATTCACCACCAGGAAACCCTTATCATGCGGCAACCTTTCGTTCCAAGCACTCCTATGTTGGCTTACCCATGCTTAAGGCATATTCAAGTATTTCCATTGATTTTCGTTTTAAAACTGTGGAAGCCAATGGCCTGCTCTTGTATAACGGCGGTCGTCGCAATGATTTTGTGGCAGTGGAACTCGTCAATGGTCACATTCACTACACCTTCGATTTGGGCGATGGTCCCATTACGATGCGTGATAAGTCGCGTATTCATATGAATGACAATCGATGGCACCATGTCAGCATTAGACGTCCTGGTCCAAAAACGCACACTCTAGCGGTAGATGACTCCTTTGAGATCATCACCTTGGTAGGCAATAGCATGCATCTGGAATTGTCGGGTATTCTGTATATTGGCGGCGTCTTCAAGGATATGTACGCAAAACTGCAGGCTTCGATATCGTCTCGATCTGGTTTTGAGGGCTGTTTGGCTTCGCTGGATTTGGGCGACAGCTCACCATCGTTGACCAGTGATGCCGTAGTTCCCAGTTCGCTGGTCGTTACGGGCTGTGAAGGTCCAACGAAATGCAGTCAAAATGCATGCGCTAACCGAGGAGTTTGTGTACAGCAATGGAATGCGTATGCCTGCGAATGCGATCTGACCTCGTACACTGGGCCTACATGCTATGATGGTGAGTAATGGTTGTGGTCAATTCGGAAATGATATTGTCCGTCGGGGTTGTCGAAATAGAGTTATTGTGTTTTAGATTTTGCAATTATTATATGAAATAAAATAACTGAGCTCTATAAAATAAGTCCCCAGGAAATAAAGCTTCGAACTAAAAATCGAAATAATTCCCCAAAGTTGGGGGTTTTATTTCATAATGATATAAAGCCCCATTTTTGAAAATGAAAAAAGCCCGTTGAAATGAAATGAAACCTGAAATATGAATGAAATAACAGGGGATTTTATTTCCAGGAACCTTATTTCATAGAGCCGATTAACTGTTATTTCGTAGAGAGGTGATTGCATAAAGAGATTATCTACTCGATAACTCTACGTGCAGAGTATGCGAAAATAAATTTTTTGACACTATCATTTTATGTGGTTTCTATATCTTATACAAACAGAGTCAATATCATATGAGTTCGGCAATAACAAGGGCATTATACAGTATACATTCCCATCGAATTTACAAGCCGACACCGAAGAGGACAACATAGCTCTTGGCTTTATAACGACCAAATCAGATGCGGTGCTGCTGCGCGTAGAGAGTTCCACAACACAAGACTACATGGAACTGGAAATTGTCGAGGGCAACATATTTATGGTATACAATATAGGAACACGAGATCTGCCATTGGGTGAAATCGGCACCAAGGTCAATGATAATACCTATCATGTAGTGCGATTCAGTCGTATAGGTGGTAATGCAAGTCTACAACTGGATGACTATAATGTGCAGGCACTTAATCCGCAGGGTAAGTTTTATTAGAAAGTGGAATAAAGAATTCACAAAAATTGAATTAAATTTCAGGTCATCAGTCAAGTGTCTTCAATACCATAGCCAATATACAAGTGGGCGGTAAATATAGTCGTTCCGGACGTTTTCGCATAGAACGACCGTTTGCGGGTGTTATAGCTGGATTGTCGGTGAATAAGTTGCGTGTGCTGGACTTGGCTGTAGAGCGTGATCCGCATATCACTATTAGGGGAGACGTTCAATTGGTAACTGGAGTATTAGATAGAAATGATCTGCAAAGAATGCAGCAGGTTAGGGAATTTATTTAAATTAAATTCAAAAATGCACTTTTTAATCAGTATTGTCTGCTCATACAAAACTAATTGTAAGACGTATGCCAACAAACTATTCTTTAGTTTAAATTTATTATTTTTTATTGAATATTTTAGTAGATAACTCTGTTATTATTTTGTCTCAAGAAAAGATTACAAAAAAAAAATAAAAATACGACAGAGTTATAAAGAAACGATTCTAAAAGAAACGTTACTATAGGTGCATTTATGGAATGGACTCAGACATGTACAAGTTCAAAATTTTTGTATTGCTGGCACGCGAATTCATTATTAGCATTTGTTATATTTTCTCATACGCTCTTGCTCTTTCTTTATCTCTAACTCTCTTTCTCGTATACTCTCTTTTTTACATATGTTTTATCAATTATCTTTTATGTTTTGAATCGTTTGTTTGGGAACCTCTCGCAATTCAAATTCCCACAACTCATGTACAGATAAATAACATTTTATGGGAATAGCGATTTTTATTTATTGTAAAAATGTTTTCTACTTTTGTCTTATTCTTCTATCGATAACTATTATTTGTATTTCCATACTTTTAATTACTTTTGCATGATTATATTGTTATTGAGCATCGAATATCTCTGTTATTTAAATCATTATTTTCTCTCACACAGACTCCAGCGAGTGGTTATCCGGGCGCTATTGATGACTTGATATTTTCTGGCGCCGGTTCGGGTTGCCGTGGCGACGATGAGGACGAGTGTACGCCGCCATTCGAATCGGGCAGCGGCGATGATTTAATCACACCCGTCTATGTGCCACCCACTAAACAGACGACAACATCACAAAATACCGGAAACGAGAAGAGTGAGAAAAACAATGGCACTGAACGTGCCTGCGACGATGAGGACTGTTTACACGGTTCGGGTGATTATGGCGAAACCACAGAACAATTTACATCGACCAGCACTGCAAAGGGCGCAGGTGAGCGACATTACAGACGTGACTATTCGAACAGTGTTGTCATTCATTGGCATTTAACCATTTTTGTAAATTTTGCGGCTATCATTATTCAATGTACTATATTACAAAACAAACCAAAAAAAATTACATTATAATCGATAGTTTTTTTTTTTTTGGTAACTTAAAGTAGTTAAAATCAGCTGAAATCGAAATATATACAAATATATATGCTCACATACGTTATATGTACATATATCGCTGCACATAACTAGCTTACATTAGTAGTTATAGTTTTAGTCCGTCTTTCTAAACGTATAATAATAATATTCATATTTCAATTAATTGCTTTGTCATACTTCAGTCATGCAAAATCCCTTAATCTGAAAATGTCTCCAATTTTTTTAATGTTTTAAAGTTCCAAAGTTCATTTCAAATGTAAGGCTGTGTTCAACATTCAGATCAGTATCTTTAAATACAATACCCAAACAGGTTTTCCCATGGACATACCATACATCAATTCTACATAATTAGCTGGTGATGATTTTTACTGCATACTAAGTTTTTTTTCCTACTTTGTAACTTTTTTGATAAAATAGCGATAGTAATTTTAAACCATTCTCACCCCACTACATAAAATAAATAAAAAATAAAGTACTATTGGAAAATTGTTTTACAAAAAACCTTAAATGCAATATTTCTCTTCTTTGTCAAGACATATTTTAATATACTTCTGAATTACGTAACCTTTTTGAGAATAATTGGGATAAAATTCCTATTTTTCAGTAATTTAAATTTTAAATATGCAGCAATTTAAAGATTTTTAAATTTTAACAGTTTTGGACGGAAACTGTGTTGATAGTGCATATTTTAAAAATTAAAACCGATGAAAAAAATTAAAAAGTTTTTTTGTAAAACTAGTTGTGTAAAGGACCTTATATTTTTATTATAAAAAGTCGATAGAAATGTTCATAAAAAATTATATAGAATTGATGTATGGGATGTCCATGCCAAAATGTCTCGTTTTGTTGGGTAGTGATATTAGACTGCGCAGATAATTAACATATTTTCTAATTTAATTGGATATTTATGACTTCTTCGATAAATACTGTTCCCGGAATATAAATGAAATGAAAAAATAATGTTGTTATGTTTCTTAAAATTCTATCAATACCCAGTATGCAATGTCTCGTATACCTTGGAAACCTTGATTCTTTCTTGACCCAAGTTCGATTAAAATAGTTCGATAAAAGATAGTTCCCGTAAGTTTTTACTCACTAATATGGCAAGATCTAAACATTTATCACATGTTTTCTTTACGATATCGATTAGATTTCGTAAAATATTGCGTTTAGTTGAGAAAACTTCAACCAAACGCAATATGGATGCGGTCTAATTTGGTGCTCAAGAAAGTGTACAATGTCGTATGAATTCTGCAGTGTCTCGCCACGATATACATATGAAATACAAATGAGTAATTTTTTTCAAATCGGTTGTAGTCTATACTACGATATTTTATATAGTAAACGATTTGACATTTGAGAGAATAAGTTAGTTGGACAATTTTCGATTGGTTGATTTAACCAAATATTAGTGAAAATTTTATTCAAGTCTAATTTAAATAATATGTAGTGCCTCTTTCTGAACGAATCGAATGACTATTTGATGAAACTGACGTAACTCTAAACATTTTTCAAAGTCAAATAACAAATTCAAATTTGTGTGACGAAATGTTGACATTTCGATACGTCGTTCGTTTCGATGTTCAAAATGTGGGTATTAAACAAAAATCAAACGTTTCAAAAAAAAAAAGCTTGGGTCAGATTAACTCGAAACATTTTCTTATAGTTGTCAATACACAATGCGAATTATAATTTTATTGATTTGAATTTCGTTGAAAATGTGCGCAGTCTTATTTGATTTTTAAAATTAATTTCTCATCACAGCATTAACTTGCATTTTTCATCATACGCACGTCGTCCTCTAGTTGTCGAGATATAAAATGAGTTGAACTTATTTTTTTGCAGAACATGAACTTCTGATATATCTGACTGTGATCGCGCAATGGATATTCATAACCTCCATTATATATACGTAATTCTTCTCTTTACTGAAGCATCCTACAACACACACACATATCTGCAAAATACGTACTTATCAATAAATTGTGTATTGTGTACAGACCCCGGTTAATCAATGTGTATATGTATATATATTTTAAATGTCCTTGAAACACGATGTTGGGCTTAAACATTAATGATACAACTAATAAACGAAATACAAAAAAAAACAAAAAAATTAACCTGTATTAGTCCTGTTTAATACTTGTAAATATATTAAGTAAAAGCGCGATTTATTGCACAGTTTCTGTATAATTAAGCTACAGCACAACTACAGCACATATTAAGCACATCGTGAATAGCTATACTAGGTGTAATCGGTTCTTTTTTAAGTTTTATGTATTTGTCTCGAGTGCACTGACAACACTGCCTCCTGTTCATCTACAACTGTAACAGCTACTTTTTAAAATTGCCCTCCCTCACTTTCAGAAACCCACGTTGAGCCCTTTACAACAACCGCTATATACGCCGCCGGTACTCCTCGCCGCCCGGATGTGGTTGTCACCACAGAGCTGCAACAGCCCAGCAGCTCTACGGGTCGCTCGGAATCGGAGCCTGTCACGAATACGCCACCGGAAACAACCGCGCTGATCACAACAACCACAACGACCACCAGACGAACTTCGGCGGCACCCGTGACCACGGTCACTGCCACTGCGCATGTTACCACCGTGTCGACGACAACAGCAGAGGCGCGCACCACCGTGCTGGAACACGAAAGCACTCCCTACGACATTGTGCAGGTCTATAGCGGCGGTAGCAATGGCGGCACTGGTGGCAGCACCACAGATGAAGACGAAAACAGCAACATGATATACAACGGCGAACATACCTCGCTGCCAGACGATCAGAACGAGGGCGAACCGCCGATACCACCACTGCACGAAACGGGCGGCGCAGAGTTGCCGCCGTATTATTCACCGATACCGCCACCGCCGCCACCATACAGCAACAACAACTATCGACCAAAGGGCAAGGGCGGACGTATCAATTCCATCGAAGAGGAACGCACCGCTATGATTATTGGAATCGTAGCCGGCATTCTGATTGCGGTGATCTTGGTCATCCTCCTTGTGCTGTGGTTGAAGTCGAACGGCGATCGTGACTACAAAACAGAGTCGGAGAAGGTCGCCGGATATGGCAGCCACAATCCGAACGCGGCGCTTTTGGGTAACACGAGCACCAATGGTTCATACCATCAGCGGCATCAGCAGCAGCAACATCAGTCCATGACAAATGGTCAAAATGACGGCAGTGTTGGGGGTACTGCTGGCAATGTGGCACTTGGTTCTGGCGGCGGTGGTGGTGGCGGTGGTGCTGCCATCGGATATGGCGGTATTAATGGCGGCGGCGACGGTCGTCCGCCGATGGCGGGGCTCGTACAGCCGAAGCCAAAGAAAAGAGACTCGAAGGATGTTAAAGAGTGGTACGTGTGAATGAAGACTCATGAGGTAATTAATAGAGATGATGATGATAACAGTTAAGTCAAATTAGCAATAAATTAATTATGAAACAATAATTAACAAACAAAAAAAACAAATATGCGAATTAGTAAATGGCAGAATGCAAATAAAACATATAATGTACAAATATCACAAAATACCACAAAAAGTATGGAGAAAAGAAAAAAATCAATAAGGAAACACGCAACAATATTAACAATAAAATAATTAGTTATGATTCTTATTTAATAGCAATATTTTAATGTTTTATAACATGTTCACAATCACATCCATTAGACACAAATTGTTTCCTTATTTAACGGATATTGAAGAAATCAAAGTTAGGGATATGTTCACAATCTTTTGGCAATTGATTAAAACAAAACATTTAATTATTATTATACGCAGTAGAAAAAATATGTTTACAGCTACACTTAGAAAAAAATTCCCTTAAATCGCATTAAAATTGGTCAATAGGACAATTATTGATTTAATAGTATATAAAAAAAAAAACTCTTTTCATATAAACGCAATGGCAATGTCATGGGTATTTTCTAGTATTTAATGGTATTTTCCGATTAAAATAATAATTTATCCTATTGACTATTTTTAATGGTAAAAAACTATTATTTGTGTAGTATTTTTTTCTGGGTGTAACATAATATAATTTAGATTTTTTTTAATAAACCGAAAGTTAATAATTATTGTTAATATGAAGAATATAGTATTAAAAATATGATTTTTTAAATAAATTAAGTTACTTCTTAACAGTTTGTCAAGCTTTTAAAATATTTGCATCAAATAAATTCAGTGTATTCACAGTTTCATAGTATTGTTAAGACATTGTACGAATACGACAATATGACAATTAAACTTTGAGCATTACCTTTCTGCTTGTTTAAATGTTTTGTGAAATAAATACAGGTGATTCTTATAAATTTAAGATGTTTTCAAATTATCATTAATATGCGTATACGAATACCAAAATACTAGGAACTATGAATACGCTAATTATAAATGTAAACCTCTCGCAATGTTTATACATTTTTCTTTCTTGTTACAGATAACATTTTTGTATTTTTACGCATAATCAAAACTTGAATGTGGTGCCTCATACTTTAAATATATGCTAATAGGTTTTTGGATTGACATGAAATTTAAAATATACAATAAACTTAAATTAAACAAGAACATGAGTAACGAGTATCTATTACTTAAAGTATGAGCTATCATTTAATAGGAATAGTATGTTTAAAAATACCAAAATCTATTTTATAAAATTCATCGTTACCTGAGAATTATGTTGATGCATACACCTATTTTTGTGAAATAGTGTTAGGAATTGGATTTATAAGACTTATAGACTTATATCTTGAATTTCTTTTTCTTTTTTTGATATCCCGTATCAAATCTAGATACAATTAAACGATTTTATAATTACTTATCTTATAGTGAAAATGAGATTGGCATACTACCACTATTGGGGTAATGAATATAAATATTAGTATCTACTATTAAACGAAAGAAAAATCAACACTAAGTACTTTTCAAAATATATTATATCTAAGAGACAGGTTGTATGGGAGATAAGCATGTCAGTAGACCGTTCTTATATTATTTTAATAACAACCAACCTTGCAATTTAATAAATACTCGAAATACCTAGTTTTATGTTTTTTTTGTTATCGTGATTTCCAAATATAGACTTGTTTTGCTCCACGTAAAAGAAAACATAAAATTATTACGCTGAACGGGATACGTAGCAAGAAATAAAAATAAATCTAATTTTCGTATTGTTTGAAAAGATATGAAAATATATATTTTTGTATAAAATAAATTAATTGTGAACATATTAAAATAGTTATCGTGTAGATTTTGAGAAAAATTAATGTAATCTTTTCGGGTGTATGGAGCAAACTAATTGTCAGGTGACGAATAAGCATTAAAATCATTTCAGTTAGGCGCTAAATAGGACCGACACTAAATAACCGAAGGTAATAACCGCAATTTTAAGTTAAGCATTGAATACTTCAGTTTAATTATAATTGTATATTAAAATTTGACAGTTAAACATTTAGCAAAATAATATTAAAAGAAATGCTATTGATTGTGAAAATATCCCTAAAATCATTAAAAACTTTAGAATATTGTGTAAAATTATGCAAATTGAAATTAACAAAAAATTACAAATAAATAACAAATAATTGTAATTAAATATCTAACTGTTCACAAGAGGCTGGCGATATGCTATAAAGTATATACTATATCATCTATATATGTATTAAATGTTATTATTTTTCGTATTAGTCACTTAGTTAATAATTTCTACTAGAAATTCTTAATTAGTCAAAACAAACAAAAAACACTTCAAATTAAGTTAAAATTTATATTAAGTTAATGTGTGTGTGTATTAGTTGAACATATATAGTAGGTATATATAATATAAATACAATATTAATATAAAATTCTTAATAGGTAATCAATAAAAAAATTGTTAAAATTGTTTTGTTTAGGATAAGGTATCTCTAGTGAATGATATGAATGAATTAGTCCCAAAATATATAAAACTGTATGACATTAACTGCAACGTACGATGATTATTAGATTTGCAAGGTTATTATAACGTGGTGCTGTATATTAGTCCAATTAAGGAACAAAATAATAAGTGTAATTTAGAAATGTATAAAATAGATGTAATGATGAGACGTAAAGTAGTGTTTAAATTCAAGGCAAGTTAAATGAGAAGAAAATTAACCGTGTTTGTAAGGCTTCAAATTCTTATATTAAGCTAAATAATGTTGTGCTTTTTGTTAGCTTTTTATGCCAATAGAATTACTGACAGTATATACTGTACTGTATACTTTATTTTGCTAGATTACATTTTTATTTTTTTAGTTTGTTCATTGTTCGTTCGTTCGTTTCAGTTAAAGTGCTAAAAGTAACAAATACTAATATTAAGTGGTTCATTCAAAGTGACATTTCGAGATTTTTACTATGTAGTAGCTATATAAAATGATCATGAAGATGATGATAAATTTAAACATATCAGCAGCAGCAACAACAACAACAACACTGCATGCATTTTTGCATTTTTTTCGCACCAAGTCCATGGACGTTGTCGGTTTTAAAGGGTACCTATTACCACCAGTAATACGAACATAATTTCTTTCACTGATCTTTAGTGATCGAACGCAAGTTTTTTGATAAAATGTTCTAATTACAAAAAAAAGAAAACGAAAAAAATAAACGATAACTGTGTTCAGTCAGTTGAACCAGTTTCAAGTCCATTTCTTCATATCATATTTTGGGTGTAAATTTTCATTTACAACCATGGACTGTGATTGTGCGCTGCAGCTACGATCACTTTTTTTCGTATTGCAAAATTTTTCTGTATTATAAGTATTTTGTATTTTGCATTTTGCATTTTGCATTTCTTTACAATAACAAAAAATAAGAAAAAACAAACTAAAGAAAACAATTTAAAATTAAGCAAAACATTTAGCTTGAATATACACATCACTGAATTTTTTTCAGACGTTTTATACACCTAATACTGATTCCTAATATAAGTGACTTTTTTCATTCCGTAACAATTAATACTAAAAACATATTTCTCCTGCACAAGAATTATCTCTAACTCTCTCTATCATTGCATTTATTTTGAAACATTTTTGAAAAATTTTAATTTTGAAATATTCAAATATTGTTATTATTATTAACTCTAAAATTATACTACTCTAAAAAACGAAGAAAACATACATCATTTCTATATAATGAAAAGTGCTAATTTTCACTGCATATTCAATTTTTTTTCTTAGCATGTAACATGTTTAATTAAATTGCAATTGAAATTTTTGGAACTTTTTAGAATAAAATAATTACTGAACTTTACAAACGTAATTTTCAACCAACTTTTAACGTTTTAAAACTTCGAACTAATTTTAATATATAAAAATAATGCTAATATTCAAAATAGTTTTAAAGATATTTATAGCTAAAGTTGAAAATTTTGAATTTCTTTTTAGACAACTTCTAAATTATATTTCTAGTATTTAAAACTTAATATTCAAAAAGAAAATTATTCATGGTTATTTAGAACATAGTACAAACTTATGTTAAAAATTACTAACTTTCTATTATCGTTTTTAGTTTTTCAAATATGCGCATTATATAGAAATGGCGTATGGACTGTTCATAGGAAAAATAATCTTGAGTAGGTCTTATTATATTTATGCACACTAATTAACGATTATTCTGTATTCGATAGGCATGTAAACTGTATTGTTATAAAAATTAATGTAAATTAAATTTCGAAACTATAATAATAAATATATATAAATATATAATAATAATAGCATAATATAAATATATATATTATATACTCATTGATGCAAATAAAATTCATTTATAGAAATAACGTGACAGAATTTTCAATAATTTATGCCGAAAACTGTTGAAATGGTGAAAAAACAAATGTTGAGCTTTACTGATTATACGAATTGCAATTGTCATTATTTTTATTATAATTGTTATAACCATTATTATTATTAAAAACACATATTTTTATTAACATTATTATTATAATTATTATTATCACTATTACGTATTATATAAAATATATTAAAAAAAAAAACAAACAAATTACGAAAAGTGACAAACACAAACCATACAATAACACATTAAGATTCGTATCAATTTCCAACTATATAAATCCTACAAAAACATAAAAATAATAATAAATACCTAATAATACAATGTGAAAAATGTTTATATCTCTATAAATTAGGTTTTGGCATTTCACTTCTTCTCCACAGTACCTCCTATAAGTTTAAAGCATAAAACAAATGATATTGAAAATGCTACAAACGCGCAGTAAATAAATAATTTAATTAACGTTTAATTGAATAATTAATGAATTGTTCAAAATTTGTTTTTGTTGGTGTGTTTCTTTTTTTTACTTGTTTTATTTTACTTATTATTATTCTTTGAGGGGGAGAAAGAAAACTACGTTCGTGACAATTAAAAGTCTACTGCAAGCTTTTGTGCTTAAAGCTTTTTGTGGTGGAAAGGCACATAACAGTGGGAGAGTGGGCGAGAGTGACAGCGCATGTTGTATATATTATGCGGGCTAAGCGTACTGTTTACGACCGACCCTCTATTTACCCTAATTTACTAAATACATATTTATACCCTACACTAAGACTGAAAGGGTTTGTAACACCCAGAAGGAAGCATCTCCGGTATGGAAAAGTATATATATATTCTTGATCAGCATGAACTCCTGAGTCGATTTAACGTTGTCCGTCTGTACGTCTGTCTGTCCATCTGTCTGTCTGTCTGTCTGTCGGTTGAAATCACGATTACAGAAAAACTAAAAGAGCTAAATAAATTAAACTCCTAATTTAGATTACTTATATATCTACGCTGTCTGTCAGTGAAAATAGGCATGATCAGTCCATTATGACCTGTAAACCGACCACTTATGTTCAAATTTATCATATAAAACACATCTACTGGTGAATTTTACTGTATACGTGTTCAGGTAAACTTTTTTTGGTCAAATATATATGACTTCATGAAAATAATGTTCTTCCGCGAAACGACTTGTGGTTCCCAAAAAAAATCGAAATTCGGTGCACCTACCCATATGTAAATATGGATATCAAATGAATGGAAATTCTTCAGCGATTGAAAGTTTGTAGTTATTTTCAGGATTCGTATACCCTGGTGACCTATTTAAAACTTTAAATGGTAACCATACATATGTGTAGGGAGTAATAGGAACTGACTTATTAAAGGCACAGTGCGCTGACTCAATAAGGTTGGTGGTTCGAATTGTTTTTTTGTATTCACAAATTTTTTCTATCTTATCCACATTTTTATAATATCTTCGCCCAATTGAATTTAACTTTTCAAGTGCATTTAATTTTGAACATATAACATCACTTATATCACTGCATAGCGAATTAAACGCGCTTGCTATATCATCGGCTTTCAAAAACGGTAAACATAAAATTTGTTTTATTTTTGAATAAAACCATAATTCTTCATCAGTAGAACATTTTCGAACGTAGTTCGATAACTTATTGTCTGAAAGACATTTTATAACATTTTTGTTTATGTGAAATAGGCATAGTGACACTCTTATTGTCGGATAAATTTCTTTTAGCACATTCTGGACTGCACGTTCATCATCGAGAAAGTAATTATTCCACTTTGGCTGATTTAATTGCAAACTAATCCTAAAACAAACACTTTAATTCTCTTTCACTTCAATTATAATTGTAAGTTGTCTATGAAACATACCTGTATTTTTCTAGTGCATTAAATGCTTCGTTGTAAGCTGCTTCTGATTTATTTTTTAACAAAAAATATACTGCAGGAATTGCTTTTGAACGCTCGATCGCTTCATTGTCTTCACTTCCGACAATTATGTACCAAAGTATGTAAACCTGCATATATCCAATATGAGATATTTTGAAGGTTCCATCCGACATTACGATACCTGCTTCAAAAAAACGTTGAATCATGAACCGTGTTCCAAGGATAATACTTCCAGAACTCGTTTCGTCAATTAAAAAATGGTCCTCCTTCTCTGTGTAATTTTATTTGATGATTTTGGTCGCTTCTTTAATAATGCTCCATCGTTATTTGTAACTATTGATGAAAGCGGACCATTCCTCCTTTTTGCTACAGTTTAATATATTTCACAAAATTATTACCATCAAACATACAAAAACACTTACCAGATTTAACCAATGCACCCTTCATCTTTAAAAATTTTGAATCCTGAGGCGATATCTTCTGCTGTTGTTGAAATGGAATTTTGTGTTGCGAGAACACGATGGAAACTATCATACGCTTGTTTGGAACTACCGCCATGAGTCCTTTTGAAAGTAACAGCTTTGTTCTTCATTGATCTGCCAAACGATGTCTTTACAGGTTCAATAAAGCAGCATTCATGGTGATTTACGTTTTTTTCAATCAATTTCCTTTGGAGTTTTCGGGTTCCACAAAAAACAAGAAGGTTTTTCAACAGTTTTTACGGATGGATTTGCCTTTTTATGTCGATCTATGAGTGTTCTGCATTTTTTGCACTCATAGCGAATCACTTGTTTTCCTTTTTTTTTATTGTGTAAACACAGCGAAAAGCGATTATAAATCGAGTTCAATTAATTCGATATTTTCACTATCGATAAAGCTGTTCGTTTTTTCGTCCATTGCGCAGACAATTTTATATTATTTTTGATTGAATATTTATATTTTTGAAATAAAATAAAATAATTTTTATTTTTTTATATTTTTGTAAGTACATTTTTGAAAATAAACAGTAGTGCGAATTTCCGCAAAATAGACATAAATTCGCACCACGGCAAAAATTTTAAAATAGTGCTAGTTTCGGCTCATTAAACAGATATTCGCACCGGTGCGAGTTTCCGCACATTAAACGGAAACTCGCACCGGTGCAAGTTTCCGTTACCCTATGTGTAGGACTATAAATGTGAACGACTATAATTTTGATAATCCTAACTATTATAAAAACACCTACTATAAAATGTCCCAACTTTTTTTTTTGAATCTAATAAAATAAAAATTTTAAAATAAAAATTTTAAAATAAATGTTTATTACAAACACAAATATAAAAACTCATAAGAATATTTTATTCTTTATAAATTTACCTCGCGATTTACGAGCCAACGAGTCAAAAAGTCGCTGGCTCGATCGACTACGAGTCGAAAGGTTCCAGGTTCGATCCCGACTGTCAACATCAAAAACTGTCAACATCAAAAAATATAAATTGTTTTTCTATTCGGTGAACAAAATGATGAAATTTTTAAACAAAATGACAAAAATATTTTTTTTAATTTTCACTATTTTCATTTGTTACAAAATAACGGCAAATATTTTTCCTAAAGCATCAATAGTTTAAGAGATATGAGTCTACAAAGATAGGACAAAAATTTCAATCCTTAACTAAAATATCCTTGCATATTCTCTCAAACCCTTTAAATGGTAGTTAGTCATTTATAAAATACAACTTCGAAAGGGAAAATAACCTATCCAAAAAAATTGTTTATTTGATTTTAAGTGTTTAGTGTTTCAAAAAATATAAAAATTCGATTCGTTTTTGTAAATTTCGTAAAATCTCAGTTCAAAATTACATTTGAGTAATATTATGTCATGTTAATAATTAGATATCAATGAAATCTAGTGGTATCCTTTATTCCCACTTAGTTATTTCTGATCACTACCAATGTCATTTGTGATGTGGTCAAAAGAAAAGAGAGAAAAGAAATCATAACGATATCAGCTCAAGATTTTGAAATATAACATGGCAAATCACTCACTATTTTATTCAAGCATTTTTAACTTTTACATTATTTGTATGGAAACTGTGTGGCATATTTTAAAAATTAGAACCGCTGAAAAAAGTTAGTAATTTTGATCGTTAGTTTGAACTATGCTCTGCATAACCATAGATCATGTTCTTATTTATCATTAGATTCGAAATGCTCAAAAATCATACAAAAATAGTAAAAAAATTTATTGGTGTACTGTAATTGAAAGAAAATGCAGTTTTGTGGAAAACGAATTATTTGATTGTGAATTATTTTAGAATTTTTAAAAAAGATCCTGTTTAATTTCATAAAATTGAAGTGCAAGGATAATGAACATTTGCCACATGTTCAAGTTAAGAATTTTAGAACGAGACCTCAACGTAGTATTTCTCGATCATTAGACATTTAAATATGCTAGGACAGGCCTTCTATAACTCCATAAAAGCAGTGTCGAAAACCGACCAGGGTCAACTTATAAACATCGCCTTATCCAAAACCATAAGCGTTTCGGTTTTTACCCGTACTTGTAACTTTTATCAATTTATTTGATTTAATATATTTCAAACTATTTCGTGAAATAAAAAATCCAGTTATATTCAGTTGTCGTTTGCATTTTATTGCATTCAATAATGTTGCTAATTTACATCATCATCATAATAATATTAATAATTTTCTTGTTTACACATAAATTGATTTATAACATCGATAAAATTTTAACTTATGCTTTAAGTTTACCAGGCATGCAAAACAATTGGGATCCATGGTAAATGTTGTGTCTGTGAAGCAGATCAGTTTAGTTATTTTATTAAAATAAATTATAATAAAGATTGAAGTACACTATTGTTATTTAAAAAATAAATAAACATTCATAAAAATTGTCTAAATTAATTAATTACAGTACAATCTATTATTTGTTGTCGTTATATTTACATAAACATTTTGTATTTGTTTTATATTTGTTTGGTTTGTTTTGTTTTCTTTATTGTATTTTAAGTTACACAGTAGTTTGAACACGACTTATTTCCTTAAATATTGCTGACATTTTGCATATGGAATGCCAAATAAAAATTTTCACAAAATGACTGTCAAAGTGCAGAAAATAGTGCGCATTACAAAAAGAACATTCCTCCGTTCAGTTGAAAGAGCATTATTACATTTAAATAAAACAAACAAAAAAACAGCAACAAAAAGAACTAAAAAAAAAACAAGCATCATTCAGGTGGACATATTACAGAAGAAATTCTTTGGTAAGTCGTTAATAAAACAGTTAGCTTACGTCGGAAAGCATTCGAAAACAATGTTAGTTGATGTTTCATATTATGATTTTCGAGTTTCACATAGTTTTTGTTTGCCTTTTTTCTTATGTTAAATGCAGTGGCTGGCTCATTAAGTGGTTTTTGTGCGAAGTGTGTTGTTGTGTCTGCGAAAACTCGGCAAAAGTTACCAGCGTATCTGGTGTTTGTACTGCTCGTCCACGGCAATGCGTTTAATGGTTTCATATCCTAAAATTATGCTAAACGAGAAAGCGGCCGACTGCACCAGACGCGCCGACAGACCCTTGAAGAAACAGTTCATTTTCTCCTCGCGCCACAGTTCGCGGAATGCGATTTTCATCGAGTCCAAGCGTTGTACCTGCAAATTATTTTTTTGAATATTTACAAAAAATATGAAGTGACAAGTTTTACCTGCAAGCGCGCTCGCACTATATCGAGAGGATTGGTTAATATGGTAGTGGTAAAGCCACCTAAACTGCCAGCAACGCACTGTATCAATAGATGCGACACCCAAGGCGGACATATTCGACATAGTTCATCTAAAATGCAGAAAATTAGATGATATACAATATACGAGATATAATTATTATATGTTTATTTTTTTAAGTATGATAATTATTCCCCTCAATCTGATTTTTACCACTCAAAAAGGTCAAAATCGGTAAAATTAAAAAAAATAATGTTACTAATCTCTAAAATATCTGTAAAAAATTTGAAAAATCTCTAAGAAAAATGTTTACTAAAATGACATTTTTACACCTCAATATTCAAAAGGGTTAAAATCTGTAAAAAAAATTACCTCGCTGAAAATCTCAAAATGTCGAAAATCTAAAAACCTTACCAATCTCAAAATAGAGTAATCTCCAAAAATATTTTCGAGATTTTATACATACAAAATTCGTTAAATAACATTAAAAAAAAATGTTATAAATCTCCGCGGAATCCTCAATCTCAAACGAAAAAAAAAATGTACCTCTTTGAATATCTCAAAATATTCAAAATGTCAAATACCTCAGAATTCATACCAAAAAATTTCGAAAATTTCTAATATTCTTAAAATGTGAAAATATCCAAAAATAAGTATTCATGAAATCTATTATTTTTACCACTCGATCTTTAAAAAGGTCAAAATATGGAAAAAAATAAGTAAAGAGGTTCACCTTTTTAAAGATTTTGTCCTTTTTAGAGATTGAGGGATATAGCAAAAATTTTAAAATGTCTTAAATATCAAAATGTACCTCGTTGAATATCTCAAAATGTTCAAAGTGTCAAAATTCTCAGAACTTTACTAATCTCGAAAAGCATTTTCGAGAGTATACATAAGAAAATCGGTAAATATTCGTAAAAATGTCGAAATATTAAAAAAAAATGTTCACGAAGTCGTGAACGTGTGAACGTGAACGTCTTAATATTTAAAAAAATTTTTAAAAAGTCGAAAATCTCAGAATTCTTTAAATCTCTAAAAGGATTCAATCTTCAGAAGTATTTTAGAGATTTTGACATTTGAAAATATGAAAAGTTTAAAATCAGTATATTTTTTGGAGATTGAGTGTCTTTATATACTACATAATATGTAGTACATAATATTAGTACATATTATAAACTATATAAGATAAACTAATACTTACCCTGATACAAATGATAGAACGCCCACCACATAGCCGAATTCGGCACATACGCCATCAGACTCGCGGTATAGCCGCGATAGAAACCGCGAAAACCATCACGCCTCATTATCTCACGCGCTATATCCATCGAAATGTTTATGCGACTGCGTCCCGGACTCGTATTGATGCCCAATGGATTGACGTCGCCCTTGGCGCCCGCATGCGCCGCCATGCCCAGCACCATTGCATGCTGCGATATCACATCGAAAGGAACTATTATTGTCTGACCGACGAGCGAGGCACAGCCACCGCCCACAAGCGCCTTCGTGCGATGTCCAACACCCACATCATTCAGCACATGCCGCACTCCCTCATAGGTGCTGATGTAGAAAACACCGGAGACAATTTGCACTGATGATATCCAGAAACCACGATAGAGCCCCGGCATTCCTTCCGATTTATATATTTTGATGGCACAGTCAATCATACCTTTGTAGATGTCGCTGCGATGTTGCACCTGCAGCTGTGTCTTGATCACCGTCAACGGAAAGAGGCAGCAGCGCACCGAAAAGGAGCTGAGCATCGAGAGCGGAAAGAATTTCGTCTTATTCATCATGTCCCACTCGATGGTCTTGATGTAGGCATTGGGATCGATGGTGGCGCCGGAACCGGCCGTGGTGCCTGTTGCAACTGAGACTCGATTCATTGTTAGCTAGTGGGTGTCCACTCTAGCATTCGATCGGGCTGAACAGCTAATGTAGGTTGATTTACAAGAAGCTTTAATGTGTTGTGTGTGTCGGCTGTGGTTTCAAAGACGGCTGCTCATAATAAATCTTTTGGGCAGTTGCTAGTTTATGCGCAAATCTAAAAAAATAAACAGAAAAACAACTCAGAACATGTTACACGAATATGTACCTGGATATTTCACGGTCATCGCAAGCACCCATGAGGTCAGCGCCCTTGAAGTGGCAGCGACTGAACTTTGTTCCCCGCCAAAGCCACGACCAATAGATCCTTTGGCCTTGTAATTAAGTTAATATTTTGCACAATTTATATTTTGGCGCTTGTAATATTATATAATTGACGCTTGCGACGCAAGATACCAAAGAATTATTATTTCGACTTCTGCGTATTTGAGAGGCTCCTGGCCTGAAATACTCTATGCTGTTTTTATGGCGTCTTCTATTTCTATTGTTTTTTATATGCACTCGGGGCCAGTGCATTTCCACAGCACCACTTACCATTTGTTGTGTCTATTCTTATAACAATTCCATTGTAAAACAACAATATTAAAAATTTCGTCAGATGCAAAAACACACACAAAAAAAAATTCAGCGAAAATGTCAGCGCATGTTTGACAGCAATCAGATGCTTAGAGTACGCGGCCGTTCGTAAATTATTTCAGCCGTCGGATAAATCATTCGAATTCGAAATACGCGCAGGTCATTTTTTTATTAAAATTACATTCGATAAAAAATTCAATAATTCAAGTACATAGCTACATTCATTACTGTTACTAACTAAAATTACGACATTTATAAAATTTAAAATCATCACAAATAAACTATAATTAAAATTACAAGAAACATTTCGTCAGTTATTTAAGTAAGTAGCGACATTCATACGGGCGTATTTCTTTATTCGTTCTGAACGTTCAGAATATTCTGTTTTCAAAATTTCTGTTACTTTATTTTTTCCGAACGTTCTGGTTTATCCGAATTCTGTTACTTTATTCAAAACAGAACGTCCAGAACGCATTCTGTTTATTCTGAGTTCAATCATAGAATACACAGAATAAAACTGTCAAATTAGAAATTATTTACACAAATTATAAATTATAAAACAAATTTTAATGAAGTCGCGTCTGTCGCATGATATTGGTGGGTTGTCGCGTGTGTCGTAAGATATTGGTGTCCTTTTTTAAAAATATATGTACCTGCAGTTTTTAATCAGCATGTACGGAACCTCTTTGATTAAGAAAAATATGTGAAATAATGTACGATGCATTGTTATGTGCAAGCATTTTAGTGACATACATCCAAATTGATAACCAACGTTTTTAAAAAGTTAATTTTAATAAGTGTTTGATTTACAAATGATATTTAATGTTTGTTTACATTTTTTTATTCTGGTTATTCTGAAACTGCTACTTTATTCATAGTATTCTAGATATTCCGGATAAAAAATCAAACTATTCTGTTCATTCTATTCTTATTCCAGAATGAATAAAGAAATACACCCACACTTTCTTAAAAATCACACATCGTCGTTATTCGTTATATAAAATTTAAGGTCAATTTAAAATAATCTCAAAATTACTATAGCAATACAAGAAACATTTCGTCTGTGATGTAAAATGACAATGAATGTCAAATATTGGAATGAAATATATTTTTTAAAACTTTTATTTGGTTTTTGGCGATTTAAAAAAAACACATTATTAGTCCTAAACCTTTAATCGGCTAGATAGAAATAGCATGTTTTTATACTCTACACCTATGAGGTACAGGGTATATTAACTTTGTGCATATATTGTAAGGCCCCTAAAGAGGCGTGTCCGGTATGGAAAAGTATATATATTCTTAATCAGATTCACTACCCGAGTCCGTTTAGCCATGTCCGCCTGTCTGTCCATCTTGCTGTCCGAATACAGAAAAACTTGAAAAATACTGATACTAAAGCGATGAAATTTCGTTTCAATATGTTTTAGCCAAAACTAGGAACTGAGTTTGGAATTGAGCCAAATCGGTCAACGGACACGACCACCTCCCATACAGGTCATTTTATATAACCTTTTAGGAAGTATTCAAAAGTATTCAAGATATAGTTATAAAATTTAAAACACATTGTTAGAATTCACCTAAAAATATGTGGTCAAAAAATCGGCGTGATCCGCCCATATTTTTATTAACATTAATTCCCGGGTTTTCATAGTGCATATTTTAGCCGTAAATTATTAAAAACAAATCTATAAAATATTAGCCTTACAAAATTTTTAAACATAGGCGTGGTGTGCCCACTTTTATTTTTATAGAAATTTTTATTAGTTTTTTTATACTTTTATATCAATTTTTTAAATTGTGGGGATATAAGATATGTGAATAATATTCTGAGTGGAGGGGCTTCAGCATAATTTCCCACATTAATTTCCCCACCAAAGATGTAGGGTATTCCATAACCGTGCCCGACCGAGTATAAAAGTCAGTCCCATCTAACCGAACATACCCATGTGACCTAACTTTCCCAACTCGTTTATTATGAGAATGTTGGTTTAATGGTAATTTTGGTAAGAGAAACACAAATCCGAAGTCCATTTGTCGTTATTTTGTTTTGTTTAGCCGCCAGGTGAAAAAGTTAGAAGACCGTCTGTACACGATTTTGGCGGCATAATTTATTTTTTATTTATTAAAATCAATAATGAATACATTTAAAAAAATAGGTAAATAATGAATCTGTCCTTCACCTGATATGTTTTAAAGCTACTTTTGGGTTTCGGAAAACATAAATTAACTTTATATTTGGTACAAAAGGTGTGCGTATCCGATTACAGAATTTGCAAACATTTTTGAACCCCCAAAATTATTCATCTTATCGTTAATTATACTCTCCAGCGGATGAACTATTTTTTTGACAATATTAGTACCGCTTGTAGTGGAAAAAATCGGATAATAGAGAACCAACGGATCGTTGTGATCTTTTCGTATACGTTTAGATTCATAAAAACTGTTATTTCAAGTAAATAAATGGCAACGCAGATGTAGTCAGCAACTTTTCTAATTACGTTTGTCAAATCAAATTTAATTTTCGAGATAAATCATTGACGCGGTCCGCATCCACTTACTTGAAGGACATGTGGCGCGCGAGTTTCCAGTTGGACAGCATTGATCTATAGGATAAAATATCCAGATGAAATTGTTTATACCAGTGCTGTCCAATTGTGATTTTGGCCCGCATACGTAATTAATAAATATTTTTTTTTTTTTAATATTTCCGTATCACTTTTATAATATTCGTAATACTGTCATGGCATTAAAGTTTGATTTCTTGTATCAGTATTGGATCTTTTTTATTTAATTTTTGGTCATGACCTTCATGAGACTCATCCTACACAAAAATATCCAGTTCAAAATTTTTCAAACCACAGGTTGGTGTATGTATTCCAAAAGCAGCAGGACATAATACAAACCCCAATTTCTTGTTCTGTGGACGAATATCTTCTCTCTTTTTTTAAAATCTTCGTGATATTGTAATTGAAATATCTTGAAACCCTACACCCAGAAAAAAATTCCCTCAAATCCCATTAAAATTGGTCAATAGGACAATTATTGATTTAATAGTATACAAAAAATAAAAATTTTCATGTAAACTCAATGGCAATGTCATGGTATTTTCTAGTATTTAATGGTATTTTCCGATTAAAATAATAATTTATCCTATTGAATATTTTTAATAGTAAAAAACTATTATTTATATAGTATTTTTTTCTGGGTGTACATACATCAAAATCATTTGAAACATATGTTGGACCACTTGGTTATAAGTAATAATAATAATAGTGTGGCACTACAGCTCTATAAGAACTTCGGCCGAGCTCTCTCACCATTTTGAGCTGTGCGTGTTATATTTGTACTCAAAGTGGTGGGACCTACAGTTTATTGTCGAATCCGAACGGCGGGTGAGAGCTTTTCATAAGCATTGTTTTACTCTCGTAGGTTTGCCATTTACTGACGAGAGGTAGCGCGGTATAGAAAAATGTTTCTATGAAAAGATGTTGTTAGCCCCAGTCCAGGCTTGAACCGGGGACCTTTCGGCTCGCAGTCCAACGCACTAACCACTGAGCTACCGCGGCTACAAGTAAATATGGTTATAAGTAAATATTTAAATAATAGAAACATCACAAATCATTTGTGTTTGGTATTTTATTTAATTGTATTTGATGATACGTTGGACAGCACTGATTTATAGCAATATCTCAACAATTCAAAATTACCATAGGAATCACTATTCACTATTTCCATATTAATTAAAAACTTGTCACAAATGGGAAAATTATTTTTTCCAAACTGGCAATTTTCAATTAAAAAATATAAAAAAATACCTATAAATAATAGGGCCTTCGTAATTTTACACTATAAAGCTTGTAATTTTTACGACAGTATATATGAAGTGAATGAATACGCTTATTGATTATTAAACGATCAATTCGTTAATTTATAATTATCACTCCTTAGCAGATAGTCGTATAAATAACTCAACATGAAAACCCTTCTTCAATATTTTATAAGATATATGTTACTGATGCATTTAACTTTAAAATACTTTTAATTTAATCACTATCAGAAATAAAAAATATCAGATGCCATTGATACTTTACATTAGATTATATATGTGTCTATATACGTACATACTATATGTTTACATATTTCTTAAGTATAATTAGGGGTTGTAACAAACATGCGCAATTCCGATACCATTCGAAACTCCACCCATTTATGCTGCGCCTTTAAGCCCATTGGCTACAAGGAGCTGTTGGCATCTAGAATCCATCATAATGATGCATCGCAATGTCAGACAGCAGTTAGTTTGTTTTAGAGTCTCCTTCGAACAAGTCATTCGGCAGCATAAGACACCAACGTCAGATTTATAATGGATACTATTCAATCAAAGGACTATCAAATGGAAATACATCATCTGAACAGCATGCATCCTGTAGCACATAATTTATTGCACAGTCAGGATGCGCAATCAACTGCTGTGGATGCAGTAAAACTGGTAACGTTTCATTAAAATATATAGTTAATTCTTTTCCTACATTGAAATGCAATGTAAACATTAATATGCCAACATGAAAATACAATGTTTTTAACATCCAAAATTATTCATTTGAAACATAAATATGTTTGCACGAAAATAAAAATATGTTTGACTATCAAATTTCTTTGCATAAAGCTTCAAAGATATTTTTTTATATCTTCCAAAATTATTGACAGCGTGTAATTAAATATAATATATAGACATTAATTTTTATTTTATAAGGACACTTTATTTATTAAATTAGAATTCGATTATTTGTAATAATGGCTTTGAGCGTTCACTGTAAATGTTAACCATAACTTAAGGTGTAGCCCATGTTTTCCATTAACGTCTCTTTGATTGCCGGTTGTAGCGCTTTTTGCATATACGTCGTCAACAGTCCTCTGACTCCCATGGAAAAGAAATGCTCCATATCGGGTTCATTTCGCTCGCCAGCATTATTTTGTGCTCCGAAGGCATCAGCAAAGGCACGAGCATCCGGTGCAAGCAACTGCTCGAAATCATCACTGACATTTAAGATGTCATCATCGAAACTCATTTGGTCGTCCCTAGCACCGATATCAGCTGCTGCGTCATCAGCATAATTTTGAAATTGTCTATCCTCTATATTGCGTCTATGGCGGTATTTGGTGCGATAGAAATTATCAGCATTCGGATCAATAAATTCACGCGATGCTGATTCCATGCTACCCCAGTCCAAGGATTGATCACGAAAATTGTCGTTCGCAACGCCATCACTGCGAATATCGTAGTCCGGTTTGTATGGATTATAATATTTGCCCCATCGTATAGAGTTACCTGATGTACCAAGCAATACCTCCGGTTCGGATAATTGTACATCATGTGGCGCTGTGGCTGGATTCACGAATCCAAAACGTCGTTTTGAATTCTGACGCAGACTATTCCGACCGGTTACCGACTGGCAACTGTGCGCAAAAACCGAAATAAAGCCGGGCTCTGCAAAATGCGAATCTGTGCGCACGGATGCTGAGCCAATGCGGCGGGATTCCTCATTGCCGGAATTACGAAAACCAATCGGAATTGTGCGAAATTCGATGCCTGCATGTCGCAAACGCAAGATCATGTTACATTTGCCGCCAGTTGGTTGTAGTATCACTTTGCCGCTAATCGTTAGGTCCGGAAATATTAGACGCGTATCTAAGGTGGAATTTTCAGTGCTAAACTTGCACTTTTCCACTTCAACCCAACGTGTGGTAGTGCTTTGTGGTAGTTTAATTTTCAGATCTTCGACAGCAACTTTTGGTTTGGCTGTATCATGCGGATACTTTGGCTTATTGTGATTCATATAGGCATCTTCTGGCATATGGTTCGGTCTGGCAAAATCACGATTCATATGTTTTGCATAGTAACCACGATCTGCGTTGTAGTCCTTGTCTGCATCGTCATTTTGCGCTCCATATAACGAATGATATATTGTGTATGGCGTATCTCCCAGATAAGATCTGGAAGATCTAACTTGCAGACTACGACGTCGCATGCTTTTCAGGGCATTTTCAAGGCGATTCGAACAACGGTGTTGATGTCGATGGGGTTCTGCGAATATATCTTTAACAAACAATTATTAGTAATATGTTTAAACATTGACATTATAGACGAGCGAAAAGGACGCAATAATTGGTAAATCGAGTGTTTCTTTTCTATATTTTCTCTGAGAGGAGAATTTTAATATGACTCAAAATATAATTTCTACAAAAATCCAAACTAGTTTCTTCAATTTAAACTTTTATGTAGTGAAACCTATAAGAAACAAATATACCTACTCACGATTATATTTTTGTAAGAAAATATATTTCATTTAAATACAAAATTTTTTGTAGAAAGGAATATCGAGAATATTTATTCACGATAGATCTGTCTGAGCACCACATAATTAAACAGTCAGAAATTCATTTGAAAAAAAAAACAACTTTCTCACAAAATTCCAAAAGTTAAATCCAATTTAGTATTAAATACATTTCACCGTACAAAATATACCTTGATTTTATTTAATGTTGAATTACTTTATATTTCTGAATGCCGTATTTTCTTTAAGTACCACTTTTCCTAAGAACCGAATTAAATAAATTCGTATCTGGTTGGACAGCTGATAAGCCTGAATTTTGTACAAGTGGACTATGTGCTGGAAATTTTTGTTGGGTGAATTTTACAATGATGGATTTAGTAAAGTGAAATTATGTCCTTTTCAATCACTGTCTTGTTTTTAAAAATGTTTATTATTACAATTAAAATTTACACCCGAATTTCAAATTTTAAATAAAATTTAACATTACACTGTGCTATATTTTCATATTATAAAAATATAAAAATTTTTGGTGGTACATTTGAAAACAGTTGGATATACTTCATAGCTGACACATCTCTGAGTATGAATATGAAATCGGTTTTCCGATATCAATTCGATTACGGCTTTAATTTGTATTTTATTGATTTTTAAAATCTCTCATAGTAGCATTTCAAATTGGAATAAAACTTGTAAATGAATTGATATTGAAAAACCGTTTTCAGATTCATACTTAGAGAGATTTCAACTACAAAAATGTGCCACGAAAAATAATATATTTTTTAATTATGAAAATATGATATGCACTTGCATTTTAAATGCAAATAAAAACCACAAACGAATTGATCAAAAAAAAAAACAGTTTTCGCACAAATTCTTAGAACTAGTTTCTCGTACATATCAATTTTTTCCAGTGTGCAAAGTATTGTCGCACGGTGTTATACCTAAAACTCAAACATGACAAAAAATTAAAATTATTTTAATATTTAAATCACATCCGATTAAAATCGATGAAATCAGTTTTGATTTAATGTCGCTTTTATGTGTTTTTTTTAGTATGAAATCAAACAGATTTTTTTTTAATTCAAATTATAATTATATTTTTTATGATTTGTAATTCTTGTGTGATGAAATAATTTTTTTTTTATTTATTATTATTTTATTATTATGAAATATTTTTTTTTATTATGAAAATATGGAGAAAATGTAACTTTAAATAAATACCGAATTTGAAGCCGTAACCGAAACGAGGGAGAACACCGAAATTGAAACCGTTATTCTTTTAGGTTTATTATATATGTACACATTCAAAATTAATTTTGAATTATAATTATAATATTCACAAAAGTTTTACAATATTCAAAAAACACACTTAAAATTCACGAATCATTTTCAAATGTTTTCAAATAACTTGTATATTTATATTTCATAAAAGAGTTATCACATAAAAAAGTACGAAAAACAGTAAAATCCTAAGAACATTGCTCGAAATTATCCAAGTCCTTATATACCGTGTATTACTTCGATTTTAAACGATGTTTGGAAAATATTTTAATCAATAAACACTTCGTAGCACTACCTTGAATTGGGATAATATAGAATAACAGGAACAATAGAATGCTGCGCTTTGACAGAAAACTTGACATGTTTGCACTTTTAAGAAATTTTAGAAAACTGAATAAAATACCGAATTTCCAGATGCTTAAGCACAACGCAATACGTATATTTGCCACACCGAACTGACTGAACAAACTGCGAAAAATGATCGTCGAGTGCGACGGAGCAATGAACAAAACGTAGTTTGAGTTTTCACTGGAGCAGAGACTGACTACATACCGAAGTGAAAGTGTTTCTCGAGACATTTTCACATGCGTACAATGTTTTAAAAACGTCTATGTTATTAGTGGTTTCAAATGACACCCTACATAGCATGTTTTGTTATTATCTTTTTATATTTATTTAAAAAAAATAATGAAAAGAACATAAAAAGGATTATATATTTGCTTATATAAACTACCAACATTATATTTAATATTAAGCGTATTCACAGATCCATGGTACTAGTACGACATTGTATGAATACGACAGTACGGCAATCAAACTGTGAGCACCACTTTTCTGCTTGTTCAAATATTTCGTCAAATAAATGCAGCTTATTTTTACAAAATTAGGATTTTTGAAATTTTCACAAATATTCCTCGATTTGCCAAGTAAAATCAATAAATTAACATTTTATGTGCATTATTTGTCTTCAATTTCGCAATTTTTCTTCATTTCACAAAATACGATACCAAAAAACATGCCTCAGGGCTACTCTCAAATACAGCACTTGTGGATTTTACTTTTATAAGGGATGCAACAACAAATTGACGTTTCTGTGTTATTGTATCGTATCTATACTACATGTTACGAATACCATAGTAAAATGCGATGAACAATGAATACGCTGATTGATAAATAATTCATAAAATCAATGAAAAAAAAAACATTGATTAAATTCATCATTCATAATGTTTTTCATAGATTAATAAACAATGTGGATAAACAATTTAAATGTATTTGTTTATGAAACAATCAATCGTAGTATTGATGAAATAGTTCATAGTATTTATGAATATATAATTGTTCAAAGTACTACATACAGCATATAATTCTACTTTTGCTGCAAGTTTTTTTTTTATTATATTGAAATTATTATTTTCTTTGTTAATGAGAAATTTAATAGGATTCAATAGAAGTTATTAAAATTTACAGAATGTATTAAAAATTTAACATATATGTACGAAAAACCAATGCGATGGCCTCTTCGCTATTTTCAAGCCTTTTTAATTTTTGGGGCTGCACTAACTATGTACCACATGAAACGCTTGGGTGCATTTCTTCGTTTTGTTGAAAGCGTCGACCGCAAAGAGCAACACTCAAAGTTAATTATTAACTTCTTTGGATCACATTTACATTGTGTGGGAGAAATTTCAGTCTCACTCGATTTGTGTAAAATCATTTTGTGACAATCATAGTTTGGACACTTAAAACAATCTATGATTATTATAATCATATGTCATAATGATGCTATAACATATGCATGTCTTCATTACGTCAAAGGTATGCGAGTTCAATTCACGTTATTATTTGTGTTATTTAAGTTAATGAAATTTAGACGTATTGAGTTTTTGTGTTATAAACATTACATAAATTTATAGGGGTAAATTTAATTTTTAGTGAAAAATTGAATTTTTAGTGAAAAATTGAATTTTTAGTAAAAAATTGAATTTTTAGTAAAAATTACAATTTTAAGTGAAAATTTTAGTTTTTAGTGAAAAATTGAATTTTTAGTGAAAAATTGAATTTTTAGTGAAAAATTGAATTTTTAGTGAAAATTCAATGAAAATTCAATGAAATTTAATGAAAAATTCAATTTTTACTTTAAAATTGAAATATTAATGAATTTTTAACGAAAAATTGAATTTTTATTGAATAAATTAAATTTTTAATGAAAAATTAAATTTTTAATGAAAAATTAAATTTTTAATGAAAAATTAAATTTTTAATGAAAAATTGAATTTCTAATGAAAAATTTAATTTTTAATGAAAAATAGAATTTTTAATGAAAAATTGAATTTTTAGTTAAAAATTAAATTTTTAATGAATAACTGATTTTTATTTAATAATACTATATTTTATTTACTCTTTTACAATATTATTGTGTTAAGGGAGATAGTTGGGCAAATATATAAATTCATTGGACCTCTTGATACTAGATATAAATCCTGATTCATAATAATACTTTACAAATACTGAAACTTATAACTGGTTTCAAATAGTGCAATGAATTAATAAAGTTTACCAAACTATCTCCCTTATCACAATAATATTGTAAAAGAGTACAAAAATGAAATGCCATGTGTGTGCCAGCATCACGGGAGATCAAACTGACGGATTTGCCTGATTCTTTTTGTATTTTGTTCGTGTCAATGCAAGAGTGGTTTAGGAAAAAGAAAAGTCGGAAAAACCCAAAGGAAAAGCCGGAAAATCGAAAAAATCGAAATTTTACCCTAGGAACTTGAAATTTGGACAGGGTGTTGATTTCCCGACGTGAGAGCGCACTGCAAAGGGATTTTTTGACATTTATCTCCTAAGGTATAAAAATGGCAATCTTTAAAATACTGAAAACAATATTTTTTCAACTATTAAGGGGCATGTCAAATTTGCAGGTCTTAAATTAAGTAAAAATTTATTCTTTATTTAAAAACATAACATCAGATACCTTCAAAAAATGTTAAAGAAATGTATCTATATTTAAAAATCGTATATTATAGATTGTGTTTATTAGAAGCCAAATAAACACAATTGAAAACTTTGAAGTCAGAGTTTGAATTCATTTCAAAAATTATTTATTGTACTACGATCTCGAATCTAAAGTAAAAACGTTTGTTTTAAAATGTTCATATGAAATTCGATCAAAAGTTGGAATACGCCCATATATTCCAATCCTTAAAATATAGATACTAATTTGAAATTCCCCGCCAAAAGTAGACCATTCCCCGATTACCCACTAAGACTAAAATTCCCCAAAAAATGGTCAAAAAATATGCTTCTTTTTAGCCCAAAAATGAGCACTTTTTGCTTCATATCTTAGGTTCTGTTAAAGGAATTTTGAATGTTTATATATACATATAATTTGTGTTCTGTTCTACATGTTTTGAATAAAATAAAAATAAGCCTGACTTTATATTCAACGCTTACCAACCAATATAATCCTCAAAAACGAGGTTTTTCGGTTTTCGGGAAAAACTGAAAAAGCCATTATTCTTACAATGTCCGAATCCATAAGAATATGTAACTTTTATTTCTGGTGTCGAAAATTTTTGTCAAAAGTGAGCACAGTGTAATTGAATTTTTTAATCATAATTTAAATTTTAAGCGTTTTCAGTCGATAATGAAAGTTTTTTTGTGGTATTCTGTATAATAGTTATTATACTCAATCCAAATCATAGTAATATTTAAATGTTTAATGAATAATTGAAAAATGAAGTTTTAAATTAAAGTGCTCTTCCTCAATTGAGTTGCCAAACTATAAAATATTTAGGAGATACATTAAAAATTTAACTTAATTTCGTTTTCAGGCTAATTTAACAAATCTGTTTCCAGTTGCAGCACAAAATTAAGTTTCTTTTTTTGTTTTGCATGGTGCAGCGAGCACTCACTCTGACAAATGCCGTGAATTAAATACGAGAAACAGAAAAACTAATTTCGAAGATAAATGTGCCTCACATTCGCATAAACGTGTCTGTCTCAGTTGTGAGTGAGATGGTAAAATTTGACTTTTTGCAAGTTAAGTGTGTCATCATTTAACACTCGAGCCACAAGAAAGTAACACATGCAATATCAATTTGTTGGCCAACTCTGGGCTGCACAAACAACTCGAGCAACCAAGTGTTTTTCTTTTCACTCAGTGACATTTGAACCTAAGCATTACAAATAGTGACGACCTGTTTGATATTTTCACATGTTACATTTTATACAACCTGCTGTAGTCTTTTATACAACCTGTTGTATTTTATATTAGGTACTCTGCTCCAACCAGAATAATATCTTTTGACAATGGACAAAATAACCAAATTGAAAAAAGTTCAAATATTAAATTTTTAACCGATTTATACTTAAATCATAACTAATCAGTTTAATATATAAATTTTTCAATACGGGATACTTTAAATCAAGGATTGAAACCTAAATGAATAACGGTTTCGATTTCGGTTTTTCCGCGTTATTTTTTATTACATAATGACTTTACAATTAACAAAAAAACTATATATAAAAGTAAAACAAAAATAATAAAGCCCTCGTTTCAAAACTAATTGCATATGGTGTCGGTGAATCTTTTACTCGATGGATATCGAGTTTTCTCCAGGGTCGTTCAATACGAGTTGCGATGGATGGTGTTCTTTCGGAACAACATTTCATCAATTCTGGAGTTCCGCAGGGTTCCGTCCTATTCCCGTCCCTATTTCTGGTATTTATCAATGACCTTCTGTCATTGACCCAGAACCCAATCCATTCCTTTGCAGATGATAGCAACATTTGTCATTCATATTCGTTCAAAAAGCGCCCAACCTCTTTGGAGATTGAGAGTAAAAGACACACTATGAATGACACACTCAATAATGACCTTAAAACAATCTCCGAGTGGGGTCTTGCAAATAGAGTTGATTTTAATGCACGCAAGACCCAATGTTGTCTGTTAACTCACAAAAGAATGGATTCAACCCTACCTCCCCTTAATATGGGGGCTGTGGATATTGCAGAGTCAGCTGCTCTTGACGTTCTGGGCATATCAATTCAATGTGATCTCCGTTGGAATGATCACATATTTGACGTGTCGAAAGAGGCGGCCAAGTGCCTCGGTTTTTTAAAACGGTGTAAGACATACTTCACTCCTGCTGACTTGCGCACTGTCTACACCACCTATATTCGGCATAAGATGGAATTCAATTCGCACATATGGGCAGGGGCTCCAAAATCTTCTTTGGAGTTCCTGGATCGAATCCAACAACGTGCAATATATTTAATAGGGGATGAAAATATTTCATCATCTATTGGTTCTCTTGAGCACCGAAGGACCGTAGGGTGTGTAAGTCTGTTTTATAGGTATTACAATGGTAAGTGTTCGAGCGAAATACATGGCCTGATTCCACCAGGTCGTGTGTCCTCTCGTTCTACTCGGGCATCGAACCAAGCCCACCCCTTCGTAGTTCACTCGGCTCTCAATAGAACCACGCATTACCGTGAGAATTCGTTCTCCCTGCGTCTGTTTTTCCCGACATTTTTGATATTGGCAAGTTCAAAACAAACATTCACCGACACTACTCTATCTTTTCTCCCTCTTACCTATAATCCTTTCATACGATCAACATGAATAGGGGCATCCCCTGAGCGTTGGTCAACTTGTAAAAAAAAAAAAAAAGGCTTATATTCTTTAGAATTCGACAAAAACAAAAAAAAAACACACATCTTCATTAATGTTCACGTTCATAAATATTTTGCACGCTTTCCATTGTTACTTATTGTTCAATATTTAGTAATATCATTAATTCTTTTGTATATTATTATTACCTTAAAAACATAATAAATACATTAAAATCATAAAAAAACGCAAGAGTCTTCCTTTTCTTGCAGTCTTAGTCTTGCACTTGTTTTTTTCTTGCAAAATCTCGATTTTGTTCTTGCAAAAAAAAATGCAAGAACAAGATGCAAGAACATGAAATTATTTATCATCACTAATGGAAACAAATATCTGCCTTATACTTGAAATTTTTAAACTTGTCTAACTTGCACTTCATTTTTCGTATTTCCTTAAATAGTTACTGAGATGTTAATAATTTGAAACTTTTTTTACATTTTTTTTTGCATTACATTGTTTTGTTTATGGCCGAAATTGAGCTGTTTTGAAACATCAGTCAAAAATCCATTAGAAGACTTATAAATGGTATTCTATTGAATATATTCTTTAAAAGAATTTAAAAAATATTCAAATGAACTTTTCAAAACTTGTTCCACTTTACCTCAAGCTCCCCTATATATTTTACTAATAAAATAAATAAAAAACCAATATTATTAAAATTTTAATCATTTTTTAACGTAAAAATTTTGCTTGGAGTTGATGGTGTTTTGTTGTTCATTCGATTAATGAAACAAAAAACAAATTTTAGACCAAATACCGTTGTTTTGGAAATATCGTTTCTCAAAAAACCACATGTGAATTTTTGTACAACCAAAAATGTTTATTTTGGGAACTCCAAATTTTAATTAATGAAATTTTACTTAAGATCTTCTATATAAATTAAAATACGTTTTTCTTGTTTTTTTGTATACTTTTTTAAAAACCGTTTTAAACCGGTATAAAACCGAAGCCATTTATATCGGTTTTGGATATCGGTTTATTTCTGATTTTCGTATAACGGTTTCGGTTTTAAAAATGAAACGGTTTTAAACGGATATCGGATATCGGTTTCGGTTACGGTTTCAATCCTTGATTTAAATTAGATGTGGCGCGTGCCGTGCTTTTTTCGTGTCACGCCCGAAAAATCTGCGTTCGTGCGTGCAAATCTCCGTGCGTGCTTGTTGCTGTCGGGTTCGTACGTGTCCGTGCCTCCAAAATCAGGCACGCGCCCATTAAACATTTTTATAGTTTCTACCCCAATTTAAAAAACCCTTCCAGCTTCAGAAAATAAAAATTTCGTGGTATTTTCTTAAAAATCTGTTGTTCTAGTTTTACTTATGGATTTAAGAGAATAAAACAGTATCAAACTTAATATTTGAATTATTTATTACAGGGACTGGAATATCGGTTCAGGTTCGGGTTCCAAGATTTTTAAAATTGTGGTTCCGATTCCGGTTTCAACCAACAAATTAAATGGGTTTCGATTCCGGTTCCATACATTTTTAATAACGGTTCCGATTCCGGTTCTTTGCCTTCCCTGACAGGAACTATTATATCTGTTCCGGTTCTGGTTCCGATATTTTCAAAATAGCGGTACCGATTCCAACCAGAAAAAATATATATGTTCCGATTCCAGTTCCGGTTCAACACATTTTTATTAACGGTTCCGGTATTATTTTTCACGTTTCGCTTGTTTTTTCATGTTTTTCCGTGTTTTTTTCGTGTTTTGTCGTGTTTTGTCGTGTTTTGTCGTGTTTTGTCGTGTTTTGTCGTGTTTTTCCGTGTTTTGTCGTGTTTGTCCGTGTTTCCGTGTCTTTGAAATCCCGTGTTTTATCGTGCTTCTCGTGGGGCTCGTGCTCGTGCGTGTCACCTATCGGCTTGTCCGTGCCCATCTCTACTTTAAATATTAATTATTTATTATGATGTATAATTTTTCATTCCAAAATATATTTTTTAGTCAAAATTAATTTCGTCAGATAAAATTATTTTTTTTAATCCAATCCGATTTTTCAATAAAATTCAAATTCCAGAAAAAAAATGAAATTTCAATTATAAAAATTAAATTTTCCGTCCAAATCAAATTAATCTGTGTTTCAATCAAGATTATATTTTTCAGTATAAATTCAGTTGAAAAATTCTAAAATTTAAATTTTCAGTTCTATTAAATTTCGCAATCCTGATTCAATTATACAAATTTAATTTATCAGTCCAAATTAATTACCACTTCAAAAAAAAGTATTTAGTCAATATTATATTTTTAAATCTACAATCAAGTTTTTCAGTCGTAATACCATTTTTCAAAACAAATTTTCGTTCCAAATTAAAATTTTCAGTTAATTTTGTTTTTTTACCAAGAATTGAAATTTCTCACTAAAACTATAAATTTTACTTTAAATATCAAATTTCGTTGATAATTTCACAAAAATATCAAATATTCACTAAACTGAAATATTTCAAATTTAGACACTTTATAGAACTTCTCAATCTACAGCCTTTACCGAAATAACATTGTCCAATAATTCCATTTTTACGTAAAAGAAAAATTATATTTTCTTTAATGCTCTGAAAATAAATAAAATTATAAATTTTAAAATCAAGTCCACACTACGATAGTTGTGTAAATATCTAGTTAAGTCAATAGCACTCCTTTTTAATTTGTACTCAAACAATTGCAACATCATTAGGTGACGACTTTGTCACTTTGGTGTCGAAGTACTTGGTATTATTTTGTATTGTTTTCTATGGTCAGTTTGTTCATCACAATAGATATCTGTTTCACATTAGTTAATTGTCCATGTCACCATGACAGACGACCATGTTAGTTAGCTAATTGAAGTTACATTTAATTTTCACTTTAGTCTTAAGGAATACCTGCTGCGTACTTCATCTGCAGGTTCCTTTGAATCATTTCAACACCTTGGGGGTCAAGCTTTTTGCAACATTATTACAAAGGACTCATGGAATTTCGTCGTAGGTCTCAGACAATATTATATAATGAGTTAAGTTTGTTAAAGGCCCAAAATAATTGAATGTTTCGCTAATATGGAGACTTAGATAGAAATTCGTCATGCTTTCTTTTCATTACATAAGATGGCTTTATAGAAATATGCAGCAGTTTATTTATTTACAAAAAATTAACTATAGTAAAAACTATAGTGAAAACTCAAGTAACAAAATTAAAAACTCAGTCTATATAAATGACTTATTATATAGCGTATACCTATCAATGCAAAGAAATAAATATATTCTATACAGAGTCAGAGAGTATAGATTTTTAATAGAGATTCCTTCCGAGTTTGCTGGCGTCGCTGCCGAAAACATTGGTTATGTGGAAGTGGAATTTTACAGATTGAAGTTAACAGAGGAAAACAGTGCACAAAACTGGATCTGTCCGCGGATAATACGCAACCAAACTTACCAAGATATATTGCAATCCAACGCCTTATAAATTTTAATGATTTGTCTGGCCAAAAATGTGGCAGAAAACATCAGAATATTGATTTGAAAATGTGTCTGTTGACAACATTTTCGTTTCAATTTCCACATAACCAATGTTTGAATTTATTTGACAAAAGTGGCAGCGAAACCACCTGTATGGATACACTATATCAAATATATACTCTCTGACAGAGTATAAATAAATAGAAATATTTAATCTCATTTTTTTAAACAAACTTTAAAAAACAAAATTCGCTCGGGACATTTATCACATTTAAAATTTTACAAAAGTTAAAAAATTATTACATAATTCATATATATGTAGGTAAATATATATTTTTTTTAATTTGAAGGGAAGATTTAAATTATATATTTCTATAGCTGGACCCATGCTTCGCCCGTGCTAAGTTTTTATAATTACAAAACTATATCGTTGATAAAGTGTTGATATGTATCCCTTTTTCCCTTTTAAGTGCAAGCCTAGTCGCTATTTTTCCCGCCCACATTGAACGTAGTACCATGCCCATTTTTCCAATCCCGCTGACATTCTACGTTACTATTAAAAATTTGAAAATGATCGTTTCGATTTGTACAACTCTGCTCTTAGTAAGTCAGGAGTTAGCATTTTTAATGGTTATATGGGATGTGCCACGCCCCATTGTTCAATTCCGTCCAAATTCTACGTGACGATTACAATGTTTAATATAATCTTTTGTTTCGATTTTTATAACTCTGCTCTTAGTAAGTAAAGAGTTATAGAAATTTTAATGTTTTGGTTATATGAGATATGCCACGCCCCGTTATTCAATCCCGCTCATATTCTACGCGACGATTGGAGTTTTAAATATGAACATTTATTTTCATTTTTATAACTTAATATGTCAGGAGTTACAGCAATTTAAAAATGTTGGTTATATGGAAGGTGCCACGCCCTTTAATCCAATCCCGCTCACATTCTACGTGACATTGGAGTTAGTGATATAAACCTTAGTTTCGATTTATATAACTTTACTCTTAGTAAATCAGGCGTTACAACATTTTTTTATTTTTAATCATATGGAAAGGGACACACCCTCTCTTCCAATTCCGCCCACATTTGTAAAAAAAGATAAAAAAACTACAATATACGTCACTGAGTCAAATTTCATGACTGTGCTTATCTCAATTACACCGATATTTTTAATTAAAAGTTCAATTCTGCCACGCCTATTTGTGTACCTTAGGAGGCGAATTTAAAAAATCCCTAGTGTGCACACTTACGTCGAGAGATGAACACCCTGCCCAAATTTCATGGTCCTAGGGTCAATTTTAGATATTTTCGATTTTCCTGCTTTTCCTTTGGGTTTTTCCGACTTTTCTTTTTTTCCTAAACCACTCTTGCATTGACGCGAACAAAATACAAAAGGAATTAGGCAAATTCGTCTGTTCGTTCTCTCGTGATGCTCTGGCACACACAGGACATTTCATTTTTATATATATAGATATATATAGATAGATGAAGATAATTTTCATGTTTATTGCGATTTAAAATTTTGAGTGAAAAATTCAATTTTTATTAAATTTCGAATTAGAATTTTAGTTATCTTTCGAATTTTTAGCCAAAATTCATTTGTTAGTGAAATTTTGAATTTTTAGTGAAAATTTGAATTTTCAGTAAAATTTGAATTTTTAGTGAAAATTTAAATTTTAGAGACAAATTGAATTTTTAGTGAAAAATTTAATTTTTAATAATAAATTGAATTTTTAGTAAAAAAAAAATGAATTTATAGTGAAAAATTGAATTTTTAGTCAATAATTGAATTTTTAGTGAAAAATTGAATTTTTAGAGAAAAAATTAATTTTTAGTAATAATTTGAATTTTTAGTGAAAATTTAAATTCTCGATTCTTTAGTGAAAATTTGAATTTTTAGTGAAAATTAAATTTTTGATTTTTTAGTGAAAATTTGTATTTTTAGTGAAAATTTTACTTTTTAGTGAAAATATGAATTTTTTAGTTAATTGTAGTGAAAAATTTATTTTTTTAAATAATAAAATTAGTTTTTAGTGAAAATTGTTATTGTTAGTGCAAATTAAATTTTTGGTTAAAAATTTATATTTTAGTGAAAAATTTAATTTTTAGTGAAAATTTAGTTTTTGGAGAAAAATTGAATTTTTAGTGAAAAATTTAATTTTTGGTGAAAAAATTAATTTTTGATGATAAATTTATTTTTAGTTAAAGTTTAATTGAATATTGAATATTTAGTGAGAATTAAATTTTTTGTTAAAATTAAAAAAAAATATATTTAGAAACTATTGAATTTTGTGAAAATTATGTCTGTCAAAATTTTGTCAGCCCCCTTGCAAAATAAGGTATTTAATACGCCACAAACGCATCCTGTTTACAACCACCATTTTTTCTGCAACGTAAGTTCTTCTCGATTATTATTTCCTCATCATCTACGCTAACGAATTCAGCATCATTTCCTGCCCGAGATTGTGCGATTTCCTTTATGAAGTGGCACTGTTTGGTGTCTTCGCTGTGCGCGAAATCCAGCAGTGGATATCAGTGGTTAAAAATTAGTTGATTAAATATTTGTCTTGGCTTTTGCAGTTGGACTATGCCACTGTCAATGGCACTGGAAGCATAAATACGCGACAAATACATAGCACCTACCCTGGTTCAGAGCGTGTCACGGACAATGCAGCCGCCACCTCAAGCACCGCAACGACAGTGTCATCTACTCCAACAACGCAGCCGCCAAGCAGCGGTGTTAAAAAGACCTCGTCCAATGAAGACGCTGCCTCTGATTTGTCCGCACTGCAGCAACAACGCACTTCGGCAGCACAATCTCAGAAATTGTCCTGTTGCGTTATAATTCCCACATTGGCCACATCATCGACAACGACACCAACGCCATCGTCAACAACGGCGCTGCTACCAAGTGGTCAGTAATTTCTAGAAATGTGTGCTATGAGATCTACTATAAATTATAACTATTAAAATATTTTATTTAAAGAACTAACGCGTGAACATTGGTACTCCCACCATCCACATCATACACATCCGCATCATCATCACCATCATCATCAGCAGCTGGTCGAGGAGCTGGCCGTCTACACGACCCCTTCGCCGGCACAGATCAGCAAGTTCGGCTTCGACAGCTCCGCCGAAGGATATCTGAACTCAAGGTACAATGGTAAGCGCGTTGTGTAACCAGAAAATCAGATTTAATTAAATTTATCCGAAGACGTTGTTTGTATTTAAAATTTCAACCAACTACCACCCATGCGTCGCACACTTCCAATATTTGTTTTGAGCTGTGTTTCAGTTTATTAACTCTGTAGTATTTTTGTCTGTCTGTCAGTCTGTCTATTCTACTATATATTTAGCTTTTATTGTTGTATCAATAAATGCTGTTGGCTATTGGCTCTAATGTTTTTTGTATTTAGCCACACTTGCGAATTAAAACTTTTATAATATTAAAACATTAACGTTTAATGAAAATAAAAGACATGTTCAAAAATTAATTTGTCAGGCAAGACTTCCATATTATATGGTTTAGGTATTCGTTTGAGTGTTACTTAGTGTTCCAGAACGTTACGATATATCGTCGGTGATACTGCAATACCGCCTATCTACAATTTCGAATATCGCTTAGAAATTGAATTTTACAGATGAAATAAAACTGTGTTGACTCTCAATTTTGTACTTCCTGCAACCAAACTTAAGTATGTCATAGTTCTTAAGGGCATTATAAGATAAGATATTATTTATCCGAACAACATATCATTAAAAACCGGATTATAAGACAAAGTTAGGCGTAATTTTCATCAGAGCTCGGAGGAATTTTTTTGTGTTAGTTTATAACAAACTTCATCAAAAAAATGTGTCTGCCCTATACTCATTTTGATGCAGTTAAAGATAAAATGTCAACATTTAATATATATTATTTTAAACATTTCAGATATGTCTAATTCTTTGAAACCAAACCATCCAAAGTGGCTAATAAATGAATTATCATTATCAAAATACAATTCCCAGTTTTGGTGTTTCGATGGTAATTTGTACGAATCCCGCTCACCGGGGCTTATTTCATGAGGATACTAGAAAAACAAATCCAGACAAAATTTCAACTCAATCGAAGAACCTTTAGAGCTATCCCTTACAAAAATGTCCATTACATTCACCCTAGTGCATAGGAAAATAAAATTATTTAGTACTAGGGACTAAATAATTTTATTTTCTTAAAGGATGCATCATGCATCTTTCTTAAATATCCAAAATCGTAGTATTGCTGGCTAACCGATGATGCCTTTTTGGGATTTATAAAAAAAATGTCATTGAAAAAATTTTGGAGGTAATTTCAATTTATTCAAGGACATTTATTCAAAATTCAAATAAGTCATCAAGATGATTACATTAGCCTCTTAGAAAAGCCTTGAATTTTCAAAATTGAATTGAATATCGGTTGAACTACATATGAAAATTACGCCTATTGACGGTTTTGCAGTATCGTCGACGATATATTTCATAATTCCTTATCTTTCCTATCATTTAGAATAGCCCATATTCTATGCAAAACATGTTTTTGGTTACCATTAAAAACTTTAAAACAACTTATATTAACCATTTGATTAAAATAATATTTTAACGGATTTTTTTAAAGCATTAAAATTTCCGGATTTAATAAAATGTGGTCTACGACATTTCTAAGTTAAATTTCAAATTCATCATTAAAAATACAATTTAAAAAATTCATATTTAAAAGATATGAAAAGTTCTTTCAAGGACTATCTTTACTACACCACAAAATTACCAAACCTGAGCATGTTTAAGATGAGCATACTATGACATTAACAGTTAATAGAACAACTTGTCATTTCCACAAACCCCCACCTATAATCAATTTTACTATAACACAAAAAAAGTATACATCATGTAATAACGTGGTTTTGTGCCCCGTGGAGAGTTAATATTTAATATTATCGGAACAAAGGAAAAATCGTTTATAAAAAAATAAATGTTTTTATACTTGCAGTAAATGTGAAAGGAGTTCGCAGCGAAAGAACTTCATCTTTTTTCGACATTCCTGCTGTGACACATCCATATTGCTACAGGTAAGTGCTGCGGTGAAGTGCAACACCCTACGCTTTGCCCACCAAAATCATATTTATTGATGACTATCTTAGCATCCACACTAAAGATCAAAAAGTCAAAAAAGTCTGCTCTAAAAATTTTGCAATTATTTAAAGCCAAACAAAAAAATACCTTGTTTCTTTGCCTATCTGGGAAATGTGTCTGTCTACTGAAGGTTTCCGTCATCGCCACCTGCTGGGATTTTAAAAAAGAACGACGAAGGTAAGCTTGAGTTTTTCTATATAATTTGATTTTTATTATATTATAAAGAGAAGTATTTTGATTCTTTTTTTGTTGACTGCTTAATATACGGCACACGATTTATCGCCCACTAATCCAATTGGCAGCAATGCCATGCAAATAATCCTTATAGCGTCTTATTGAAAACATCCGCAACAACCGCGAAATATTCAATTTTCGAAGAATTCCTATGATTTTTTATATTTTTCATAAATTACAGTAACAATCATTTGTTATCATAACATATTGACGTTGCGAATACAGCCACGGGCTCAACTTATTGCCTTCTTTGTTGCCGGCGCTGTTGGCTTCGTCTAAAAGCCAAACAATATGTTTTAACAACCCTCATATCTGTGTTGTAACATCGACCCCCACCCAATCCATTCCAATATCGTCACCCTCCTGCTTTATGTTGTACCTACTTTGTTCATTCCAACAGGTTTAATGTATTTCTGATGCTGCTGTTTTACTTTTCGGCACTTGCTCATGGATTATGCACGGTATCTCTTCAATTTTTAATTGACCCAAGGTTGTGCTGGGGCGTGGGTTGAAATCAGTGCTGGTTCTTTGGCAAATGCTATGGGTAAAAAGAAGCTAATAGCTGCTGCATTTTTACAAATGACTGATGGCAAATTGTAGCATATTGTATCCATTTAATATGGTTCGCAGCAGACTATTTCAATTATTCGTTGGTGCTAAATACGTGCCGCCGACATTACACACAGCAAAAAAAAAACAATTCCCTAGATATGCATGTTATATGGGATGTATTTATATAAGCGGTTGGCAGCATATTATAGGGTATTATATGTGCAATATACAAATGTAAAATTACTAACCCGCAAAAGGGTTCGCTAAAGAATTTCAAATTAAAAAGGTTTAAAAAATATTGTGATTAAAAATATGTTTATAATTTTTAAATTACTACTTAATTTTGTTTTTTTTTCTATTTTTTAAAATTATACATAATATTTAAAACTATGGGTCCAGTTTTATATAGATATAAGTGATATAAACATTTTGTAATACGGCAGGAGTGAAATATCGCGTGCACCGTTTTAGAAAACCGAGGCAATTAATTGGTCGCTTCTTTCGCACATCAAATATATGGTCACTCCAACGGAGGTCACATTGGAGTGATATGCCCAAAACGTCAAGAGCAGCTGACTCCGAAAGGTTTTGATTACAGAATTTTACAAAAGTATCATTTCCATAATTATTGAACATAATTTTATTTTAAATTATTATTTATATTATATATTAAGCATTTAAAACAAATTTAAATACCGACTATTTATTTAATATACATTCTTTGTTTCTCTTGTTAAATAGTTTTATAATATATAACAAACTTTAATAATTTTAAAACATTAGTTTAAAAATGTATACATATTTTTTTTTTAGAAACCCCATTTTGCAACAATACGGCAGCGCTGCAAATATCCCATCACTTTCACAATGCCAGAATAATGGAACATCCCGACTCTACCACACATCTGAGCCATCACCACCACCATCATCATCATCACCCACACAATTCGTTGCACACACATGGACACAATCATCAGTTGCAACAACAACAACACCAACATCAGCAACAACAACAACACCATCAGCAACAACAGCTGCCACCGCCGCCGCAGCACCTTCCGAGCAATGCAACGACATTGAAGTTGAGCCCCACAAGTTCACTACCAGCAACCATTACATCCTGTGCCGATGCGGCCACAGTTGCCGCCGTTTATCATCACTATAACACGGCGACCAATCCGACTGGTTACAGCATACGACCGTCCAGTGATTTGACGACGAGTTCCTCGGAGGCCGACATCAAGTATGAGAGTCCATACAACGCGGTAATTTCTTCATCGTATGCGCTGCGCCCTGGCATTGTTGACTCAACCACAGCGGTGACATCGTCTGACGGCGATCTAAAATACGAACATGCCTTCAACAGTCACCCGATCTCGACCTCTCAAACGGTGTCGCATCGACGTGGGTCTTTGCAATTGTGGCAGTTCTTGGTGGCGCTTCTGGATGAACCATCAACAAGGTAATATTTGGTAATACGATGCTACTATATATGAACATTAGGGTGGAGCTTAAAAAAATTTGTTATTCAATATTTTATGGGCTCGTAATCAACGTAGATACACCCCAAGAGTGATACTGTGATTTTTTATTTTATTAGGTTACCATACTCCAGGTCCGCACAAGCTCCAAAACGTCTAAATATTGCCTTGAACTTACATTTACTTTATTTTTCGAAAAAGTTAAAAGTAGGCGTCAGTTGCCGCACCTCAAAAACTAGAGTCATTTTATAAAACTGACGCTATTGGGTTCGAACTCAGCATTACAAATGTATTTTAGATTTCTTGTAACGTTTACTTTACCAATATAAGAGAAACAAAAAATACATAAAAATTAAAATTTTTATTATTTAGTTATGACGTCATCCAAATACCATCTTAAAATTTAGCATAAACATTTACAATAAGTCAACAAAAATTTATAATTAAGGACATGCAATACGGAGCGTTTATAAGTTACGACTTTAATTTCAGACTAGCTTGACTTTAAAACGAAACCTCGACGAGGTTTTTAGCCTATCACGGTCATTTCGATATTAGTTATAACGAAAAATAAAATATTTAGAAATCCTGTAGACATATAGAAATAAATTTAGGTTGCTCTGTTAACACAAATCTATTAAATCAAACTTTCATTTAGCTCAAGCTGCATTGCCTGGACCGGCCGCGGCATGGAGTTCAAACTAATCGAACCAGAAGAGGTGGCCCGACGCTGGGGCATTCAAAAGAATCGACCTGCCATGAATTATGATAAACTTTCGCGCAGTCTACGGTACTACTACGAAAAGGGCATCATGCAAAAGGTGAATGGCGAACGGTATGTTTATCGGTTTGTCTGCGACCCAGATGCACTCTTTAATATGGCTTATGGCCATTTGAATAGTGCCAACAGCAAATCGGAACATTATATCTCAGCAGCGGCGGCAGCGGTATCTTTAACGGCGTCGAAAAGTCATGTGGCCGGAGATATTTTAAATTAAGTGAAACTGGCAGCACTGTTTCGAAATATGCATTTGTTATGAACATATTGTATACAATGTGTGTAAAATAGTTTCTAGTATATTGTAAATAATTTAGTTTTAAAGATGATTAAATGAATTAATTAAATTAAATACAGTATAAATCTTTATCATTTTAATTAGACATCTTAGGATTTCAAATTGTCAGCCGTTATATGAAAATTGAATTCGGATTACTTTTAAAAAATACAACCATAACTATTACACAAAAATGAGAAATAAACGGATATGCTAAACCGATTGACTACCGGTTATTAATTTCGTTTTCATTTCTCACTCAAAAAAGGTTCTCCCTTGCGTATGAGTGCCACAAAATCATTTACCAATTTGAGGTAAAAAAAAATTATTTTCAATAATTAACTTTATTCAAAACCCTATATTTAAGTAAGTAGTATTATAAAAAGTAAGTACAACATATTATTCAGTTTTTTTCTTTTTCTGTGGAGTCTCACTTTCTGCATCACTATCACTGTCACTGCTCGATCCACTATCGGTCTGACACTTTCGTTTTTCCGCCTGTTTTTTAACACATTTCTCAGCATAAGTTTTGACTTTGTCCGGCGACGGACTATATGCCCAGTGCAGCAGTTCCATGTGTATGGCAGTGGGTTCACTACTCTCGCCATCAAAAAGTTTTGCCTCCTCCGCCTTCAGCTGATCCATGAGTTTGGCAATTGCACGATTGCGTACAATGTCCCATGAGGTAGTCTCATCATCTTTGGGGTACATAGTGCGTAGATGTTTGTAGTTGCCTTTCGCTTTGGGTCCACCATAAGCGGTTAAAAATTCGGCAGCCAGTTCATTATCTGATTTGGGCAACTTCTCGACTAGTGCGTATGCGAGGTAGGCTCTATTGTTACGCATCATATTTTCGGTTTCGAACTTTTCCAGGAAATCCTCCAGAATGTGCACACCTTCCTGGATAGATTTTACTTTTTCTTCGTTCTTTGTGCCGGCTAAAACGCGTTTAGAACTTCCGATAAGACCTTTAACGGCTAGGCGTTGGTAGTCCGGATCGCGATCCTCTAGAATTCTGAAAACAAATAAAAGTATTTTAATATATTATATTTTATTATGACTGAAAAACTGTTCTAGTCCTATTTTTAAATTAAAGTAGATATAATTTCGCCTATAGTCAACATAACCCATACTTTCAAAATACCTTATTAACTGTTTACTAATTGCCTATCTGTCTCTAAAATTTAAAGACATGTGACCGTTTTGATTAGGAACTATGGACTTTTAAGAAATGCGGAATAGTTTAAACATAGTTTAAACTTGCACTGAAAAACTGGACCTTAAATGATTAAATATGTTGAGAAAAATAATTTAAAACGCTATAAAATATCTTAAACGTGTAATTTAAAATTTAATTTTTTTATTAACAACTAAAAATTAAATTTTTACAAAAATTAAATGTTCATAAAAATTTTAAGTTTTTTCCATTAATTCAAATATATCTTCAAAATTCAAAAATGAAATAGCACTAAATTTTTTATTACTAAAAATGTTAATAAAAAATTCAAAATTTTACTAAATCGTCACATTAGAATTAGTTTGCTCCATACGTCATTTTTGGGTGAATGGAGTTAGAAATTGGATTTATTTGAATTATATATCTTATTCCAAATCTCGTAGAACAGTGTTATTTTTAATTTTTTGATTCATAACAAACTCAGCCCAATTTTTTTTTTAACTTTTATTTTATAAATTGGAAAAATATAGTACGAAGAGTTCTAGAACTCTATAGTTGAATGTAATTTTTTTTAAGAATTTAGATTGTGTAATGTTTGTATTCAAATCGATTTCGAATAGAACTTGATTAAATGAAAAAATCAACTCGTTATACATTTTATAAAAATATGATATAGGTATTTAACCGACATCGTCTCATTTTGCTTTGTTTGTATAAAATAACTCTTGAATGACTTAAGTAAGGTGTACAAGTATAACAGGTATTTAGTATTTATAAAGTACATATAAAACAAATATTTTTAAAATATTTTGAGTAAATTCGTTGTGCTTATTCTGCATAACAACTGAAAATTCGAATGATTTCTGTTTTTCTTCTATCTTGCAGTCATTTCTAATCAGCATTCATTCGCTAAAATAATAAGTGATGCAGACATTAAATATTATTGATGGCGATGAAATTTCGAGATTTTGTCACACGCTTTTCTTAGTTTATTCAGCAGCATGGAATGCGAAGGCAAATAAATTTATGAATTATTGTTGTAGTCACAAATTAACTAAAAATACACAACGAAAGGCATCATCTGGCAAGACAAGGTAGGTAGTATATATACAAATGTGAGAGGTAGGTAGAGGTACCCCTCAGACCTCAGATACTTTTGTATTGCTAAATGCGTGTAGTGACATCATGCAACGAATTAGCCAAACAAACTACGACGCAGTCGGTTATTAGGTTAATCACTATTAGTTCATTTATGAACTGATATCCCCGCGAAGCATTAGTGTTTTTGTTTATGGCTCACCTAAGTGTTGTCGTGGCTGCCTCTTTGTCCTTGAAGCCCAGTCCGGGCACCGTCTCGACTTTGTCTTCTTTGTTGGTGGCCGCGCTCTTGGTCACTGTGCCGCCGCAATTTGTCTCCAACCACTCCTCGAACACTTGCATTGCCTCCTTGATGTTCTTTAGTTTCTCCTCGGCCTTGGTCACTACAGAAGTTAATAGTTAGCAAATGAGAAATATATTTCTTAAAATACACTAGCACGAAATATGTTTTAAATGGAAAACTGGCGCAAATTTGAATAATTGTTCTACAAAACACAAAGTTGTTATCAAATGATGGCAAAATGTTAATCTATAATATGGTACTTCGAGATTTAAATGGTTTTTCTAATATTTATCAATAAACTTATAAATATAAGTTTTTGAAAATTGTGTTTCGTTTGTTTTACTTCCGCAACAACGGTTTATATTTCAAAAACTGCGTACATTGAATGCAATGTTCTAGCAATATTTTTGCTAGAACTGATTTTAGATTGCAACATTACAATCTAAAATCAGGATATTATTGCAATATTGTTCTATTATAATTCGTGCTATTGTGATATAAAATATAATTACATGTGAGCACACGCTTCGCTCTGCCTAGTAGTCCACGCACGGTCAACTTCCTGTACTGCATCTCATGTGACTCCAGCAGCTGCAGCGTCTCCAAGGCCTTCTCCTTATCCTTGAAACCGAATTTTGACTCGCCATTATTTGCTTCAGACATTTTTGTTTTTAATATATTTTTTTTTTATTTCTAATCACAAACGGCGTCCTATTCGTAGAATCGCCAAAAAGCTACTGATTCGAATACACCAAGCTATAAAGCGAAGTAAAGCCCACCAAAATGATGTCTGTGCTTTTTGGATTATATTTTTGTTATTATTTTCAAATGCATGATACCAAAGCTTTTGCCGTCCGTACCGTTTACCATCCGTCTGCCGATCCCACATACTGAGCAAGCAGGCGACAAGCACAAGACACAACATGTTTCGGCACATTAGCTAATAATTGTATTATAAAAATGATGATGTCATAATATACAACAATACGCATTGTTTGGTAGAAAACAGAAACAAAATAGAAATACTAAAATAAAATAAAAACAATTATCATAACACTGACCGAGACGATTGGGAGTCAAAACAGAAATAGAAAATAACAGAAAGGCCGCAGGGGGCATATAGCATAGACGCGAACCAGAATATAAAGTAATGAAATTATATAGATATCGTCACTGTAGAAGTGGAACTCAACAACTTTAATTCATGAATTTTAAAAATTGGTTAATCGGATCGATAAATTGAGTTTTTATATCAAATGATATGAATAATTTTTTTATTCTATCGTTTTTCAACTTTTGAAATCACCATATAAATATTGGGAGTAATATCTAATTACATTATAATTAAATTGTATTATTATTTTGTTTAGATTGAAATATTATTTAAACATAAATTGCTTTAATCGCAGGTTTACATGAATTTACTATATTCATGTTTCTGTAGAAATATATATTTTTCATCAGATATTAATATATGTATGTTTGATAATTTCGCTATTTAACACACCCAACTGCAATAAAAGGTTCTTTGAATTATATGTATTATGTTATTCGTGATTGTTACTGGGTGACAACGAATTTAAGAATAATTGATTATATGTATGTTTGGCATTACAATATCACAATTAAATAACAGCGCTGCCTACTTTTAGCACTCAGTAACACTCACATTAATACTTTTCATATAGTTCAAAAGTTGTTTTTGGTGGAAGAGTTTGTTTAAGTACCGCCAATTACTGTTCATACCAGATAGTGGCTGTTTTTGAAATTTCTAATTCATCCGTAAAGTACTGAACTTAAAATAAGAACAATATATGGAAAAAAAATTATTAGGTATAAATAAAATATGTGTAATAAAACAAAAAAAAAGTTTAAGTTTATAATTATATAATATAAATAAAAAATATGTAATTTAAAAAGAGGGAAAAAACGAATATTGTGTTAAGAAGATATTAGCACAAAATTTACTATTTTTACATTAAAATTAAATAAAAACATAAATATATTTACATGTAAATAAAATGTTTTTCACATTCAAACATATATATGTTTGCAAGAACGCCGAAAATTATTCATTCTGAACATAAATATGTTTGAACGAAAACAAAAATATGTTTGACTGTTATTATGTTTGGCAATGAAATAATACTTTTGTTTGCATGAAGCTCCAAAGACATATGTAATGCCTGCAAAATTATGTTTGGGAGAGCCCTTTTTTTTGCAGCGTGTACCTCTGCTTATAACATTAATTTTAAAACATTTTTTTCGTATGTATTTTATTATTACACTGTACGACAAGATTTATTTTTTGGATGCACACATGAGAAAATCCAATATATTCTTCAAATACGCTAAAAAATATAAAACGCGTGCATCCTAGTTTTTGTGAATCAATTCGTTTAAGGGTTTAAATTGTTATTTTAAAAGCAATTGCATATCAAATTTTTGGTCAAACATTTGAAAAAAGTTGGATTTAATTCATAGCTGAGACATCACTGAGTATGAAATGAATGTGGTTGTCCGATATCAATTCATTTACAGCCTTTATTGGCATTTAATAAATTTGAATGATTTTTAAAATATCTCATAGTATCTTTTCAAATGGGAATAACACTTTTAAATGAATTGATATACAAAAAATGATATATAAATTATATTCAGGGAAAAAAAAAAAAAAATTTTTATGAAATTATGTATATAAATAGATATACACACTAATTCTTATAATGATCCCTATTTTTAAGTACTGGTCGATTTTTGCATGTGTGCAAAATAGTGTCGGACGGTGTTATAAAACGTTTCTGGTACGATAAGTCGAAATTTAAAATATCGAAACTAAAAATACCGAAGACAAAATTGTAGAAAATAAAAATGCCGAAACCTAAAATGTCGAAAAAATAAAAAATTTTGAAAACTAAAATGTTGAAAAACAAAATGTCAAAAACTAAAAATGTTGAAATTTAATGTAGAGAAATCATTTTTCAAAATACCATCTTTGAATTTAGCTCAAGCAATTATTATAAATCAACACAAATTTAGATTTTCTTTTTTAAATTTTCTTTTTTTTAAGGAAAGTTAAATTTTGGAAACAAGAATTTTGTAAAACAGCATTTTGTAAAACGGAATTTTGTGAAATAGAATTTTAGTCAGACAGAATTTTGTACCCAACCCTTCAAATTTTTTTTTTTTTTAAATAATTTATTTTTTGTTGAAGAAATTGAAAATATGTAAAATGAGTTACATAAATACAATTAGTGTTCAAATTCTATTCGTTTTCATAATTAATATGCAGTTTAAGATATTTGTCTTCGATCTTTTATTTAAAATTTAAAAAATAAAATTTTGCAAGATTCTTGCAAGCAAGAGCAAGAAAGGTATTGCAAGAACAAGATCGTATGTACCTATGCAAGTGTAAGAACAAGACCAAGAACAAGATTACCATTTCTTGCCTTACTCTTGCAAATGATCATCACTATTTTACATATATTGTAGTGCACTGAATTGTTGAAATTTAATTTCTTTGGCTTTTATGGATGGAAAGTGTACAAAATTCTTCTTCTTTGCAATTCAGATAATATCTCAGGTTATGTCAAAAAGTTGCTTTTCATTGGTTTGTGGTCACGAAATTTTAAATTAAATTTTTTTCTTGGTGTAATCAATTAAATAATTAATATAACGCAATATTTTAACTAAAATAGCAACGAACATTGTTTAAGTTACGTTTCCCACTTTACCCCAATATCATAATTTGAACATAACTTAGCACCATATAAACAATGTTAAATTATTTGAAAAATATGGAAAAAAGAAAATTTATACAAAAACCAAAATCAAAAGCGAAACCGTAACATTAAACCGGTATACCGAAACGCGGAAAAAACCGAAATCGAAACCGTTATTCGTTTAGGTTTCAATCCTTGGATAAAATTGACTTTTGCTCTCTTTAAATCAAACCTTTCAATATTTTTTTGGCAATTTATCCACGAAACCATTTTTGTCGGCTGAATTTTTTCTCTTGTTTTTATCCAGATTAATTCTTTATAGTCACAATTCTTTTTCGGACTATTCTTTCCCGAATAATACTTTCACAAGACAATTCATTCCCGAGACATTTCTTCCTCGAGACTATTCTTGTCCAAGACCATTTGTCATAACTTTGGTCAGATTCAGCCGAATTTTAATTTAAACCCATGGGTTTATTTCAAAATATTATCTGAAGTATTATTAATGGAATACATAAGAAATCAGAGAGAAAATTCATAATATTGTTAAGAAGCGGAAAATTTGTTTTGTGCTGTGCAATTTTAAAACAAAACTTTACACTTAAGAACGACCCCCAACCCCACTTTGAACTTTTATCTTTTGTGGGCAAAAGGATACTCTTCACATATATTTTTTAAATATTTAAAAAATAGTAGTTGTGGCAAAGAGTATATATTTGATATAACACAAAATAAAAATTCTACCAACAACGAATAAAAACCGGAAAGAAAACGGCATAAAAACGGTCTATGCTATCCGTACTAAACGGAGTATAAACGGTACAAAACGGTGTGCTCCGTTGCAAACGGAGTATAAACGTATACGTCGCTACTGAGTGAAAACGGAATACAAACGGAATATTCGAAATACGGACAACAAACGGCATATGAACGGAGTTAAATATTTTCACATGTCGCAAATTTTCCGTTTTCATTCAAGTATCAACGGGTCCGTCTTATACCGTAAACGTACCGTTACAAACGGAATTGTGATTCCATTTGTTTACGGAGCTACGTTAAAATGTTTCTTGGGGAGTATCCATACAGGTGGTTTCTCTGCCACTTTTGTCAAATAAATTCGAACATTGGTTATGTGGAAATTGAAACGAAAATGTTGTCAACAGACACATTTTCAAATCAATATTCTGCTGTTTTCTGGCACATTTTTGGCCAGACAAATCATTAAAATTTATAAGGCGTTGGATTGCAATATATCTTGGTAAGTTTGGTTGCAAATTATCCGCGGACAGATCCAGTTTTGTGCACTGTTTTCCTCTGTTAACTTCAATCTGAAAAATTCCACTTCCACATAACCAATGTTTTCGGCAGCAACGCCAGCAAACTCGGAAGGAATCTTTATTAAAAATCTATACTCTCTGGTTGTGGAGATATTTCCGTTTGAACGTTATGATTGTAGCATTCTACCTATGGCCACCCTAATATTAAATATTTTTAAATGTTCAATTTTGCCAATATTTATAACCTTTAAAACGCAGTTTCGAATGGATTACCTAATTTTACTATTTTTCGGCGCTATCAATTTAATATTATTTTTAACATTCTGCAAGAAATAAAAATATATAGCATTCAAAATAATTGTTACTGTTTTATTTTAATACGTTATTTGTAATACAAAAAAAACTGTTTGTTTACAATACAATTATCAAAATGATTTAAAAGATTCTTAATAGTTTTGCATTTCCAACACATCGTTCAGCATAAAATTCCGCAAGTGACACAAAGCCTTGACCACATCCTCCGGATCACCGCGTATCGATTCGCTGAGCCAGTGTCCGGGCACTTGTGCCTTGTTCACATTCGCAGCCACCACCGGTTTGACAGTTTTCTGCCACGGCACCACATGTGGTGCATTGCTCTGCAAACTCTCAATGTACTTGATGTACGCCTCCGAGTGTAATACCCGCTGTGGACGTGGCGGCACAGTGACAAATATTGGTTCTGGCGGTGGTACCAACACATGTGACTGATATGCAGCGTGTTGCTGCAGTTGTTGCGGCTGTTGCTGATTATCCTGTTGATAGTTTAGATTGCCGCGTGGCGATAGTTGATTTGATGGCAATATATGCGCATTGTGTTGCATAGATTGTGCAATTTTATGTTTTCTAGCCACAAAATTACGACTGCGATCATGCGTTGAAATCACTTTGCCACCTTTGCTCAAATGCACTTCGCGCACATGTTTAATGAGACGCAACAACGATGGAAACGCTTGCATGTTCTTCTTCATGCGAATGCAACCGCGCCACAGGCAAATGTAGTCGGCCTCGGCGCCTTGAGCAGCCGAAGTGCGTTGTATGTGGCCAGTGCCGTCTTGGATGCAATGCTCCATGCAATCGACTGCATCCTCAAATTGAAAATCGCATTTGTCCCACAGACACTCGAACGTATAGCCGGTGGGATGATCGACGGGACCCGGACTGGCGCAGTTGGATTGGCTTTCGTCGAGTTCACGACGTGCGGCCGCCGTTTCTTCGTTCTGTTTGCAGGCGCGATCTTCCCAGCTCTGTTTGACGCTGGCGGGCAGATTCTTCCACTCATTGCCTACCATGCGAGAGATGTCGCCGAATGAAGAATCCGGGTTGCTTTGACAGATGCCTGGAAGAGATCGAGTATTTTAGGGACAGTTTTTCAGTGCTAGATTAAACTTAGTTTTATTAATCTTTAGAATGAAGAGAAATCAAGCCAAAAATAAAAATTCTCAATAACAATTGACATCTTTTGAATTTCAAATGGAATTTCTGGATTTTAATTGATGTCTTTTGGATTCCAAATGAGATAATTAATATATCGAAATTATAAAGAGTCCAAAGAGATACCCACACAAAAATTTACTAGACAACTCAAATACTGAAGAGTTTCTCGTTCGAATTTGCAGAGTATATAATTGCCAGTGAAAACTAGTCGCAATCATGTCGGTTACTGGTAGGGACTTGAAGAGTATATCCCTGCCAGTAAAAGTTGTCAAAAACTGATATGTTGCGTGTAGCGATTTGAAGAGTAGATTCCTACTATAACTAGTCAATAAATGTTCCTTTACTGGTAGGGAACTGCCCAGAAACCGAACAGTTTTACTGGCTAGTTTCTCGTCGGAAAGTGCGTGACATCGCTTGCGAGTTACTCGATAAGTCACTAGTAAAACTGGCTGGATACTGGTATGAATTGTTACTTGGTTGACTAGGCATTAACAATAATCGAATTGTTAAAAAAATTAACAGTAACTAATACTGCCTTCAACTTACCTTTGCGCACTTCGCTGGAGTACAATATGTAACCAGTGAGGCTCTTCTTAGCCGTTTTTGTCTTGACCTTCGACGAAAGCGGCGTGGACGACACCGAAGGCGCCGGCGACGAAGTCATCGCTATATCCGAATTGACCGAGGGCGGATTGCCATCCAGCGAGTCCTCGAGCACGCCCAGACTATCGTTCAGATCGGCGCCTTTCAATTCGCGTTGCGGCTTAATGGGCAGCTTAAAGTAAAACACCTCATCCTGTGTAACAGCAGCGCTGTGCGAGAATTTGCGCAACGTACCCGGATTAAGTTTGCGTGCTGACTTCTTAAGTTCATCATACGACGACTCACATATGTAGACATCACTCTCGGGAAACTCAGTGGGCCGACATGCGGCATATTCGCCGTACTCTAGCACCACACAACGCCCAACAATACCAATGATTGGGCTAATTTCTTCTACCGAAGACAGCAGCAATTCCTGTCGATAGAATTGTTTGCCAATGGCAGCGGGTACAATTTCACTAGGCGCCAATAGCCACGGTCCTCGAAAGTATGACTTGTTATTGCCCTGCTCCCAGATCTGCTGTATGTGCGCAATGGACTGTTTGCCCGTCTGTGTGGCAACATAGACATAGTCGCCTGTTTTGACGACGCCACTGCAAATCGTATTGTATTGTTCATAGTAGATGCTATTGGGTTCTGCATTCGATGGCGCAGCACAAACGACATTCGGTTTTTCTTTTTCGACGAGCGCCTCCTGTAGCTTGAGCTCCTCCAGTTCGCCCTTGTGTTTCTCGACGCGCTCCTTGAACACAGACATAATGCGCTTCAGTTCGAGCGGTTCGTCGCGTGGCACTAATTTCACCGCATCGTTGGAGCGCACAAATGGCCAGCTCTTGAATTTCTTGAAGGAGCGACCGCGCATATTGTAGCGCGACTCGCACACAAACACATCTTTGGGTGCAAATTGTTCTGGGCGCATTTTTATATAGTCCTTGATGTGCATGATGTAGCATTTAGTGGACACCTTGTCCATGGGTATTGCTTGCGAGACGCTGCTCTTGAATACCTCTTTCTCGAGAAATTTGCGTGTTGTCACATGATAGGTTTCATGCGGACGCAAAAAGATGGAGCCATGCATCATCTTCACATTATCTGCGGTCGTCCAGAGCCGCTCAATATATGCAATGCCCGGTATTTTGTTTTCAGGCAGCTGATAGTAGACAAAATCACCGGGAGAAAATACCTTCTGATCGATGGTCATGCTTTCACTGGACATGGCAGCCGTATTGACCACAGTTTCATCGTCCTCCTCCTCTTCTTCCTCTTCCTCCTCTTTATTCTGCTGTTGCTGCTTTAGCTTACGCGCTCTGTCCACTTCTTCCTGCAGTTGCGTTGTGTTGTAAGCTAGCGCCGTCGAGCTCAGTGTGTCCTTGCAGAGTTCATCGCGTTTTTGTATGAAAAACGTCTGCAGTTCAATGGAGTCCTGAAAAACATCCGCATCAGTGCGTGACAATTTGCGCGCACGCGTCAAACACTCGAATACATCCTCCTGAAATATATCCAAACGCTTATAGACGCCTTTGTCCAGGCGTCGCTTAATTAAATCCAGTGAAATGCCACGCACTTTAGATAGCAATTGTCCAGAAGCATCGAGCGTCTCATCATATTCTGGCAGTTCGGCCAGCGAGTCCGAGTAGCAGCGTCCCTCCGCATCCTGATGATTGTAGATGCACGTGAAGAGCGTGAGCAGCAGCTCTTGTACTGCCAGAGCCACATCGGGCAATGTCTCGCGCTCATGACGCAAACTCTGCTTCATTTGTAGCGTTAACTGCTGCAGCACCAATGCATCCTTGTAGATTTGCGAATCTGGTTCATTGTACTTGCAACCATTCTCCAGCATTAGCAGAAAGTCGGCAGCCAGTTCATCGACGCTCTCGTAAACATTCTGCTTGAGCTTCTGTCCAATACGCTCCATGTCGATGGGCTCCTTGATGATGTCATAGTAGTCAGGATATTCGCTCTTCGACGGCAGCTTAGTGAAGATCAACGAAAGCTGTCGCTTGCCCTTCGGCTCCTGATACTCTTTGATGGCCTCATAGAACTGCCAGAGTTTCTCGAACAACGCCGGCTTATTGCCAATCTTTCGCCCAACTTTGGGCAATTTCTGTAGCGGTTTCTTTATGTCCACGAGACCGGGAAACTCTTTGAGTTTTTCATTCAATGCACGCTCTAGGTTATTGGCGTCTTCGTAGATAGTCGACCCTTCCTCATTGTACTGCCGACAATTGGCAAACATCAAACGATAATCGGAAACAACATCCTCCAAGGCTGCGTATTTATCGGTGCGTATATTATGCTCGATGATGTTCATATCAATGGGGTTCTGTATGACATCATAGTAGTCGGGATAGATTTTGCGTGGTGGTTTCTCCATGAAAAGTTCAATAGGTCGTCGATTGGCTAGCGTATAATCCACCAGATACTTTTGAATGCAAAGAATTTTCTTTTTAATCATAGCATTTATTGCAATACGATTGCTTTTCGGTGAGCTGGATGTATTGGCTGTTGTCGTGGGCGTTGCGTTTGCATTCGAGCTTGAGTTAATTCGAGGCCTGCCCTTTTTACGTTCAGGCTGCACATTGGGCAATGCATCTGTGTCTGTGTCGTCCTCCATATCGCTGGTCTCTTGATCCAATGATTCCTCCACAAGTTTTGTATTCATTATTTTCAGCATTTTCGCGGCGTCTTTGTGTGTACGATGCGTTGGCGGAAAAGCTTTTTTTGCATTGTCAAGCATCAGATATAGATCACCGGTGAGATCGCTGATGTTTGCATAGTCGCCCTTCTTCAGTTTTGTGTGTATCTGACACATTGAAATGGGACGCTTTATGAGTTCAAAGTATTCGGGATGAAAACGACGCACGGGCAGTTTCCAGAGTGAAGTACCCAGCGGTGGCCCTGTGGCACCTGGATGTTCAGAGGCACCCGCCGCATTATAGAGATGATCGAAGAGCGCCCACATGGGGCCTTCGCCTTTTTTGCTGGTTTCTTCGTCATCCGAGCTGTCAATTTCCTCTTTAAGGCCTGAAATTTGAAACGCAATTTTTTTCAAAAATTATTGAGAAAAGTATTTTAAAAATCAAGTATTTTTATTTATAAATAAGAAACATTAATTAAAGACAACTAAACAGTAGATTTAATAACCAATTCTACATCAAACATACCAGCTATGGCAGCACTCGTCAGACTGCGTATCTTACGAACGGCCTTCAGTTTGCCCGTCTCAATTTCCATGCGCTTCTGCGTAAAAATACGTTTCAAAGTCTTGGCATCCTTGTAGATCTGCGAACCGGGCTCATTGAACTGACACGCGTTCTTAGTCATCTGCAGCAAATCGCGCTCCATTTCCACCAGCTGCGAATAGGCATTCATTTGAATTTTGGTCGCAATCAAACGCAAATCAATTGGATGCTCAATCACATCATAATAATCAGGATAAATTTTCTTTGACGGCAACAGCTGGAACATGCGATGCAGCGGACGATCGTTCATGGTAGGATCGTTAGTCAGCATCACAGCTGCAAAGAGTTCTTCGTACTGATTGTAGTCTGGCTCCTCGACCTTTGGTGTTTCTGGTTCATTGTCATTGCTGGCCGTCAGACGACGCGCATTACGTGACATACGCTTGAGCTTGGGCTCTTCATCGAGAGCACCAATCGATTCAAGAATTTTATTTTTATTTGTCTGCACATATTGCCACAATAGGTTGGCGTCCTGATGCTCGCTAGTATCTGACTTGTAGAAAGCCTTTGCATTGTTCACCAACAGCTCAAAGTCATGTGTCAACTCATCGAGATCATCGTACGAATCGGTTTTCAATTTCTGCTGAATCTTCAGCAAATCAATTGGATTGGCCACCACGTCATAGTATGAGGGCTCTTGACGTCGCTTTGGTGCACGTATAAACGTATCACATAGCATGGAACCGTCCTCTTTTTTTAGATTGCGTATGGAATCGTATAGCTGCTGACACAATTCGGACGGATCAGGACGCTTCTTTTTTCTGGCCGAAGCCATTTGTACCGGCGATTGTTCTGGCGTCGAGTCGTCCATTTGCAGCGGATCTTCATCCTGACGACTGGATATGGAACTCGCTCGACGTTTTCGATTAAGCATTTTAATTAATTAATTGCAGATTTATATTAAAATAACAATTCAGTTTAATTTACATCACGCTGTAAAAAATTATTTTACAAGAATGCGAAGCATAGAAGCCACCTTTTGGGATAAATCCCAAAAATGGGATTTCTGAATCGCAATGGGAATTGGGATTTCTCATGGGATATTCATTTGAATTGGTATTTTTTTTCCCAAAAGGAAAAATAAAAGAATTTAATTGCAATTTCATATGATTTTTTAGTATCTAATTATATATAATGTTATATATATATATATATATATATATATATATATATATATATATATATATATATATATATATATATATATATATATGTTGTTTATAATAAATAAAATGAATTATTACTAACAAACTAATTGATTCAAATTACCAAATTTCACAAACGCAGTACATTATTTTTAATCTTACGAACGCAACAACTTGTATTCCGGTTTTATTATTTGGAAGTTAAGATTTATATGGTGAAAAATTACGGCTAACAACAAAAGAAAAATAACTATGAGCTTTCAAACGGAAAAAATATCCAATTTTTATCCTTAAATTAAAAAATTACGTTGTATATATATATATATATTCATTTAATTTTTTAATATACACTCAGAAGAAAATGTACCATTAAGTACTTTATGGTTCGACCATTGATCTTATGGTTCATGTATTAATAGTTTTTTCTTTTTAAATCAAAAGTTTTCTAATTAATTCAATAGTTTTTGAAAAATTCTGTACCATAAATTTAAATATTTCAATATTATTATTTTAAATAGAATAAATACTGTTGTTTTAATGGTTTCCTCCTATAATAATAAACGTGGTGTAAAAAAACATAAAACGAATACAAACATTCGTTTTGTACGTCATTCTGCGGGTTTACTCAAAATGGTCGCATGTATTTTTTTGGAATAATCCACATATTGGTAAGGACTCAATGTATTTAATGTAAATAAATTATATTTATATATTTATTTATATTTATATTTTTATTTATTATAGAAAATAAATAATACATCGAACTTCTATTATGGCAACGGACTCAAAAAAAAACTGCAGGCTCAAGTACTACAGTCAATTATTGGAAACGTCAAATGTTTTATAACCTTTTGCAGCAAGAACTGTCTTTTTATGTGTGTTGTAAAAGTGAATATCAATTTCGACATTTATATAAAATAAATTATACATTAAATTAACTAAAATACATTTTTAGGAAAATGTAATTCGACTATACCATAAAATTAATAATACGTATCATTAAATTTGTATAGGTCTTTCTTATTGTAATTAAAATATCACATTATAAAATTTATGGTACAACCACACATTGTATTAACTGTTTCAATATTACTGAAGTAATGGGACGCATCCTATTGACCAATTTTAATGGTATAAATTATTGTTTTTTCTATTGAAATACTATCAATTTACCATGATTTTTTTTCTGGGTGTAGAAAAAGTAGTTTGTGTGATAAGTGAAAAAATTGTTTTGATGCAGTGTTTAATAAAACACATTTTGATTTATTTACAAATAAAATGTATGGGTTTAAAAATAATAATAACACTGATAATAATGAAGATGATATTTTGTAAATATTCTTATATTTTTTAAATGTATTTTTATATAAAATTTAACGATTTAACTTAGGTGACAAAGTTTTATAATATTTAAATTTGGGATTTTAAATAGTATTTTCCACTTTAATTATGATTTTTTTCCCATGTCATTTAAGGAGGTATTTTTGTTCTCACTCCGTGGGAAAATGGGATTTTTTTTGGGAGTTGAATGTGGCTTCACTCGATATTGGGCACCCGATACCCAATAGTTTTTATTTGCAGGTTCATCTTTCAAAATTCAGTCGCCATTTACTAAAATCTCCAATTTGTAATGCAAAAAACTAAAACCTAAAAATAATGTTTAAAATGACAATTAATTCTTGTATATTAAGATTTTCTTCTTAACATTCTCAGCACACTGTATGTCAAATTAACGTCTAGATGGTCTAACCTGTATATACTTCAACCATGCATTTACCTATATCATTGAAATAATCACAAATAGATGTCACTGCTATCAGTGTTCAGTGTGGCAAAACACGTACTTTGTAGTTTTTTTTTTAATTTTATCATGCTATTTTTTAGTATAAAACATATTCAAATATTTTAATAAATCAATACATTGGAATAGTAATATATTTTCTTTAAAAAATTATATATATTTTTATATGTTCTATATGACTTATATCATGGTTGAAGTATATTCAGGTTAAGTCATTTAGTTACTTTTTTTTTTAAACTGTTTGAAAGACTCAACATTTTTTTACGTAAAATTTAAAACAAAACATAACCTTGAAATAAAGTTAAAAATTATTTTATCTTAATTATTTTAATTATTTTAATTAATTATTGTATTTTTTAAATTTTATTATTGACATTCACAGCATGCCAACTAACTGTACACAGAAAAAAATACTGTACGTATATATAACAATTGATATTAATAGCAAACAAAATCGTATTCCAATTAAAAATTTGAATGTATTTACTAATTAATTAATTGTATTTACACATTTTTTTAATTAAAATATTAATAGGAATTAATTTAATATGATTTCAATACAACTAAATCTTTAATAGTATTAACAACTTTTATTTGTTACTTTTGATTTATTCATTTTCTTAAATTGCAACACTGGATTTTCTGGATTTCATTTTGTTTTTTGTTTGTGCGTCTCGTGCGTCGTCGTTCAGTTTCTTCTAACATTATTTTCTTCACCGTTGCTATTTTAAAACAGGATATTGCATTATTTAGTGTATGGTATGTTATTGAAGCGTTAAATGGCTCAATTTATTTTTGCTGTTAAGAATTTGAACAAACAGCTTATGATGCTCATTTTGTTGCATATTGAATCATTCAAAAGCGAATATCCAATTTTATGTTTCGACTCAATTAATTGGCCCACCTGTAGAAGTTGTGAAAACTGACTTCGGTAAAACATTCGTTATGTTGAAAGAATTTTACAAAGCATATAAAACAGTATAAATACTTATTTAATATTTATTTTATGTTATATATTGAATTAAAGTATTTTTATTTTCATATGTTTCTATTCAACAAATATTTTATTTAATTTAACAAAATATTTAATTGATCCAATTTCTATCGAATGAAATTTTTAATTGATGTTACTAATTAATTAATTAATGATTTAAAAATTCCCAATAAAAAATATAATCAATATGACAAAAAAATTAATTAAAGTTTCTCCAATTAACATATTCTCATTATTACGAATATGGGATTCAATGCTACTAAAAGTTACATCGGCTGAGTTTCAATTAAAAATTAATTGGATTGATTAACATTTTAGTTATATTTACACACTTTTTTTTCTGTGTGTAGAGATGAACTGACCTGTATATACTTCAACCATGATTTATATGATTTATAGTACTTTTTAGTATAATGGAATCTTTAAATTTTTCTGCTAGACAACCCTGGTGCAGAACTGTCATTTAGAAGCCAAATCTATATATACATTTATCTACCAGATTAAGATAGTTTAAACAATTTTTACTTTACATTATTTTAAAACAGCCATAAAATATTTCTTATATTTATAAGTAGAAAGTGCAATTTTCCAAAACAAGAACAGACAGAAATGTGCCTGCAGAGTGGTACAAATGTGAAAATGTTTTGAGCAGACTTTGGGCGTTGTGGCAGACAATGCAGCAACACAAAACAAAATCAAAAATCTAAAAAAGAGTCTGAAAATGTAAACTACAGACATATATAATCAAAACGAAAGAATTGCAGTTAGCCATCCAGACCGATTTACGCGCTTCCACCAAGAGCGTTCTTAGCTAAAACCATGTTTAATGATGTGCACCTGGCCAAAGTCAGTAAAATTAACAAGACGATGGATTGGTCTAGTTGTGCGCCCCGCAAACATCAACAGTCTCATACACCAGGCAGCAGTCAGCGAGTAAATTCCAAGCAACATGATTGCTATGCGACAGTGACTACTTCCCCGGATGCGGGCACCGATATTGAGCAAGCGATGCGTAAACTTAGTGAACATGGATTCATATTTGGTAGTACTTCTCCACGCGCCGCCATGCACGATGTGGATTTTTCAGCATCGGTGCCGCAACTGCACAATACGGGCGAATTAGTGGTCGATGGCATGCAGAAGGAGAACAACGAGAGTGATAACAACATCAGTTCCTGTTCCACATTAGACATTGTAAACAAGGTATTGTGTATAGGGTGGGGCAAGTGGTGGATTCTTTTGGTAGGGGGTCTGGCAGTGGGTGACGGACCAACGCAATTTTGGTCCGACAATCGTCATCAAAGCTAGCGCAGCAGATAGTGTGCGCAAGTAAACGTACAGAGGCGCTGCACAACGTTGAAGGGCCAATTTTTAAAATTTATTTAAATTTTATAAAATCAATTTTTATTTTATAAGACATGAAAAATTTGTAAAACAAAACTTTAAAAATGAAAGAATAAAATTTGTGTTTTGTTTTATCGAAATATTAATTTTTAGAAGGTCTGTTTTTTCAATAAATTCTACTACTCTTGGTATTTTGTGTTTTCCACAGAATTGGACGCTTTATCCAGATGATTGGAATTATCAGTATGCCACTTCTCAAAGATTGACTATTTCTGATTTAATTTTATTATTCTTCATTAAAAAAAAAAATCATTTTTTTTTAAATTTTAAAATTCAATTTTAAATTTGTGTTTGCAAATAGAAAAATAGTTCAATAATTTCCACTGTTGTATAAATAAAACTGCGAACCTTATTTTGAAAATATTGTCAATGCCGACCCTGCTCTGTTACTGGAACATACTGCATGATTTCAGTTGCGTCCGTTTCGTTTCTTGTATTCGCACCGAATACAAAAAAACAATAGAATGCAGCATATTTGCCTTCTATATATTGTGTAATATTGAAGTAATTAATTTAATGCAGGACACATTATTTTTCGAGAGCTAAACGCATGGCAATTTCGCAACAATTTCCAAAAAGTCTTAGTTGCATGTGCTGCAGCGACCTGCAGAAGGACACGCAATTGCCCAATCATGATTTGCATCGCAGCTGGGACTATACGTTGATTACTCAACCGCCGCAGCTGAGACGTATAAATGTTGTTATTAAAAAGATTTCTATAAAAAATGTATTTTGTGAAAATTCAAATATTCTTTAATTTCACTAATTATAGGTGGAAAATCTGTCGCTGCTTGATTTGCAGTCACAACTGAAGTCACTGACACAGCGCCTGCACAGCACGGAGAACCAGCGCGATGAGCTGCAGCACAAACTGGCCGCTTGCACGGAGGAGAAGGAGCTCTGCTATCGACGCCTGGAAGTCATAAGTGACGCACATGAAAATCGCATCACCGAAATGCACTGCGTCATCGCAGAGTTGAGCAAGAAACTGCGCACCAAACAAGAGACGACAATTTTGGAGGAAAACGAGCCTGAAGGCAGCGGTACGTTTCATAATATATTTTACATGCTTTTCATTTTTTCATAAATATTATTTTCTTGCAGAAATAAGTTATCAAGAGGAATCAGTGTATAATTCAGAATTAAATTTAACAAATCCTGAGGTTGAATGTCAAACCGATCAACTGGATGCCAATTATTTAGTTGGTGGTGGCTGTGGTGCTGAGAACATTGAGCTGGATGAAAACGTCTCATTGAATGCGGACAAAGAGCTGTACAACTATAATGAGACGGTGGCAAAGAGTAAAGTGGAGGCTCTACAAGAGGAGGTGTTGTATTTAAAATCGCAAATAGCTTTGTTGCAGTCAGAAATAGCAGATAATACACAAAACGTTGAGCCAGCTCATATGGGTTTCGTGGTTGAGGGCCAGCAGAATGTACAGTTCTATGCAGGTGATCAGGAAGATGATGCTGCGTTAGATGATAAGCATGCTATTAGCAAGGACCTGCCTCATAATTCAGGCGACAGCTGGAACGTTGGGAAATTTCAAAGTGGCGATGATGTGCTGCACAGCAATAAGGCTAAAGAGGCGACAGTGGGTGAGTAACGGAACAATATATAAGAACAGTTTAAAATATGAGGAAAGCAACTAAAATGGTTAAATGTCGATTAACTATTTATTTTATAGCAATATAATAGATTCTGTAAAATGTTTTATTTTTGCTGTACGTTCTATATTATAATGGTCTGTACTCTAAGAAAAATGTGCTAAATGTTTATCTTTCAGCTACAATCAATCAGTGCACTTCTCTGACAAGTCCGCAAGCGGCCACAGTGACGCCCAAAATGGCCGAGAGAATAAAACTGCGAAACTCCAAGGAATTGAGTCATGACATCAGTCCGAAGCAGCTGCTGAATAGTGCGGTACGTAGACTAAAAATGTTGTTATATTGTAGAACGTTGAAGAACGAAATGTCACCAAATACATATTCAAAATTCCAATTATTCATTTACAAAATTCTTTATATATCTCTCAATTTCTGATCGATGAACTCAATATTTGTACCAAATGATTAGAAAATGTGAATCTATCAATCTATCGTAATAATTACTAATAAAGTGGAAATTTCAGATGTTCATAAAAATTAAGTTGATGTCAACGGTATACACATTTTTTTATTAAAATTTATAAAAAGAAATAAAAACACTTTAATGTAAATAAAATTCTTAATATTTTTTTGTACTTATAAATTTATTTAGTCACACTACTCAATACAATTTTTCATTTTTTAAGGAAATGTTGATTTTCTGTACCATTAAGCCTTAAATTCACATTTTACTCATGTATTACTAATTTATTAAATCATAAATTAAACTGCTGCCCCTTTCAGCTGCCAAATGCCGGCATCGTCGAACATTTAGTGTCCGACTTCTTTCAGACCAGCAACATGCTGGACAGCTTCATGCAGCCCTCCGACGTACATACCGAATTCCAAAGACTGCACAGCAAAATCGACCAATTAAAAATGCAGAATGTCATGCTGTCGCTGACACTCAGCGAATGCAAAGAGCACTGTGATCAGCTATATTTGCTCTGTGGCAAATACGAATCGAATGCAATTGCGTTGCAGTCAGCAGTTAATTGCAGTGATCGTGCTATAGAAGCCTATGATGTAATGCTGGCGTTATTGGAGAGCAAGTTAGTAATCGAGAGTATGTTATAAAAATGTCCCACATTCTATCCAATTCATTTGCAGAATTGCATTGATGAAAGAGAAGACTGAGGCGGCCGAAGAAAGTCGCAAAGCCGTCGAGGCGGTGGCACGACATTTACTGGCACGTCTTGATAGCGAGAAGAATCTCTGTGAAAATAGTTTAGGACCCTGGAAAAATACGTAGGTTTTTGAAATGATTGAAATTATTATATTAATGCATTTCTTCAACTTATATGTTGCAGCTTTAGCTTCAACGACACCACCTTCATACCATGGACCGCCGAGGATGACAACCGCTTGCGCTATCACGTCTCCAAGCTGAAAGGACGTCGTTCGACGGTCCAAAATACAATTGTAAATTTGGAGTCACCTTTTAGCGCATGCTATGAGAAGTCACGTCTGGCGCTGGAGGAGTGCAAAGAGTTTAGCAGCGAAAAAGATGCACAAATGGATTTAGAAACGGCAATACTTATGCAAGAATTACTTAATTTTCGCGAAGAAAACACACAGCTGAAGACAAAAGCCGACGAGGCAGAGCGTGAACGACAGTTTGCTGTCGACAAAATCAATAACTTGCAAGAGGAACTTCAACAATTACAAATGCAATTAAGTGTTGAATCGGAAGCGCTTTTCAATTTGGGCTCTGCGCGTGACGAACGTCTGTCCTATACGGATACGGATCATGCAGCGTTAACTGAACGGCAGTTGGTAGAGGCGCTGACACGTGAATCTGTACTAAAGGGACGCATACAGTCGCTGATCAGCACTGTGTCAATTACACGCAAGAGTTCGAATGACAAGTACGAAGAGGTGCAGAATAGCGTCAAAGATCTGCAGAAGACTAATATGTATGAGTTGTTACTATTATTGAATTTTTAAGTATTTATTGCACTTTATAGCATTTATTATTATTTATTACATATTTATTATTATTTATTGTTTTTCGTCTTTAAAGTTTTTTTTTTGTCTTAAAAGCATTTTTTCATTTTAAAGAGTTTATTTCAATTTAAAGCATTAGGTTACTTTCTGAAGCATTTTTTCTTTAAATATATTCTTTAGAGTAATAAATCTCTACAGAGTATATTAATCTTAAACCAATACTTTTTAAAGCATTTATTATTATTTAAAGCATTTATTATTCTTTAAAGCATATATTACACTTTAAAAATATGTATTACTCTTTATTAGTCTTTAACGCAAATATTACTCTTCAGCATTTATTACTCTTTAAATCGTTTATTCCACTTTAGAAATATGTATTACTCTTTAAAGTCTTTAAACCTTTTTTAATATTGAACTCAATTATTACTATTTAAAGCATACACTATTTTTTATTATTCTTCTAAGCATTTATTACTCTTTAAAACAATTTCTCTTTAAAGCATTATTAACATTTTAATGCATTTTTAAAACTACAAAGGATATAGTAATATTTAAAACATATATTAACGTTTAATGTATTAATTACACTTTAAGTCCTTTAATATTTAACATTATTTTTTACTCTGCAAAGCATTATTACACTTTAAAGCATTTCGTAGTCCATAAAACATTTATTACTCTTTAAGCTTTTATTAATCTTCAACGCATTTATTACTCTTCAGAGCATTTATTACTCTTTAAACCATTAATTACTCTTTAAAGCATTTATTAGAATTGAAAAGCATTATTTTACACCTGAAAGCATTTTTTACAATTTAAACTATTGGCTACATTTTAAATAAATTATTGCAGTTTAAGTATATTTTACAATGAAAGCATTTATAACACTTTTTAAATCATTATTACTCTTTTTAGCTGTTATTACACTTTAAAGCATTGTTGAATATTTCTGCATTTATTATTATTTTTTATTTTAGCGATTTGACACAATCCCTGGAGTACAACAAGCGCAAATATCAATCGAGAATACGCAAGCTAGAGCAAAAGCTACTGGACATGAACACCGAATTAATGCATCACAGAAATATGCAGAAGCCTCACTTGGAGCCGCAACGTGCATTGCGCAAGAGCAAAGCCAATGTGCAGAGCAGTGAAAACGTTCCTGAAACCATACTATAGTCGGTCCTTTAACGCCCAAAACCTTACACATTAACCTACGTCTTATGCATATCCTCCGCTGGCGTCGTTAAGTTAAACAACGCTTCTTGTGCCGCCTAATCTGTAGCAGTATAGAATTCAATGTACATACATACCAAATGTCTATTTATGATGTGCCATTATATGTAAATACAAAAACACCTTCGACAGGCAATTTGTTACTACAACTACTACTCCTACGATTAATATTATTGTACTTTGTTTTTTTTGGTCTGCGCAAAAACAAATATTTGTTTTGTTCGCAAAACCGCAACATTTATCAATTTATATTTAAATATACATAAAATGCATAATCTCGGCTTGTTAATTATTGTACAAAATAAAATGATTCTAATCAATTATTAATTTTTGTAATTTTTATTGAGTTCTATGCTTAAATTTATTTACTCTAGACTGTCTTCACCATTGTCAATCGTCTCTTCCTCATGTCCGTTGTGTTCACCAACGTTTTGGTCTCCTCCTATTTGTTCGTCACCATTTGGTTCGCCTCCGTTTTGTGCATTCTCTCTGGCTGCTAGCTTTTCCAGCTCTATGACCTGCTTTTCCAGATCAACACATTGCTGTTCGATTTCATAGTTTTTGGAAACCAACATGACCCACGTTGCCTCCAACGTTTTTAGCTTGTCGCCCGCCTGCGTTTGTGTCTGTTTTCGCTGCCAATTGACGTCTTGTATTTGCTTGCGCAGCTCCTGCAGTTGGGTCTGCGCCTTGGCTTGCAACGCCGTAAACATATCCAAATACGCCTTCCAAGACTCAGTACCATAGACAAGCATTAAATCAAGATTTGTAGCACGCACCCATTGATGCTCCAGCTGTGCCATTGAATTCTCTATGGATTCCTGCCACGCGGAAACTTCCGACAGTTTACCAGCTGCTGGCGGCGGCAATTCGTAGCGCTTCATGCTTAACGTTTCCATGGGCTGTCGATTTTGTATGCGTTCGAACTCGTAGGCCATTATTTTTGTTTCAAATGCACTAGCGTTGATCTGCGGCAGGTGGTCCAAATAGTTTTTTGTGGGTCGATAGCGGCGACACTCTTCCTCCACCATGGCCAATGCCTGTATTTGTATAAATTAGTATAAATATAGTCACACAGTTTATGTTAGCCACTACTTACCGACTCCCGGACGCCAACATCATCATAGCCGTGATCAATGTAAGGTAGTGCATCCACGATCACTTCTCCAGCCATTTTAATAGATAAATTTTACTTTTATTTTGATTAAAATTTCTCGTGAGGAGGTAAACCAAATATAATAAATATATAATTAGCTGTGAACACAACCAGTCAACATAAAACAGAGCTTAGGTGATGCCACATTTACGTATGTAAAAAACCCATGTCATCTTTTTTTTATATACTCTAGACGACATTTTTTGATCATTTTAAAAATCAATGCTGTGAAAATTGATTTTTAAAAAATCACTTCCGAAAATGCCACGCATACTGTAAGAGAATAACAGTGAGGACATGAAAACATTTTTTGCAACAGTGATTGCAGTCAGAACCCTATTTTGATTATAACAATGAGTGGACAACTAAAAAAATATATTAAGTGAAGTTAAATATTTTACGAATAATTATAAAAATATAAATTTAAGGACACGTGATACTTTAAAAACAACAAAAAAAAGGTTTTTATATGAACTAATTTTTATCATCGAAGGCATGGCAAAATTGTTAAAAATTCTTAATTTATTTGGGGCCCCACAAAATTTTATAAGACAATAAAAAAATATACTGCTTCAATGTAAAGATGGGTGACAGACACAAGGCCGCTTACCAGGTGTTGTCTCTATTATATACATACCCAGAACTTATAGATCTGAACATTTTTCTACTTAAAGGTTTCCAACCAGAGCGATAAACGGTTCATATTATACAAAATGAGTAAATTCTTCAAAAACCAAAAAATGTGTCTGTGTTGTCGTCTTTCTTCATAATTTCAAAAGAGCGTGTCATGTGTTTTATTTTGCAGATCTATTTTAAAATTATTTTATTTTTGGTGCTCGTAATTTAAATACTTAAAAATTTTTAAATATTTAAATTTTTTTTTTTATTTTGTATGGGAAATGTATGTTCTTGCTTTCAATCAAATTTCATATGAAAATTTATGAACAAATAGTTTTGAATTCGATGTACTGCTCAGTACACACATTTATTTTTCAAATGAACTTAAATCAAATGAATTTCTTTGATTTTAGAGATTTGACATTCTTTGGAAACATTTGTTTATTTTAATGTTTGTTTACAAAATGGATGTGAAATGAGATCGAAAGTTGGACATGTTACTGTATTTCATTTTTTTTAAGTTTTCTTGAGATTTTAAATTGCATATCTTAAATCTAAAAAAGATATAACAAAGTAATTATGAAAGCACTGTCGTTAAAAAAGTAAGCATTTTTAAATGAAATGATAAGTATTTAAAATCAATTCTTATAAAAATATTTGAAATATATCATAAATTACGTTTTGGTAATTTAATACTATTCAAAGTAGGCAGCTGTCATTAAAATATTAATTCTTATTAATTACGTTCTAATAAAATAATATTTATAAATTATTATTGAACTTTCCTTTATATATCGTTTATTTATATATATATTTTTTTAATTTAACAAAATTTTTAACAAATTTTTAGTAAAATTAATTACCTTGAGTTACGAACAATTAACTTAGAATTTTTGACACTCGAACTGACAGCTCTCCGTTGGAATTTAGTGAGCACAGCGCCATCTGTGTATGGAAAATGGTACCATGTGAACGCCATTTTGAACTTCCGGCGAAAAACTGTCTTTTTTAGTCCGATATTAGTTAATAGAGGACGTCTCTGCTTCTGCAGATTGATTTGAATTGATATTTTTGGGATAAAATACCAAACAAAATGGTAAGAAAGTGTGTGCAATTGTGAAAATCTATGCAGTGCATTAATTCAAATGCACGGCAATATATATTTTGTGCGACAAACGTGAAAAAAGTGTGTACAACATGGCGGCACCGCAGCGGCCAACACGTGTTATACTCTCTTGTGAAATGTGACGACGAATGTGTATAATTCCAAAATAAAAAATAACAATTTGTTTAATTTGCAGAGTTTAGCCAATGCTAGACCTTTGGTCTCTGTCTACTCGGACAAAAACGAGCAAGTGAAAGATAAAAACATCTGCCTCCCGTCGGTCTTCAAGGCGCCCATCCGCCCCGATGTCGTCAACGAGGTCCATCAGTTGATGCGTCGCAACAGCCGTCAACCCTATGCCGTCAGCGAGCAGGCTGGTGAGTAGTGTGCTGATGAAACTAACTGGTTAAACAAACAAATAAAACAATTTTCAATTTTCTTTTAAAGGTCACCAGACCTCTGCTGAATCCTGGGGTACCGGTCGTGCCGTCGCACGTATTCCCCGTGTTCGTGGTGGTGGTACTCATCGCTCTGGCCAGGGTGCCTTCGGCAACATGTGCCGCGGTGGACGTATGTTCGCACCCACCAAGACCTACCGTCGCTGGCACCGCAAGGTGAACGTGAACCAACGCCGTTACGCTTTGGTTTCCGCTATTGCTGCCTCCGGTGTGCCCGCTTTGGTGCAATCCAAGGGCCATGTCATCGATGGCGTCTCCGAGTTCCCATTGGTGGTGTCCGATGAGGTGCAGAAGCTGCAGAAGACCAAGCAGGCTGTCGTTTTCTTGCGTCGCATGAAGATCTGGGCTGATATCCAAAAGGTGGGTGAACGATAATAAATTTTATTTGCTATTTTAACAAACCAAAGTATTCAGTTTTATAGTTTATAGTATTTATAAATGATTTAAACGTATCGCCAGCAGTGTTTGTAAACAAAACCTTGAACTATTCTTGGGTCTTAGGTGGCGTTTGCGACAAGATTTAGGCACTGCTAGAGTAACTTATTTCAATAGGCGTTCCGGCTTGGGTCAAATGCACGGCTCAGTCGGGGTAATTTAAATATACAATAAAATATAAATTGCTTTAGGAAGTTTTACAACTTTTTTACAAAATATAATTTAAATTTATAAAGAATTTAATTTTTGTTCTTGTATCAGTAAATTAATTCGTTTTTTCTTGAATATATTGAAAATATGGACAAAAAGTAACATTAATACAAAAACCGAAATCGAAAACGTATCATGTATTCGGAAACGGGTTGAAACCGAAATAGAGATCACTGAAATCAAAACCGCAATTAGTTTACGTTCCAATCATTGCTTTTACATCAGCGAATTATGTTATTGTAAATGATCGTTACCAATATTTGAATCTTTTATTGCTAAAATATATCACTTATTTTAATTTTTATTATCAATTTTATAATTATTCACGATAATTTTTGTTTAGCTCATTATTTGACATATTCAGTATAAGCACGAAATACTCGCTTTAAATATTTGTTATAAAGTAGCATTTTATAATATCTAACAATAGTCGGCAGTGTTTGCAAACAAAACCTTAGACTTATCCTCCGTCTGAGGCTGCGTTTGCCTTGCATTTATGAGCACTGCCAGAGTAACTTATTTCAATAGGCGTTCCGGCTTGGGTCATACGCACGGCTCAGTCGGGGTAATTTAAATATACATTTAAAACGCTCTTTTGTTTTATTCAAATTTTCATATTTTTGCATTTGTTTTTTAACATTTTGTTTGCTTTTTCCAGGTGTACAAGTCACAGCGTTTCCGCGCTGGACGCGGCACCATGCGCGATCGTCGCCGCATCGCTCGCCGTGGCCCACTCATCGTCTACTACAAGGACGAGGGTCTGCGTCGTGCCTTCCGCAACATCCCCGGCATTGAGACCATGAATGTTGACAAGATGAACTTGTTGAAGCTCGCACCCGGCGGTCATGTTGGTCGTTTCGTCATCTGGACAGAGTCCGCGTTCGCTCGCCTCAACGAGCTGTTCGGCTCATGGAAGACCCCATCCACCCTGAAGAAGGGCTACAATCTGCCACAGCCCAAGATGGCTAACACCGATTTGGCACGTCTGCTCAAGTCCGAGGAGATCCGCAAGGTATTGCGCGATCCACGCAAGAAGGTGTTCCGTCGCGTGCGTCGTCTCAATCCTCTGTCGAATGTGCGTCAACTGATCAAGTTGAATCCATACGCTGAGGTGCTCAGACGTCGTGCTGCTCTCGCTGCCGAGAAGCGCACCATCGCCAAGGCTATTGCCAGCGCCAAGAAGAGCAACGTTGAGTTGGCCAAGTCTCACTTTGCCGTTGTTGCCACCAAGGCTGCCGCAAACCGCACCAAGATGCTGCAGAAGGCGCTCGCCAACCGCAAGAAGAACGCCGCCGGCAAGAAGGCTGCTGCACCCAAAAAGTAAATCAATGCTTTTTATATAATTTAACTTTTTTTAAATTAAACTACAACAAAAACTACTGTATGAATTTTATTCATAATATAAAACAATTACAAAAAAAATATAAAACAACTACTTTGTGATACTATTTCTAGAAATTATTAGCGACTTTTTTGTGGTTTTGAAAGTGGTTGAAAAGAGGCATTTAAAATTTATTTTATTTGAGGTTAGTACTAAATAATGAAGACCGGGTGTAAAAGTGGGCTTGTTTTTAGCATTTTATGAGTAGGCAATAAAAAGGTTTATCATAGAACATATTTGCGATATTTTTAGCGGTTTTTTTAACCGCATCATTATCCACGTGTCACTCAATTTCTTGATTTATAATTTCTAATTTCGTTTGGATCTATTAACTAGTTTTTTGTTTGCAAAAGTATTGAAAAGCAGTACCAAATATCGCAAATTTATAAAGTCGTTAACTCATTTATGCAATCCCAGACCAGTGATGCATTTTGAGGGTATATAGGGTAGTTTTGTACCCAATTGAAACCACCAAAACCTCATTTACCCGTACTTATGGAATAACCCACTATTTTACCCAACTTTGTTACTCAGTACTTTTACCAATTTTAATTTTTGTAAAAAAAATTAGAAATCACTCAATCATGAACAACAAATTTGATGTGAATTGTTTTATTAGGTAATATTTTGTATAAAAACGCAATACATATCGACACCCCTTACGAAAACTATTATATTAAAATTGTCTTACGAAAAAAAGTATATATCACTTTTAAACGAATACGATTTCATTTATACTTGAATAACGAATATTAAAATGTTCACAAAATTTTACAGAAAATTAGTACAACAAACAGTTTTCTGTGAAAAATTATTATATTTCAAATTTTTAGACGAAAATTGGAGCTTTTTATTGAATACAAGTCTGGATAAAAGTTTTATTCACCGATCTACCTCTTGGCAGATAACCTTCAAGTGTAAAAACATCACCCATGAAAAGTTATGAATCGGCGTTAAACTGTAGGTTCCGCAATTTGAGTACAAATATAATATGTTTAAATGGTGAAACTTGCTAAACTAGTATTATTGTGATTATTATTAGGACCGTAGGCCATGTCCATTTTTACGATTTTCGAGATCATTTGTTTTTGTCTCCTAAGAAATCTAGACTGTTACATTAAATTTAGGTTTAATTTCAGGACTGATATAAGTTTCCAGTGGTCTGCGGTCTTTATTAAACGATTACATTTATTTATTACAGTGCTATAATATGTACAGGTTTTATATGAAGGCCCCAATCATAAATGCATTATTCTGTTCAACAAAAGATTCCAAATTTGAATCATTTTTATATTCGTAGATACACGGATATACACTAAGAAAACAAGTTGTTTATGAAAGTCTTGCTGCAACTATCAGTTTAAATTTACGCATTGTAGCAAATATCCAAACATCCCATAAGTTTCAATAAAGTTGCAGCAAAACTATTACTATGTTTTAAATATGGGATATATGCAGATAGTTACGAGATGTTTGCCGCAACAGCAATGAAAATTGAGATATTTACAGTTGACTGATAGCAAACATCCTGTGTTCTTGAACATTTGCAGCAAAACTTTTGAGGCATTTTGACATTTGACTACCATAAAAAAGGAAAATGGCGTACTTTTCCCTTACGCTCGATTTATCCACAACAATTAAATAAATCAAATGGTGTAAAAAGTGCCAACTCAAATAGTACATTTTAATGGTAAAAGTGAAAATAAAATATCCTGTGATTTAAATAATCAACACGTGATGGAAAATATATCTTTTCAGAGTTTACTTTGATGACAGAATCACCGGTCGGACTTGTTTTTTCTGCGATTTATAAAGACGATGGCGATGTATAATCAGGACACTGTTTTAATTCTACACTAAGAAAACAAGATGTTTATGAAAGTCTTGCTGCAACTATCAGTTTAAATTTACGCATTGTAGCAAATATTCAAACATCCCATAAGTTTCAATAAAGTTGCAGCAAAACTATTAATATTTTTTAAATATGACATATATTCAGATAGTTACGAGATGTTTGCCACAACAGCAATGAAAATTGAGATATTTACAGCAAACATCCTGAGTTCTTGGAACTTTGCTGCAAAACTTTTGAGGCATTTTGACATTTGACTACCATAAAAAAGGAAAATAGCGTAATTTTTCTTTACGCTCGATTTATCCACGACAATTAAATAAATCAAATGGTTTAAAAAAGTGCCAACTCAAATATTACATTTTAATGGTAAAAGTGAAAATAAAATATCCTGTGATTAAAATTATCAACACGTGATGGAAAATATTTCTTTTTAGAGTTTACTTTGATGACAGCATCGCCGGTCGGACTTTGTTCTTCTGCGAAGAAATCTCTAGTCGTACAATTTTACCTTCGAGGGATTTATAATGACGATGGCAATGTATAACTAGAATAATTAAAAATATATTTTATTCATTTTCTTTCAATTCAATAAAAATTACACCGCGAATTCTAATGGAGTACTTCTTCCAAATATTCCACAACTATCTTCCTGTTTGTAAGATGTTTAATTGATGGTTGCTATAAATAATCGTAAATTTGAAAGATGGCTGCTACCAATATTTATCGTATTTGACGGATGTTTGAGAGATGGTTGTCTCAAATACGATCTAAATAATTTGTAAATAACTTGATATTTAGGGCTGTGATATTTGTGGTAATCATTTTTATTGTAAATTGAATTTATTCCAAATAAATGAATTTTGACATATTTTAAATCAAAAGGCTCAATTTATAAACTCATCCATGATTCAAAATAAAGCATTATTACAACAATCTTACTTGAGACTCTTTTTTGAATGAAACTGAGACACTCGGGATCTTGAAATGAGACTGTAAAACGATCAGTATTTGCTGGGATGTCACTACAATTTGATTACGATGCCACAACTCTTTAAAATGTGCCGATATTCATTATTTTCGGAACCACTCAACGACTTTTTAAATTTTTAAATGTTTTGTTTAGAGAATTCAACAATTTCAAATTTCAAAACTTAAGTGCTCTTAATAATTCTCTATACAATACAAGATAAACACTTATAGAATCCGGTGACGTATTAAATATTAAGTTTTTGGAATAATTACTTTTTAATTACGCTAAGAGCGTAATTAAATCAAAATTTTGATTAATCAATTAGTTAGCGTATTCACAGTTCATCGTATTTTAGCAACAACACAGAAACGTCAATTTGTTGTTGCATTCCTTACAAAAGTGAAATACCACAAGTGTTGTATTTGAGAGTATCCCTGAGGCATGTTTTTTGGTGTTGTATATTGTGAAATGAAGGAACTTTGTGAAATTGAAGACGAATAGTGCACATAAAATGTTAATTTATTTGTTTTTCTTTTCAAATCGAGGAATATTAATGATAATTTTAAAAAATCCAAATTTTATAAGAATCAACTGCATTTATTTGATGAAATATTTTAATAAGCAGAAAAGTGGTGCTCACAGTTCAATTGCCGTACTGTCGTATTCGTACTAAGTATGTCGTACCAATACCATGGAACTGTGAATACGCTAATTAATAATCACAAAACTGAATTCACTATTCAGGATTAAGCAATTTATACTAAGGAGAGACTTGTTAATCTGCTCATGACGAGTTCTATTAAAAATCTAATCAGTAAAACTTTGCACCGAATTGAACTTTTTACTGGTTTATGTTACTTAGCACTTTACATTTACAATTATTCAATGTTAAATGATGATGTAGTTAAAAAGAAAAAGCCGACACTTGCTACGATATCAGCACAGGAAACTACATATACAATTATAGATAAGAACACAACATAAAATATTTAAATTATTAAAAGGCCTGAATTTTGTGACATTTCATTAACTATCCCTTGTAAAGCTATTTTACTTAAATATTTTTTTGGGAAAAAATCATGTATTAAATTATTCGGTTGCGGTAACAACGGATAAAGTATTTGCAACAACCTCTTAATTCGATTGTGCCAAGCTCTAAGACTGTGAGCATGCGATTGTGGCAACTTCCCAGTCGATGAGCATGAACTTCCTATTGAAATTTTATTTTAAGTAAGTTTTTTTTTATATATTATGTAAAGTTTTCTATACGTATTATAGATGCATAAATATGTCACACTGACAATTTCAAAAAGTATATCTACTAGAGATGGGCATGTGAGCGTGATTCAGCGTGATTCACGTGAATCACGCATGATTGTGATTGAATCCTAAATTTGTTCACGTGATTGTGAGCGAGTGTGAGTAGACCAAAAAATACCGTGAGTGAGTGTGCGTGAGAACAATTTTTTCGTGAGTGAGTTGAATATTTCATAAAATAAAAAAATCTCACTTTTAATTTTTTGCGATTTTTCTATATTTTTGCTGAACTACAGAACATGTAGGGCCATTACTTGAACTCAGAAGACTTTGGGAAGGCGGCTGCCCACTATTCAGAACTATAATAAATCAAACCCTTGATAACCGACCGTCAAATACCAAGCTCTTCATCAACTCAGAATAAGTTACAAAGTTCAGTCAACAATCAATCTAACCCCCTGCAAACCGGCCGTACTTAGTATGGGCTAGTCAATTTTTGTGAGGTCATGTCAATAGTTTTTGCTTGGTTTCAAACGACCGTTCATGAAAATGGACATAGAACGCATTTTTTTTTCGATATACCCATTTTTGTATAAAGTTAAATTTTCAATTTCAACTATACATGATAACTCTGTAATGACTTCATTTTGTTTATTAAGTTTAGTTTGTTTCATAGGTTCGTGTGGGGTCCCGTTTTTATTCGAGTTATAAATGTAGTAACCAAAAAAATCGCTTCAAAAATAGTTGTTCCCAAAGTCAATTCATCCCTGGTAAATTTTACACCGGAATATTTTTTTATTGATAATTCTTTTCCAGAGATAATTTTTCCAGGGACAATTCTCAAAGATTTTAAACGAATTCTGCATCTGAGAATTATTCCTCTAGGCAATTTTTACATTTTTATATGAACAGTACATCGAATGTCTTTCACATTTCTATCTCCGTTAAAAATTGAGATCACGCTTGATTATGATTGAATCTTAATTTTACTCACGTGATTGTGACTGAGTGTGAGTTGAGCAAAAAAGGGTCGTGAGTGAGTGTGCGTGATTAGAAAAATTCTTTCGTGAGCGTGAGTGAGTGTGAGTCAAAACGCACTCACGTGCCCATATCTAATATCTACGACGGTTATGGTTCGGCTTTCGATCGAATTCCAATCAAATTTTATAAATAATTTGTAAACGAACGAATTTGAATTCTATGTCTGAGTACAAACATTTGTTTTAAACGATTTTGAAACATTTTTTTTTTTGTATTGTGACATCAAAACCAATTGTTTACAAATTTTGTATAAAATTAAATCGAACGTCGTATTATTTTATTTCTTCATAATTTGAAAAATCAAAAATAAAAAAAAAAAACAATTAAAGTGTGTCTTAAGAAGTTGTGCCTGATAATTAGACACTTTGTGAACTTTGTAAAAAAATAGCTCAATAATAAAATGGAAAATTTTACAAAAAAAAAGTGTGAACTGCGCTGCTGGTTTTGTTTTACAACGACCGAGTAGTCGACTACGTCTCGGCCAAAGACTGACTCGGCACTCGGCTGTTATCAGTATCAGACCGACTGATTTTAGTGCGTTGCTAATAAATTTTAAATTTGCCAATTTGTACTCTTTTCTAGGACTGACCTGACAACTCTCTGTTTTGCAGAGCTCTTTCTTTTGCTGTCACTCTTTTATACATGATGTAGTTGTTGTTTGTGATAATGCGAGCGAATGGCGAATGTCTGCTGATTAAATTTTCTTTGTGGCTCTATTTAGACAGAACAATAATAACAACAACAACAACATGAGTAGTAGGTACCCAGTAAGAAATTTCCTGATTACGTAATCGATTACAGTTGAACTACATTCACACTGACATCATAAATCTGGTTTTACAAAGTGATGCCCTTTTTTCAGAGAGATGTACATTTAAACAAGAATGTCCTTTTAACTTGTATAACATCATTTACCAGAATTAAAATTAGTTAAGGTTATCCTAAGGTTATCAAAATACGATAAGGCACCATTACAAAGGCCACAATCTGTTCATCATTCTTCATAAAAAAAATCCTGATCTAAAGCCCACATAATGGAACCTGATCTGATTCTTATGAAAAAACCTGATTCGATAACGTATTATTATAAATGAGTTATTAAAAATATTTTATAATTAAATTGGATAACAAAATTATTCTAATAAAATAAAATTTAAACTCAAATGAAAAGGAAATTAAAAATCACAACATTTTGAAAAATTTGAAATATCTCTTTTAACTATAAATGTTGACTTTTTGTCATTGCTAAAGCTATTGAGACGACTTTGTTCACAAAACTATTTTTTTTTTTGAAAGGGCTCGAATATGGTAAAAGCAGTAAGGTTCGGATATGGATAACCATTTCGAATAGCGTTACGTTTTGAATCAGGCATTGTCCGGCCAAGGACGCTGACATTAAGTTAATCTCTGAAAATAAACACTTTTCCATCACGTGTTGCAAAATTTTTATTTTCATTTTATTGAACTTCGAACGTGTAAACGAACATCGACCTTTGGATAGCGAAATAAAATGTACACAACCAGAAAAAAAATGCCCTCAAATTCCATTAAAATTGGTCAATAGGATAATTTTTGAATCAATAGTATACAAAATATAAATCTTTTCATATAAACTCAATGGCAATGTCATGGTATTATCTAGTATTTAATGGTATTTTCCGATTAAATAATAATTTATCCTATTGACTATTTTTAATAGTAAAAAAAACTATTATTTATATAGTATTTTTTTCTGGGTGCATATACGAGTCAGTAACAAACGAAGGTAATATGAATGCTCTTCTATTGTAAATTTTAAAGAAATTGAATAATTTTCAGTCGATTAGTTTCATTTTGTTTGGTTGGGTCAGATTTGTATGTTTGAATTTTGAAAATAAAAATTTCAGAAATTTTTCACATCGCATTTAGAAGGTCGCGGACATTTTTTAAATTTCAATTTCAAGTAAAAAAAAATTTCATTAAATAAAAAGAAAGTTTTCTTCTAATAGTGGCATGATAATGTGAAATATACAGAAGACTTTCGGGGTACTTCTTTTCATTTCCAATGGGGTGGTAGTACTAGTGACAGTACAGCAGCGCAGCGCGGCCACAAAGAGTAAATCAGTAATTGAAAAATAATTGAAAAACGACGTTTTTATTTGCGATCAGTTGCATGCCGTGTGGTGTGGAAGGAAGTGTTGTTGCTCGTCTACCAAAGCATCCCAACCTGTGCCTGTGTCATTCTGCATTTTGCATCGTGGGAAGTAAAACATTGAAAATCATTGTTCGCTCGTCGTTCGCTGTGTTTAATTCGTTCAATTCCATTATTTGTTATTATTAGTGCAAAAGTTGAACTTGTTTAATTGAAGAGTGCAAAAAAACGCAAAGACAAATAAAGCAGTAAATAACTAAACAATTTAACAACAAATAAAATAAAGTAAAATAAAAATCAAATAAATAGAAAATAAGTTCAAAGACACAAATATTTAAAAACAAATAATAATACTAACAATCAACACAAATCGCAAATCAAGTAAATCGCGATCATACGATAGTTTTTATTTGAATCGTCAGAATTTTTGTCAGACAGATTACGTTTGTGAACGCCAACCGCAGCAACTGCGCAGTGCTGCTGCTTACTTCGCATCGCCATCGCGCAAATAAGATCGCTAAGATCAGATTCCGTCACACAAACAGACGGACGCGATCATCAAATACTCGTTGTTCTTCCTTCAGCTGAACCAAAAACAGAACAAAAAACATTTAATGCACTTGTGACAGACAGCCGAACAGCAGCTTCCAATGAACGCACGCATGCTGCACGTATGCAGTAGAGCATAAATCGATAGCCAACCACTTCAGATCGCTCCGATCTCAGACACATAACTAATCAACCAACCAACTATTTCAACAAACAAACAAAAACAACGTGCACATCATCATAATCATCATGATGGACACTGCCTGGAACATGGTGCAGAGTTTTGTCGGATTCTCTGTGGGATTCTCACTGCTGGGCTGTGTCGAGGTGACCTCGGTCGCACTGATCGTCTACTACATATACGCAAAGACAAGGTAGTTGACATTCCATGCAGCGCATTCGCTGAATTTTTTAGTTTATTTTAACAAAATAATAATAAAACCTCAACGTATACATTATACATATTGGTGGTAATTATGCCACTTTTGTGATTCTTTCGCATCAAAGCAAAAACTCTGACAGCTGCTTCCCTTATATGTCCAGCGAAGACTACACTGAAGTAAAAGAAATTTAAAATTTTGGTTCAAAATTAAAGTTTTAGTGAAATTTTGAATTGCAAAATAAATTTGTAGTGAAATTTTAAATACAAATTGAATATTTAGTAAATTTTTAATTGAAAATTTCGTTTATGGTTAATATTTGATTTTTTGATTTGATTTGCAATTTTAATGAACATTTAAAATTTTAAGATATATTGAAAATTTTATTCAAATGTTTATTTTTATTAAAGTTGCAGTTTAAATTAAAAGTATCAGTAAAGGTTTTGTAGTTAAAATTAGAGTTTTTACTTTTTAAAATTCAAAATTTTATTAAAATTTAACTTTTCAGTCAAAATTTGAATTTTATGTTAAAGTTGATATTATTTTTTAAAATTTGAATACAAATTATATTTTTGGCAATAACTCAACTGATAAAATTATTAAATATTGTTTTAAAATAAATTTTTAAATTTAAATGAATACTAAAATTTATTTATTTTTTGTCTTAACCCTTTAATGCCCATTGTTTTGCTGCATTTAAGCTTTATTTAAAAATACGACTAGAGTTTGTAAAATGACAAAGAATTATTAAGCTCGATGCCAAAAAATTATAATATTTTTATATTTTATATAAGGTGTAAATAACCATTGATCAATACCTAAATAGGTATTTTATAATTTATTAATCTCATAAAAAATATTTCACATAATTCTAGAATTAAAATTGTTTTTAGTCAAATTATTAGTTAGGGGTAAAGAAAAAAAAATGTAACTTACATGCAAAGACTTATTTAAAAAAAGCTTATTTATTATAACTATTTAATATGATCGAGATGTTATTAAAAACATTTTATAAGAAAATTGTGTAACAAAATATTCTAATAAATAAATATTAAACTCAAATGCAATAGAAATTGAAATTCACAACATTTTTAAAAATTTGAAATATCTTATATAGATTCAAAACGTTGACTTTTTTTGTTTATTTATTGAGGCGACTTTGTTCACAAAACTTATGTTTGTGTAAAATGGCTCGAAATTAGTAAAGCAGTTTCAGAAGAATTTTAATATACATCGAATGATATAAGGTTAGGATAAGGTTAATATCAACAGGATCTTAAAATATTGGTACCAAAAATTTAGCAGTCTAAAAATTTTTTTTTTTTTCAATTTTTCACAAGAAAGTACAAATTTGATTTTAATATTAAAATATATATTAAGCAACATATTTAGAGAATATTTGAATTTTCAGTTCAAAATTTGATATTTCCGAAAATTTTTAATTTTCAGTAAAAATTTAAAATTTATAAAATAATTTTAATATATATTTTAAAAAATTCAATTTGTAGCATAAATTTCATAAAAAAGTGAAAAACTTTTATTATTATTATTGCTTCGGGGTAATGCACTGCGACCTGAATAGATCTATTGTGCCCTGCTTGATACCATGACTGAAGCCATTCTCAGCTGCGGCATCTCCTTAAACTATTTATAGGGGGTTCTGGTTTTAATAGTTCTATAAAATGTCTGTCAAGCCTATTTCAGTTAAAAACCTGATTATATGGTTAGGATTTATCTTTCTAATATCGTTTGGAAAGTGAACAACTTTGAATTTTTAATATAATTATTGAACTTAGTACATTATAATTAATTTATTGTGAAATTTTAAATTTTGAGTAATTTTAAATTTTTATGAAAATTTTAAATTTTTAATGAATTTTTAAATACTGAATGAACATTTCAATTTTTATTGAGAATTTTAATATTTAAATATTTTTTTGAAATTGCGAAAAAGGGCGAAATGATAACAAACAATTTTGCCTTAGATTAATTATTTGGTTATAAATTTGTTTTAAATATCCATACATAGGAAAATGGATATTTATGGATATTTTAAACAAATTTATTACTAAATAATTAATCTACGGCAAAATTTTTTGTTATCTGTGCAATGTATAGTGTAAAATGTACAGTTGTCTGTACTTTGTAATTATCAGGATTTACATAATTAAAATTTCAATTTGATTAGCAAAATAAAATGACTTGTTTATTTTAATGGATAGCCAAAATTCTAGACATTTTTTGTCACTGCTACGTGAATGTATACACTCGGGTTAAGTTTGAAATTGAACTTTAGTCAATTCATATCGCTTTGGCACGGCTGATGTTTTGTTTACCGAACTAATGTAAATTTTAACTTGACATACGCACTGAAGGGGACTTTTATTATTTTCTAAAGGGGTAACACACACAAAACTTAATTTATAAGACAACTAGAAAGGGTTTATCTTATAAAAATAAAGCTAACCAAATACTTTTAAAAATTCAAAACTACACTAAGAAAACAAAGATGATTACCAGAAATAGCACAGCCGTAAATATCAATTTATTTACAAATTATTTAGATCGTCTGTGAGACAAGCATCTCTCATATTAGAATTCTCAGAATTAGAATTCTCTATAATTAGAATTCATGGAATATTTTTTATAGAATTGAAATAAAAGGAATCAAATGTATTTTTATTTATTCTAGAATTGAAACAGTATCCTGGTTATAGATCGAATTCAAAACCGTTTGTTTACAAATTTTATATGAAATCCGATTGGAATTCGATCGAAAGCCGAAACATGGACGTATATTTTTATTTCGGTTTCTTTTTAATTTATTTAATTTATTTAATTTATTCTCATGCTTTCGCCTTCTTAAACCAAATTTAATAAATTTCAATAATAGGTTTATAAGAATCCTTTTATGTACATCCGATCTTTAATATTTTTATTTCGTTTTTTATTTTTTTATTTATGTAATTTCTTTTCATGCTTTCGTTAAACGAAATTTCATAAATTTCAATAATAGGTTTATGAAAATCCTTTTATGTACATTCGATATCTAATCGATGATACCAACATTGGCATAAATAAACACGTTAATCGTTCGAATCGTATTTTAATTTTAGAAGTTTTTCATTTAGTTCTTATAATATTATTCAATAAACTTAACAAATATGTTTTTGGATATTGTTTTTCAGTGCAAGTTTAAACTGAGTTTTAACTTTTCCATATTTTTAAAACATCTAAACAAAACGGCTAAATGTAGTCAAATTTTATGGACAGAATCACATTTAGTAATCAGTTAATTTGACATTTTAAATACTTATGATATGTTAACTACAGACAAAATGAAATTTGTTTAAACTAAGTTTTATTTGAAAATGTGACTGAAAAAGTGAGTTTTACTTTTACAACGACAATATATTTTATACAGGAACTTCAAAAGAGTAGTTTATATTAAATTATATAAAAAATTAAATGTACGCTTTATTTAGGATTTCGATATTTTTGATTTCAGTTTTGAGAAAGTATTGGATACCGGTTTCGATATCAGTTTCAATTCCAATATATGATACAATTTTATATAGTAGATAAATGCTGATATTAAGTTTTTCCGATTGGCATAAATTTTCATTAATTTCCCCTTTTAATGGACACCTCTGAACACATAACTATCAATGTATCGCAGACAATCATTCATAATTTCATATTTGATTAATGTGGACACGTGAGATCTACATGAATTTTGCTCTAGCATTTAGTCTGAGCTTCCTTATCAGCAAAGGCTGCAGACGTTTTCTTTAATGTATTCTTTTTTTTTATAAACAAAATCAATATGTCTCGTAGGGTGATTCTGAACATGTGTTTTGTTCGGAAAATTTTGATAAACTATAATAATTTTACATACATAATTAAAAATTTGCGACTTTGATATATTTCCATAGCAACAAAGTTTAATATTTTTATTGACGTCACTAATAATAAATAATAAAACTAAATAGCGCATAAAAAAGGTAATTTTTGTTTTTTTAATTTTTGCAAGCCACAGGTTGAATAGCACTGGTCTAGGTTCACAAATCCCCACGAATTTATTCTCCAGACTAATTAAATAAATCAAAACATTTGTTAAATTATTATTGGCAACAACACTTGCTTGTGATTCATTTTGTGACAATAATTTTATAATTTTAAATGCGCAAATACTATCAATCAATTTCTTAGATTAGTCGTCTTTCTACCCCGCGCAAATATCACTGACCTGTGAATTTTGTATGTTTTTTGATTTTAATCTATCGCGATTATATTGGAGGTATTTATTATGAAAGTAATTAGTTCTAGCAATGCAGTGCAAAGCTCAAGAGTTTAATAACATTAATTTACCATAATACCAATCGGATTAATTATCGTCGTTATAGTAGATTAACATAGGTACCTACACTGAAACCAAGTGTGTTACCATAAAAATTAACAAATGGCAACACAGTCTTTTTTTTTTGTTAAATTTCGATAAGATTATTTTGCACAGTGAATCAATAAATTTCGAGATGTAGATAAACTACATTTAAAAGCTATTAAACTCTTGTTGTTGCTGATAATAAAATTAAAAGAAAGTACACCCTTTTTATAGCCCCCTACCTGATAATAAATGTTGCTACTTTGAACCGATTCGTGTATTTATGTTAAATAATAGGCTGGTTGTTGACAGAACTTATTGTAAAACAATTAAGATTTTTTTCGATTATTAATGCTAAAATCGTTTGCAAATATTTACGTTAGGCAATAGGTTATTGACTGTGGTAGTTGTAAAATAATAAATGTTTATAAAGATAAACTGCTACCCGATATTTTACGATGTCAATACCAATGGCACTAAAAGTATACACTATAGTTTTATTCGATTGATATTCTTTCATCACCATTTTATTACCAACAATCAAAACACAAATAACAAAATAAAACTTTTCAAAAACTTGCTGTTTAATTTATTTATTAATTAGTATTATTATTAATTAGTATTATGTAGCCGCGGTAGCTCAGTGGTTAGTGCGTTGGACTGCGAGCCGAAAGGTCCCCGGTTCAAGCCTAGACTGGGGCTAACAACTTCTTCCATAGAAACATTTTTCTATACCGCGCTATCTCTCGGCAGTAAATGGCAAACCTACGAGAGTAAAACCTTGAAAAGCTCTCACCCGCCGTTCGGATTCGGCAATAAACTGTAGGTCCCACCACTTTCGAGTACAAATATAACACGCACAGCTCAAAATGGTGAGAGAGCTCGGCCTAAGTTCTTCTAGGACTGAAGTGCCAAACTATTATTATTTATTATTATGAAAAGTAGATGACCAAGTTAAATTTGAAATAATGACATTTGCTCATTTAGACCGTCTCTCAAAAAATTGTGGAGTCACCATTGGTAAATTTTTTTGGTTTTGTGTTTTTCATGGATCCGCCAGACGGTCTATAAAACATATGTATCTCTGCTTATATTAAATATTTTTTTCATATGTTTCATATTTGTTTTAAGTTTGAAAATTGTAACGGTCATTACAGAGCTCCTGCCATTATTGCTGGTCTTTTCCCGAATTTGAATATAAATTATCGATCGTCGCTGGACAGATTTAATAACATGGGATCTGACATACTAGTAACATTTCGCGGAACGAAAGACGTAAGTTAAATAAATATATAATTTTTATGTTTCAATTTAAATTTTAAAATTGTTTATATATTATTCGTTATTATTTTTTTTCGTTGTAACTTGCTACTAGTAAGTAGGTTAATTCAATAGGAAATAAACAATTTTCTACCAAAGTTCATTCATAAAAAGTTTCACAATAATTATTTCTGCTGAATTTAATTTAAATATCGTTTAAAAATACAAAAAGCAGTTATGCTTTTAAGATTTCCTGTATGTCAACCAGGGATTGCAACCGAAATGATAAGCGGTTTTGATTTTGAATTTCTTAAATGCTTCGATTCTTTAAATAATATTTTTATAACATAATGAAAGTTTCTATTACATTTCTTATTAATTGGTTAGCTACGATGTAACATTTCAATTTGTTAACCAAAAACCATTTTTATTTTATTAATAAAAATGAAAAAATCGTATTGTTATTAAATTAATTAAAATGTTTTTTTTTTAATAACTTTTTCGAAATTATTAAGTAATTTATTAATTTTTTTGATTTTTAATTTTTGATAAAGATTTTTTGTCTAGTTCAAATTTTTATTTACATATAGTGAAAATTTAATAAAAAATTTTGAATGCATATTTTTTAGTTGAGTAATAGAGTACATATTTTAATTTTTAGTGAATTTAAATTGCTAAAGAGAATTAAGGTAATATTTAAGTTATTAGAAAAAAAACTGTTTGCGATTTTTGTTTTTTTTAAGCAAAACTTTAATTGTATTTTATTGAATTTTTATTGAAAATTTAAATTTTTATTTGATAATTTGGATTTTTATACCCTACACTAAGAGTGAAAGGGTATATTCAGTTTGGTACGCCGTTTGTAACACCCAGAAGGAAGCATCTCCGGTATGGAAAAGTATATATATTCTTGATCAGCATGACCTCCTGAGTCGATTTAGCGATGTCCGTCTGTCCGTCTGTCTGTCCGTCTGTCTGTCTGTCTGTCCGTCTGTCTGTCTGTCTGTTGAAATCCCTAAGACTTTTAAAATTGAAGAGCTAGATAAATGAAACTTATAACTTAGATTACTAATATACCTACGCTGTATGTGCGAAAAAATTGGCGAGATCGGTCCATTGTGACCTATGATCCGACCACTTATGTTCAAATACCTCATATAAAATGTACATATAAAGATCAATTTTTATGTATACGTGCTTAGGTAAACTTTTTTGGTCAAATATATATTGATATCATGCTCAAATACATGATAACAATGTTTTCCGGCGAAAAGACTTGTGGTTCACAAAAAAAAAAAATCGAAATTCGGTACACCTACCCATTTGTAAATATGGGTATCAAATGAATGGAAATTCTTCAGCGATTGAATGTTTGTAGTTATTTTCAGGATTCGTATACCCTGGTGACCTATATATCACTTTGAATGGTAACCACACATATGTGTAGGGTATTTATAGTCGGCTTAGACCGACTATAATTTTGATAATCCTAACTATCATAATTACACCTACTTTAAAATTTCCCATGTGATCTAACCTTCCCAACTGGTTAATAAATTGTGGAGGGTTTTTTACAAATTATCGTAAATTGAAATTTGTTTTCAAACATTTTAATTTTATGTGAAGATTTGATTTTGTATGAACATTTAAATGTTTTCTCAAAATTTTAAATGTTAGTTACTTAATTTTTAGCAATTTTTTTTATTTTAGATAAATAATTGAAATTTAATCGAAAATTTGAATTTTAACTAAAACTTTCATTTTAATTAACATTTAACAGAATTTAAAATTTTTAGTAGTTTACAGCCCAATTCTAGCGATTTTGAATGAATGAATTAAGGAAATGACAATTGTTATCAATAACAATTGATATAAATGACAATTGATTCAGATTTTTACGTCAATATACATAGAAAATAAAATTGACAGAATACGAAATTTGTGACTCGTGCCAGAATAGGGCTGTTAGATTTCTTTTTAACTACTTTTTATAATTTTATAGCAGAAAATTTTAATATTTTTTATTTTTAGTGGTCTACTAATTTTTAAGCAATTATTCAAATTTAGGTGGAATTTTTAAGTTTCATAAGTTTTAATTTTTAAATTTGAATTGTTAAAAATATATATATTTTTTAATAATTATTTGTAAATTTATTTATTTAGCGTTATGTGTTATTAACATTTATATATATCATCAAACATTTGCATTTTTTTGTAAATCTAAAAAACTTTTTTTTTATTTCAAATAATAATTTTATGTTTATTTGAGAAATTCAAAAATTTTTAATTTAATGCGAAATTTTTAGTGCAGAGTAAAACTTATGCAAAATATAAATGTTCAGTTAAATTAAAGAATTTATTTTTTAAATTTATAACTTTTTTGTAAAATTTTAAAAATCTATATCATGTAAAATCCAAAACAGTCTATTTTAACATATCAACAAAGAACGTATCAAAATTTCGCGTAAGCGGCAACACTGTTTGCCGTTCTAATGATTTGGCAACATTGCGGTTTGACACGAAACTAGCGGCATTTTTTACGTTTGCACATAGTGATTTTGGCCCCTCGTTTGTTTGTGTTATTTTGGCTTGCTGCTGGCTTCTTTTCGGTTTCTTGATTTATTACAAAGTTTAGCACGTTTCAAACCAACGTTGACATGTGGACAATGCAGCTACTTTGATTTGCATTTGTGCTTTTTTCTTCAATTCATTCATTAAAAAAAAATCATCTTCGCGCGATTTTTTTTGTGTACGGTTATCGTGCGTCACAGCCAGCAAACGAATAAACGCGGTCGAGCATCCATTCATCCAACAACACCACCTTGGCAATACTTTGCCAATTGCGTCCATTAGAGTCTGGTGCCGGCACCAACTACGACGCGATGATAGAAAACGTCTTTCGGGCGCGCGGTTGGTATGAGGTTTGTTGATTTTTTTTTGTTTTTCAATTTTATTCTACTGCATTGATCTGATTACTGCTGATGATCATAAGTTACGTCACATTGTTGCACTATTTATAATATCTATGCATTTCTGTCTATCACGCATTTCTCATGCAGGAAACTAAACCACAACCAAGCTTGTCACATGGCCTGGGCACTCAAAACCTTCTGGAGCTGACGCCGCATGCAGGACGTAAACCCTACAGCAGCAGCACAATCTTCGACTGGGGCGTCTATTTCCCGTTCGTGGCGCAGACCTTCCGCAGCAAGAAGTACATCTATCCACAGGTGGGTTTTATTGAAATATTAGTGCAAAATTCATGAATACCTCTTTTTTTGTGAAATTTGATATTGTAACGGAAAGGTATCGTTTGTTTTATCGTTGTAGAGATTTATTTCAATAATTGCATTATTTTCGAAATTCAGTTTTCGAAGAATTCCCAGTGTGCCAAATGCTTCAAATGTGCCAAATGATTTATAAAAAATCTTTTTTCTTACAGAGTAAATGAAAAACCGACAGATTTAATATATGTCAAGTCATTAAAAAAATATATCATGCATTAAAAATTCTTACGAAATATCTGAAATTATTACGAATTAAAATCTCACATAAGCAAATAATTCCACAAAAATCAAATTTATTAAAAAATCACACAAAAAAAAAATTTAAACATCAAATCTAAAAAATAAAAGATGATTTTTATATTAATAATTATTAAATGTTATAACATTTTTATGTCGAACTTTGTGTCTGACCTCGAGCCTGATAAAAACAAATAATTAATAATTTTTTAATAAAAATATTAAATTTCATCATATTTATCTTCAAGATGCAAAAAATCTGTGAGAATAAAATAATCTATTCTGAAAGAAATTCTGACACCGAATTAAAAATATCTTTTATTTACCGGCGATTACAAAATGTGACAAAGTAGATTTATCTGACATTTATGCATCCCATTCATCAAATCTCTGGTTCTGATTATTACTGCATACACAGTTTTTTTTTTAAAACATTGTAATATTTTTAATTTCACTATTTAGATTAGTAAATTTGTCACACTATTTAATCTTATTGTTGCACTTTTAGGTTTCCGGCATCGTACAAAAAGACCCCATACTGCAGCGCGCCATCAAACAGGCGGCCGAAGAGATACTGCGTGAGAAAAAATCAACAACCACAAACAACCTGCTCACCGCCGACAAACATGAGGAAGACGAAGACGAAGATGAAGAACGCCAAACGACGCTCGACTATCAAAAAATACTGAAACGTCAGGAAAAACGTGCTGCCAGCATTCTCATGGACATGCGTTCGACATTGAACAACTTTCTCTTGGCGCTAACCTCATGGCTGCTATACAAATTGTTGCCCTGCTTTTTGTCCGGAGTTGTTACGCACTCACAACAGATCGAAATGTTGAAGGCCGCATCACAGCGCGCACCAGGCATACCATTGATTTTTCTGCCACTGCATCGCAGTCATCTCGATTATATTATGGTCACCTTTATACTGACAAACAACGATATACGTAGCCCATTGGTAGCGGCCGGCAACAATCTGCAAATACCTGTGTTTGGTGGTCTATTGCGTGGCCTTGGTGCATTTTTCATAAAACGTAAAATTGATCCGGTCGTCGGCAAAAAAGATATATTGTACCGGGCCGTGCTGCATTTGTATTTGCAACATGCTCTCAAGATGGGGCACAACGTGGAGTTCTTTATCGAGGGTGGACGCACGCGTACGGGCAAACCTTGTATGCCAAAGGGCGGTATATTGTCGGTCATTGTGAATGCTTTCATGGATCGTAGTATACCGGATGCATTGCTTGTGCCGGTGTCGGTGAATTACGAGCGACTGGTCGATGGTAATTTTGTGCGTGAACAAAAGGGCGAAAAGAAGGTGCCAGAGACATTTGGAAAGGCTATTTCGGGCATTTGGAAGGTATATTAAAGGCTTAATTTATATTTTTAGAAGTTTATATATATCTGTTTTAATTGGTTGGCATATCAATAACATATCAATAACAAAACTTCTTACAAAGAAAACTTCTTAATATGGCAGTTGTTGGTCACAAACCAAGGACTAGAGATAGACACAAAAATATTTTTTTTTAATAATCATTAATTGTTTTTAGAATTATTGAAGTCAAAATAACTATAAATATAACTAAATAAAAATTACTAAAGATAAATTTGAAAAAAAAAAACCCAACTCAACAAAACGAGCAAAAGTCCTCAGTTTAATTCTATATAAGTCGCGGTTTCTGATTTTGAATACATACTCTATTTTCTATTACTTAACGTTTTTAAAAAAATATTTATCGACATTTTAAGACTTTTCAAGCACTTTTTAAAATAAAATAAATACTGTCCCTTACACAACCAGGTTTCCTAAAAACTGAAAACGCAATTTTTCTTTTAATTGTCAAAACTAATTACAATATACCAATAAATACTAATATACCAAAATTACGCAAATTATATATAACTGTGGTAGTAAATATCGTATAGGGTTGTGCAAATGAATTAACAAAATCTATCAAATACTTTTTATTTCCACAGGCGCTCAACTCGAAATACGGTCGCATGCGCATTGACTTTAATGAGCCCTACTCCATACGCGAACTGGTGCAATCGTACAACAAAATTGCGCAGGAAGATGGCAGTATGAAAATCTATAGACCCGGACCAAGGTAGCAAATAAATAAAAATTAATATGCTTTCGAAATTATCAAAGATTTGTTTGACTATAACCCACAGACCTTTGCAACATAATCAGTCAACATCGTCGCTCTACGGCACCGATGTCGTCTGTGAAGAGCATCGCACACTAATCGAGAGCATCTCACGTCAAGTGGTTTATGACTGCGCCGCTGCCACCTCCGTTATGTCCACAAATGCCTTGGCATTCCTATTGCTGACACGGTTTCGCAGTGGTGCTGTGGACACAGAAATCGCCAAGGCGCTGGATGAGTTGCGCGAAGTACTAAAGGGTAGACGTGACATGGGTTTCGCTGGCGAATCATTGCACATTTTAAACTATGCCTGTGAATTACTTGGACAAAGTAAGCAATGATATTAATATTAACTGTGTCTATATTAAAGTTTAAAACTCTCTTTAGATCTTGTAGCACGTGTTAGTGACACAAAAGAGCGCATCATAATCAAGCCAAATGGCAGCATTGAGAGCATGATTGAGTTGGCCTACTATTCGAATATGTTGACGCCACATTTTGCGCTGGAATCCATAGTGATGACAACATTTTATACGTTATTAGCCAACGATGCGACGACGAGGACGACAACGACTCCAAGCAAGCAGTTTAACATCGAAGAGGTTTGTTTAAAACGTTTTTGTTTTGCCTTTCTTAATTTTCATTGCTATGCAGAAATTGCCTGCCGACTCAAATGCTGTTGGCGTCTCGCGCAAAAGACTAATTGAAGCAGCGCTCGAAAATAGCGATGTCTATCGCTATGAGTACATTTTGAACAAACCAACACAGGTGCTCGAAAATTTATTGGAAATAGCATTGGACGAACTGGTGATCAGAGGTTTGGTGAAACCAGCGCAAGTAAGTAAAAATATTGTTTTTTTTTTGTATTTTCATTTATTTGTAAGTTAAAGGAAAAGTCACCAAATACATTTTCGAAATGCCAAATATTCATTTACAAAAATTTTTATTAATCCATAAATTTTTAATCGATGATCTTAATTTTTTTTAACACATTTTTTACCAATTTTAAAAATACATCATTTTTTATAATATTAATCAATAAACTCAAAAATTAAGTTTTTCTTAAGACCCAGGAGAAGGTCACTAATTAGTTTTCGTTGACCACGCCCACTTTTACGCCCATTTTTATTTTTGGTACATAATTCAGGTTCATAGCAAAACCACGTATTTTTTTGAAAATTTGCATTACTATGCTATAAAGTCCATGGAGTATCCAAACAATAAATAAACCAGGTTGGGCAAAGGGCAGTGGCACCTCCCATAGAACACAAAATATGAATCCTCTGCACAGGTTTCGTTAAGTTTTGGAATACATATACTACAGACCTAGGATAAGATCACAATACGGTTTTCGTTGACCACGCCCACTTTTACAACCATTTTTATTTTTGGTGTATGTTTCAGATTCATAGCAAAACGTAGCAGAACGTATTTTTCTGAAAATTTGCATTACTATGATAAAAGGGTTTTTCAAATGGGACGCTACAAAAGTAAAGCGACAAGGACAGCAAACGACGCCATATTTCTTGCCGCTCTTTTGACATTTCTCTTCAGTAAGGTTTGCCATTTCATGACGAATTCGAATTTCGGTAGTAAATTTTAATAATTTCGACTCGTTTTTGGCTCGTATATCTTTCCATCATGAAATGGCAAACCTTACAAACCTATTAAGCGTCCCATTTGAAAAACCCTTTATCATAGTAATGCAAAGTTTCAGAAAAATACGTTCTGCTACGTTTTGCTATGAATCTGTAACATACACCAAAATAAAAAGAGTTTTTCAATAAGAGCGCTACAAAAGTTTTTTTCAAGGGTTTTTCAACAGGGACGCTACAAAAGTAGAGCGACAGGGATAGCAAAGGCACTTCTTGTTTTATATGATGGAGGTTCTAGAAGATGCCACCTGAGTTGGTGAACCATGAAACTGGTAAAGTTTCTTTGAACTCTTACAATTCTGACAGAATGACCAGTAAAAGACAGATTCCATATCAGGGAGCAATAAAATGTGGTCTTACGAGCGACGTGTAGAGTGCGTGGTTCAAGAAAACCTAGCATAGAGTTTGCTTTATTTACAATGTAGTCTATATGATCTTTAAAAGTAAGACGATGATCAAGCATGATTCTCAAGTCCTTTACTGATGATACGCGTACTAGGACTGTATTAGAAATTGAATAGTTTCTTATAATCGGCGAGGTCATTCTGGCAAAAGTTACGCATTGACATTTCGATATATTGAATGGAAGATTGTTTGCTTCACACCAAGTTGCAATCGAGTTCAAAACAGTCTGAAGGTTGGTGGTTTCTTGATCCGAATTTATATACCGGTACAAATTGAAATCATCAGCGAATAGAAGACATCGACAATGCTTTATTACTAATGGGAGATCGTTAATAAGTAATAGGAATAACAATGGACCAAGATCACTGCCTTGTGGGACACCTGATAAATGAGACAACAAAATGAAGACTATGCTTTCAATTTATATTATTACTAAACTGTAAGTTCTAAAGATCATTCAGAAACCCAACTGCACTATAGAATGCCGCAAGGCCTCTCTAAAAATTGACGTTTATACATACGCGTGATTTTCTTTGAATTTAGAGTGACTTTTACAATAAAGTATGATTTTATACTTCTGAAAATGAAAAGACAAAACACACACCTAAAAAAGAATCTATATATATAAAAGTCTTGGTCCGTCTGTTTGTTCCAGCATCACGTCTAAATCGCTGAACCGATTTAACTGAAATTTTCTAACAGGATACTATGGAGTCCGGAGGGTTCATAGGCTATATATAGGCGCCATTGGACAAAGGGGCGTGGTACCTCCCATACAAACTAAACATTCCAAACGACATAACTCAGCACATACACAACATAAAAAGATGAAACAAAAAACTCAAATACAAAAAAAATATACAAAAGCAACCACACCACATTAAAACTCACCACAATGAAACTCACCACACTAAAACTCACCACACTAAAACTCACCACAACAAAATTTACCACAATAAAATTCATCCCCCTAAAAATTCTACGGGGAAAAACTCTACGGGAAAAAATTCTACGTGAAAGTTTTCTACCGGGAAAGAATTCTACCGGGAAGAATTCTACGGGAAAGCGTTTTACGGAGAAGATATAAATAACAAAAATTTTCTTTATATTAATAAAATCACTCCATATCCTTGCATTTACAAAATCTTGGCACTAGTCGTGCACGGGTCCAGCTAGTTTGCTATATTTGAGGTATGGAAAATGAAGTTATGGAATTTCGGGTACACAGTTGTTCAACTCAATATACTCTAAAAGAAAACAATAACTAGTTTTGCGTTCTTACATAATATATTTTTTTTATTTCGTATTTTTAAACAAGTTAGCCTATTTTTTTTTATTGATTTTAGGAAAAGCTTATTTATTCAATATATTAACGGCTTAAAAATAATTTCGAGTTGAAATCTCAAAACAATTTGGTTCTATTGTGTAGGTTTATTTCATATACAATTTTATTTTATGAAAATGTGCTTTTTTTTAGCAATTATCTGTTCATTTCGGTATGTTTTTCATTTATCTCTTAACTATTATTTTTTGTTTTTTAATCATTATTTAATATGCCGGCTTTTAATTTTACATTTTTTTTGGAATTTTATATATCTATAAAAGTATGTACATAATTTGAAGTATTCAAAAAAAGATTTTTAGAAAATACACTGAAACAAATCCCTTACTGTATTTGTAAACACAAGCGGTCTTTTCTTGTAATGTTTAATGATTCTTACAATAAAGAAACCATGCATATTGCAAACAGTAGGTATAAAAAAAGAACATTAAGGATTTTCGTAGAAATCGACCTCTCTTTGACTTGAATTAAATGAATGCTACTTATTTTTTTGCAGGTCACTGAGGAACCCGACAGCATGATGGAGAGCCGCAAGATCTCACAAAAACTTGCCTCTTACTTGGGCGAAACCGACGAAGACGACGATGATGCGCTGTTCGTCAACGTCGAGGAGAAGCCAGAGATATTCTTTGTCGCCGAAACGCTGCAGCAACAAAAGGCCATCTGCGATGTACTGGCGCCATTCAGCCACACCTACCTAAGCGTTGCACAATCGTTAAGCATACTGTACAAAAGCTCCATGTTAGAAACGGAATTTATAAAATTTGTTATAAATGAGATTACGACAAAAGTGAAAAGCAATGCGTGTCCCTATGGTAAGTTGTATAAAACCTCTTCTGAATTTGTTTTCTATAAATTGAAAGGCTTTCTTGTATTTACAGCTGAAAGCATATCAACGGATTCCGTGCGCAACTGTTTGAAACTGCTCGAAAAATGGTCTGTGATTAAAATCTGCAACCAACATGGTCTGCGCCTGCTTTCACTGTGCACGCTGTACGAATCGTCGACGGATGCCCTCAAGTCAGTGGTCCTGCGAATAGCCGCAACCGTGCCAAATGTGAAGAATTATACATGCTCATAAATAATAAAAAGAAAAGTTCAGTGATTTCATTGAACACTTGGCATTCAACAATTTTTTTTTTGCAAATATTAAGCAAAAAAAAAAAAAAAAAACATCGTATTATATATAATTTCTTTAGTTTATTAATAATGAAAAAACAAACAAAAACAACCAAATGATCAAATTTACCAAAAAAAATAAAGAAAAAAGATGAAAAATACAAAAACATATTAATTACTACGTAAAACGTGGTAATATGTTTTAATTCCTATTGATATTTTTTGTATCGACTGAATAGAATATGATTGTTTTTTTTTTTGTGTAGAGAAATCTGAAAAAATAACAAAAATATATAGTATATAAATAATAAAATTGCTAATAATTTTATGAAATATTTTTGAACTATGTTGGAAACAATTCTTAAAGTCATAATAAACATTTGTCTAAAACTAAATATTAAAAAAAAACTCTACTTTAATCTTACGATGTCTACTTAAGTATAACATAACTGAGAGGCTATGAACCGGACTGACTGACTGACTCTGACTGATCGGGCAACACTCGAAGCACAAAGGCAACATGTTGGTGTCTTGCGATCTGCCTCTGTCTGCCGGTCGGTCGGTTCGTTTAATATTTAATTTTATGTTCTGCATTTAAACGTCTTAGAAATGAGCAAAAAAAACAAGAAAAAACGATTTTAGAATTAATAGTGAATTTCTCTGAAATATTTTCAAAATAAATGTTATAAAATAAAAAAAAATATTTAGAAATATACATAATAATGATTGATGATGTTGATGATCGAATTTAACATTTCGCTAAAAGTGCGCAGCAGTGTCCGTGCTTTACGTGCTGTCCAGTTTTAATATCGAATCATTTTTGATATCACCTGCTTCATGGCCAATGGGACTGCTACTGTTGCTACTACTGCTGCTGGCTGCGGCGGCGGCGGTTGTACTTGGTTGAATTTTCTTTTTTAATTTACTAGCTATTTTGATGTATTTTTTTCCGGTTTCTATAGATTTGGAAGATTTATTCTGTAGTCTTTTTAAAGGTTTCTTCTGTTTAGTTGTTGTTGTTGTTTTTGTTTTCGAGTTTTTGGTTTTTTTGTTATCTTTAGTTGTTTCCTCCTGCTAATGAATCGAAAGGAAACGTGTTAGTTAATATACATTAAACTGTTGCTTGATGTTTAACAGAAATTTGTAAATGAATCGGGAAAAGTTTTAAATTAAAAATTAATCAAAGGTTTACAGATTTCTCATACATTTTAATTCATTTCTTAGTTAGAAAAAAGATCTGTTTAGGATTGCATTAAGAGTAGTGACTTAAAAATGTTTAATACGCCAGCTAAGATCTCAGAAGATTCCAGTGTTATATAAAGAATATGTACAAAACATTATCGGATCATAGTAAATATTTGGCCAATCAAGCCTATTTTCTATCTTAAACAGCGTAGCTTAACAAGTCATCTAAAAGGAGAGTTTCAATAATTTAACTAACACCATTCCTTTTAATTTAATCGCAATTTCATCAGACACCATTTACATACCATTACCATACCATTAAATTAACATTTTTTAGAAAAAATGTATTCTATAGCCGATCAATTTTTAATCTTGAACAGAGTAATTGAAAAAATTCTCTAAATTTTGAGTTTCAATGTTTTAACTCTCAATCTTTGACGTAATCGCCATTCCAACAGACAGATGGACCTCGCTAAATTAAGATTTTTACAAGAATTCTCATATATATAATAGGCCTCTTTGGTCGATAAATTTTGAATCTCAAAACACCACAAATGTGACACATTTTTGAAAATTCTGACATATGACTTTGAAAAAAGGATCAAAAAAATGACCTTCCTGAAGTATCAAGGACTCGATATTTTCACATCTTAATCCTTAAATGTTGCTGAATCTTGTTGTGTGACACATTTTTGAAAATTCTGACATATGACTTTGAAAAAAGGATCAAAAAAAGGACCTTCCTGAAGTATCAAGGGACTCGATATTTTCACATCTTAATCCTTAAATGTTGCTGAATCTTTTTGTGTAATCGGTTTGTCTGTACAAAATCCCGCTCTTGAATTATCGTGAAAACACCACAAATGTAACATTTTTGAAAATTCTGGCATATGACTTTGAAAAAAGGATCAAAAAAGGTAGTTGTTGACATATTATCTAAATTTTGAGTTTCAATGTTTTAACACTATTTCTTTTTTTGTAATCGCAATTTCAACAGACATACGGACATCCCTAAATTTATGGTGCTCAGATGTAGGGTCTCTTTGGTCGCTCCCATCCATTTTTATTCTCAAACAGCGTAGTTGAGCAAATTATTTAAATTTTAACTTTCAATGTTATTACACTCTTTCTTTTCCTTTAACCGCAATTTCAACAGACAGACGAACATCCCTAAATTTATGATGCTCAGACGTAGGACCTCTTTGGTCGCTCCCATCCATTTGTATTCTCAAACAGCGTAGTTGAACAAATTATTTAAATTTTAACATTCAATGTTATTACACTCTTTCTTTTCCTTTAACCGCAATTTCAACAGACACACGGACATAGCTAAATTATCTATTTTTACAAGAATGCTCGAATAATAGGACTCTTTGGTTCATCAATTTTCAATCTCAATCAACGTAGTTGAACAAATTATCTAAATTTTGAATTTCAATGATCTACCACGCTTCGTTTTCCTGTATTGGTGTTGTCAACAGACAGACGAACATCGCTAAATTGTGACTAAATCTAATTTGGTGTCACAAATTGTGTATAATTCTAGTGTATATTTAAAAAATTACCTTGACGACTTTAGCTTCCTTCAACTTGCCGCCAATCTGTCCAACGCATTTGGCTGCGCCACAGAAACAAGTTTTTTTCTCACTACCCAACAGATCATCCCAGTGGTAGTTGAATGTAACTTCCGTATCCTAATGAACAACAAAGAGTTAGAGCCGTTTAAATTTACAAAATGTACAAAAACTTACAGCAGGAATATCGGTGATCGCAAACAGACCCACACGATCCAGTCCATTTACCGACCACTTTTGTGTTTCGCAATTGGGATCGCACGAGTGATTCATAAAACGTGCCAAATTACCCTTGGGTCCCGCATCAATAATATAGTCCTTCTCCAAGGATAAAAAATAAAAGTTCTCATCACGATCGAGCGATTTCTGTGTCATGCGCTGCTTGAACTCCTCGTCGTTTATCACTTCGCCAACGTATTCGATGATAAAAGTGCCAGCACTTATGGGCTCGCGACAAATAAGTCCAAAACCGCGCGCCTTCATGTAGACAACATCCAGTTTGGGACTGATGCGCGATTCGAACATTTGATTTTCACATTTATTGCCTGCCGGACACAGCTTGGGATTGCATTCGTGGTACAGTACACGATTTAGACAGTTGGTGTCGGGGCCACAGGGGTGTTTGCTGTATTTGTCGCAATCGCAACGACTGACCTTCTCCAGGTCAATGTGTAATTTGAGCGGTGCCACCGCACGATTCGTTTTGATTTTGACATAGGGCTGCGGATGCAATTTCTGTTTACTGTCGTCAGTTAAGCGGTGCACGTTCTTCTTGGTTTTGATGATCTCCCATATGCGTTTGGCCTCCTCAACTCCCTCGGTGTAGTTGCTGTCGAGTTCTGGGAATAATTTTAAAATTGTGAATTATGATTTGTAGATAGCAACGATGATTGAATTTGAAATAATGGTAAATCAAAGATTAATGTAAAAAATTTACTAGGAGGTAAAGTAAATGAAGGAAAATTCGAGCCAGAAAAAGTAGTGCAAGAGATAGAAAAGGAAAAGTATAACCTAGTGGAGAGATCGCTTGTATGGTTCCAGGACACGCCGATTACAGCTCTTGGGACATAAAGTGAATGGTTGCTCATCCAATGATATACAAACTAAGATGAAATGTCATCCCAACTTAATGCTAAAACGCAGGTTGTGACGAAACTAACAAGTATAACCACAAGAACTGTCAAACACAGGGGCGATGATGTGGTTTTCGGGAAAATGGATATAATCAACCATACTCCCCACTGTTGCCAGATGAATTTTTCACACGAAATATCTCTTTTTCCCATGCAATTCTCAACACATCCCACAGAGAAAAATTGTCACGAATTCCGGGTTGGAAAATCCCTCGTGTAAGAATTTTTTCCCGCAAAGACAGAAAATTCCCATAAGTTGTATTTTTCAAAAGCAAAACTGGCTACTATGCATACCCTAAATATGATACTTACGGCTTTTGCTCCTTGGCGGCTCCGAGCTGTCGCCCTCCAGGTACAGATAGACGCGCCGCCGCGAAATCCAGCCGTGATCGTGCGTGCCAAAGAAGCGCACCACAAAGTCGGACGGCGTATGTGCCATGCGCACCACATTATGCGGTATTTCGGTGGGCGGCAGTATGATTGCCGGCCACCAGCGAAAATTGTTATACTTTGCCCAAACCATCTCACCGTACAACGGCATACGACCTGTCTCGCACTCCTCGCATATATAATTTTCCTCCGAATTGATCGGTATATTGAGGCATACTTCATGCACAGCAGTCGGACAGGTCTCGCAGCAGACCACTTTGCCACCGCCAACGCATATGAAGCACCAGTTGACGTTGACCTTCTGATCGGATTTTGTGATGCTGTGACGCGGGCAGATGATGTATGCGGCATTTAGAATTCGTGACCCGGCCGGTATGCAGGTCGAATCGGTGTGAAACGAGGCAGGACATTTGATACATTTTGTCAGTTTTGCGCTGCTGATATTTTGAAATTTGCCCTTGGGATCATCGGAGACGCAAGTGTGGCAGACATGTGATGGGCAGCGCACTGACTCGACACGATTGTTCGACTTGGTTATTTTAGCCTGCGGCCAGTACTTGCAGCAGCCAGCATGGAAGGCGTGCTGACAATGTGGCAAATTGCAGTGTACAAGCGCCTCGTCCTTCGTTTCGCCACCATGACATATCATGCATTTTGGAGAGGCATCTGTGCTGCACTCGTGACAGACAGCAGGTGGTTGCGCAGTCGTTGCAAGTGCCACTGCATTGCTGCATGAAGGTTGCTCTTGACTATCCGCCGAATTTGAGCTCGCCGCAGCCAACTCCTCAGCATGCGCCACATCGTCCGCTGTTATATGCAGCGCATAGCTGCTGCGTTCGCTGCTCGTTGTATCGTCCAACGAAGCTGGGGCGCTTATTTTCACTTTTTTCACATGTTTGCGCTTGACCGGTTGATCCTTCTGCTGCAGCCCAATGCAGGCAACATGCAGCCAGCTCTGGCAGTTTTTCGAGCATTTCTCAAGCAGACCGCCAGATCGGTAGCAATATTTGCAGACCGGCTCGCGTGACATTCCCTTAAAGAGATACTTGTTATCGAGATTAAAGATGTCATCTATGACCTCTTCAATAGGACGGTTAAGCGTTTTGCGCGTTTCAGCTGTTACCGTATGTTTCGGCCTACTTGGCGGCAGCTGCGATGTAATGCTAATTTGTGGCACATTTATCTTGGACAGTTGCGGACGCAGCTGCAAATTGCGCAATCTAGTTGAGAGTCGCTTGAAAGAGCCATCGGTCTTCTGACTTATTTCGAGCGCAGAACCCAACTGCTCCGCGTTGCTGTCGCCCACAGCACGCGCTTGTATTTGGCGGTGATTGATGTGCTTCAGCGCCCAAATATTGCGCACGGCGACGACAAGACTGCGTTCGATCGTGTCATTCTTATTATGCTGCATTACATACTCTTTCATGGTGCTGAAGAGTTTTTTAAATTCAACATCATTGTAAATATCATCGTGTTCCTGTGAGTCGCGCGACGTTGATAGACTTAACGTGCCGTCCAGGTGCTGTGCGGCGTCCGAGGAATGTTCTGCTGTTTCCGTTTCCATATCCTTATTATTCGTATCTAAGATTTCATCATTTGTAACAGGGATTTGTAGCTCCTTTCTGGTGCTGCTAGGTGTAGCAGCATATTCCAAATTCACGTCGCTGCTTACTTTGCGACGTTTAAGTGATTTCTGACCGACCGGCGAATATGCAGGACTAAACGGTGATATGGAACGTTCGCGTTTTGACACAGCAGGCATCTGTTTTACAGAGAGATTGTCGCACGAGTCGTACATGCTGCCAATGTCAGAGGTGGAACTGAGCGCCGTATAGATGGAGAGACGTCGCTTGCTATCCAGCTTGTTTAGAACTCTAAAGAGAAATGAGGAAAAACAAAATTAATGAAATTCATCGATTGGAAATTTAGTACTTAAATGTACACTATGAAAAAACGTACTTGGTGTTCTCATAAATTTCATAGAACTTTTCCATGCGCTCCTCATGCTTGATTGCCGTCACCAGATTCGCCTCATCGATGGCCTGCTTCCAAACACGCATTTTGCCCTTCGATACTACAAAGGCTTTGTATTTTGAGCTTTTCTTGCCGTATTTCTTTTCAGCTTCAATCATTTTTTCCATGAAATTCTCATAGCCAGCGTACGCAAGTAGATTCTCGCGTTTAACCCAACTGCGTCGTGCGTTATCGGCAAAGAAACGAACATGCACCATAACGTGTTGCGTCTGCGCATTACGCACAATCTCCGTTGTAATGGTTTTGCCTTCGGGATCTGGACAAACCATGCAGGGCCAGTAGCAGTATGTATAGATTTGCCCCCAGAAAATGTCGCCCACCGTAAATGATATCCACGAAATATCATTATTGACCGAAGAACCTTTGGCGCTGTCAATGGATTCGGATGAAGGTGATTTGGCAGAACTCTGTCCTTCTTTCATGCTATGGTCTAAGTCTTTAGTAGTGTCTGAAGTATTACTTATGACATTAGGATCATTATTATGTTTATTCTTAGCAACATCGACGATATCGTTTTTATCTTTTGAAGTACTACGCATTTTGGTTTTGATGTATGTTGCAATATGATATGATTCTCTGTTAGTGACATCGATTTCATTGTTATTGTTGTTGTTCAGAGTTGTTAATTGCGTATTCATGTTTAATCCAGTTTTTTTGGATAAAAAAATGTGGGAATTTTCATTATTTTCTGGATTATTAACGAGATCTTCAGCTAAGTTAATAATGTCAGTCGTTTTTCCCAATTGTTCTTCTATTGCTTCATTACATTTTTCGCTTATAACAGGCACTTCTTCTGTTTCTTTCTGTGCAGTTTCTACAACTACTGTGTGATGTTTATTAATGTGAGCTTCATCTGTAGCATTATCTACATTTGTCTTTTTCTTATTTGCATTATCTTTGTGTATTTCCTTCTCATTATTTTCCATTTCCTCACTCTCTTCAAATTCCATTAGTTCATCTTCAATCACATCTTTATTTTCTTTTGCAGTATTTTGTACCATTTCTTCGTTTGGCTCTTTTTCAAACTCTTCCGTTGTAATTTTTTCATTTTCTACATCTTCTTTATTTGCATTTTTAACCGTTACTACTTCATTTTCAACGCTTTCATCATTTGATTTTTCTTTGACAATCTCTGCCTGATCTACATCTACATTTGCCACTATTTCTTCATCATCTTTGCTTTTATGCTCTACCACAACCTCATCATCTTTATCGCTTTCAACAGAATCATCTTCAACCTCTACATGTTCAGAATCTTCATGTTCAGACTCTTCATGTTCAGTCTCTTCATGTGCAGGCTCTTCATGTTCAGCCTCTTCATGTTCAGGCTCTTCATCTTCCGACTCTTCAACTTCCGCTGCTTCAACATCAACATTTTCTACTATTTCAGCTGCCGTCATTCCACCTTCAATAGTATTATTTTCGAGCTCTTCATTATCCGCATTATCAACATCGGCCACATTTTCCTCCATGTCACAAAATGATTTTTCACTTTCCATCTCTTCATCAGCCGTATTATCACCTGGAACATGATCATCTGCAACTAACTTATTTTCAACCTTGTCATCTTCAAAGTCTTGATGTTCACAATCTTCATAGACATCATTCTCATCATCAGCTTCTGCCTCATCCACCTCTTCCACATCATCCACTTTACCTTCAAGCTCTACATCAACAACGTTTTCATCTGCCATCTCCTCATCTTCTATGTTTTCAGTTTCCGCAATTGTAACTTCATCGTCTTCATAGTCAAACTCTACCGCCGCCGCTTCAAAATTTCCATCAACCTGCATTATTGACGACGCATCCTCAATACTACCATCACAATTTGAAGCATCAATGCTTTCGCTACAATCGCCTGTACTTTCCAGTGATGTATCCTGCACTGTAACAATTGTTTCGCATGAATTGCCATCTAGAATTAGTGCTTCAATTGGTGTTTTACGCCAGCACTCGACACAGTCGCCAGGCGGTTCCTCCTCCTCCTCAACCTCGTCGTCCGTGCTAGCATCAATTAATTGAAAAATTTCAACGGACTCTTCGCGCAGTTTGAGAATGGCTGGCGCTTCTAGCGGCGGCTCTAATTCATCAGATATTGGTGATGTTTCTGTAATAACCTTGCCATGCTGATCGAGATGCACAGTTTTAATTCCATTTTTATGCAATCTATCCAGTGATTCGTCGCGTGCCACTTTCACCTTCAATTCCATCGGTTTGATCGGTTTGCGCGCTTTTGGCACAGTCGGCACAAATACAGCGGCGGCGGAGACGGCTACATCTGTCGATGATTTTCGTTCGCTTCTTCTGTTTTTGCGCAGCAACTTTTCAATGGGACTTTCGAAGGATCTACGTTTACTCGCTGCACTGGCGGTGGCACCAGCATCACACGGCGAACTCAACGGTGAACTATCCGTGCGTCGTACATATTCGCTGGCATCTTGTGAAACGTTTAACGGGGAATCGCTGACATTGCTTGTGTTTAAATGTTCGGCACTGCCGTGTAACCACTTGCGCCGTGTGATGCGTCCTCGTTCATCGGTGACGGGCGTGCGCGTTCCAGATGATGAACGCGATTTTGGCGTCGAGAATCCAATGTATTTGGGACTTAGATTTGAGTGAAGGTTTGCCAGTGGATCTTTTCTGACTGCAATTGTTTGGGGTAGGAATATATGTTAAAAATACAAAATGAATTAGAAAATTGTGAAACTATTGTAATAGATATTAAAAGCAACTAAACGTCAATAAGGTTTGACCAGAAATCACCTATTTAAACAAATTGAATATCATTAAATCCATTTTAACAAATTGAAATGATATACTAGAGCAAAACGTTTGAATAAGAGAATATAGTGATCTACTTTATCAAAGGCTTGCGCAAAGTCATTGAGTATCATGTTTTGAACAATATTTCAGAATTGTGGCAAAATAATAACATTGAATATTAAGAAAATCATTTAAAATGGTTATAACTTTAAAACACAAACCTCATAAGTTTCATTTAATTGTTCAAAAAAAAAATTAATTAAATTTTCTTGTGCTTACCGCGCGGTGTGGAGGATGTTGATTTATGTGAATTATTCGCAGCAACGCCTTTACCAGGCGTTTTTTCATTTGCAGATCCTGCATTTCTGTGATGACGCTCGTGTGCACCTGGCGTGCTTGTGTTAAGTCTGTCCTTTGAGTTTTCAGCCTCCGTTGGTGCTTCTCGATTTGTGTCAGAACTTTTTAAGCCATTGACGGCACTTTTGCTGCTAGTACTGCGGTGACTGCTACTACTCTGGATATTACTGCTGTTGTTGTTGTTATTGGTCATCGCGGAACGCGCTGGCCTACCTCTACCTAGTTGTCGTCGTCAAAATAGTATGCGTTATTTATAAATGCAATGAATTCAAGCACATTTGATTTGCCTACCTTTGCTGATCTTCATCTTGTCCGTCTGTGCGTTCATCCGCTGGCAAACAAATCAATTGTAATCACCCCGCAGGCAGCAAAAACCAAACCACTTAACGCGCCAAAAAAATGCCAGCCGTCAATCGAATGTCGCAACGAAGAACGGAAAAATACAGCAGGGCACCAAAAACATATGAGGTTAAAAAAAACGATGATAGCGCGCACTCTCGCTACTGTTAACACTGTAATCAATTTGTTTGTATACTAATTAAATGTTTGCAAATTCAAGTATAATAATTTTTTAACTAGTTGCACATAAATTCTGTTTAATAAACGTCTATATTAAAATATAAAACTATCAGCAAAAAAAAAGCTACTGCGAGAATGCTGAAAACAACTACACAAGTGAAAGTGTTGCCACCTTTTTGTATACATCAACGTTGTGCGTTGTGTGAAGTGTGTTGCTCATGAGGAATTTCTCATATTATTTGCAAAATAGTCAGGGATGGCATTTTTACAGATTCGCTATGTAAATGTCATAGGACGGATGTATTATATTCTATTATATATCTGTTCAAATTTAGAGTAAATTTTATGTTTTAATTTTTTTTTAAATGCAATATCATGGTATTCACAGGTTATATTATCTAGACAGTTAGCTGGCATACAGAGTGCGGAGAATGTCAATAAGAAAATTAATAAAAAATAAGAATGCAAATAAACTTTTAAATCTAAAGTTTAATAAAAATAAGTTTTTTAAGGTTAAGAGTTTTGCATTTTTATTTTGTTATTTTCTATTCTCTATTTCATTTTAGTGATAAACTGCGGTGTTTTGGTTTGGAGCCATTGAGTTCTTAAAAGATTTCAAAATGTTGTTATTTATTTGAAGTTTTGCAGTTTTATTAGTATATGTAAAGCTGTAAACAAATGCTGAATTTTTCACAGTTTTTTTTAGTGATTATCGAATGTATATTGAACATGGATATCGAAGCTTTTACTGGAGAAAAGCGTTCAACTTTTTGTAATTGTAAGCTTGGAAACCATAGCGTTCTCGAGCAAAACTGGTAGCTTTTTACCCAATTGAATCTAGCCTTTACTTAAACTTGAATTCCGACATTCAATATACATTCGAGATTTAACTTAATTGTAAGCTATAAATAAAATGTGGTTCGATCTTCAAATTACACTTGAATTCAAGCGCATATATTTCCCTAATTAAAGGTTTAAATATAAAATAAAAGAAAACGCATATAAGTTATAATACTATATATTAAAAGGAATTAAAGTATGTTCTACAGCTGCAACAGCACCTGCACCGGTGACAGTGTACAGGAACTTCTTGTAAATCCACGACGTGCCGCGAAGATCAAATCAGTGAATCCAATTGCGCCACTGCGATGTATAACTTTGCCAGTAGCGCGATTCCCTAACTCCGTATCGACAAAAATCGATATCGTTAACTACAATTAACGACAAATATTGTTAGGAGGTATTCCGTACACAGTTCGCTATGATATTTATCGTCAGCTGTCATCGTAAAGAATTTACCGAAAATTGTCGATACGAAAGCGTTGAACATTTTTTGGCTGTTAGCCAGCTTACTTTTTAACGATTTAAACGGTTTTTATTGTTAAAAATAATTCCGAATTTATTTGTCTACATAAAACGCATTGAAAGTTAGGGAATCACTTTTTACATAACGATCGCTCTCGCAAGCGACAACTGTCGGTAGTTAGCGATGTCGAATATTATCGTTATGGACTTACGGGATCGCGCTACAGGTTCGCGTAAAATATCAATGTTGTCTGCGTATGAATGAAAATATATTAATATTTCATAAACGTATTCGTAAACCTTGGCCACTTACATTGTATATCAGCTCATCGTGCATTTTCCGTGCAGTAGAATTCTCGGGATGAGTTTCGTGTTTGGACATGCACTTATATATTAATTGATTTGTCTGTTTGCTAATTCAAGCGAAAAACAATGATCCCACTGATTGTGCGAATGCAGTGGCGCATATGTAGTGGAGAAAAAAAATGAAAATTTTCTTGTTGACATTTAATTTATCACGTCACTGGGTTGCCACTGAGTAACTTTGTGTAGTGAATATCGTGTCAAGTTTTTTTAACTTCGAAAACCAACGTTGGAATAACATTCATTTATTCGGCTTGATCATGACATTACATCCACACTGGTTGTAAAAGAAAATTCTCCAAATTTATCGAACCTTAAACTCATTGCTTATTGGGATGTTATAATGCCAACCAGAAACTTGACAGTAACAAACGAGTGTTACGAGTTACAAGACTAGTATCTAGCTAGTACAACTAGATAAGAACTTGGCAGTGCTGTTCAGATAGAAAATGGATAATTAAAATTTCCTGTTACAACATATTTCTTCATTATTAAATTAAAATATTTTTTATACTCAAAATATAATACAATACCCTTGAAAGAAGTATTTTTAACCAATTGTGAAAGCGTGTTAAATCTTCAAAATGTTAAAAAAACTCAATTGTAAACGAGGGCAACAATTAAAAACTCAGATCACCAATGATTCTAGCAGTTTTTTCTCTGTGGAAATAAATCAGAGCAAGAACTGCTAGAATCTGTAAGAACAATTTGCTATAATAAATGTAGGAAATTCGTTTCCTTTTATTATTGTAGTAGATTCTAATGAATGTGTAAAAAATAAATTTATATAGAAAATATGTAAAATTAATACATTAAGTGCCCTTAGATGTGTGTAAAGGAGATTATATTTTTGATGAGTAATGCTTGGTTTTCACTATGTCATTTTATGTCATTTTCATGTTCGAAAATTTCTCAAATTTGTTGTTTTACGATATGACAAAGTTCTAAAAAAATGACAACATATGTTGGTATTTTGATATCGACTGACATGGTTAATGTACATTTTAATATTGGACATTTTCTGCGTCCCAATCATAATGTAAAGAAAACCAATATGACACACACACCCAGAAAAAAATACTAAATAAGTAATAGTTTTTTTACTATTAAAAATAGTCAATGGGAAAAATTATTATTTTAATCGGAAAATACCATTAAATAGAGAAAAGAGGTCTTTATGTATATAACTTTTATTATTTAGAATCATGAGAAAAATGTTTTCTGTCGAATTCGTCAGCGAATCAAAGGAGAACCGTTATGTTTTTGAATTTGAATTTGTGGTAGTAAAAAAAAAAAAATTGAAATGTTATTGGAGAGATATTTATCGAAACTGGTGAATAATTAATAAAATACGAAACATGTGACAATAATACTGTGCACTGAAACGGAAATAGTAATTGTTGTGATGTTATCAATATGTGCACATGTAAAATTTAGTAATATTAAAATTAATGATGCCTAAGTACTGGCATATAGTGTAGAAACAAAACATTATTACAAACGCGCAATTTTTTTTAAATACTTTGAGACAATTGTTTCTATCAAATTTAAAGTGATACAAAAACCGTTGGTCAAACAGCAAAGATTTTAATCTCTATTTTTAGTATTTTTGTTGTATCTTTTTAGTTGTTTTAAACCGTAAGCGATTGTCACACTGGGCAAAAACAAAATGTTTAGTTGCACAATTAGTCGCATCTCGAAATACATATCGCATACAAACTCAACGACGCAGCATCTCCATGCATAACCGCAAGTCATAACAATGGGAATACAGACGTAAAAATAAAAATACAGACAGTAGATTCACATACTATGACACGATGTGAGCCATGTGTAAAACTAAAACCATGGCTTAATCAAAGCGATGCGATGGCTCGATGTCCACTAATCAATTGTTGGCATTAATGAAGCGCTGACGAAGACAGACACAAGGGAACCAACCACACACATTTTATACATTTTTGAATTTTAAATTTTAAATTATTATAAAGCTTTGTGTGCAATGGGCATCGTTCGTTGTAATTGGGTCAACTTCCATAGCGCGATTTGGTTGTATTTGTCGCGACGACGTTCGAGTTGGACTAACTGAGTGAATGACTAACTGGCTGATTGGTTCATGTTTGGACTTATGCAAAGAATACATTCAAGGTCATACGATGTTTCGAAAGAAAGTCGACCTTGAACAGTTTTGTACATTGCGTGTAAACTCAGTTAACCCATTGTTGCAGCATACTATGTAGGTGTTCTTTATTTTATTTTGTGGTTTTTGTTGTACCTGCCTAATGAAGTACGTGCACAAAATACAAAAAAAAAAAAAATTACTATTTGTTTTCATAAATATAAAGCTATCATTAAAATATTTAAATAATTTTAATATAAATTTGAAATATTATTAAACTTTTCAGTAACACATTCGAAGAACCAGTAGAAAATTTAAAATGTTTCAGTAAAATAGAAAATTTATATTTTTTAATACCTATCCATTGTTTGAACATGTTTGATTGAAAGCTATCTAAGATGATATACATACATTTAAATCCGTAATTTAAAAAAGGAAAAAATTGAATATTGTATTAAAAAATATTAACAAAAATTTTACTTTTTTTGTATTAATATGAAATGTTAATATGAAAAGTAATCATAAATATCTTTACATGTAAATAAAATCTTTTTCACATTTAAACATATATATGTTTGCAAGAACGCCAAAAATTATTCATTCTGAACATAAATATGACTGAACGAACACAAAAAATGTTTGGCTGTTATTATAAATATGTTTGGCAATGCAATAATACTTTCGTTTCCATAAATCTCTAAAGATATATGTAATGCCTGCAAAATTATGTTTGGGAGAGCCCTTTTTATTGCAACGTGTGATTACAAACAGTCATAAAAAATCATCTTTATATCTAAAGCAAAAAAACATCTAAAAATAAATTTATTTTTTTTATTTATTTGTACATCCGGAAAAAATATGGTAAATTAATAGTATTTCAATAGAAAAAAAAATAATTTGTACTTTTAAAATTGGTCAATTAGTTCAGTAATATTGAACCTGTATATACAAAATGTTGTTGTACCATAAATTTTATAATGTGCTCTTTTAATTACAATAATCAAGATCTATAAATATTTAATGATAAGTATTATTCATTTTATGGTATAATCGAATTAAATTTTCCCAATATTTTATTAAAACAAAAATTGATTTTAATTATTTTATTGTATAATTTATTTTAATATCGAAATTGAAATTTACTTTTAAAAAAATCACACTTCACTTCACAATACATATAATGTTCTCTTAAGTTTCCACTAATTGATTGTAATACTTTAGTCTCCTGCTACTCATTTTTTTTCGAATTTTGAGATAAAACTTATTTCACTTACTATTAGGACGCAGGGATCGTGAATGTCATCAATGATTCTTCTGTTTGAAAATCGAAACACTGATTTTTATTTGTGGTTTTTTCACATTTGTTTCAGAAATTATATACTGCACTATATTATACTCTGTTACTATTAGAACTTTTTATAACATAATTTATATATTTACTTAATTTACAAATAACAAAATTATTACCGACGCGAACACGTTTTCTCAACGAACAACAAAAGACACGTACGCAGAAAATGACGATCAACGAGTGTCAACTTTGAAATTTACTTTTAAAAAAATCACACTTCACTTCACAATACATATAATGTTCGCTTAAGTTTTAATTGATTGTAATACTTTAGTCTCCTGCTACTCATTTTTTTTTCGAATTTTGAGATAAAACTTATTTCACTTACTATTAGGACGCAGGGATCGTGAATGTCATCAATGATTCCTCTGTTTGAAAATCGAAACACTGATTTTTATTTGTGGTTTTTTCACATTAGTTTCAGAAATTATATACTGCACTATATTATACTCTGTTACTATTAGAACTTTTTATACCCTACACTAAGAGTGAAAGGGTATATTCAGTTTGGTACGCCGTTTGTAACACCCAGAAGAAAGCATCTCCGGTATGGAAAAGTATATATATTCTTGATCAGCATGACCTCCTGAGTCGATTTAGCGATGTCCGTCTGTCCGTCTGTCTGTCCGTCTGTCTGTCTGTCTGTCCGTCTGTCTGTCTGTCTGTCTGTTGAAATCCCTAAGACTTTTAAAATTGAAGAGCTAGATAAATGAAACTTATAACTTAGATTACTAATATACCTACGCTGTATGTGCGAAAAAATTGGCGAGATCGGTCCATGGTGACCTATGATCCGACCACTTATGTTGAAATACCACATATAAAATGTACATATAAAGATCAATTTTTATGTATACGTGCTTAGGTAAACTTTGTTGGTCAAATATATATTGACATCATGCTCAAATACATGATAATAATGTTTTCCGGCGAAAAGACTTGTGGTTCACAAAAAAAAAATCGAAATTCGGTACACCTACCCATTTGTAAATATGGGTATCAAATGAATGGAAATTCTTCAGCGATTGAATGTTTGTAGTTATTTTCAGGATTCGTATACCCTGGTGACCTATATATCACTTTGAATGGTAACCACACATATGTGTAGGGTATTTATAGTCGGCTTAGACCGACTATAATTTTGATAATCCTAACTATCATAATTACACCTACTTTAAAATTTCCCATGTGATCTAACCTTCCCAACTGGTTATAACATAATTTATATATTTACTTAATTTACAAATAACAAAATTATTACCGACGCGAACACGTTTTCTCAACGAACAACAAAAGACACGTACGCAGAAAATGACGATCAACGAGTGTCAACTTTATATACAAAAATTAATTTTTTGTTTGTTTTCAAACATCAGTATGTTTAAAATGACCCTATACATACTTCAAACGACGACAACGTAGGTAGAAAATTCTGCTCAACGAGTGCCAACTTCGTATACAAGAAGAATGTTGCAAGAATACATTTATTTAAATCCTATTTCTTTTTTGTTTGTTTTTAAACATCAATATGTTCAAACGATGGAAAAATATGGCGTAGGTAGAAAATCCTGCACAACGTTGCCAACTTCGTCAGTCGATAAATTATCGAATTAAGACGAGCGTTGCGAACATACGTTGTATTTAGATTTTATTAGCATTTTCTGTGTTTTGAAACATAGTTTTAACCAAGGAAATTGCCAAGAAACAGTTTATTCAAATGCAATTAAAATTTTATGTTGGTATTGTAACATATTTATGGTAAATTTGACAGATTCTGCTGGACAATATAATAATATTTACACGTGAAAAAAAATAAATTCAATTTCGATTATAATTTAATTACACTTCATTCCTAATACATGTATGGTAATATATTACTTTTTACCGCGGTAGCTCAGTGGTTAGTGCGTTGGACTGCGAGCCGAAAGGTCCCCGGTTCAAGACTGGACTGGGGCTAACAACATCTTTTCATAGAAACATTCTCTATACCGCGCTACCTCTCGTCAGTAAATGGCAAACCTCGACCGCCGTTCGGATTCGGCAATAAACTGTAGGTCCCACCACTTTGAGTACAAATATAACACTCACAGCTCAAAATGGTGAGAGAGCTCGGCCGAAGTTCTATACAGGACTGTAGCGCCAAACTATTATATTATTATTATTATTTTATTATTATTATATTATTATTAAAAAAATCTTTTCTCTCCGTGTATAAAACCAAATATTAATAAAAAAATTTGAAATTATAGCTAGAGATTCTGGACTTTGCGCATTTTGACACATAAACTTTTGCGATTTATAAATTTTTTGATGTGCGACGTATCTTTAACATGTACACTGAGGGAAAAAAGTAATAAAATTAAATAAAAAAGTAATAAATTTAAATACTTTTTGACACGTTTTTCACCCGTTGTCTTTTTTATTAAAATTAAATACTTTTAATTTAAAATTGAGGTAAATACTTTTTATTTAAATTTATTATGTACGTAATAAAATTTGAAGTAAATACTTTTTATTTAAATTTATTGCGTACGTAATAAATTTTGAAGTAAATATTAAGTACTTCTTATTAAGATAATAAAATTTTAATTTAATCACAACATGTCAATTGGTATTTTAAAACTATTTATTCTTGTAAAGGAACAGATAAAATTATTATTTTTTGAAATTTTTTATCACTCACGGTGGTTATATAGGTTGGACACATGCCACGTATTATATAATTTTGTTGTGGTTACTTTCAAAAAAAACATAATTTAATAATGTTAAAAATATTTCTACAATACATTTTTTTAAAATAATGAATTTAAATGCGCTCGTAATAACATTAAATACATTTTTATTTAATTTGAAATTAAATACGCGCGTAATATATTTTTGTATTGAGTATTACTTTTTTTATTACAAAAGTTTTTAAATCAAATTTAAATAAATTTTATTTAATTTTATTACGTCACTTTTTTCTTAGTGTAATTTAGTGATTAATACTGTAAAATTCTGAAAATGTTTAAAGTACAATATATGTAAAAACAGTTTTAGAATACGAATCTGGGGTTGACTCAATTTCTACCAAAAATGGACTTTGCCATTTTTGATTTACAACGACTCATATATAAAATACGTTTTACTTTACTTATTGAAAAATAACCCTATTAGGTGGTCCACTTAAGTCGACTATAAAAATAATATTTTTGTGCCACACACACACTAAAAACTGTGTTCATTAATTAAAAACAAAATATTTGTTAATCTAAATGATTGCGCAGAAAACAAAAGTTGTATAACCACTTAAAAGTGGTCACAGTTCAAAGTTTTATTACCGTTGACTCTACACATTGAGCCCAACTTAATGAAATGTAAAATTTTCGCAAGAATATAAACTATAATTTAATAGGTATTTCAATAAGTGAGTTGATGATGCAACAATTAGATATCATTAGGCATTAAGCATGATCAAAAAATGTGTACAACATTTTATGCTTTCCGGGTTGCAAAGGGTTGGCCTACCCAGGCACCCTCAACCTCAGTGCAGCCCCCAACCAGTTGTATGACGTCCTTTGCTTGCTTTTAGCCAAATCAGCTGCCAACATGTTTTGCCAACAATTACCGACCGCACTTCAAACGATCAGCAACAACTACCTACTGCTCGACTGATACCAACTCGGCGGTGACGGCTGCGACGGCGGCGACTCTCTGTGCCAATTCGCGTTGTGCTTTTAGCGGTTGCTTTCAGTAATATATCGTCGTTGGTCGAAGACACATCATTTGGTACAAGTTCGGAGTGGCGCGCAAGTGTAAAAAATTCAAATTCATCTGGTTTTAAATGGTATGGTGCAAGTGAACATAAAACACGCAAAAAGACTAAAATTGAATCAGAAATTTCAACAAAAATTGTAATCAAAAACAAAAGACTTAGGACACGAACGCCATTTATGTATATATCCTCTATTTGCAGGATTATTATATATAATAGATTCTGTCGCATGCAACTACTAAGTGAATCTAAAATATTTTTTCTTTCTTCTTCTGAAATACATGTACACATAAATATGTATAAATACCAAAGTATGTGCATGAATTTATTATTGTGTAACCGTTTTTGTTTGCTAAAACGAAATAAGTAAAAAAAAAGAAAATCGTAAAAAATTGTAAAACCCCATGTTGTTGGTGGCGATTGCAGCAACGTCGTTTTGTTTACATTTCTTCAAGAGTCGAAAATAAAAACAAACCACTGCCAGTAGATACTATTGTGGAAAATCTTTTGCAAGTAGGTATTTAGTTCGAGCACACTTTTCCGACAGCTCAGCTCAGCTCCTTTCCATTTCGCTCAATTCAACTGAATTCGGCACGTTGCTGTTGCGGCTACTGCTGTCCGTTGTCTCGTCTCTGGTATCTCTGGTGCAACGTTGGAGCAACATTTGCGGCGGCGCACTCGGCCACTCAGTTGAAGTTACATTTTGAGTTATATAATCAAGCGAGTAGTGCACGTTTCCATTATTAAATTAACAGAACTCGGTTCGGGTAACAGGTTAATGCAATTTCTGAAGGTTGATTTTCTTGATATAATAAGTAAAATATTATTTTGAATTTCATTTAAAATAAATACAATATACACGCAGTGAAAAAAAAATATTTATATCAAAAATAATATATTTGCAATTATAAATTTTATAACTATAGTTACGAATTACAAAAAATTAAGAATCTGTCGTAAAATACACGAATTCTGTGTTAAAAAAAAGAAATATATTCTTTTTTTACGAATATGTCGTAAAATAACAAATATAATCAATAAATTTACGAAATAAAAAAATGCAATTTAACGAAAGTTTTGTAATTTAAACGTAAGATTTGTAATATTATTGTTATTTTAATTTTACGAATATTGATTCGTAATATAAACGAATCGTTCGTAAAAAATAATTTGTGAAAAAAAAAGAAATTACAAATGTTTCGTGTATTCTACGAATTATTCGTGTATTTTACGAAATTTAAAATTACTAAAAAATATTTCGTAAAATGTCCTAGAAATTATTTTGAGTGTATTTGCCTGTAACATTTATTTCCTAATTTTATTCGTTAAATATTGATAATATAATATTGATTTTAAAAATATACAACTTCTTGCAAGTAAGTAACATGTAAGGTAATATGTTTGCAAGAAAACATATTTTTCCCTGTGTGTAGCCAAAGCTAATTATTCGGTGGAAGAAATTGTGAATTTTTAAATCAACAACAGTCGTGCAATATTAATACTGGTAAAAATGCATAAAACACTGGGAGAATGGCTAAAGGATAGTTTCAGATTTATATTTAAATTTAAAAAATCTTATAATATTAGTTAAGTGATATTATATTAGACTAAATATCTGGCATAATTCCAGATTAAAATTTAATACACTGAGAAACAAACCTCGAAAAATACACACATAGCTCGCGAATAAACTTTCGTAAAGCTACGAAATACATTGATGCATAATATTTGGTAATTTTACAAAAATACTTATTGAAAATGATAGATTGTCACTCAAAATTTTGATTTGATTTGCGAATAAAATTCATTTCATTCTTTTCTCTTTCTTTGTGTTTTTCTTTCTGTTTATTTTCATTTTCCGAATATCAAATTGTAAAATATACGAATCTATTGTAAATTAAAAAATAACAAATAAGTCAAAAATCACGAATACTGCGTTAAATAAAAAAGACGAAATTTAAATTATCGAAAAACTGATTCGTTAATTTTGCATTCATTACACTACTCAACAAAACGACAAAAAAAATTCCATTCACGCTGCAAAATAAAGGGCTCTCTCAAACATAATTTTGCAGGCATTACATATATACTTGGACTTTATGCAAACAAATGTATTATTTCATTGCCAAACATTATTATAATAACATCCAACCATATTTTTGTTTTCGTTCAAACATATTTATGTTCAGAATGAATAATTTTCTGCGTTATTGCAAACATATCGTCGTTGTAGACTAAAAGTCACCAACTACATTTTTATGAAAATCTAAAATTTTAACTTACTTAGTAATTATTACGAAAAGTAATTGAAACATTTTTAAAGTTAAATTCCAATTGATAGATTCACATTTTCTTATAATCTGGTACAAATATTGAGCTCATCAATCAGAAATTTACAAAATATATAAAGAATTTTGTAAATGAATAATTGGCATTTTGAAAATGTAGTTGGTGACTTTTAGTTCTACAACGACGATACACCCAGAAAAAAATTCCTTCAAATCCCATTAAAATTGGTCAATAGAACAATTTTTGATTTAATAGTATACAAAAAATAAATCTTTTCATATAAACTCAATAGCAATGTCATAGTATTTTCTGGTATTTAATGGTATTTTCCAATTAAAATAATAATTTATCCTATTGACCATTTTTAATAATAAAAAACTATTGTTTATATAGTATTTTTTTCTGGGTGTATATATGTTTGAATATGAAAAACATTTTATTTACATGTAAACATATTTATGTTTGCATTTAATTTTGATGTGAAAAAAGTAAATTTAGTGCTAATATTTTTTTTACATAATATTATTTTTTTCCCTTTTTTTAAATTACATTATTTTTTATTTATATAATATAATTATAAACTTTAACTTTTTTTATACAACTCTTTTATTTATACTTAATAATTTTATTTATATCTATTGTTCCTATTTTGAGTTCAGTGAATTACGGATGAATTGGATATTTCACAAGCAGTCACTATCTGGTATTAATAGTAATTGGCGGTACTTAAACAAATTCTTCCACCAAAAAGAAATTTTGAACTATATAAAAAGTATGAGTGCTAAAAGTAGGCAGCTCTGTTATTTAATTGTGTTATCGTAATGTGAAACATACATATAATCAAAATAATGTTATTATTTTTAAATTCGTTGTCACCCAGTAACAATCAGAAATAACCAAATATTTATACAATTCAATTAATATATAAATGGTGATTTTGAATAACATTATAATTTATATTTATATTTAAATGTTTAATTTACAATAAATATTAATATAAAATAATTTACAATAATATATTAATATAAAATATATAAAAAATTGCCTAAAAAATCAAAATTATATTAAAAACGTTTTGGAATATTAACATTTATTAGTATATTAAATTTAGTCTTGATAATTTAATTTGTCTTTAAATTAAAGGTTAAAGGTTTTTTAACGTTAAAACTATTTTCTAACAGTACTATATTTTTTGTAATTGTACAATATTTTTTGTAGTTTAAAAACGTTTTGTAATAGAAATAAACTGATTACACTCAGAAAACATTATATTTACTTATGTTTACTTAGCGTCAAGCGTCAAGGGCAATTTGACTTATTTTAAGAATGGGTTTTCATTAATAGTATTAAAATTATTATAAGTAAAATTGTTCTTAAAATAAGACAATTTCCTAAAAATGAGGAAGTTTTTTCCTTAACGCTATTTCAAGTTTATTTTCCTTATTATGAGGAAACTTTTTTTTTAAGTGCATGAATTTACCAGTGACATGAATGCCATTAAAATTTAAATTCGTAGCAAAGAGGAAATAACTATAGTCAATAAGAACTAAAGTTTTAAAGACTTTGGACACGAATATGCGTGAAAATTGGCAGCTTAAAATAGGCTTATTATAAAGTGATATATTTCAAGATACAAATTTAAATTTTGAGACAATAGAGAAATTTATTTATTATATAGAAATTTTTAATAAAAAAAACGAATGAACAACGTAAATATCATATGAATTTCATACATTTAACATTTTAAATTCTCAATAATATAATGATGTCACTAGAAAATAGTTCAATTTTATATCATAATAAATAATTTTTTAAAATTTATATTTAACGTTTTAATATTAATAATAAAAATATATATTTATTTCACAGATCTTCATTTTATAGTTGATATTTAATATCACATCTAAAAGTTCTTAATTAAATTGTGGCACCAGCAGCTAATTTATTGCTTAAACTTTAAGTGTTAATTAAAAATAAACGATTTTTCATAATTTCTTTTGTATAGTGCCGTTTTTTTATTTAACAAAAAACAACAAAAAAAAATGTACATTTTTAATTCTGTATAAATTGCTAAATGGCTTCGACTAATATGGCAAACACAATTTTAATTAATTTCCAGTCAATAGTATATAGCAATTATTGTGTGTAATAAAATATGATTAGATTTTAATTTTGCGCATGTTATAAGAAATCCGATCGTAATACAAAAGAATTTCAATAGAACGACCGCAGGTGTAAATACAATTTTATAAAATTCACAATTCAATTCCGATTCTACGCACAGAAAAATCATCTTTTGACATGAGGTTGGAAGAACGAAAAAGCTAGTTGTAACAACCAACTTTATTCTGTTAAATTGAATTTTATACAAATTTGTTGATGCTTGAAATATGAGCCTATACATACTCCAAATTGCTCTAAAACTGTTCGATATTGTTTTAAAACTGTTCAAAATTAGTTTTAGTCTGAACTATATCTATTTTATGTTTGTTTTGACAATAAGAACCAACTAAGCGGTTGAGATAACCGAATATGTATGTTGGAAAAAGAGTTGATTGTCGCAACAAATCTCTATTTTGTGTGTATTGCAAACACTGTTGTAAAAACAAAGCCATCAAACCAAACGATAGATTAACTATATCGTACATTTTATTACATTAATAAAAAAAAAAAAAAAATTATTTATTTTAAATTTTATTACATACGTGATAAACTGAAATAATAGTATTTAAATTAAGTTTAAAAGTATTTAATTTGTGCAGTATAAGCATAAATTAATTCAATCATGGAAAATTAGGGGATTTTAAATAAAATCAAATTCGATGTTGGTTTTTTAGTCATTATAATTCATTATATCGTCGTTGTACAACGAAAAGTCAACAAATACATTTTTATCAAAAACTTAAATTTCGAATTTGTTGACTAATATTATAAAAAAGTAATTGGTGCATTTTTAAAATTGAAATATCAATTGATAGATTTACATTTTCTTATCATGTGGTATAAAATTAAGAGCATCGATTAAAAAATGACAGATATAAAAATATTTTTGTAAATAAATATTTGGCATTTTCAAAATGTATTTGGTGACTTTTCGTTTTACAACGACGATATATACTATAGTATAGTTTTATTTTTCATGTTGACAAAAATTCCAAAAAATATACAGCTCACGTTTAGAATGGTTTGATTTTCATATCGTTCTAACAACCAACTTCATTCGGATAAATGGAGTTTCTAACAATTGGTTCTTGGAACTGCCTCTGAACTATTCGGTTGAAATATTATCATATACACACACCTTATTGCTCTAAAACTGTACTAAATTGATTGTAGTCTAAAGTACAACTGTTTTAGTTTTAGTTATAAGAACCAAATTAACACTTAACAGAATGAGTTGGTTGGCACAACACTTTTTTTTTTTATATGTTTACATATCGTCATTGTAGAACGAAAAGTAACCAAATACATTTTTATGAAAAACTTAAATTTCGAGTTTGTTGATTAATATTATAAAAAGTAATTGATGAATTTTTAAAGTTCAAATATCAATTGATATATTTAGATTTTCTTATTACATGGTAAAAAATTGAGATCATCGATTAAAAATTGACAGATTTATAAAGATTTTTGTAAATGAATATTTGGCATTTTGAAAATGTGTTTGGTGACTTTTCGTTCTACAACGACGATATTATGGTTTCATTAAGATTATTACAAAATAATTCTGTTAATACGACTTTATTGAAGGTTATATCGCTTAAACTTAATTTAATTTGATAATAACAAATTTGGTTGTAACGACCTCGATTAAAAACATTAGCCCGTAACTATAGTTAAAATTAACCTGGAGATTAAATTTAATTACGGTTTTCCTATGAAAATAAATGTCAAAAAGCTATACATTACAAAAAATCCAGACTATAGTTACGCGCCTAAGTTTATCCTTTATGCAATTCTATAGTAACGCTTCTAGTACCGTCAAAGGTGATATGTGCGAAAAACTATTAGTTATGAATCGAGTCATTTTAAGAGCCATAGAATTACTTAGAATTATTTTATTTAAATATTTACTTTTTAAATCATACGATTAAGTACGCTAAACGCTGGGAAGCATGCCTAAAAGTATCTCTGTAAACACGATGAGGTAACTATTAGTATGCGTTTTGTAAGTTAAGAAAACAATAATAAATAAACAGAAATCACTGGTAATACGTCTGAGTCCAGATAGTCTTGTATGAGTGTGTTGAGGAGCTTCAATTGCGTCGCGTTTGCGTCAACGTTTAACGTAGTTTTTTCGGCATATAGAGTTGTTGAATTTTATTTTTTTTTTTTGGTTTTTTGTTTTTTGTATTTTATTATTTTGTATTGCAGCACAAGCTCACTTGGAACCTGTTGGCAACCTTGGACGTTTCATTAAGTGCTGTTTAAACATTATTTGGATATGCATTTGCTTCGGTATTGCGATTGATAAATTCACGTGTATGAGGCAATTGTTATTCGGTTACGTGAATTGTATAACGCCGTGTTTTATTGGCAGTTTGCTGCTTTTAGTTGCTTTTGGGTTTTTATATTACGATGTTGTTGGTGTTGTGTATTAATTTGTGTAAATTTACAACAGAATTTGAAACCGTTGGCCTCTGTTGACACTTGACATACTCTCGTATTTCATATTTGCAGTTAGTCTAGTGTGAGTGATTTAATGGTTTAAATGAATTAAATTGTTTTATTTAAAAAATAACTGCATGCAATTCTCAGCACTTATAAAAAATAGTTAGAAAATTTAAAATTTCCTTCCCTGTTTGGATTGTGTATTTAAACGATTAGCGTTAGGTATTGAAACCAATTAAAATCAATTTTTTAAATTGCAATAAATTTTAATAATAAAGATATAGTAATTAAAAGTATGAATATTGATGTAAACCATGACTGCGCTTTAAAAATGCATTGATATACTTTAATTATCTGAAAGTTGATTTTACCATAAAATAATTTAATAATAAAATACACTCTAAATAATTCATGCGATTTGCACATTTTTCAAATTGATATACGTTAAACGAACTCGAATTCGTATTAGCAATCCTTATATTTAAATATTGAATTTTTGTAATAATGATTTTACGAAATATTATTTATATTGAATATTTCTTTTACTTAAATATTCTTTAAAATGAAATAATTTGTTATAGTAGGATACCTCTAAATATTCTTAATGTTACGAAATTTGTTTACGAAAAATATTTATTTCATTTACGTAATTAAATATTTGTAAACTTACAAAATGTTGCGTTTATTTTATTTAAATTATCTTGAAATACTATAAAAAATTGCAGATTTACCAAAATGTTGTCATTCGCAACATTATAGATATTTAATTGTATATTATTTACACTTTACAAAGATAATTTCAGTAAATGTACGAATACACGAAAGAACTTTCGAAAATTTATGATATAATTACGAATATTAATTATTTATTTTACGAAACTATTCATAGATTTTATCTACTAAAGCCATTCGTACAAAATACGAAAGATTCGTAATTTATTGAATATTTGTGTACATTTTTTCGAATATATTGGTTAATTTTACGAAAGTATTGGTACTTTTAAAGATTTCATTGGTATATTTATGAAACACATGAAATATTTTACGAATTTTTCGTAAAATACATGAATACTTTGTTAAAAAAAATGACGATGAAATTGACGATTCATAAAAATATGAAATATGACACTTTTGAACTTTTGACACAAACAGAACTAACACAGAACACATTTTAAACCTATTTGTATTTATAACTATCTATTTGCGCTCGCTATACCAATTAAATAAAATATTTTGTTTAAAAAACACTCGATGAAAATTACGATTCATTTAAAAAAATATGAAATATTATGCATTGATTTGATACTTTTGCATTTTTGACACAAATACAACTCAAACAGAACACATTTTAAAACAATTGTAATTATTATTTTAATCGGAAAATACCATTAAATATTAGAAAACACCATGACATTGCCATTGAGTTTGTATGAAAAGATTTATTTTTTGTATACTATTAAATCAATAATTGTCCTATTGACCAATTTTAATAGGATTTATCTGGGTGTATTTTATAACTATCTGCTTGCGACCGCGTTACCAATAAAATAAAATGCAGCTCCAAGTTACTACTTTAAGCAGTGGACTTCTTTTTTATTAATTATTCGAAAAAAACACAATTGTTTCGTAAAATTCTACAGATAGCCTCATAATTTATGAACGTTTAGTAATTTATTCGTAAAGTGTAAAATATGTTATTCTTTTGTAAAAAAAAATGTAATAGAAAATAATATAAAGAATGTTTCGTAATTTCAACGAAGTATTCGTAATTTTGTTGTTGTTTTAATTTTACGAATATAGATTCGTTATATATACGAATCGTTCGTAAAAAATAATTTCGGAAAAAAAATATAAATTACAAATGTTTCGTGTATTCTACGAATTATTCGTGTATTTTTAGAAATTACGAAAAAATATTTCGTAAAATATCCTAGAAATTATTTTGAGTGCAGTTTGTCACAAAAAAATTGAGAAATTTCCGATCATCGCTTTGGTAAAATACAGGGCTAATAAACTATATTAACACTGATTTAGGAGTAGATAGAAACTAATATCTTTGTAAAATAGACAAATCTTTTTGTTAATTTTTTACAAGTTTTTTTTGTTGTGTAATACTTCTTTAATAAGTAGTTTTGCAGTTGTGATACAATTTAAAACAAGTGTCACGACGTTAATTGCTCATGAATATCGATATTATTCATATCGGAATGTTGTCTTTTCATTTATTTCAACCATCCACTGACTAATATATTATTTTATATTAAAGTTCTCGACCTTATATAGAAAATAAAAAAATCAATTGGAATTGTAGAATAATTATTTTCACAAATCAATCACACGGAAATAATTTTATCAGTAACAATTATTGATACAGATCACGTATAATAAAAGCGGTCATAAATTTAAATCATTTTACGTCAACGTGACAAACAATATATTTATATTTTTAGTGAAACGAATTCTTCGAAATGTTCTTAAATTAATTGATCTAAAAATTTGTATTTAACAATTCAAAAAAAAAAAAACAAATTTCATGAATACCATTTTGAAGAATATATATAGCTCAGCACAAATATGTTTAACAAACAAGCTTAATATTTTTGTTTTTCATAAAGTAATATTAAATTTCTTTGTCCATATCTCGCAGACTACATTTTTTCAGCTATTTTTTTTATTATAGTACAAGGTTGTCAGTGTCCAATTCTAATGTTTATTCTTATATATTATAGAATATAAAAATTACAGATTATTAAAATGCGTATAGATCTCGAGTAGCCGCGGTGGCTCAGTGGTTAGTGCGTTGGACTGCGACCCGAAAGGTCCCCGGTTCAAGCCTGGACTGGGGCTAACAACATCTTTTCATAGAAACATTTTTCTATACCGCGCTACCTCTCGGCAGTAAATGGCAAACCTACGAGAGTAAAACATTGCCTATGAAAAGCTCTCACCCGCCGTTCGGATTCGGTAATTGTAAGCCCCACCACTTTGAGTACAAATATAACACGCACAGCTCAAAATGGTGAGAGAGCTCGGCCTAAGTTCTTATGAGACTGTTAGTGCCAAATTATTATTATTAATAATAGATCTCGAGTTAATCTACCTTTGTGTCGAGTCATAAAAGTGGTTTTAATTTTGAAACCAAATCTATTAAATCAAAAAGTTTTGAATTTTTAAAAATAATAAAACTTTTTAGACCATTTATTTAATGCTTGTTTATTTATTTATTTATCTAACCCAAACAGATTGATCAATTGTATAGTAAAGAAAAACATTGACAACATTAAACCTAAGGTGACAACATAAAATTACACGACCGCACACCCACAAATTTTTCAACATGGCTGCGGTAGAAGTGCGAAACGGTTACAAATACTATGGAAGCAAATCAAATCCAAAGATAATTCTCAACTATCTAAACATGAACGTGATGCGCGGTTCCATGTGAGTCGAATACAAATGATGAATGCGTTCGTTGCGCAATACACAACTATGCCATACACGATACGATATAATAATTATGCATCCAATTTCTATCATCTCACGAAACATTTTAGATATGGCCTCCTGGGTGCGTCAGGCTGTGGAAAAACTACACTGCTATCCTGTATAGTCGGTCAACGACAACTGAATAGTGGCGAAGTTTCGGTGCTGGGTTTGACACCAGGCATTCCGGGTAGTGGAATTCCCGGTTCACGTGTCGGTTATATGCCGCAAGAGATAGCGCTCGTCGCAGAGATGACCGTCAAGGAGACAATTTATTATTTCGGACGTATTTATGGATTGACAGATGAAAAAATACGCGAAAAATTCAAAATATTGCGCGATCTGTTGCAGCTGCCACCGGCAAAGCAATTGGTAAAGAAGTGCAGTGGTGGGCAGCAGCGACGTGTGTCCTTTGCATGCGCCATGATACATGATCCAGAGTTGCTTATACTGGACGAACCCACGGTGGGCTTGGATCCCATGTTGCGTGAAAAGTGTGTAATCAGCTAAATATTTTTAATTATTTATTTCAAGCTCTTTTGTTTACCTTTAGAATATGGGAATTTCTGGTGGAATCAACTAGAAATAGTAAAATGGCTGTGATTATAACAACGCATTACATTGAGGAAGCAAAGCAGGCCAATTGTGTGAGTTTTCTTATAATATACCGTATATATAAATCTATAAACCGTTACAATTCAAAAAGATGAGCACATAATTGATTTGAAGCTATCAAATGATTTAAAAACTTTTTTTTAATTAGATTGGATTAATGCGCAATGGTGTTCTTTTGGCCGAAGACACACCCACGAATATCATGTTGAAGTTCAACAGCGACTCCATTGAAGACGCTTTCCTAATACTGAGTCAATCCCAAGGTGACTCCGATGTGATCGTGCCCAGTGAGGTCAACAAAAACCGTCAACAGTTACCTGCGATATTGCCAACGGTGGAAGTGACAGAGCCTAAAAGTCATACGTCCGAAAAAGCTTCACTCGAAAGCAGCGACAATAATACAGACAAAAAAGCAACCACTCCTGTTGAGTATGATACGGAGAACAAGAAAAAGATCCTGTTTAGTACAAAAGGACGAATTAAGGCGCTCATGACCAAGAACTTTGTACAACTCTTTAGGCAACCATCGTACGTAATCCATTTTATAAGTTGCTTCATCTTTTTAATACAAATTTTAATTAAATATATAAATTAATCTGGATAAAGATTTTATAATTAACACAATTACATTAACATTATTTTTTTTAGCGGAATCATTTTTATGCTCATGTTTCCACTGATACAACTGTCCTGTTTCTATTTGGCCATCGGAAAAACACCCACAAATCTTAAGATTGGCGTGGTCAACAGCGAGACCATGGACTATTCAACATGTTTTGCTAAGGATTTGATTACGGTCACCAATTTCAATGAAACATGTCAATTTAATAAGATATCCTGTAGATATATAACGGAACTAGGCGATGGTATAGCGGAAAGAGTAAGTTTATTGCTATTTCCCGTAAATAGTAGCAATTAAAATTGTATGAAATGTATAAAATATTCTGAATATTTAGGTGTATTTTAACAACACCGAGACTGCATTTGCTGCGGCCAAACGAACCGATATAGTGGGCTATATACACTTTCCCACAAACTTTTCCGAATCGATGAGAATGGTTCTGGAAGATGGACGCTTTGCGGATGAAAGTGCATTTGTTAATGCAGAATTAACGGTGCATATTGATATGACAGGTTGGTGAGATGATATTTAATGCCTAATTAAAACATAATCAATATTTTTATCAAGATCAACAAATTGCGTATTTCATCGAACGTAAACTGCGCGATACATTTGGCACATTTTTGAAAGGCGTATTGGCAGATTGCAACCTACCCACCTCATTGGCAAATACACCGGTGCAGTTTCAGGAACCGGTACATGGTTCTTTTGATATTGAATTTCAGCAATATGTGGCGCCCGGCGTAGTTATGACGTGTGTTCAAATTCCTCTTTTACGAGGAATAACTTCATATATTCACATAAAAAATAATCAACGTAAATATAGCAACCAACAATAATCAATCCAGCAATAAAATTCACAAATTTAATGAAAAAATTTGATATTGTTCGTTATTTTAATAATTCCGTTTGCTAATATGAATATTTGATCGTCAATGCAGAAAATATAATTGCAGAAAGTGCGCCGACTAATTAATTTGCTGCATTGACGTACAGATATTTATATTAGTAAACGGAATTACTGAATTAACAAAGAATATCAAATGTTTTCATTAAATTTGTGGATTTTATTGCTGGATTGATTAATGAATGCAATTAATGTCGGTTGCTATATTTACGTCGATTTTTTTTTCTGTGTTGGGTTGATTTAAACCATTTATGAAGATGTTCTTCCTCGTCTCTAGAAATTTTATGATATGTTATTTTATTACAATTTCTGTATTTTATAGCATGGTTTTCTTTTTGGCTACTTTAATGACTGCGGCCGTATTTATTTCCGAGCGTATGGATGGTGTTTGGGATCGTACGCTAGTGGCAGGCGTTTCGGCAACTGAAATGTTGTGGGCCCATCTACTGACACAACTTATTATAATGGCTTTCCAATCATTTGAGGTGATCATGTACATCGGACTCGTATTCGACACATATAACAAGGGCGATACAGCAACTTTAATCGGTTTATTGACGTTGACGGCATTCTGTGGAATGCTTTTCGGTTTGTTACATTTTCTTAATAAAACCAAACCTATTCATACATGTAATAATACCTCATATTTTTAGGTCTTCTAATTTCTGTATACTGCAAGTCACACACAGAGGCGAATTTTGTGGCAACAGGCGCTTTCTACCCCATGATTATACTATGTGGTAGATTAACTACAAGTTAAACGCATTACCAAATATAACAATTTTACTATTTTAGGACTGCTGTGGCCTTTGGAAGGCATGCCAAAAACAATGCAAGACGTGGTTATGTTCTTTCCATTTACAATACCCTCAATATCGGCGCGAAATATAATAGAAAAAGGTTGGCCCATTACAAATGGCCAGGTTTATAATGGATTCATTGTGATGACCGCTTGGATAGTGATCTTCTTTACGTTGTGCATAATTGGCATTAAGAGAAAATCTTAATTAAATTTAAAATATTATTTAATATGTCCATCATTAGCTATATAAGAGAATCGTTGCATCATAGTTTTCATATGGTATTCAGTCGTAATCAGGCACAGTGACACATACATATTTATAAATTATTCTCATTAGAATTCAGGCAAAACTCCTATATTTATTTAAAAATTATAATGTGCATAATTTTCACAATTTACGTGACCATGCTTAGATTAGTTGACCAATGTGTCGCAATACATATTAATTGATAATATATATTATGTAAATTTAAACTTTTTAAAATGTGATTTGTTTATATGTATAAAATGTGAAATAAAAATAACATAAATAATCTATGGCATTTTAAGGGAAACGCGAAAAACGTACATTAAGCAAACGGTAGTCAAATTTAAACTTTTTCACAACATCTTCCTCAAATCAGAGTGCTATAATCTAAACGATATAAAGGTTTAACGCGATGTTTAAAATTACACGAAATTGATTTCAATTTAAACGAAATTGTTTTCAATTTAAATGAAATTGTTTTAAATTCAATTACATTGGTTTTGATATAGAGCGTTCGTGAAATGACTCTGAACACGGATAGAAAAGATTTGTTTGAATATGTTTGAATGTAATTAAAAAGTAATACGAAATTACCATACATCTATTAGGAATGAAGTGTAATTAAATTATAATCGAAATTGAATTTATTTTTGTTCACATGTAAACATTATTATATTGTCCAGCAGAATCTGTCAAATTTACCATAAATATGTTACAATACCAACATAAAATTTTAATTGCATTTGAATAAACTATTTCTTGGCAATTTACTTGGTTAAAACTATGTTTTGAAACACAGAAAATGCTTATCAATTCTAAATACAGCGTATGTTCGCAACGCTCGTCTTAATTCGATAATTTATCGACTGACGAAGTTGGCAACGTAGTGCAGCAAGTATAGAAGTATAAAACCTACGCCATCGCTTGAACATATTGATGTTTAAAACCAAACAAAAAAGAAATTGGATTTAAATAAATGAATTCTTTCAACATTCTTCTTGTGTACGAAGTTGTTTTTTTACAAAAGCCTCCGCCAAAGCCTGCACCAAATAAAAAGCGAGCCTGGATCGTCTGGTTTAGAGTCTGCTGGTGCAATTGTGCATTCATTGAAGCTGTCATTTGTACTTGCAGTTTTAAACGAATTATTTATTATTGCATTGAATTCATATCAATTATTATAAGTTCCCACTGTGCATGTTTAAAGATTTTTAATAAAAATGAATAAAAAAATAACCTTTTTTTTTATTTTATTTTCAGGATTTCATTCCAAAAATATTTAAATATGTTTCTATGCAAACATACTACGTTTTGAACTGAAACAACTGAAATGTTTCACTGGAAACATATTTATATTCAGGTCGTTCAAAATCATGTTTTATTTTGATTATATTTATTTATTTATTTATTTATTAAAATATTTTACAAATAAATTTGAAAAATATACAAAGAGGTGCTGGGTTCCAAGACCATTGTGCAAATTACATTGTGTAATTTATCGACTGACGAAGTTGGCAACGTAGTGCAGCAAGTATAGAAGTATAAAACCTACGCCATCGTTTGAACATATTGATGTTTAAAAACAAACAAAAAAAGAAATTGGATTTAAATAAATGTATTCTTGCAACATTCTTCTTTCATACGAAGTTGGCAATCGTTGAGCAGAATGTTCTACCTACGTCTCTTTTGTCGTCCTTTGAAGTATATATAGGTTCATATTAAACATACTGATGTTTGAAAACAAACAAAAAATGAATTCAAATGTAAATAAAAGTATTCTTGCAGCTCTCTTCTTGTATACAAAGTTGACACTCGGTGATCGGCATTTTCTGCGTACGTGTCTTTTGTTGCTCGTTGAGAAAACGTGTTCGCGTCGGTAATAATTTTGTTATTTGTAAATTAAATAAATAAATTGTGTTACAAAAAGTACAAATAGTAACAGAGTATAATATAGAGCAGTATATGATTTCTGAAACGAATGTGAAAAAACCACAAATAAAAATCTGTGTTTGAAAAGCCTCCGTGAATTTCTTGCCTACGCTATGTGCTGTACTGAGATCAACTGCAACTGTACCAAATATAAAGCGAGCCTGGATCGTCTGATTTAGCGTCTGCTGGTGCAATTGTGCATTCATTGATGCTGTCACTTGCAGTTTTAAACGACTTATTTATTTATGTATTTAAAATTTTGTATATGAATACAATTATTATAAATTACCACTGTACATGATTAAAGATTTTTAATAAAAATTAATAAAAAAATAACATTTTATTTTTATTTTATTTTCAGGATTTCTTTCCAAAAATATTTAAATATGTTTCTATGCGAACATATTACTTTTTGAACTGAAACAACTGATATGTTTCACTAGAAACATATTTATATTCAGGTCGTTCAAATTCATGTTTTATTTTGAACATATTGATGTTTCGGTTCAAATATTTATTATATTTGGATGTAGTAATTATGATGTTTCCATTAGAACATACTCCATTTTAAGGGGCAACATTAAAATGTTTCCGGGGTATTATAATGTAAGTCAGAGCTCATTACAACACTGTTCAAGCCTCAATACAACCCTGTTTACAAATGATTTATCAGTCAATTATATATTATGTTTACATAAAATTCCAAACATACTAAGGCAGACCACACTGTATATACACCCAGAAAAGAGTTCCTTCAAATCCCATTACAATAGGCCAATCCGACAATTATTGATTTAATAGTACACTAAGAAAACAAGATGTTTATGAAAGACTTGCTGCAACTATCTGTTTAAATTTACGCCTTGTAGCAAATATTCAAACATCCCATAAGTTTCAATAAAGTTTCAGCAAAACTATTAATATTTTTTAAATATGGAATATATGCAGATAGTTACGAGATGTTTGCCACAACAGCAATAATAATTGAGATATTTACAGTTGACTGATAGCAAACATACTGATTTCTTGAACATTTGCAACAAAAATATTGAGTTATTTTGACATTTGACTACTATAAAAAAAAGGAAAATGGCGTACTTTTTCCTAACGCTCGATTTGTCCACAACAATTAAGTAAATCCAATAGTGTAAAAAAGTGTCAACTTAAATATTACATTGTAAAGGTAAAAGTGAAAATAAAATATCCTGGAATTGAAATTATCAAGACGTAATGGAAAATATTTCTTTTCAGAGTTTACTTTGATGATAGCAGCGCAGGCAAACTTGGCTATTCCGCGAAGAAGTCTCAAGTCGTTGTACAATTTTACCTTCGAAGGATTTATAAACACGATGGCGATGTATAACAAGGATACTGTTTTAGAATAAATAAAAATACATTTGATTCATTTTATTTTAATTCAATAAAAATTACTCCGCGAATTCTAATGTGTAAGATGTTTAATTGATGGTTGCTATAAATAATCGTAAATTTGAAAGATGGTTGCCAGCAATATTTATCGTATTAGCTTGTTAGGTCAATTTCATTATTATAAAAGCAACGATTTTCGTTTCTTTGTTAATAAATGTTAGAACTCCAGATTGCGACTCGTTTCCGATTTTAAAAATAAGGTCACCAAGTGTCCAGTGACCTTTTCTTTATGGCTGTATTTACTTTTGTTTAAAATAAATAGAGTAGACATAATTTTTTATATTTTTATGTTAATTTGACTTTATTTCAAAAATAAATGTATGAATAGTGAGCTTTGAATTTTCGATGTCAGAAATATTTACGTTCAGAAATAAAAAGAAAATGTAAACACATTCTAAGTTCGTAGACTCATTTTCGAAAACTATTTTGTTTAAATTGAAATTGAATCTGAAAATAATATACGACAAATTAATACAGAGTACCCAGTAGGTGAAAATGACACAAAATAAAATGCAAGGGAAAATGATGATGGTTAGTATTTGTGTTACGAAATTAAATTCAATTGAATAAAAAAAAGTTTTAATGCGATGGTGCCGACAACGACCATCTTGCGAAGGACATAATAGAAACAAAATAGAGAGAGGAAATGACTTTTTTTAATTTTTTCTATTTTTTTTTATTGTCATTACGGATGACTTATATAGGTGACGCATTTATTTAAACCAATCATAAAGCCCCATTATGTCGTCAAGAGCTTCTAGAACGCTTCGATTCTGAAATAATTATCTTAACGAGAAACCTTCATTATCTCCACCCAGAAAAAAATTCCATCAAATCCCATATAAATTGGTCAATAGGGCAGTTATTGATTTAATAGTATACAAACAATAAATCTTTTCATATAAACTCAATGGCAATGTCATAGTATTTTCTAGTATTTAATGGTATTTTCCGATCAAAATAATAATTTATCCTATTGAATATTTTTAATAGTAAAAAACTATTATTTATACCGTATTTTTTTCTTGGTGTCGGTTCGATATCGGCCGAATGGTAGGAATTTTACTATATTACATTGCGAGAAATGGCATCGATATCGGAAAAATTCTTCGACATTTCGCAACATTTTCGTTGCGATATCGAAACACTTTGCAGTACTGGGAATTTATCTACTTTTTTATAGTAAAAAAAACTATTATTTATATAGTATTTTTCTGGGAGTAAAAAAAAAATATTGTTTGGATTTCATTTATAATTTTTTATTGTTGCTAGGTTATGTTTTTGTAAATACAAATTTTATGATAAAAATAATATAAAAAGATACTACATGATTTACATGTTCGCATCAGTTAACTTTATTTGTAAATGTCCAAGTAAACACATTTTATATATTTAAAGTTAATTTTAATTTATTAAAAAATAGTTAGTTATTCTTTATCCAACCATCTTTCTTTTATTAACCAAAAAAATGTATAATTCCATTTTTAATTTTTTCGAAAGTACCTGGACAAATATCTTCCTCTTTAATGTCCATGACTCGTAATATTTGGTGCATATGCGAGCATTTTAAGTACTCAATGCGAGTTATAACATTTATATGGTTGTTCAAAAATTTCTGTAACTCACAAGAGCATGTCCAAGGATTATCAGACAGTGTCAAAGAGACCAAAGACTCACTTCGGTTTAGAAAGTTAAGTACGACTTCATTTAAAGCGGTTAAATTGTTCCTGGATAAGTCCAAGTATTCCAATTCTAACGGTAAGTTGTGAAGTTCGATTTTGGATATATTGTTACCAGATGCATATAGTTTCGTGACCTTCTTATAATTAGGCATCCGGATATTCGGCAGTTCCAACAAATTATTATTTTCCAAATGCAACTCAATCGTTTTCAGATTGCGATTGTCCAAAAATGATAAACTAGGCAACTCATGCAGATTTGCATTCGAACAATTCACTGCCAGATCCATATTATTTGTACTTTCCCAGCATTTGCAACCATGCGGACATTCATCCTCAAGGGGGCACATTTTTGAAAAAAGTTGTCTTTCAATGCTCCATTCCCATTTAAATAGTTTTCCATATTCTTCACATTGCAGACGACTGAATGAAATTTCAGTTTGGTTTTGGAAATCTCTTAGTATATTCAATAGATTACAATCGCAATAGAAATCATTTTCGTACAAGTCAATGTATAAGTTAGAACTCTGTTTGGCTGCTAAAATTGGCTGAAAGGTTTGACTGGATATTGTATGAAGCCTGTTATTACTCAGTATCAATTTTTGAAGTTTTTTATTATTTATGAACAAAGTAACCGGTAGTGTTTTTAGGCGATTATTGCTCAAATCCAGCGTAACTAAATGTTCAAGATCCAATAGCAAATTCGAGGGTATATCTGAGATTCTATTTTTTTCCAGACTAATTTCACTTATCGCAGTAGAGTTGGCAAATGTATCTGTAGGGATATCGTGAAGGCCAAATGAGATTTTTACAAAATTCAAACTTGACAAATTCGCCAATAATCCATTGGGTAAAATGTTAAATGGTTCATTTTGCGTCAGCGTCAGGCTAGTCAATCGTCGATTATTTGAAAATATTTCGTCGGGTACTCCATCAAAATTATTCTTATCCAAAACGAGAATGCTTAAATTTGGAAGCAAACTGAATGTATTTGGCAGTAATGATACAAAAGACGAAGAACTTATAGTAAGACTTGTAATACCAGATGCACCTTGGAAGACGTCGTAGTTTATACTCCTCAAAGAATTAGACAAAGTTAAGTTACTTAGCTGTAATTGATTTCTAAAAATACCGGAAGGGAGTTGGTCACTTTTAGTCTCCAAGTATAGATATGTCAAATTGGTCAATGGTGCAAAGAGGTTTCGATGCATTTCCTTAATATAAAGTCTCATTTCTAATTTAGTTAGGTTGGGCATATCCGTAAAAAAATCTTCTGTGAACTCATTTGGTTTTCCATTTGTAGTAGAACCCCTAATGGAGAGTTCATTGATTGTCTGCATTTTAGTGAATAATGAACGAGAAAATGTAAAATAGTTTCGCAAAAGAACTTTTAATTTTGTTGGCTGAGAGGTTTCTAACTTAGCGAACATGCCTTGAATTTCGGCACGTGACAGTTGACAATTTTTCACATCAATACTGGATATATTACTCAATGCCACATTTGTTAGTGATGTCAAATCGCAATCCTCTTTAAAACAAATTACTTGTATAGTATTATTTTGTTTAAAAAAAACTCCTAGGTCTCCATACGGCTCAGTAGGACATATGACAGATGGAAATCCAGAAAACGGTGTACAATTACATGTTCGATTCGAGATCACATCTATGCAATTGTCAGCATTAATACAGAATATGAAGTTTAAAAATATTAACCAAATGTTTACAATTTTCTTCGACATTTTTTAATCTTTAATATTTTTTCATAATTTTTAAGCACAAGCGTCATACAAACACGAAAGTCTAATTGATACTAATTTCAAGAGCGCAAAACACATATACTTATATGTCCAAATATTTGGTAATATTAATTAACCCAAATCCCGCTGAATTATTTTTTTTTCGAATTGTGAGATAAAACAAGGATTTTGCTTCGTTTTGGGACATTACCATTTAAAAATGGGACAGAAGATTAACATGATTTTTTTTACACACTTGGCTACAATAGTTACTAAGTAATAATTATTGAGCTTGGGTTTGATTGCGCTTAGATTTCACCGTTACATGTGTTTTTGTAACAGCATCACAAGTGTGGCCGTATGGCCGCATTGGGATGATTCGGGTTAATATACACATTGAGCAATATGTTTTGTTTGATCTCGACTATATGTTCAGATAAGGCAACTCATTGAGTAGTAAGATGTAAAATAAATGTGTTATATAAAAAAATAATGGCGCATAATCATAGAAAATTTAAAGTCGACTTTAAAATTAAAATCTACTTTTGATTTTAATTTTGAAGTTGACTTTAATTGTCGATGATTATGCGCCAATGTAATTACATTTAGATATATAGCCTTGTAGTTCTAAAAATAACAACACTCAACAAAACATGAACAAAAAATACCATTAGGCCCTAAAATAAAAGCTTTCGTAAAAACAAAAAAAAATTGATGTCCGATCATCATGTTTTATATATCGTTGGAAACCCAAGTAACCACGGTTCGATCGGAAAAAACTTTTGTGGCATATGTGTACTTTTTAAGTTACCTATACAATTCTAAGGGATAAATGGCATATATATTGCACACTGGTGTTGTGTGATTTCTTTAGTTCCAAAGCGGCAGCTAAGAACATGTGTGGTATATATGCTATAATATGTCAAAATGAGTCAGGATACTGCTAGAGTTAAAGCAGTATCCTGGTTATACATCCCATCGTCTTTATAAAATTGTACAACGACTTGAGACTTATCCGCGGAAAAACCAAGTCCGTCCGGCGATGCTGTCATCAAAGTGAACTCTGAAAAGAAATTTTATAAAATTTTTCAATGAACTATTTTTGTTGACAATAATAGATGTCTCTTTTACATGGTCTAATATTTATTTCGTTAATTTCATTCGCACTATTAAGAACATACAAAAATAAGTACACAAGAAAAGGACGTCATATATTTTTTTAATACAACCAGAAAATCGAAAATAATATTTAAAAAAGGTTTGCCAGAGTGTAAAAAACGCATTTTTAGGCAAAGTATATAAAAAATGGCAAATTTACAAAATAATTGAATAAATGGAATTTTTTGGCAAAAGCCCAAAAAAACTTGCCCTGATTATCACTTTTACCATTAAAATGTAATATTTCAGTTGACACTTTTTTACACAATTGGAAATTGTTGTGAATAAATCGAGCGTAAAATCTATATATATTATGGGCCATTCCACACCAAATCGACCAACAAAAGTAAAATTTGAGATTTCACCTTTTCGATTTCAATGAAATTTAGGCAACTGATAAAGGTTATTGAGACATGTATTGACCAATTTTTTTTTATTTTTTATACCGCCATATATATATATATATATATATATATATATATATATATATATATATATATATATATATATATATATATATATACATATATTGCACCAGGATACTATGGAGTCCGGAGGTGTCATGGGCTATATATGGGCGGGATTGGACAAAGTGATGTGGCACCTCCCATACAACTTTAACTTATAAACTACATAACTCTAAATTAGAACACAAAAACAACAGCAAAATAAAAACGAAAAAAAAAAACATATGGAAAACAAAAACAAATACAAAAAACAAAAGCAGAAACCCACAGGCACAACACAAAATCAAAAGCACAAACACAAAAGGAAACACAACAACAAAAAGAAAACAAAAACACAAAACCAAACTAAAATCCAAAGGCATAAATACAAAAGTAAAACACAAAACAAGAGAAAAAGACAAATGCAACACCACAAAAGGAAAACATACAAACGCAAAAGCATAGACTCAAACAATACACAATAACACAAAAATAATAAACATAAAAAAAAAACACAAAAGCAAAAACGCACAGACACAAAACAAAAACACAAAAGCAAAAACACAAATCCAAAAGCTACGACACAAAACAAAAGCAAAAACTTAAAAACAAAACAAAAACAAAAAACAAAAAACAAAAGAAAACACAAAAACAAAAGAAAACACAAAAACAAAAGAAAAACACAAAAAAATATTCAAGGACACAAAACAAAAGCAAAAACACAAAAGAAAAACACAAAACAAAAACACAAAAACAAAGATACAAAAAAAAGCAATAACACAAAAACAATAACAAAAGCAAAGACACAACACAAAAATACAAAAACGCAAAAACACCAAAACAAAATAAAACACAAAAGCAGAAACACAAAACAAAAACAAAGACATAAATAAAAGCAATAACACAAAAACAAATGCAAAAACACAAAATCAAAAGTAGAAACACAAAATCAAAAATACAAAAGCAAACCATTCAAAGTGGTATATAGGTACGAATCCTGAAAATAACTACAAACTTTCCATCCCTGAAGAATTGTCTTTCATTTGATACCCATATTTACAAATGGGTAGATGTACCGAATTTGGTTTTTTTTTGGGAACCACAAGTCGTTTCGTGGGAAAAAATTATTTTCATGTATTTGACCATAATGTCAAAATATATTTGACCAAAAAAAGTTTACCTAAGCACGTATACAGTAAAATTTATTTGTAGATGTAAATTTTATATGAGGTATTTGAACATAAGTGTCGGTTCTCAAGTCACAATAGACCGATCATGCCAATTTTATTGTTCAGACTGCTTAGATATATAAGTAATCTAAATCTAAAGTTTCATAGCTCTAGCTCTTCAAATTTGTTTGTAATCGTGATTTCAACAAACAGACAGAAGGACAGACGGACAGACAGACAGACGGACATCGCTAAATCGACTCAGGAGGACATGCTGATCAAGAATATATGTACTTTTCCATACCGGAGATGCTTTTTTCAGGGTATTACAAACGGCGTACCAAACTGAATATACCCTTTCACTCTTAGTGTAGGGTATAAAAACATAACAACAAAAACTCAAAAACAAAAATACAAAAACATTAAAAAAAGCAAAAACTTAAAATTAGAAAGTAAAACAAAACATAAAATTCGAAGAAAAACACACAAAAACAAAAACAAAAACGAATGCAAAAGCAAATTCCCAATAGAAAAAACACTAAATCTAAATGAAAAATACACATAAAAACAAAGAAAGGAAAACATAAACCCAAAATCAAATGAAAAGCAATAACCAAATTAAAAATAAACACAAAAATGCTTAAAAACAAATTAAAAACACACAAAACCAAACGCCAATATAAAATTAAAAGCAAAAACCAAAATTTGAAAGAAAAAAAAAAACAATAACGTGAAAACCCCAAAATATAAAAATAAAAAACACCAAACTAAAATAGTGAAAATAGGAATGATGTCAGTTAGTTAAAACATTAAACAAAATTAAAAAAAAACCTTTTTTACGAAAAATGTTTCTATAATATCTTTTTTTTTATTCACAAAATGTATTTCAAATAACACTTTTAGTATATACTCTAAAGAATGATTACAAAATAACATAATAATTTAAATAAAATTACTCCATTTCCTTGCATTCACAAAATATTTACACGAGTCGTGTACGGGTCCAGCTAGTTTTGAATAAAATTGAAGATTTTTTATTGCGTACACTTGAGAAGTAATGACCCACATTTTTTTTTATTTTTTTATTATTTTTTATAATTTTTTTCAAAATAAATCAAGATCATTTTCAGATTATTAATATAAGAAAACTTTCTTAGAACCCACAAGAAAATGTATATATTAAAATGTTCATTAAACGATTATATGATCGATTATCTGCAAAATTAATTTTTTCTCTGTGCCCAACTTTAGGACGATACTTTTCATGATATGAATCAAGGAATCACTCCCGAACATATTTGCACTTTAAAGCAGACCACACTGTATATAAATAAAAATATTGTTTGGATTTCATTTTAAATTTCTATTGTTGCTAGGTTATGTTATTTTCAAATACAAATTTTATGATAAAAAATATATAAAAAGATACTACATGATTCACATAAGTATTAGCATCAGTTAACCTTATTTGTAAATTTCCACGTATATACATTTTGTTCACTAATGGTAATTATAATTTATAGAAATAATTAGTTTTTCGATATACATCCATTGTTCTTCTATTAACCAACAAAATTTATAATTGCATTTTTAATTTTTTCGAAAGTACCCGGACAAATATGTCCATGACTCGTAATATTTGGTGGTTATGCGAGCATTTTATGTACTCAATGCGAGTTATAACATTTATATGGTTGTTCAAAAATGTCTGTAACTCACATGAGCATGTCCAAAGAGACCAAAGACTCACTTCGGTTTAGAAAGTTCAGTACGTCTTCATTTAAAGCGGTTAAATTGTTCCTGGGCTTGGGCTTGTTTGTGCTTATCTTTCACCGTTACATGTGTTTTTGTAGCACCATCACAAGTGTGACCATGCGGTCGCACTGGATGATTCGGGTTAATATACACATTGAGAAATCTGATTTGTTAGAACTCTTCTATATGTTAAGATAAGGCAACTCATTGAGTAGCAAGAGGTAAAATAAATGTGTTATATAAAAAATAATGGCGCATTAGAATCGACTTTTTTTTTGACAAATGTCGTATATAATCAAAAAGCTGATTTAAATTTTAAAGTTGACTTTAAATTGTCGATGATTATGTGCCAATGTAATTACATTTAGATATATAGCTTTGTAGTTCTAATAATAACACTACCCAACATATCGAGTACAAAAAAATCCCATTGGGCCCTAAAATGAAAGCATTCGTTTAAACAAAAAAAAAAAAAAATAACGACAACATCGTTTATAGCCTTGTTATTTGATGTCCGATCATCAATTTTTTTCTAATAGTCAAATGTCAAATTAAGCCAACAGTTTTTTTGCAAATGTCCATGAACTAAGGATGTTTGCTATCAGTCAACTGTTAATATCTCAATTATCAATACTGTTGTGGCAAACATCTCGTAACTATCTGCATATATGTCATATTTAAATAATACTAAGAATTTTTCTGCAAGTTTGCTTCAACTTATGAGATGTTTGAATATTTGGTACAATGCGTAAACAGAAAGTTGTAACAAGACTTTCATAAACATTTTGTTTTCTCTGTGTACATTTTTATAAAAAAAAACATATACAATATTGTGAGGAGATTACTCTGTTCCTATTAGGTTGCAAAATAGTGGCAAATTATTACATGTACAGAATGAAGAACCTTATAAGAATTTGTTTATAAATAATATAACAAATTAACTTTAAAATGGAAACATATATTCATGTAAAATTGTGTTTAAAAAATAGACAGCCGCAATAGGATAATTTTAGAAATAACAAATATCACTATTTTTAAATTTTCACGAATTGCATTTTTTTAGGTGCTCGAAAAAAGTAGAGGTTAAACCGTTTGTTAAATTCGAGTTGTAATAGCATATATATGTCATGGCGTAATAAAAGGTGTTATTACTCAATTTTTATTAATCTTATTTTCAATCCACACAAGTTCCACAGTTCAAATTACAGTTCAAGTAACAAATATGTGAACCTACACTTTGATGGATTCAACTTTGTAGGGGCAAAGTTCGTATATCAAACTTGAACGGTTCTGGTCTGGTAATAAAAATGTGGCGTACAAATTATTTGATAGTAAAAATCGACCAACAGTTGCACACCACTGTAAACACTGTGTTTTTTAACGAGCATTTAGCTTTTGCTCCCAAGTATCACAATTTCTTATATAAATGTGTTGTTAAGCTTTTCACGACATTCTTATCCGGTAATTTTACTGTATTAAAGCTCCCATGGAAATTATCTTTCCCACAGCAGTTAAAAATTACCACAAATGCGAAATTTCCCACGGAACTGGCAACTATGCCTCTGGCATATGGACTGTGTTGTTTTCGGACGTGTGTGTAGCTGCCTTAAGATGTACAATACACAAAAAGGTGGCCACTTCATATCAAAAGTTTTTATTTATTTTTCATCGTGTTTTTATTATCGCGATTTTTAATGCGCATTTAAAAACAAATGGATTCACAGTTGGTTGATAAAATTGTGCACGAAGTTAAATCGCAAGGAGTTTTCGATGAATTCCGCAAGGATTCCATGGCGGATGTAGACACAAAGCCCGCCTACCAGAATCTGCGTCAACGAGTGGATACCACGGTGAAAAAGTTTCTGGCCGAGCAAAAGTGGAGTCCGGAAATGAACAAAAACCAATTACGTGAACGTCTGCGAAAACACATTACAGAGTAATTAAATTGGTCATTATAAGAATTAATAATAGTGTCTATATTTTTGGACGGTTTCTTGCAGTTCAGGATTTCTAGATGTTGGTGTTGAACGCATTGTCGACCAAGTGGTCAACCCCAAGATAGCCACAGTGTTTCAACCAAAAATCGAAGACATTGCCTACAAGTACCTTGGTGTGCCAAAACCTTTGAAACTGGAACCAATGCCAATACTGCATCAGTTGCCTGCTTTTCCGATTAATGGAAATTCATTGAAAATTGAAACTTCGCATTTACTGCCCACAGACTTGGAGCAAGTTAGTCCAGACTCGGACAAGGCAACTGTGAAATCAGAATTTAAAGATGACAGCGTTGAAATGGTTTTAGAGGACAAAATGGAGGAAGATGAGGAATCGCCGCCGTTTGAGCCCTTGGATATAGCAGGGAACGAAGTAAAGAAAGAGGAGGCAGATGAGCTTGAGTTGCAGCCTCCAATGCCAAGCAGCGAATATAAACCATTAGAAGCAGCAGCGCCACCACCGTACGAAGATCCCTCGGAAACATCTGTAAATAAAAGTTTTGCTGAACAGCAAAAATCTGAATCTGATATGGAAACACAAGATACCTCATCGGTTTCACTGAAAACCGAGGAACAAGAATCCGATAAAGACAATAATCATCAGATGCGCGAAGGTTTTCAAGAATCACAGACACAGCTCTCGCAAGTGTCGAGCAGCAGTCGCGTCTCGACGGTCACCAATGATAACAATGGCAGTCAGAGTTTTCAAAACAAATCGCATGATAATGCGGTAAATATATCGGAAGAGGCACAAATGCCTAAATTTAGTGAAAATTCAAGCGATGAGACAATTGGCAAAATAAAGAACGAACTACATTTTGATATAAAGCAGGATGAGATTAAATTTGAAGGTTGTATAAGGTTTTTAATTTATTTTATATATAATATATATTAAAAATTTGAAAGAAATTGAAAAAATTACACTATTCGGCCTATTTTTTCCTACTGACATTTCGTATATAATTCGTAGATTTTTATTCAGTGCAAAAAATATATATATTTGGATTTTAGGGTAATTCGGGGTCGTTGATCTCGAATATAAAGTTCGTTAAACAGCGACTTAAACCCTTTGTAATATTAGTTCCGATTCTGGTTTCAAGATTTTTAACTATAACAGTTTCGGTTCCGATTCCGGTTCCACATATTTTTTTTATTAACGGTTTCGGTTCTTTACGGTCCTTGCTTGAAAGGCAGTACACAAAATATTTTAAGATATTATTTATCATGAAAAAGATATTATTTATCATGAAAAGACTATTTTTTGACACATCCTAACGTTTATCTTCATTTTTTCAAATTTTATTTGCAGTTGATATAATCTGGATTCAATTTGATTTTATTAATATGATTCATTTTTAATTGCTTATATAAAAAATAACTTTCTATCTCTATTGTTCATCAATTGTTTAAAGGCACAAAACGTAAAACCGATTTGCCATCTGCCGATGTTGCACTCACGCCTGACAACATTACCAAGGATGAATGCAATGATCAGCATAAATCAACGCGTGCCATTGATATGTTTCAACTTAAAGATAATGAAACCTCCAACGGTGCTGATTTTAAATTCAGCAAAATTACATTGGAGACAACACAACGTATTAATGAAACCAGCAGCAGTACATCGCTTGATGACTCTGGCAATGCGCTCCTGTGCATTGTTGATAAATCAGAGAATACGCAAATATCTAGTTCAGAATGCAAGACATCAGTTGGTGCGCCACCTCCTCCGCCACCGCCACCGCCTCCAGCAACACTAGCAACAGCAGCACTTTCAATACAATCAACAACTACCAAAAGCAATGACAAAAATGAAGTAGCGTCTGAAGTGACACCAATGGATGCTGCTGTCAATTGCGAAACAGACAAACAGCCGGACGATGAACATAAATTAAAGCGCGAGGAGGCTGCCAGTAATTCATCGCCTTCAACATCACGTCACAAAAAACACTCAAAGCATCGCAGATCAGAGAAGGACCGACATCGCGACAAGGAAAGAGAAAAGGATAAAGATAAAGACAAGTCGCGTGACAGCAGCGATAAACATCGACATCGCAGCCATAAATCGCCTTCGTTGAGTGCGAGTCGACAGTCTTCGAGCAGCTCCAAGAATCACCATTCATCGAGCAAACCATCCAGCAGTTCAACGAGCAAAACATCACATAACGGCAGCTCTACCTCAACATCGCAAACACAAAAATCGAAGCATTCCTCGAGTTCCTCAAGTCGTACAAAAAATCGTGATGATGCGAAAAGTCATCGCAGCAGTGGTGCTTCATCGAAGGAACGCAGCGCTACGTCATCGGCACAAAGCAAAACCAAAACTGCACAGCAAAACGATGATCATTATGCCTCCAAAGAGAAAACGATACGCAGAAAATCAACGGATTCGACGGATGAAGAGAAGCGGCCGCCGGATGGTGTCAATGGTAATGCGGCCAATAAATCTGCTGAAGCCAAGAGACACGAGGCAGGCGAAACCAAAAGCAAATTAGTGCATGCAAATGATACAACAAAGTCAACGGAGGAGTCTAAGACGAGTGCTGCAAAGTTGGCCGATGAAGAATGTAAATTTTAAATTATTAATTAATTCAGTAAATATTAAAATATTATTCATTAATTGCAGCACAATCAATGCCCAGTGAAGACATTGTCAGCAACAGCGGTGAAGCGACAGCGCGTTCAAAAATTGTTATACTTAATGAAATTTTGGAAAATCCTGCCATCGATTTCATTGAACTCGGCAGCAGCATGGCCACAGACAGTCCCATACATGTTGTACACGCAGAGGATAAATTGGAGCCACCAACAGCCGAAATGGATGCATTGTACTTTTTCGAACAAACGACTGAACAATTTAAAGAACGTTTGCAACTTATTAATCTTGCAATCGATAGAAGTCGTCAAATTGTTAATAGTCTACGATTTGAACAGTTTGAATCAGTGGCATCAGCACCATCGCCATCAGCATCCGATGAATCAACAAGCACCGAAGACATTGTTGCTGAGCTAAGAGTTGGCAGCAAACGTCACATTATAGAGTGTAGCAGGAAAGCAACGCTGCAGATAGATTGCATAGAGTACAAAAAAACTATAACTGATTTTGATGAGAGCAGCGCGGACAAAAAGCGCACGAAATATGCGATGACACATGCAACAACATCAAACTTGGTGTCACCTACATCATCGGATATAAGCGTCAATTCGAAGGAGAATGAATTTCAATCTGTTGAAAAAAATGCTGGTAATGTTTTTTATAGTCTTTCTTTATACTTTTTTTTATAATTTTGTGTTAATTTTTATGTTTTTTTCATTTTGTTCATTAACATTATTATTATAATATGTGGTGTTTAGGCTGAGCGGCAAATTAGGTTGAATTGTTTTTAAATTTACAATGAGTTTTTTTTTCTATAAAGTACTTTAAGGAAGAGATCTCGCCCTAAAATATCATATCGTCACTATCATGCCAATGGGGTGAATGTGCAATTTTTGACATGTGAGTTTTTTTACATTTTTGAATGTAGTTTATCCTCAAGTATGCTGTGCCAAAATCGCGTTTCATTTTGTTGGATATTTCTAGACACAAAAGACAAAACCAAAAGGACGAATTTGAAAAATTGAAAATCTTTCGCCATATCTTTTTATTGGTATAAAATAAAATAGTGGTGTAAAGGCATTTAAAGTTTGTTTTCAAAGCACCTATCGATCTGCATCATTAATTAAAAATATTTTGCCAAACATTAATTTGCCACTTGTTATTTGTAGGAAATTTTGTAGTCAAAATATTTGTAATTAAGGTGCTTTGAAAGCCAACAATAATTGCCTTTACATCACTATTTTATCTTGTACCATTAAAGCGTTATAGCAAAAAAACGAAAAGATTTGCCCTTTTGGTTTGACAAGATTTTCAATTATTTCAATTTCTTCGTTTTTTTTTGCTATAATTTTTTATTGGTGCAAGATAAAATAGTGGTGTAAAGGTATTTATTGTTTGTTTTTAAAGCACCTATTGATTGGCATCATTATTTAAAAATATTTGTCCAAACATTTTTTCCTGCAAATAAAAAATGGCAAATTAATGTTTCACAAAATTTTTTTATTTAATGATGCAGATCGATAAAGGCTTCTAAACAAACAATTAATACCAATACATCACTATTTTATCTTGTACCATTAAAGTGTTATAGCAAAAAAACGAAAAGATTCGCCCATTTGGCATGACAAGATTTTCAATTTTTCCAATTTCTTCGTTGTTTTGCTATCATTTTTTATTGGTGCAAGATAAAATAGTGGTGTAAAGGTATTTAATGTTTGTTTTTACAGCACCTATCGATTGGCAAAATATTTAAAAATATTTTTCCAAACATTTTTCCTGCAAATAAATGGCAAATTAATGTTCTTTAAAATCAAACAATGAATGCTTTTACATTACTATTATATCTTGCGCTAATAAAAAGTTATAGAATAAAAAACAAAAATATTTGCGTTTTGATCAGGATATAGTCTCACAAAATGCGAATTTATAATTCAGTAGGTTGTCCAAATCTAAAGATAAATTACATACGTTATAATAATTGACAAATAAACCAAAATAACAGAAAATTTTAAAAACATATAAATTTTGCTAATTTTTAAAGCACTTCAAACTTTAAAATTTGATTTCCCAACATCTTTAAAAATGCACATTCGTCCCTTTGGTATAAGAGTGACGATATAAGTGATCTCGCCAAAAATATCATGGAAGAGATCACTTTATGTTGAAATCGGAGAATAAGAGAAATGAGATAACTTAAAATAATTGCCCGAGATCGAATCAGATGGAGGAATATTTTATTGAGGTCATATGTTCCACAAGGAACTAAAGGACAATCTGAGTTGGTTTAATTATTCGTCCTCCCGTCTGACTATTGAAATCACGATTACAGGAAATTTAAAAGAGCTATATCAATGAAACTAAGAAGCTGGATTACTTATACGGGTGTTTGGTTCATCGATGACAATAATTCATGGGGTCATTCTATCACTCAAAATAATAAGAATATGTAAAAAAAAATATGTCTAATTCTGCACCCAGTTTAAGATACAGGGTGTTTAAGAGATGCATATTACTGACTAGCCTAGCCAAGAAAATTTGTTATAAAGTATAATCTGTTGATAAATTAATAACAATTTTTAAGTCATTTTTTAGAAAATTAAATTACCTTTCCAATGGTATATCACATCTTTGAACCTCATGATTTCTACTTATTTGAAAAGGTACGTAAAGTTGAAATTTAGAAAAATAAAATTACAAATTTTTACTTTGTCATTTTCTCAAAATTTCGTTATCGATCTTCCCATTTTTTCTAATTTATAATGATAGGCCTGTTCATTCCCAGTACTTTATAACCAATTACAGTGATATTAAACTGGTAAATTATCCTGCAGAAATAATAAAACAGTGGCGGGTCTTGTAATTTTTTTTTATTTGTCTTCATTGATTAGTAGTTGAAATAAAAGAAAAAAATATTATTATTATCAGAAAATATGTTCTGTGAAGTAATATGATAATTATTAAAATTTTAATACAATTTGTATTTTTATTTTTGTAAATATCAATTTTACGTACCTTTTAAAATAGGAACAAATCATAAGATTTAAAGATGTGGTAATTTTCTAAAACATGACTAAAAATTGTTACAAGTAATTCACAAAGATTATGTTTTTTTCAAGTTATTTAAAAATAAAAGATTCAGAAATATATCGTCGACATAGAAATAAAATTTACCAAATTTTATTTTCGATTCTATTGTTTAATATTACAAATATTAATAGTTCAAATATCATTCGATAGATTACATGATCGGTTGATCCCAAATTTTGCCTAATCGATAAGAAATTGTCAGATATACAAAGATTTTAGTAAACTGATTTTTAATTTTTTTAAACAACTTTGTGAATTTTATATCTACTACATAAAATTTATAAATTCCGTCTACTGTTTTATTTAATTCGACTGCCCACCATATTTGCCGCTCAACCCAAAACATCACCGCATAGTTTTTGTCGCAATGCCTAAATATAAAATTGTGTTTGTTCTACGTGCCTTTTAGATGCGCTAAAACTAAACTAAAAATCATGCAACAATTTCATCTGACTCATTTAATGTATGTTTGAACTAACAGTAGAAGATTGCAGATTAAGTATTTAGTGCTATTAAAATAAAATTAAAAAAAGAAAAAAAACCTAAGCAAGTCATGTATGTCATCAACAAACAAACTCAAGAACAAACAAACCATCTTGTTGTTTCGGTAAGAATCACATATTGACTTTGCTACTAAAATAAATTAAAGCCTTTTGTTGCTGCATTTCATGTTTTAAGCATATATTTTACTAATATCGATTTCATTTGCAGCAGCCACTCGAGGCAACAAAGAGAGCGCCGCCAGCAAAACGTCGTTGGCGGATAAACGTCAACCAGCGTTGAATAAACTAAGTCTGCAGCAACGTTATACCAGTGATGATCTCTATAAGCCCAGGCCGGTGCTTGGGCAGCGATCACGGCGCAGAGGTCTGCTCTGCGACAGCATTATTTGATGTGCGGCTGTTACAAAAATTATAAAAAAAATTAAAAACTATTTTTAAGCATTTTTTTTATCATAAATAAATGTTTTGTTACTAAATAAATAATGAAATAAATTATTGATTGATGATATCGTCACTGTCATTGCCAAAGGTGCGAATGCGCATTTTTAAACATGTTGGGAAATCAAATTTTAAAATTTGAAGTGCTTTAAAAACTGGCAAAATTTATATTTTTTTTCAATTTTTTCTATTATTTTGGTTTATTCGACAATTATTATAACATATATAAAATATCTTTAGATTTGAACAACCTACTGAATTATAAATAAGAATTTTGTGAGACAATATCCTGATGAAAATACAAATATTTTTGTTTTTTATGCTATAACTTTTTATTAGCGCAAGATAAAATAGTATGTAAAGACATTAATTGTTTGCTTTTACAGCACCTATCTATTGGCATCAATAATTAAAAATATTTTGTCAAACATTAATTTGCCATTTGTTATTTGCAGGAAAAAAATGTGATTTAAATAATTTTTAAATAATGATGCCAATAGATAGGTGCTTTAAAAACAAACAATTAATACCTTTACATCACTATTTAATCTTGCACCAATACAAAATTATAGCAACCATTTTAAGTTAAAGATGTGATATCTCGACTCTACTAAGTCGATCCCTATAATTTTGGTACCAACTAATCAGATTTAATATGGGATAAAAAACGAAAACGATATGGTTTTCGATAAAAACGAACCTATCTAAAATGATATCGTTGTTTTTGTCGTTAAAGATATCGAGATGATATCGTAAATGGATTTATTTTCGATAAACAAATTTTATATGTTCAGAAATTTTAAAGAACCCGTCCCAATTTTGTAAAGTTATTTCGGCTAACCAAAAGTATGTATTTTCCAACCAAATATCAATCATTTTTAAAGTCGAAAGGCTTCTCACCAAGTCAATAGCTAGTGAGAAATACAATCGTTTCAAAACGATTCGATTTATTTGTAGAAACAGTGATGTGAGTAAATTCCTACTAAAGTGAAATTGGAACATGTCAAAATGAAACGATTCAAACGTTCAATATTTTACAGAAACATTAAAAATGAAAATGACGTCATTATGACGTCAAATCGACAATAGTAGTCGACAATTTCTATCGAAAACAAATACAGAAACGAGCTACAGTTGATATCTAAAGAGATGTGTTTCCATATAAGAGAAAAACTTATTTCTTTAAATTTTGAATCAATGACAAAGTTTTTAGCGTGTAGTTACCCAGCCGGAGGCTGAAAAACAACAAAGCCGCAGGATCGGATGGTCTGCCTGCTGAGTTGTTTAAGACCGGAGGCGATGAGCTCATAACGAGCATGCACCAGCTCATCAGCAGAATATGGTCAGATGAAAGCATGCCTAGCGAATGGAATCTTAGTATACTCTGCCCAATCCTTAAGAAGGGGGATCTCACGATACTCGCCAACTACCGTGGGATGTCTACTCAACATCGCGTATAAAGTTCTAACGAGCGTATTATGTGAAAGACTGAAGCCCATCGTCAACAGACTGATTGGATCTTGTCAGTGCGGCTTCAGACCTGGCATGTCCACCATAGAACCGATGTTCACATTGCGCCAAATCCTGGAAAAGACCAAAGAGAGGCAGATCGACACCCACCACCTCTTCGTCGACTACAAAGCCACCATTTCTGAGTTCGGTATACCTGCGAAACTTATAAGGATTTGCAGGATGACCCTGAGCGACACACGTTGCTCAGTGAGAATTGGGAACAACCTCACCGATACGTTTAATACCGAACGAGGTTTCAGACAAGGCGATTCCCTATCGTGTGACTTCTTCAACCTAATAATGGAGAAGATTGTAAGAGCTGCACAACTCCATCACAATGGCACTATCTTCAACAAGAGTTCCATGCTGCTCGGGTACGCTGATGATATCGACATCATTGGGCAGAGTGTACGAGCAGTCAGTGCAGCATTCTCCAGTTTAGAGAGGGAATCGCGTCGAATGGGTCTTACGATGAACGAGGACAAGACGAAGTACCTAGTGTCAACAAACAAAGAGTCCCGGCGTCTATTGACAACCACAACTTCAAAGTTGTGAAGAACTTCGTATACCTAGGAACGAGCATCAACAAGCAAAACAATGTCAGCCTGGAGATTAGCCGAAGAATAACTCTTGCCAACAGGTGTTACTTTGGGCTCAGTAGGCAATTGAGGAGCAGAGCCCTCTCTCGACGGACAAAAATTACGCTCTATAAGTCGCTCATCATGACAGTCCTCCTCTATGGCGCTGAGGCATGGACGCTTGCCAACACCGATGAGCGAGCTTTAGGAGCGTTCGAGATTCTTCGGAAAATCTATGGCCCGAAATGCGTTGAAAACGAGTACAGAATCAGATGGAACGACGAGCTGTATGAGCTCTACGCCGACATTGACATAGTCAGGCGCATTAAGTTCCAGCGCCTACGCTGGCTTGGACATGTCGAGCGTATGGATGAAAGCGCTCCAGCAAAAAAAGGTGTTCAATTCTGTACCCAGTGGTGGTCAACGTAGGAGAGGGCGTCCGAATCTCCGGTGGAGCGACCAAGTGCGAGACAATCTGACAACACTTGGAGTGCAAAACTGGCGCCAGGGCGCACAATGCAGAAGCGACTGGCGAGAGGTGATTGCTGCGGCCGAAACCCATCATGGGTTGTAATGGCAAAATAAGTAAGTTACCCAGCCGGCCAAACTATCATAAACGATATCGTAAATGATAGCAAATATTCGTAAATATTGAATAAAATAATCGTATACGAGAATCGTAAATGATTCGAAAACGCATACAGTTTCGTTCTTAATTCGTCCATCGTTTATGATCGTAAAATACGATTATGTACTCGTTATAACCGATCTTTTTTGTTCGTAAACGAACTCGTTTTTAATATTTTTTACGATTCAATTTTAATCGTAAATGATAATCAAATTTAACTCTATTACGAGCTTTTTCCTACTTTTTTAACGTTTATATTAAGCTCCCAAATGCATTTACTTACTTCTTAGTTACAGCAAATGATTTAAAATGTTCACCAAAACAATTCATTTAATCTTGTTAAAAATATTGAGCATTTCTTGAGTTTTTTTTAATGAACTTTTGATTAGAAAAACAATAATAAATGTTGACAATCTTTTTTTACGATATAAACACTCGAAGAATACGAGCCATCGTTATTTACGAGCAAAATATGATTGTATTTTCATTGATATTTATCATCGTTTTTTACGAGCAAAATGATCTAAATTTATGATTATTTTGAATCGCCAAACGATCGTAATTTACGATAATCATAAAAAATGTGCGTAAGTTCCGACTGGGTAGTTATCATAAAGACTTTTTTCGAGCACTTTAAATTTTATTCCAAAAACTGTTTGACCACGTCTAATCGATTTTTCATTTTTTATTGTTACACCACATTTTAACCTTATCTAACAGCATCAACTAATCCATAATATGAAAAGCAAAGAAAAAAAATAAATTCCTGTAAGATACTCTTTAAGAGCTATGCGGGCTTTTTTGTCGTTTTTACCCAACGTGACGTGGGACGTCTAAAACAAAATTTGTTTGTTGTTTTTGCGTAGCTATTAAACAATTATTAAAATTTTGTTTATACTACTCAAATATTTCATTCACATCATAGAGGGCTAGCACTGCTGCCTTCAATGCATCTAAGACTCACTGGCACTCAGAAAAACGAAAAGAAAAAACTTTTATTTAAAAAAAACACTCGACTTGAAGCAGCTTACGTCCAGCGTTTCATAAGATTTAATTTTTTTTTATTTAATAGTCTCAGCAAATAAAAATAACAGAAGATTTGAAGTTTATGAGTTTCTTGATTTGTTTGTGTTGTTGTTGGTTTTTTTATTATTATTATTATTTTTACACTATAATAATTTTTGAATAACAATATGTCTTTTATTTAATTTCTTCTTTTGTTGAAAGTAAACATTAACATAATTATAATTAATAACAATTAAATTTTTTAACTGCTTCTTATATTTTTTATCCGCATATTCTTGCTTAAATGGTAAGTGTTGTTGTTGTTGCTGTGGTTGTTGTAATTATTATTATTGTATCTTGCATTTAAAATGTTAGTATTTGTTGCATATACTAAAACATTTAATCTTGTAGTAATTGAATTACATTCTGGTTATTTGTTGGCTTTCTTTCACGGTTAACTGAACCATCGAACGAACGCCCTGTGTACAATATTCTCTCAACACATATTTTTGAATACAATGGTTGTTGGGTTGAAATCGATTAAAATATTTATACATTTAAAACTCCACTTCGTGGTACGTAGTGCCAACCAAACATACATTTCGTTTAGCATATATAGTATATATAATAGAATAACTACTGTGCTTCGCTATCATCATCTAGAACAAAACTTCAATTTAGCACAAAAACAAAGAAAATAAATTTACGAAAGTAGGAGGCTCCTCTCGCTGTGCATTTTGTATGTAATCCACCTTCTCGACGGCATTGCATTGCATAGCGCGCGCGCATTCCTTAACTAAATGGTTGGTGTGTTTGTTTGTTTCATAATATATCAAACGCCGGCCGGCGCCCTCGCTCTATGGACTAGAAAAGCCGCGATCGTATGGACTTTTGACTTCCGTGTGACGCGTGTGCAAATTCAGCGTGGGCGTCGTGACAGCCGTCACATTGCTGGACAACTCACAAACAGTTTTAATGGGACCCGACGACGCAGACGACGGCGGAGGTGGGGTGTTGGATGAAGAGGAGGATGATGATGATGACGAGGACGTCGTTGATGACGGTGGCACATGCGCATTGTCAGCAGTCGCAGTTGCGGCTGGCAGCACGTAGGCTGTTTCTTTGGACTGCAACAGTGCGGCATCCGCTACAATGGAGGCAGGTATTAGCGCAGAGGACTCACGCGGCTGCAACATATTCTTGCCCGTAATTGACGATTTGTAGTGATCGCGATCGATGCCGCACAAATAGAACTTGAAGAATTCATATGTCGACCAGCAGATGGCGGTGGCTGGCATGGAGTAGAGCACGCGCGCAGCAAGTCCCTTGAAGAAACCACGTGGGCCGGCCACATTGTAAATCTACAAAAATATTGAAACATTTTAATAAATATAATTAATATAAAAAATACTATAAATACAGCAAATAATTTAGTTATTATAATAAAGAGTTTGCTAAATGTAAAATTAGCTTTTTTTTTATAAACAAATGTTTTTGCTAAAATAATTTTAATGTTAAACATCAACACATTTTTTATTTAATTGCATTAACAAAGATTATTTTTTGATACAGCAAATAATTTAATTGCATTAACAAAGATTATTGTATGATGCAGCAAATAATTTTATTAATACTGTTATTTTATTAATACTGTAAAGATTTACTTATTCATCAAAATGTTTTTTTGAGTTTGCTAATTAAAATTCATAATAACTACTTTTAATTGCTGACTCAACAAATATATTAATTAATAATATTAAAATATCTTTGATATAACCATTTATTTTGCTAATATAAAAATTCTACTAATTGAAACAAATCGTCGTTGTAGAACTAAAAGTTCGAAATGCCAATTGTTCATTTACAAAAATCTTTATATATCTTTCAATTTCTGATCGATGAGCTCAACGAAAATGTGGATCTATCATTTGGTATTTCAACTTTAAAAATGTATCATGTACTTTTTGTAATAATTACCAACAAAGTTGAAATTTAAGATTTTCAAAAAAATGTATTTGGTGACTTTTAGTTCTACAACGACGAATTGTTGAATATCAGAGAGTCTCTATAGAGTTTCTTATGGCTATTAATTAATACAATCAACGTATTTATCGCTTTGTTTATATTTCAAACATTATTAATTACATCAAATCAAATAAATTTCAATGCGGATTTTTAAATGCGGAAACTTGTTTTTTTTATTTAATTTTTTTTTTTGTAAAAAACAAAAAAAAAAACGCTTTGCTGTATCTATTAAAATTTAATGAATTTAATATTCAATGGATTAAATATTTATTTACTGAATTTTTTTTTCATTAATTTTCAAAATATTTTTTTACAAAAATAATTTAATTATATATAGAAGAATAATTTATTGATTAATTTATTAAAATATAAAATTTATTTTGCAAAAATGTTTGTTATTTACTTTAATCAAAATTGTACTTCATAAATATAACAAAAGCATTCTGCCTTTATTAATACATTTACTAATAAAGTTGTATCAACAATTTAGAGTATATATTAAAAACTAAATTTGTTGAATTTAATAAAATATTATTATTTTTGCAATAAAAGTTTGTTGTATTTACGATAAATGTATAAAAAAGCATTATTTTGTGTATCCTCACTTTTTTTTTGTTAATATAACAAACTAATGTTGTTAAATTTATTAAAATATTATTTTTGCAAAAGTGTTTGTTATATTTACGAAAAATGTATTTCTTTTTCTAAGCTTTTTCTTCACAAATACTACATAATAATTCTGCTATTAATAAGATCTAAGAGATTTTGTATCTACTATTCAAGATTTTTTATAGAATTCATTCAAGCAGTATTTTTACAAACATTTTTGTTATATTTACGAAGATTTTATTTTTTTCTTCAAAGCTTTTTCTTTACAAATATAACAAAAGCTTTGTGCATTTACTACAACCTAGTACATTTTGTAGTAAATACTTTTTTTGTAAATATAACAAACTAATTTAGCTAAATTTATTAAAATAAAATATTGCGAAAATGTTTGAATACCAAAAACATTTGCATTTAATAAAGTGTAGTAGATTTTGTATCCACTATTTTGGGTAAATAATACAAACTTGGTTTGTTGAATTTAGAAAAATCACACAAAATTTGTTACATTTACGAAAAATTTAATTTGTTTTAGTTTTCATATTTTATATTCACAAATATAACAAAAGCATTGGGCATTTATTATACCTAAAAAATATTGTATTTATTATTTCCATAAAATTTAGCAAACTCATTTGTAGAATTTATTAATCTATTTAAAACTTAGAAAATCATAAAAAATTAATTGTTTTAAACTTATTTCGCTATGTTTGCGCATATTTTTGCCTACAAAAATTTACCTCTTTAATTGCCTCCACCATGCCTTTCGTAAACCCAGTCTCTTGAGTATTCAATAACGTTTTGACCACATCCAACGGCGTGGTTACGGCAGCTGCACATGCGCCAGCGGCGCCACCTGCGAGCACATGCACTGGCGGATTATATTTTCGTTCGTGATTCAACTGTAGTCATAGGAAATACAAAATTAAGAGTAAATATATAAAAAAAAAACAAATTAAAAAAAAAATAAAATTATACCATATTTTGGAAAAACTCATATGTTGCAAAATGTATTGTCTGATTGGGAATATTCATCACCAGCTGTGTCGCGTACGAACGATAAAAGGCCTTGATGCCTTCGCTGCGATATACGTCCTTCATACACGCTACCACCGACTTGTAGGGTGAGTTATACATTTGCATGCGTTGTTTTATCACTTCTGTGGGGTTCGAGACAGCATCATGTATCAGCGTTGCCACTGCGCCGGATAACACTAAAATTGCAAGGAGTTTTTTTTTAAGTTTTTGTTTGTTTTTTTACTTTAATCAGTTTTCATTAAACGCACTGTAGTTCATCGTGTTATGCTTGGTGACTTTGGTCAGCAACTCCTTTGTCAGTTCATAGGAACCGAAATACAGAGCATGTGCAGGTCCAGCACCTGCCACCACTGCTGTGACGCCACGTATAGGTCTGAAAGTTGATTTTTATTATTGGGATTTTGCAAAATTAACAAATGCTGCGACAACGTACCGCATAATTCCTTCCTTTTTTATCATATTCTGAAATGTTGTCGTGATGTTATGACCTGATGTGGCCGGCGAAAGGCTCTGCATTCGCGTCTGTATTATAGATAAATGAATGATTTTATTATTTATATTTTGTGTGTGATTTTTTAAATATATATTAAATAAATAAAAAAATTCATAAAATATATAATTAAATTTTCAAGTTCGAGAAATTTATTTTAATAATTTTACTTAAAGTTAAGTATCGATATAAAGAAAATATGATTTCATAAATTTGAAGAACCTTTTATTAGCGATTGCTCTGTAAACAAGAAAATTAATTATATGAGCAATGTTTGGAAAGCACTTTACATGGAAAGGGCGGTAAAATAAATGTTTGATATAATTATTTAATAAACATGTCTATTTTTTGATTAAAAATATACATTTTCTATTCTTAGAATATGGTAGTCGGTCATTTTAACACTTGATATACTTATACCGGGCATAATCTTGCTATCGATCGAAATACAATAAAAGTTTCAGTTCAAAAATTGGTTTTTAAGGGAAATCAATCCGCTTGCTTAGAGTTTTGAATTCGACAACGAATGATTATGTATGTTCTTATGATAAATCGCAATAAGCTTCTAATATGTAGCGGTGTGGTGCAATAGCGGTAACACTACTTTGATTCATGACCGTATATTTGTATTGTTGATAGTTTTCTTAATAAATCTTAACCATGATGAAACTATACAATACAGGTGGCATATTTATTTAGAGATCTTAAATTTTAATTTTGAAATTATACCCAATAGGAAATTGCATCATTACGTAGTCGATTACTGACCAATTATTATCGAATCGAAATGCGTCGGAATCTCAATACTGAATTCTGTTTACTTTTACACAGACATGGCCTAGGTCAAGTATGCATTCACTGTAGATTACGAAGTAATGCTACCACCCATTACACATTGCATCCTAAGTAAAAAGGAACCGAATGTTACCCCATGCATATATAGATTACTATTCAAAAGTATCGTAATATGGGTTCATCTATACATAATTACTTCATAACTAAGCATTTGCAAGGGGTGCTTTCATTTCAGCATTACTTTTCACGCAATCGTAATGAAGGTTGCTCGTTTTATTCATTACGTTGTACGCAGTAGTAATGAGGGGTGATCAATTTGTGCATTACTTTGTGCGCAGTAGTAAAGAGAGGTAGTTCCATCTGTGCATTACTTTGTGCGCAGTAGTAATGGGAGATGCTTCTATTTGTACATTACTTTGTACGCAGTAGTAATGAGGGGTGATCTATTTGTGCATTACTTTGTGCGCAGTAGTAATGAGGGGTGGTTCCATTTGTGTATTACTTTGTGCGCAGTAGTAATGAGAGTAGTAATGGGAGCTTCTATTTATACATTACTTTGTACGCAGTAGTAATAGGGGATGGTGGATTGTGTGCATTACTTTCTGCGCAGTAGTAATGAGGGGTGGTTCCATTTGTACAATACTTTGTACACAGTAGAAATGAGGGGTGGTTCTATTTGTGCATTACTTTGTGCGCAGTAGTAATGGGAGGTGCTTCTATTTGTACATTACTTTGTACGCAGTAGTAATAGGGGATGGTGTCTTGTGTGAAGTAGTAATGGGGGGTGGTTTCATTTATATATTACTTCGTGTGCAGCAGTAATGGGTGTTTTGTAACTATTGTCCTTATTTAACAAAAATAAATAGAAATAGTGGATATCACAAATCAGTAAATCTGTATATTTTGTATCTGCAAAGGATGCATAAATATCCTAAATTTCCACAGCACCTAAATGGAAAAAACGATCAATACGAAATTTTAATTACAATCACCCACCAACAATGATAATTAATTAAATGCGATTGGAATTCAATAAATTTTGAATTTATTTAATTTTTTTAAAGGCATATATTTTTTTTTATAATTTAAAAATCAATTCACAAAAACAAATAATCCACAAGTACCTGTTCCAATTGCATATTACTTAGTAATCTGAGGGTGAAGGAGGGTAGTTCTATTTCAGCATTACTACGTAAGTGGAAACTGGAACTAGTCATTTATATACATTACTGTTACTTTACAAATGAACTAATTCAAATTTTGTAGTAAATGTATTGAAGAAAACATTAGTTACCGCTCGAACTAGGTCGGAATATTTCCCATTGGGTATTTATCATGATACAAATATATACAGGTACGATCACTCTGACACTAGGCAAGTTTTTTTTGACAAATTTTGGAATATTTTATTTTGATTCTAATTAAAATTTCAAAGAAAAAATGAAAATTATTTTTCTGATTTTGTTTTGATTATAAAAATTTTGGAGAACATTTTTAAGTTATCTCAAAGCATACCTTGTCATTATTTTTCATTACTATAGAACTTTATATGAGATTTTTGTTAACTGTCGATTTTTTTTTGCTTTTAAAACTAAACTTTAAAAAACTTTTTTTTAAAAAGGAAAAACACGTCTGCTCGCATCAAATATTCAAAAGCGATTGATTTTTTTAAAAATATGATTTCGTCTCAAAAAACAAAATTTTCTGACGTTTTATTTTTCAAATATTGGGCCAAGTCAACATTTCGTGGCGTTTTTTTGTGGTTAGGGACGCAGATTTGGTTAGAATGGTGATAGTCTATAGATCATTAGAAAAAAAGAGGAGCATTTGTTTATTTAGTCGAAAGTTATTGCATTTTAAAAATGAGCCAAAGTTCTAAAAAAATCGCTATATTTTACAATATCCCTTCGAACAAGACCATACTTTGCAGGCTTATGAAAATATATGTAACGTTTATGGTGAAAGTTGCTTTATCGAATTCAGTAGCACGAAAATTATTCTGACAAATTCGGTGTTAAGGACGTGTCGCGCTCTGGTTGACCAATCAATTAAAAAATATTTTAAAAATAAAGGAAGACGAGCACATTTCATTTCATGACATTGCTCTGATACTAAACATAAATAAAAAAATAATTTTGAACAATTTACATAAGGCTGGATACAAAAGGATGCTCGATATTGGGGTACCACATGATAAATTTATTGACCCGAATTTCCCGAATCTGTGAATCTCAACTGAAACGAAGTGAAATGAAACCAATTTTGAACAGATTGATAACAGGTGATGCAAGGTGGATCACATACGACAAAAAAGATCGTGATCCTAGAAGGATGACGCAGCAAAAACGGTGAAAAAGCCCGAATTAACGTCACATAAGGTAATGCTTTATGTTTGGAGGGATTGGAAAGGAATCGTGCATCATGAGCTGCTCCAACACATCCAGACGATTGATTCTACTCTCTACTGTTTACAATTAATGCGATTAAAACGTGCAATTAACGTAAAGCGGCCAGAATTGATCAATAAGAAAGGCGATTTCTTCTATCACAAACGCATTTTTAGTGACTCGGCAAAATTGAGAGAGCTCGCCTGGGAAATTTTGATTTATCCACCGTATATTCCGGACCTTGCCCCGTCCAACTAGCATTTGTTTTGTACTCTACGGAATTCTATTAATGGTTTAGACCAGACTTCAAAAGAAGCCTGTGAAAATTACTTGTTTCAGTTTTTCGCCTATAAATCACAGAATTTCAACAGTAATGGCATAATGTTTATACCAGAAAAATGGCAAAAGGTTCGTTTAACAAAGTTACATTTAAATATAAGCACGAACGCCACGAACTTTATACTCCATTCAATATATCGTTGTTGTAGAACGAAAAGTCACCAACTACATTTTCAAAATTCCAATTGTTCATTTACAAAAATCTTTATATATCTTTCATTTTTTGATCGATGAGCTCAATATTTGTACCAAATGATAAGAAAATGTGAATCTATCAATTGGTATTTCAACTTTAAAAATGTCTCAATTACTTTATGTAATAATTACCAAAGAAGTTGAAATTTAAGATTTTCATAAAAATGTATTTGGTGATTTTTAGTTCTACAACGACAATATGAAATAATTTAAATTTTCAAACATCGCGTTATCCGACGACTTTCAATAAACGAAATAAAGATAGTATCAACATTATTTGTCAAAAGTCTGATATTTTATATAAATTTGACATTATCTCGTTTATTGTTTAGTTTTAATATTTATAATAGGTATTTTTTTACATATAAAAATAATTATAAAACTACCATTTATTCATTTTCTCAATATTGTTGATATTTTATTATTACATTTATAATTTACTTTTATAATTATTGCTCAGTTTTCTATAATCAACTACATAGGGCATATTACGTAAACACAATTTTGTAGATTTGTACGCATGAAATGTATGTGATTTTGGTATGCTAAAAAAAAATCAATAATGGCAGCGTAAAACACATTGTTTCATAAATAATTCATGCAAATAAAAGAAAAACAAATAAAAGAAACAAATTTTCTATATCATAGCTCTACATCGAAAATGTTAAAGATATCGCTAACCAAAAATTGTTTTTTTTAATGGTACTAGATATAAATACTTCCACAGAAAAACGAATAAAGGCATTGAACAAAGCTTCATATGATATTTAATTTTATTTTCATTATATTTTATTTATTTAAGTTAAACTGAATTGAAAGTCTGAATTCATAAGACAAAAGTATTGGAGATATGGGGAAAATATTAAGCATAATGAAAATTTAAAGTTATTGGCTTCAATGATATTTAACAAAGCAAGTACATTTCCTATGCCATAATAACAGAGAACAGTTTAATGATTCGAGGTGAAAATAATTAGTCGCTATTTCATACTTAAAGTGTTTAAGAAAAAAAAATCAGTCAGCTTAGAATTAATAAAATTAATTAAGAAATTAATAGACACCTTAATATTTATAGTTTTATGTTTGAGTGCTAATAATATCGGTCAAATCCAACTGAATTTCATTGGGTCATTTCAAAATATTAGCTTAAGTATTCTCAATGGAATACGAAAGAATCCAAACTGGAGAAAATTTAAATTGGTCAAAAGTATAAGTCTTATTTATGCAGTAAAACATGAAAATTGTATTTTTTTTATTATAACTTATAACCTAAACTGGGTATAAGATCTTGATTAATATCTTGAAGTCAACCGGAATAACATACTAAGTTCGCGGATAATTTTGTCGTTGTTGTTAGGCTTTTTAATTGATTGAAAAAATAAAAATGTGATTCTGCCTTGTTGCTAAAATAAACGTATGCTTATTTTGAACAAATTTTTAATGTGTCATTAGTAAATTTCATTTATTTGATTAGAAATTTATAATTTTAAATATATTTCTTTTTATTTTTAGATATGTATAACATCGTTGTAGAACTAAAAGTCACCAACTACATTTTCAAGATGCCAATTGTTCATTTACAAAAATCTTAATATAACATTCAATTTTTGATCGATGAGCTCAATATTTGTACCAAATGATAAGAAAATGTGAATCTATCAATTTGGTATTTCAACTTTAAAAATGTCTCAATTACTTTTTGTAATAATTACCAAAGAAGTTCAAATTTAAGATTTTCATAAAAATGTATTTGGTGACTTTTAGTTCTAAAGTTTTTTTCAATAAGAGCGCTACAAAAGTTTTTTTCAAGGGTTTTTCAACAGGGACGCTACAAAAGTAGAGCGACAGGGACAGCAAACGACGCCATATTTCTTGCCGCTCTTTTGACAATTCTCTTCAGTAAGGTTTGCGATTTCATGATGGAAAGATATACGAGCCAACAACGAGTCGAAATTATTAAAATTTACTACCGAAATTCGAATTCGTATATCTTTCCATCATGAAATGGCAAACCCTACTGAAGAGAAATGTCAAAAGAGCGGCAAGAAATATGGCGTCGTTTGCTGTCCCTGTCGCTCTACTTTTGTAGCGTCCCTGTTAAAAAAAAAATATGTAAAAAAAACTTATATGTAAAAAAAACCTATATCTCTTTTAAAATGAGCAGAATATATGAACTTATTGGCAAATAAATATTATGACTCATATAAATTTTTAATAAATATTATTATTTATATCTAAAATTTTAAAATAATATAATAAAGTGAGTGCAGTGCGTACAAAAAATGTTTTAAAACAAAACGAAAAAAAGACAAATTATTCATTAATAAAAAAATAATATGCACAGTTCGTTCTGACGTAGCGCTACAAAACGAACTTTATATTATTAGGTACTATTTTTATCATTCTCATTATTAATCAAGATTATTTTATGTTAAGAAGTCATGTCATGCTTGCAATATCTTCATGTGCTAGCAGCCACTATCAACAAAACACATATTTGTCCAATAAATCACCATGTTTGCGGTGTGGCAACGTGGGACGAACGGCATGCGAAACATTTCAGATAACTTTACAAAAATAATTACGATAGCAGAAATTATTTTATAGCGCACCGCAAAAAAAAAAGAAATAAAATAAAAAACCTAGAAAACGAGAGAAGAGTGCAAGACGATCCGGCTCGACCAGTTAGTATTTGTGCCATCATCAGTCACTTATCTCATGATAAACGTAGCACACACTAAGGGGAAGTTATTAAATTAAATCGCTACTAGCTAAATACAATCAACATCGTCACTACATGATTGGCATGCATTGTACTACACAACACATAGGGCATCATTTGCATTTATACGTTTTACATTAATTAAGCATTTCAAAACACAAAGAGAGTATTTGCGTTATATATATTTTTTTCAATTTTAGATTGGCCTGGGTTGTGCCGGTTCAATAGCAGTGCATAAATGATAAACAGTTTCACGCACGCAACAAAATCATATCATATATAGCTTAAGTACAACTTAAATTTGAATTTAAGTTATTGCGGTTGAAGCGATTTTATTTAATTTTTTTTTTTGGTGTGTGTTTCAAATGCAAATTTTCTTTTTTTTTTTGGTATCTGACTATACAATATAACATGCGAGGATAGCTGACAATAAAACAAAACGATACGACGTGGTTTAGTACGCAATCTTGTGCGCTAATCTAGTCAGGTACACGGCAGAACAATTAAAAACGCTTGAAACTTTGATAAGATTTCAAGAGACTAACGCAAATATTATAGCGAAATGAGTTGTGCCAAATGGGCGTGAGTTTATCTAGTGATAACATGTATAATAAGTTGTCGGGCAGTGCCCGGTACAATTTGAAAGATGATTTGGAATACTAAATGAATAGCATTGCGCCACAGCGATTTCCTAAATGCTACTAAATACAAATGAAAGCTTTATATACAGCATTGCAGTAATTAGAAATTGTCAAGCAGAATTCAATTGTCAAGTACGTTCATTGTAGGTTATTATTATAGTAATAATATATGCGTCTCTGCAAAATTCTCGGAATTACAAAATGCAAATACAATAAACTCACTTCAGAGAAAATATATATATATAAATTATGAATGATCTCATTTAAATGATATTGTAAGGAAAAAATAATTTTTTTGTGTAGCCTACAAAAATTTATTATTATAGTTTCGAGGAAATTAATATAGTTTTTTTTTTTTGCGATAATGAAAGTTATTTTACAATGAAACGTGCCATAAAGTACGGGTTTTATTTACAAATCAGTTAAATAGTGCATTTTTTTAGGTTTTCTTTAGAAAATATTTTTTTTATTTCGTATACAAAAAGGTATAAAAACTGCTACATCTAACAAAACCACCTACGAAAGACGGAATTCTAAAAATTGCATGTTCATCAATTTTGTGCTGTGATGCATGGAATTTGTTGTATACATGTAAAATTGGCATGCTGTGATGTCACTAAAAAATAATAAAATTAAAATTTTATAGTAAGGAACATTTTTCATAATGTAGTTGGATCGTGAAATTCAGAAAAATTACTTTTTTTTTTTTTTTTTTTACAAATTAACCAACGGGGGATGCCCCCTATTCGTGCAATGCACAGTGTTGATCGTAAGAAAGGATTATAGGTTAAAGGGAGGAGGAAAGATGGAGTAGTGTCGGTGGTTGTTTGCTTTAAATTTCCCAATATTAAAAATGTCGGGAAAAACAGACGCAGGGAGATTGTTCCACAAACGTATCGTGCGACTGAAGAACGAATTATCTCTGTAATGCGTGGTTCTGTTGAGAACCGAGTGAACTACGAAGGGGTGGGCTAGTTTCGATGCCCGAGTAGAACGAGAGAATACACGACCTGGTGGAATCAGGCCATGTATTTCCCTCGAACACTTACCATTGTAATACCTATAAAACAGGCTTACACACCCTACGGTCCTTCGGTGCTCAAGAGAACCAATAGAGCATGAAATATTTTCATCCCCTATTAAATATATTGCACGTTGTTGGATTCGATCCAGGAACTCCAAAGAAGATTTTGAAGCCCCTGCCCATATGTGCGAATTGTATTCCATCTTAGGCCGAATATAGGTGGTGTAGACAGTGCGCAAGTCAGCAGGAGTGAAGTATGTCTTACACCGTTTCAAAAAACCGAGGCACTTGGCCGCTTCTTTCGACACATCAAATATGTGATCATTCCAACGGAGGTCACATTGAATTGATATACCCAGAACGTCAAGAGCAGCTGACTGCGCAATATCCACAGAGTCCATATTGAGGGGAGGTAGGGGTGAATCCATTCTTTTATGAGATAACAGACAACATTGGGTCTTGCTAGCATTAAAGTCAACTCTATTTGCAAGACCCCACTCGGAGATTGTTTTAAGGTCATTGTTAAGTGTATCATTCATTGTGCGCCTTTTACTCTCAATCTCCACAGAGTTTGGGCGCTTGTTGAACGAATATGAGTGACAAATGTTACTGTCATCTGCAAAGGAATGGATTGGGTTCTGGGTCGATGACAGAAGGTCATTGATAAAAAACATAAATAGGGACGGGGATAGGACAGAACCCTGCGGGACTCCAGAATTGATGGAATGATTTTAAGCATAAAGTTCCAATATATTCGTTACATTTGATATTATAACAACATATATAATGTTGTTAAAAATTCATATAGAATTGTTTTTTAATTTCTTTTTAGCAAATATACAATTACACTAACCAACGCAATTTATCCCATGGACTTCACATACATCAATTTCATATTAATCGTGGGTGATTTTCACTGTATACTCTGTATTCTCCTATAACAAAACGTTTCTGAGAAAATTGCAATGGTAATTTAAAGCTCTTTTCAGCAAGTACTTTAAATAAAATAATACTGTTGAAAAATATTTTTACAAAAACTTTAAACGGAATTTTTCTTTTAATTGTCCAAACTAATTTTAATATACTAATGAATGCTAATATTCTAAAGCGTTTTTAAGATAATTGAAGTCAAACTCGGAAAATTTTTATTTTCTTACACAATTTTTTAAATTATTTCTTAACATTTAGTATTTAATTATTTATGGTTATCCAGACCTAACACCACACTAACTATCAAAATTACTAACTATATGGGCCATTCCACACCAAATCGATCAAAAAAAGAAAATTTTGAGATTTTACCTTTTCGATTTCAATGTAATTTGGGCAGCTGATAAAGCTTATTGAGATATACATTGACCATTTCCACTACTTCCAGAGATACAGTGCTTCAAAGTTACAAAAAATGGGCCAAAAATCACTTTTGTATGGTTGTTCATATTTCAATATCTCTTAAAGTAGATATGCTAGAAACTTTATTGATGGCTCGTTTTTAAGTTAATAGAACAAGCTTTTAGAGAAATTAACTTGTTACTTCTAAACTAGAACATGTGGCCCGTCGTCATTATCCTAGCACTTCAAAATTGATGTACTTAAAAAGGTCCCTTTTTAAAATTCTGAAAAAAAATCACATATTTTGGTTGATTTAATACAAATCTTCATGCCAAATTTCAAAATGATATTTTCTAAATTTTTATTTATTTTTTGTATTGAAAAAAAAAATTGTTTTTCGACAGTAAAAGTTGCAATAGTTCATGAATGTATTTCTAACTCTGATTTCTAAAATGGTGCCAGTTTTATCATATTGACTCTAGTTTTTGAGATATTGATTTTGGGGTATATTTTTTACATTTTTCACAAAATGGTATATATCTCAAAAACTAGGGACAGTTTAAAGAAACTGACGCCATTTTCAAAATCAGAGTTACAAAAAATTATTGCAAATTTTACTTTTGAAAAAAATATTTTATTTTTCAATACTAAAAATTTGTAAAAATTTAGAAAACTAATTTTTAAAATATGATGCTATCAGAATACCATCTTGAATTTTGGCATGAACATTTATATTAAATCAACCAAATGACACGATTTTTTTCAGAATTTTTAAAAGGGTCTTTTTTAAGGACATCAATTTTGAAGTGCTACGATAATGACCACGAAAGTGATATTACTCGCATTCTAATAAATGGTACTTTGGTAGTGTAGCTTTCGCATTCAAATTTGAAACTTTCGTATTCAAATTCACAAAGTGACAACACGGCTACCTTTTCAATTCCGTTAGATCGTATGAATTTGCCTTCTTAAGTCTTTGTTCTTCGAACTAAAGTCACTTTCGTATCGCATTGATTGAAAGTTAGTAATTTTGAACATTAGTTTGAACTATGCTCTGCATAATCATAAATCATTTTCTTATTTATCTTTCAAAAATAGTAAAAATAAAAAAAAAATACAAATTTTCGAGTTTAGATTCAAATATTTAAAAATATATCGGAATATTAGTTTTTGGTGGTATATTGTAATTAGTTTATACAATTGAAAAAACAAAATAAATCGCGTTTACAGTTTATTGGAAAATTATTTGTGTAAGGGACTGTATTTCATTATTCTTAAAAGTGACTCAAAATGGCCTAAAATGTCGATATAAATTTTCATAAAAACGTTACATAATAGATAAAATCAGAGAATGCAACCTCGAATTATATAGAATTGTTGTATGCAAAGTCCATGGTACATTTTTTTCGTTTTGTTCAGTAGTGTTACATGAAATTAGTTTTTAGTTTAATTACCCTACGGTAAAACTGAACTGGTCGTTAATCTTTTTCTATTAACAATTATCCAGTTAAAGACCAGTTCAAAGGTTGCAGGAGGAGCCTATTTAGCCTTTCATAAGACAACGACGTTTAAGGTGAACGATTTGTTTCATATAAAAGAGTCAGAACTAAAAATTTTCCCGTAGGGTATATACTGAATGAAAGCGTCTTTTACTGAATGTCAAAAGCTTTTTTTTTAAACTGAATGTGATGAACATTTGTAATGAACTCAATACAATATTAAAATTATTATTTTTTAATTTATGAGAGAAACCAACAAACATGTATTTGACTGCGCCAAAAAAATCACAATTCAAAAACTCATTGAAATGTTTTTATCTTTTAGTAGTACTTTCTGGCAAATCACTATCGCTTATCGCAATTGTAATTGAAAGTATTCAAGGCCAACATAAAATTACATATAGTATAGTATAAAAATAATAACGTGCTTATACAGCATTTCCAATGGTTTTATCATGTATTGGCGCTTAATCATAGATAATTTAAATTCAATTTTAAATTGAAACTTGAAAATTGTTTTCAAAAAATAAAAAGTAACAAAAACTAAATTCCACCTTATATAGTTAATAAATATGCAATTTATTAATTATTCAATTACTTTATTTTTTAATATAAAATTTAATTTAACTAATTATTTTTATATTTTTAAAACTAAAAAAAAAAGTTACTCTATAGTATTTTATGCACTGGGTGCTATCTACATACATAAATGGTCCTGGCCCATAAAACTTTTGCTTATCGAGCACCTACTAATACAGAACAATTTTAGAATTTCGCCATAATCAAAAAGAAACATTTATAAATGGTATGTAAATCACATACGAAAGTCGGGTAAATCCCTTAATGATTATAAATGAATGTACGTGTTTCTAAGTAGAAACAATTGCAAAAATATTTTGAATGTGATCTACAATCGATTTTACGCTACCTCGAACTATTAGTTGGCATTTTTAAATAAGCATTTTATTTACAAATAACATATATTAAATGTTACGGCAACATATACGCAATATTTTCTTTTCGTTCTGCAGCAATTCAACGCACAAAACTGACAGAGCCAAATTGCGAATTTTTATCACTTTCATTGAATAAACATCGCGGTAACTGCGTCGGCGGCGGCTCCAATGCTGCCAGCTGCGGCATGAAAGCCACCTTGTGCCTGCCTAATGGGTCAGAGAAACTACAGCTGACAGAGTAACGAAGACACAGCCATCGGACGTACATACGAATGAATGAATGGCGTGCAATTAATATGTCGGTTATTTAGTGGAGTAACTAGTAGCAAAAGACGGGCAGCATGCGGTGCAAACAATTGAAAATAGAAAAAAAATTACATCACAATTGAAAAAACGCACCACACACGGTACGCAGTCAGTATGATATGTCAGATAGACAGATGGAGGGACGGACGGACGAACCTACGCAGCCGCCGCAGACGTTTTGTGAGGTTAGAATGTTATGCTTCTTGGAAGAGTACATATTTAGCTATCGCTCACCTTGACTGAGTCCAACGGATACATAATGCAGTGCTCCAAGACGCCAGCTATGGCGCCGGCTGTCATGTTGACCGTGATGCTGGTGGTTGGAAGCGATTCATAGTCGTCGATGTTCATAGCTGTTGTTGTTGTTGCTGGCTACAGTTGACAAGTTCCGTGATGTTGTTGTTGTGTTGGTGGCAGGAGCTGGAACAGCAGCCGTTGCTAACAAATCCTCGTCGTTCGTTTGCAAAAGGCTACCCCCAATAAACTTCCGTCCAATATGCCTGGCGAACGCAGCACTGCGTTTGACAAACCTTCGATGATGATTGTGTAAAATGTCAAATGTTTTTCCTTCTATTTTTTGTTAATTTTATTTTATAATTTTTTTGTGTTAATTATTCCTCTTTTTGTGCGTTGCTCTTTGCGCTGTGTTGTGATCCTACGGTCTGGCGTATTTATTGATAACGCATTCACAGACGACGTTGGCTGCCAAGTGAAAGATCTCGAAATACTTTCGCTAAAACTCGTTGTGCAGTAAATGTTATAAAAAAATATAGAATTTATTACGCGAGCACGTTTGCGATTTTGTACAATAAAAAAAAAACGAATTACGAAAACTAGTTGTCGACGAGCCCCGCAGAATTTTCGCCTCCTTCTTGTCAGTTTCCACAACTTGGCTGCAAATCTTTGCGACAATTATTATTATTTATGTTATTGTTGCCTGACAGTATCCGCTGCGTAGGACTCAGTTTGGACTGTGTTCTAAATAATGCGATTTTGGTTGTGCAAATGCAATGCGTTGGAATTTTTTATTTCAACTTGGTCTTTTCTTGTTCAGCGAGCAACTCGATTCGACTCCATGTGAATTTGACTTTTCCAAGTGGAATGAGACAGTGTTGCATAAGCCATGACTTTAATACTATTAAGGGTGCGTTTTTAGTTTAATAGTACGAGATAAGGGAACTTTTGTACATAATATTTTTTGCAATTTTTGTAGCATTTTAAGTTATAATAGATAGTTTGAACATGTTTGTACGTTTTCGAATATTTGTGTTCCTAAATACCATTTTCGTTTTTAGCCAATAGTAAAATATCAAACAAAATACATTTTTGATCGGACATGAACATTTTTAAAAAATCTCAATATTAGTTAGTTTTTTTCCAAATTTATAAATCAGTTGCTAACAATCGTACTTTTTTATATTTTTAATTTCATTAAAATGCAACACTGTTTCCAAGTGGAAAACGAAATAAGAAATGTCATGATATAGTTAACTGTCAATTATGATGGTTGCCATATTTTTAGATTGATTCCCACTCAAAATAAAATTGCTACTCTCACTATTCATCGCAACACAAACAATTGAATAATTTGTCGCAAGTGCAATTCCTCGTACAACAATTTACCGTACACAAATTTCCTGTACAATTATTTGCCGTATACTAATTGTTATAATTATTACGTACATAGATTACATCAAGACGACAATCAAATTAATCAAATGTCAACTGATGATCGCAATCGTCAGTATTACTTATTGTGTTAATCAATCGAGAATTACTTATACATTAAAAAATTTTGAGTAACAGTGTACGTCAAAATTACGAATGCGATCATATGAACGAATCTTTTTTATTCAATTGATGTACACCGTACGTTCAAATACGCTGTTCTAGCGTCAATAATTTTTTTTTTGTACAAAAAATTAATAGTAAGCATGAGGTCCTTTTCAGTGTTGGTGCATTATTCATATAGTTTTGCGATGGTGTAAAAAAAAAATATACTAAAATTATGTTTAAAATCGGTTTTAAAACTTTCAGACCATCCTTTATTATAAAGTTTGTATTAGATGTTTTAAGAACGAGTGAACCATAAGAAATAGCAATTCATTCTCTTCCAAACTAAATGCATAATTTATTTTTACAACGTTTTTATTTTTAAATTTTACCAACCATTTAAAAAAAAAACAAAAAATATTTTTGGACATAGAACATATGTGCAAAGTTTCAACGAAATCATAAAAAGTTAATCACAGAAGTGTCCGGTTGACGTGGAATGGCTGATATACATTTCCACTATTAGTGTAAAAGTGGTCTCAAGGTTACGTGGAGAAACCTTTTTTTTTTGATGTTATTGTTTTAATAATAATATTAGTTTGGCGCTACAGTCCTAAAAGAACTTAGGCCGAGGTATCTCGCCATTTTGAGCTGTGCGTTATATAATTTGTACTCAAAGTGATGGGACCTACAGTGGGAGCTTTTCATACACTAAGAAAACAAAGATGATTACCAGAAATATCACAGCCCTAAATATCAAGTTATTTACAAATTATTTGGATCGTATTTGAGACAACCATCTCTCAAACATCCGTCAACTACGATAAATATTGCTACACACAAAAAAATAATTGCTTGACGTGTAGTTGTTTCAACGAATATTCATTTGCATCTACCAAATTTAGTCAGTTTCAACTGAAATTCATTCGTGGTAAACAATAGTATGAAGCGTAACCAACTATTAGTTGAAGCAACTGCAACATTTATTGGGGAAGCAAACTTTTTATCCATTTTCAATTATTTTGTTTCCATTGCCACGGCAACTAAATTCAAAATGAAACCTAACCAATATTTAGTTGACTTAACAGATAATTATACAACATTAAGTTGTAGCAACCAATATTTATTTGATTCAACTGAGAAATCAGTTGTCTTGTATAATAGCGATGCCAAACCAGGACAACACTAGTCGCGCAAGCTTTACATTTTTCACTCGTTTTGTTTTGCGGACAGCGCGTGCCACGTCTTAGTCTTAAACAATATTTGGAATTGTTTTCAGGCGATTTCAGATTTTTCACTCGTTTTTTGTTTTGTGCTGCGGACAGTGTGTGCCACGTCTTAAACAAAATTTGGAATTGTTTTAAGGCTTGTTCGTTTTTACTCTTCCGTTTTTTCATGCTCAAATATACTTTCTTCAACAAGAGTCATACTATTCTACAGAGTACTTGCTATTGTGTTTCTATATGTTGTATTTATATATGCAGCCCTAGCGCTCCAACGTGTTGCAAACACGAAGTCAGCAGCACAACGAATCGTCGGAAATGTTCGATCTCGGGAACACTGTTGTGACGCTGTCTTCGTGTTTGCAACACGTTGGAGCGCTAGGTAAAATGGCCGATTTCTCATAATTAAATTGGCTACCACAACTAAACAAATTGGTTGTGTCAATAGTATTCATTAGTTGTGTGAACTGATACGCGGTGTTGCAACAACTGAATCAGTCGAATGTTGACAGAACTAAATAAATCGGTTGGCAAAAAAAGACGGTTGCCCCAATTGATTCGTTCTTTGGGTGTAGCAACCATCTTTCAAATATACGATTATGTATAACAACCATCAATTAAACATCTTACAAATAGGAAGATAGTTGATGAATATTTGGAAAAGGTACTCCATTAGAATTCACGGAGTATTTTTTATTGAATTGAAAGAAAATGAATCAAATATATTTTTAATTATTCTAGAACTAAAACAGTATCCCGGTTATACATCGCCATCGTCATTATAAATCCTTCGAATGTAAAATTGTACGACTTGAGATTTCTTCGCAGAAGAACCAAGTCCGATCGACGATGCTATTTTCCATCACGTGTTGATAATTTAAATCACAGGATATTTTATTTTCACTTTTACCATTAAAATGTAATATTTGAGTTGGCAATTTTTTTTATACCATTTGATTTACTTCATTGTTGTGGATAAATCGAGCTTAAGGGAAAAGTACGCCATTTTCCTTTTTTATGGTAGTCAAATATCAAAATACCTAATTTTCCTGCAAATGTCCATGAACTCTAGATGTTTGCTATCAGTCAACTGTAAATATCACAATTTCCATTGCTGTTGTGGCAAACATCTCGTAACTATCTGCTTATATGTTATATTTAAAAAATATTAATAGTTTTGCTGCCACTTCATTGAAACTTATTGGATTTTTGAATATTTGCTACAAGGCGTAAATTTAAAAGTATAGTTGCAGCAAGACTTTCATAAACATCTTGTTTTCTTAGTGTAGGCATTTGTAATTTTTGAAAAAATGTGGAACTTCATATAAAACAAATAATTGTTTCGAAGCAGGGATTGTTTGTTGAAGACAATGAAAAATATGGAAAAAAAAAGAAATTTTATACAAAAACCGAAATCAAAACCGAAACCGTAACATGGAACCGGTATACCGTTTCGTTATAAAACTTCAAACCGAAACCGTAACCGAAACCGTTATTCGTTTAGGTTTCAATCCCTGCTTCGAAGCCTCGGTTTTAAGTTTTTATAACGAAAGAAACGGTTTCGTTTACGGTTTCAGTTTAAAAATGAAACGGTTTTAAACGGAGATCGGTTACGGTTTCAATCCTTGCTTCGAAGTAATACAATATTAAAGTTAATGAATGTTAGCATCGAATAAATGGAATCAAATGAAACTGCGTTGTTAGAAAGTATTTCAAAATTCAGTTTTTTTTTATTTAAATGAACTTTTAACATACATAGAACGCTATGAGTTAAATTTACTAACATGTACCTACTTAAATATCTGGACATCGTTATCAAAGCTCGAGTTTATATAATTCACTTGAATATTAAAAATAAGAATTCTATTAATTGAAATATGTTTATTACAAATATAACAGACGAATGAAATTAAGACATGGAACTAAGGCATTGAATAATATGCATACGATACAACAATAAAATAGCACTAAACATATTTGTGATGTACAGAATCCTTGAACTGTTACTAAATACGTATGATACAATTTAAAATGAGGTATTTAAGTTTGAATGTCTTAAGATGATTTGTAGATTTGTTCATTACCCTGTCCATTATATTATATGATTTTATAAAACAATGGTTTAAACATGGAAATAAATAATAACGTGGCAGAGTAGATAAGTCGGGCGCTTGTGCCGAAATAAGTCAAGTCCATTGCAAATTATTGTCTGTGTGCAAAACAGCATTTTATGCGATTTCTAATTAAACAACTGAGAGGCAGTTACACTTTACAAGCCCTTGTTGAACCAAACCTCCTCTAGGTCGATGTTCTTCTCTTTGATGGCGGCTTGTACATCGCCTTCCAGACTAGATACCTAGATTATAGAAACATCAATATTAGTTAAATTATAATAGATTAATTTTTGTATTATAGAACTTACCTTGATCGCAGCGCGTTGACTGAAGCAGGCACATCCCAAGGGTGTGGCAAATATCAACACAAAGCCGCAGAAAAGCGTTTGAATTGGAGCGCTTGCCTTCGGGAAACGTTTAAGGAAACCACCTTTCTCCAGTTTACCAATGAGCAATGGAGTGAGTACTAATGGAAAAATTTAAAAATATTGTATAATATATATTTTTTAGAGTATAAAATGGTACCACTTACCCATGCCGGGACAGGCCATGGCAATACGACTGGCCACAACAGCGGTAATACCAACGGCAGCAGCCTTCTTAGAGATGCCCATCTCGTTGTTCTTCTCATCCAACAGTGTGACGCCATTCTTGAGTTCTCTGTTATAGAATTTAATTATTACATATAGTGTGCTTTTATTATAAAACATTTCGACTTACTGAATGCGCATCATGGGTACATTGATGCAATTGGCGGCAGCAACAGCTGCCAAAGGTACAAGTCGTCCAATGAGTGGGTTTAGGTTCTAAAATTATTTATGTAAAAATAAATTTTAATACAAATTTTCTATCGATAAATTAGCGTTAAATGAAATATCTGGCAGATACTATGTAGTTCTATCTACTTCATATTGATGAATTTTGTTAATGATTTATTGTATTGAAGAACAATTCATAATATAGATCACTACAAAACATCATCATGTTATGCATTCATTATCAATTTGATGAATGACTGAAAATGTGTTCTTCATTTTGAGGAAGCGTATGCAAAGATAACGTTTGATCACATTAATAAACAAATACATTAGACAATATATATGTACATCATATTAATGAATTTTGTTCATCAAACTAAATTTCAATCAAAATAAATATTTTTCGTTCACATTGAGAGTTCTTAAGTCGTTTTTTTTTTTGATATGTCTTGTATAAGGATTGCTCAACTTGCATTTGAGTACAAACATTTTTTTTTCGGATATTATTCGAAAAAAAATTGTTTAGGTTTTTTTTTTAATTTTGAAAATATATATTTTTAAATTTTTTTTTATTTGCAATATTTTTGTTTAAAAAGATTTTCAGACATTTTAAAAATTTTATATGGGCAAACTCAGAGTTTTTTAGAATATGGGGTACCAAAAATATATATTTTTTTAAGGGCACATTAATTTCGTTTTGTACCGATATACTCTGATATTATAGCATGTGAATTACGTTCGCGTGAATTAATTATTGCAAGGGGCGCAAAAGTTTTGGCGGTTTTAAGTTGAAAATTTAAAAAAAAAATAACCTTAATACCACCGTTTTCACTTAATTTCGGAAAAAATTTTATATATGGCACGCGCTGTCCGCAGTACAAAACAAAATGATTGAAAAATCTAAAGCTTGCGTGTTGTCCTGCTTTGGCATTGCTTTTATACAAGACAACTGATTTCGCAGTTGAATCAAATAAATATTGGTTGCTACAACCTAATATAACTAACTATCTATTAAGTCAACTAAATATTGGTTATGTCTCATTTTGAATTTAGTTGCCGTAGCAATGGAAACAAAAAAATTTAAAATGGATGAAAAGTTTGTTTCCCCAATCAATGTTGCAGTTGCTTCAACTAACAGTTGGTTACCCTTCATACTATTGTTTACCACAAATGAATTTCAGTTGAGGATGACTAAATTTGGTAGATGCAAATGAATATTCGTTGAAACAACTGCACACCAAGCAATTATTTTATTGTGTGTAGAGATAATATTTTATATAGTGATGCTTTTTGAGATTATGAAAATTTAAGTAGGTGCGTAAAATCTAAAATTTTCAAAAAATCACTTTTTTTGGTTAAAATATTGACCAAACTTACGAATGTTGAATATTTTGACCTTTTTCGTGCAGTACTGTGGATGTGCCTCAATTAAATATGTTTTGACAAAAATGCCGCGATTTCACAATAAATGGACTTAAGATAGACATTTTTGATTGCAATCAATTATTTCAATCGAAACCATTCATAAAATCTTTTAAAAACATGAAATATCACAAAAATGAGCAAAAACAAAATATTAAAATTTTGCACAATTTTCAAAAAGTCCATAAAATGTTTGCATTTCAATATTTTTATATGCGCCACTGAGTTTGTGATGGCAATTAATAAAAGACTCAGTTCACTAGACTATTTCAAATAATAATAGGAATGTGCCACGCGAAAAACTAATTCTACGGTCATTTTTTTCGACTTTTGTAGTGATCGTACTCTTTTGATCTTGATGGCACATTAACGAGATATAGGTCATACGGTGCAAATTTATAACAGCTTTCAACTAATATTTTCAAATTAAAATTTCATTGAGGGGCGTAAGTGCCCTGGCCAAAAGACACAGATATTTTGAAAATGGGGTAAAAAATGGTTTCAATTTTGCACCACCATTTATCAATTTATCAAATTATGCTATACAAAAAAAAAAAAACATATACTAAACTGATCTCCCACGTATACCGAGCACTTATTTCTCAGCAAATATGATCCTAAAGTGAAGATCTTGGAACAAAAACGGAGAAGAACCAAAAAAACCTAGAGTATTTCAATGCATTATTTTCAATTTTTGAACTTTAAATTACTATAACAAATAGAGTTAAAGACTTCTGGCCCTAAAATTTTGTATTCTAATAATTTTAGGTATACTTGATCAAAATCTATTAATCATTATCATTAAATGGAAAAACTACGGAAGTTATTGATAAGTAATTTAAAGTCAGTTTCAATGATTTTAAAAAAATTCTGTTTTTGCCCATATACATTTTTTGAGCCATTCATTTATTTTGAAAATTTTTGTGTAACTGTTTGATTTTTTAAAATTTTTTTTTAATAACTAACTTTAATGGAGACACATTTTTGTTTGTAAATTGAGATTCTAAATATATTTAAATCTGTTAATTCCAGTAAATGTTCATCGATACATTATGATTTATGTACTTTTTACTGTGCTGCATAAACAATTTCCATAATATACTAATACAACTGTATCTATTAGATGCACTTACCAAAACAATGCAAGAGAATCGAATGATTCGCAAGATACACCAAATAAAATCGTGTATCCGCTAGAAAATCTTAAGAGAGCTGCACAAGGCTTTACATTAACGATATTGTTAAGAATTTCTATCAGATACTAATACCATTGTATCTTACAGATGCACACACAAATGAATGCAAGAGATTTGAGAGATACGAGAGATTCGAAATACTACAAATCTTTATCTGCTAGATACTCTTACGAGGGCTTTTCATTATGTTTTTTTTTTGGCAATAATATAAAAAATCATTGGAGCAACAAGGAATGATAGTTAAAATGTATCTATCAGATACATTATGATTTAAAAACTTTAATATGTGCTCCTAAAATAATTTCTGAAAGATAATTAATACAATTGTATCTTATAGATGCTCTTAGCTAATATACGAGAGCAAAATGTATCTTTACCTTAACAATTCTGTTCAATGTAAGTGCTGTGGTGAGAGCACCGCCCGTTGCCAAGACGTACGATGTCAACAATTGCCTAGAAATACAGAGAATAACAAATAAATTGATTATGAATTTAGTAAATTCTTGATTTTTTCGGTTTTCATCAGCGCGTGTACTTGAATTTACGCATGTCCCCTCCAATGCGTAGATACAATTCATACGCCGCAGCGCACAGTGGGGGTCATCGACTTACTCATTGGACAGCGGCGTAGAACCGGAGCGATTTGTGTAGTTGACGACAGCGTTAAACGTCTGATTGACCCATTGCCAGAACACAACAGCCGGCGTTGTTCTGTAGAACGACAACATGCCTAATAATTGATAATGAAATTTATAACAAGGTTATATAATATTATTGAAATTAATAAAAAAAAATAAAACATTTGGAGAATAGAATTTAAATTCGTATTTTAATTTCTTTATTTATTACTTACAGCCTGTGATAACTGTGTTCATTGGCACTTGCGCCGACATACGTCCGATGATCAGTGATTTTTCACCGGTTTCCGGATGGAACGCTGAGTCGTACAGATACTTAGCACGCCATAAATCCTCGACTGTCTTGCATTCGGTCACCTCCTTGCCGGCCTTGTAGTCGCTGACAATGCGACGAGCACGATCCAGTTCCTCATTGGAAGCCAACAGATTCAGCGGGTTGGTGAGCATGAAAAAGTGCTTGGCACGATTCAAGTAGGTGCTCTGATCATACTTGGGCTGATCGAGATCGACTTGTGGTAGCAATGACATTATGCAGAATGTACTAAAATATAAATGAAAACGTTTAAATCAATTGAATTCATTGAATATGTTTCAGAATTCTATGGGATATTGTATGAAAATTATCATTCAAACCATTTTGTATTTCTCCATACAAAAAGTTTATTCAAACTTCTTGCTTTAAAAAACACACGCAGAATAGAGATTTGTTGCGCCAACTAACTCTTTGCCCAACCGATTTATTCGTTTCTCTCAACCGCTTAGTCGGTTGTTATTGAAAAAGTGTTGTAGTTTGTACTGCAAACAATTTCAAACTGTTTTAAAACAATTTAGTGTGTGTAGAGTCGCCAGCAAATTTGTTAACCATTCTATTTAATCGAATGAGGTTAGTTGGTACAACTAAATTTTTCATTCTTCCAACCTCATGCCAAAAGAGGATTATTCAAGGTGCATGCATTTGTATTGAGAAATCCAAATGAAAATTGATGGATTATACGTTTTCTAAAAAAAAAACGGGTAAAACAATTCTAATAATTATATATAATTCAAATATGTTTACGGTACCAACGTATTTTGAGTAGTACATAATTATAATTAAATGGAAACAGTTCCTCTCTTATAGTTCTGATTAGTTGAAATATGATTGCAATAAAAAAACCACATATTTTTATGATTATCGCATTTTTGGGTTTGTAATCAATGGAATTAAATATATTATAGGCGATCGATAAAGTCTGTCTGATAAAATTTTAAGAACTAATAATGTTATAATTTTGTTTTTTTTCAAATATTTAATTGAATATCTTATAGGGAACAATTTTACTTCAAATACATTCAAATGTGTAATAAGGTACCCAACTATTTATTTCTTCTTTTATAAAAGTTATAATAATATCTTTAACTACATATGCCTTCATTTTAACTATATTTAATTAAATTTCATAAAAATATTAACAAGACTACACCTAAATTTATTTTTAGTACACTCTAAGTATATTTGAAAGTTAAAAAAAGCATGTATTCTCTCAAAAAATATTTTTAAACATAGTCCGTCTTCAACGGTACGTAAACGGATACAGCAAAACGGTGTTCAAAGTAAATCGTCCGATTTGACGGTACGTTAACAGACCGTAATCGAATATGCGACGGATACTTGCTCAATACTCCGTAAACATGCCGTCAATGACGGTATTGGTATTCCGTGTGTGTCGTAGGATCTGTAGAAATGTTTCTTGGTTACTTCAAAAAATTTATAACAAACAATATGTTGTAGATGGAAGCTGAATCATATATGCAAGTTTTTTCATCATTAGTTCTAACGATCCAATCATTTAAGTATGGCTTTTCACTTGTTCCAAATATGAATAAAAGAAAATTCTTCCTTAAACGTGTTTCGTTCACGTACTTATGTGTCTAGTCTAGAGATGGGCGCCGAAAATCTGAGTTCGTGCGTGCAAATCTCCGTGCGTTGTTGTCATGCCTCCAAAATCAGGCACGCGCCCATTCAAGATTTTTTTTATAGTTTCTACCCCAGTTTGAAAAAAACGTTACATAAAAAATTCGTGGTATTTTAACCTTTTCTTAAAAATCTGTTGTTTTAGTTTTACTTATGGATTTAAGAGAATAAAACAGTATCAAACTTAATTTTTGAATTATTTATTAGAATAAAACCCTTTGGAATATCGGTTCAATCAAAAAATTAAATTAAGTTTCGATCCCGGTTCCATACATTTTTTAATAACGGTTCCGATTCCGGTTATTTGCGTTGCCTGACAGGGAATATATCTGTTCCGAGGTTTTTAAAATAGCGGTTCCGATTCCGACTAGAAAAAATATATGGATTCCGATTCTAGTTCCGGTTCCACACTTTTTTAATAATGATTCCGGTTCCAAAAATCTAAACGGTTTCGGTATTATTTTTCACGTTTCGTCACCTTTTTCATGTTTTTCTGTGCTTTTTTATTATGTGTTATTTCGTGTTTTTTTCCTGTTTCGTCGTGTTTTCAGTGTTTCTTCATGTCTTTTGCCATCAAAAACTATTCTATTCTGCCATAAGTGGATATCTGTTCTTTGAAGTTACGGGCATTAGGAGTTACATTGGTCTATCTCTTCTAGTTTACCTGTAATTGTGATTTCGACAGACATACCTCCTTCTGGGTGTTATAAACGTTCTACCAAACTGAATATACCCTTAACTCATAGTGTAGGGTAAATAGTGAATATTGTTGCGCCAACAAACACTATACTTAACTAACTTATTCGGTTCTCTTAACCGATAAGTCGGTTCTTATAGTAAAAACTAAAGGGGCTGTAGTTTGAACTTCAACTAATTTCGTTCAGTTTTAAAACAATTTCCAACAGTTTTAGAACAATTTGGAGTGTGTATACACCCAGAAAAAAATTCCCTCAAATCCCATTAAAATTGGTCAATAGAACAATTATTGATTTAATAGTATACAAAAAATAAATCTTTTCATATAAACTCAATGGCAATGTCATGGTATTTTCTAGTATTTAATGGTATTTTCCGATAAAAATAATAGTTTATCATATTGACTATTTTTAATAGTAAAAAACTATTATTTATATAGTCTTCTTTTTTCTGGGTGTAGGCTAACACTTAAAGTGCCAACCGAATTTAGCAGTTCCGTCTTCAAATTTGAAGAAAATTCGTTTTAAACAAATAAAGTTGGTTGTTACAACTAACTTTTTTTTTGTCCTTCCAACATCATGCCAAAAGAGGTTTTTCTTGTGTGTATAAATATGTCTTGAAGAAAGAGCAACAATATTTTTTGGTTTAATTTTTGTTTTTAATTTTTGATAGGGAAATAAGGCCCCAAACAATATATGAAACCAAAAATGAAAAATTTAATTTCATATAGCTTTTTGGTCTGCAGACTACTAAAGAACAAGTTCGAAAATATTACTTTCCGGAAGTACTACGCTGCTTAGACAACCGCTGTTGACCCCTAATATAACTTTCTCCTCCCTAAGTTTCTCACAGAGATTAGAACGTTGAGCGCTCATGTTTTAGTGCCATAAAACATATACTAAACGAATGTTTGGAATCCAATGTTATCAGCACATTTAATAACAGCGTATTTCGTATTTATGCCGATTTCTTATCAGTCTGTATTGCATAAAACATTGAACTGCAGGCCACTTGTTTGACGTTCCATGTAGTTGTGTGGAAGAGAGGAGAGGGATAGCAGATTTGCGGGGGGTCTCTGCTCTGTACTGTTCTGTTCTTGCTCTGGGGTTTGAATGGAGGCAGCACTTGGCGACTCTCACGGCAGGTGACAGGTGACTGATCCAACTGAGCAGAGTTGCAGCAGTAAAACAAAAATACTTCAATTTTTGTACCGCTGCGAAGAATGTCCGGCGCGTGTTTTTTGTATCATATTTTTAATAGGTTTGTATGTATTGATAAACAGCTCCGTTCGTCCGTCCGTCTGTCTGTCTGTCCGCACACTCGTCTTATCGCACGGCACAGCGTTACATAATTCGTGTGCAGAAAAATCCATAATATTCGCACCCTTACCGACCGCCTATTACCAAACAGCCGCCTTCTACTTATTACTTACCTTTGAGTATCGTCTAAATGCAAATTGGAATTAGAATAATTATGACGCAGTGCAGTGTGTTGGCGCGATTAACCGATTAAACAGCAGCACTTGATGGTTGTTTGTTTAAATGCTGGATTTAATTATTGTTGTTCCACGTTTGAGAAATCGTTCACCGTTGTGTCGTGCGACCAGCGCGTTGTGTCTTTCGTGGCAGTGAACTGACAACTAACCACTCCGGCGTTAACACAACCTTCCAAAACTCACAAAAAAAAAAATGAAAAAAAAGCTTCTTTTCGCCTTCTTGCTCTCCCGCTGGTACAAAGTTGTGCTTCGTTCGTGTGTCTGTATTAGTTAAAGTTGGTTGGAGCAACACAACTTTTACTGTGGCAGAGCGAAGCAAAGCAAACCAAATCAACGCAACTTTTAACTCAGGCAAAGCTCTCCAAACGATTTGGATTTTTGGAGACAAGTTTAAGCTTTTTTCTGAAATTAAAAATTAAAATTTCTATTGGGGAATTATTTTCAAAATGGACAATATAGAACAATATCATTTTTGGCCCAAACTACCATGCAAAACCTCAAATATTTTCCAATAACATTCTCTTATTTAAAAAGTTTATTATTAAAAAAAGAAACTGGTGTTTCAATAAAAATAAAATATATTTTATCATTATATAAATCTATATCAGCCGGGATTGGAATTGTGCAACATTTACCCGAGTGGAAATTGGTTAAGGTTTGCCTTAACTTGCATCCGTCCCTGATCAGAATACGATAAAGCTTCCATACTAAAGGTTACCTGTAAAGAGCCTACCCAGGGTCGACTAGGGTTATACTAATTTCAAATCCACGCATGGTAACAGTTCCATCTTTTACAAAGAATCCTGATCTAAAACATCTATATATATAAAACTCTTGGTCCGTCTGTCGGTCTGTCTGTCTGTTTGTTCCAGCATCACGTCTAAACCGCTGAACCGATTTAACTTTTGTAACAGGATACTATGGAGTCCGGAGGGTGTCATAGGCTATATATGGGCGCGATTGGACAAAGGGGAGTGATACCTCCCATACAACCTAAACATTCCAAACGACATAACTCAGCACAAACACAAGCTAAAAAGATGAAACAAAAAACTCAAATACAAAATATACAAAAGCAACCACACCACATTAAAACTCACCACAATGAAACTCACCACACTAAAATTCACCACACTAAAATTCACCACACTTAAATTCACCACACTGAAACTCACCACACTAAAACTTACCACACTAAAACTCACCACAATAAAATTCAACACATTGAAACTTACCACAATAAAATTCACCACACTAAAACTCACCATACTAAAACTCACCACACTAAAACTTACCACACTTAAACTCACCACACCAAAATTCACCTCACATAAACTCACCACACTGTAACTCACCACATTAAAACTCACCACACTAAAATTTCTACTGTGAAAAACTCTACGGGGAAGAATTCTACGGGAAAGAATTCTACCGGGAACAATTCTACCGGGATGTTTTCTACGAGAAGATTTCTTCCGGGAAGAATTATACCGGGATGAGTTCTATGGGAAGATTTCTACCGGGAAGAATTCTACGGGAAAGCGTTCTATGGAGAAGAATTTTACGGGGCAGTCTGAAAAATAATTGTCTTTGAGAAAAGTTGTTTTGGCGGAGAATTATTATTTGGCTACTACATTTATAAAACCAATATATAAATAATAAAAATTTTATTATATTAATAATCGCTCCATATCTTTTAATTCACAAAATCTTGGCACGAGTCGTGCACGGGTCCAGCTAGTTTTATAATAAAATTTGATAACAAATTTATTCTAATATAATAAAATATTCTAATAAATGATAAACTCAAAATAAATTCAAATTTTTAAAAATTTAAATATATTTCTCATTTATACTCAAAATTTTGCCTTTTTGTTATTGCAAAATTGATTAACACAAATTTGTTACAATTTTTAGATTGAAAGGGCTCGAAATTAGTAAAAACAGTTTCAGCAGAATTTATATAAGGTTAGAGTTGGGATACACTCACAATAAAGTTTAAGCATAATAAAGAAAATGAACTTAAAAAAGCGATAAGGAAAAACTTCCTCATTTTTAGGAAATTTTTCTTATTTTTAAGAAATTTTATCTTATAAATTATAATCCTATCTTAAAATAAGTAAAATTAAACTTCACGCTATTTCATATAAGGAAACTGCTTTCTGAGTGTATGATCAGGAAGTCTGATTAGGCAACCTGATCAGTATATCAACGATATGAATCAGGCACTGTTATGAACTCCTGATCATAAATTTATATGAAAATCAGACAGCATGCTCATACAATGATCACATGCTGAACTAAATTTCCACTCGGTTAGGTCTTAAGTACCAATTTTGCTAAGCAGGTAGCCCGAAACTCATACGTCCAAAGAATTGAAACCGGTTATGCAGATAACCTTTTTAGCTTGATATAAAATCCACAAATTTTATCAACACCCCCTAGTGGAAATGTAGTTTAGGTGTGATCATTGTCAGATCAGGCAATGATCAGGGGTTTTCATCAGTGCCTGATTAAAAAGGTGACGCTATTCGAAATTGCTATTTTGATCAGGTTGCCTGATCAGGCTTTCTGATCTTACCATTATCCTAAACTTATATAATTCAATGTATATTTAAATATTTCTTAAACTGCTTTAACCAAATTTGATTCCTGTCATAGCTTTGTGAACATAGCTATAACTTTTGAAATGACAAAAAGTAAACGTTTTGAGTCTAAATTAAATATTTCAAATTTTTAAAAATGTTGAGAATTTGTATTTCTTTTTTGCATTTGAGTTTAACATTTTTTTATTAGAATATTTTATTTGACTAGAATAATTTTGCTATCCAATTTTATTATCAAAGGTTTTTAATAACATTTCGATCATACGATATCTAATCAGGTTTTTTTTCATACGTGTCACATCAGGTGTCATGAAATAGACTTTAGATCAGTATTTTTTATGAAAGTAGGATCAGGTTGCCTTAAGTGGATTTGAAATTAGGATTACCATAATCAACCCTGATCATTATGATTTTAGGTGGTATTTGGTAGAGATGCCATATGGTATTCTGATCAGGGACGGATGCAAAATAAGGCTAACCTTAACCAATTTCCACTCGTGCCAGTCTTGAGTACAAATCATTCTCTTCGAGGCATTGTCGGTAAGATTATGTACTCGTTGATTTTTGAATCAAAAAGTTATATTTTCAAGATGCTATATGTCGAAAGTTACTATAATGATATGAAGATATTTCCCACTAGGTATATTGCGCGCGCGATTTTGACTCTTTGTACTTGTTACAAAAAATGTGTGCTCTAATTCAACAAAATAATGAATATAATATTAATAAATATGATTTAGCTCTTTAAAATATTTTAGATATATGCTAAGATGTTGCCTGAAGCATTCAACAGAAAATGTTCCATCCATCAGTATTGTTCTTTTACGAGGGATCTGCTGACGCACCATATCCAGTCTTGAGCGCAGAAAATAATCTAAATTCTTCAATTATAGACGCTTTGTAAACAGCTTTAGGATTTTCATTATCCTTAGATATGCCAAAATTGTTCCAGACATTTTCTAAGTTTAAAGCTGACAAATACTGACTACTTTAACGACGTAACAAGAGATTATTCTATTTTTTTCTGAGTGTATTTTCTTAATAACAGTAAAAATTTAGTTCATCCGAGAAAATAGCAAAATAAGCTAAATGAAATTAGGCTCCAAACTAAATATTTGAGGCTTTTTTTATCTTCACTTTGAGGCCTTATTCCGTTATGAAAATAAGCCCCAACAAAAAATTAAATTATACCCAAAAAAAAAAAGAAATTATACCCCAAAAATGTTGTTATTTTTTCCCATACACTTTTTATTGGGGTCTAATTTCGCAGTCCCAGCACAGATTAGAACATAGGATCTCACAAGGGTTTCATAAATTAATTATTTTTAATTTCAATATATATTTTAATTTCTCAAATATATATTTTAATTTTTATTTGAAAGCAGGAACAAAACATTCATTCATTAAAAAATTAAAATCGATTAAAAAGATATAAATAATTCTGTAAATCACTACTTTAAAATGGTTTAATTTTAAAAACTGTAACCGTAATACAAAAATTTTAAATATACCGTTAGAAACAATTTCGATATTATACCAAATTTTTAAAGTGAAGATATTTAAAATATAAACACAATTAGAGTAATATAAAAAGCGACATCGAAAGTGAAACCCATGGCGATTCTTTGCAAATTTTAAAATAAAATTCAAACCTGTATTGATTCCGATTTAATTCGTTGATTATAATATATCTTATTATAGAACAAAATAGACAAAGATTTTTACTCTTTAAACAACATTTTTATTAATTTTTCTCTGGTATTAGTTCTATTATTAAATGCTAAGCTTTAATTGATCGTTTATTTTGTTTTTTGTTTTTATTATTAAATATTACTTTGTTAACAAAAAATACAATATTACATATGTGTATAAATATAATATTTTCTTAAATATTTCATTATAAGTTTGTATATTTGATGCACTTCTATAATATATCAATTTTATAATTTTATTTTTTGTTATCGTACTTCCGTCTTCCAACTGATGTGCTTGCCAACATATGAACTATGTGTTTTAATGTATATATTTAGTAAATCTTAGATGTTGAGCTTAATTTTCAAATAAATAATTTAGTGTTTTTAATTTGGTAATTTCCATTAATTCGCAAATCTATTTAAGTCAACATTAATTAGTGCTATGAATGTCTTTATATCGGTGCGTGATGTTTGTTTGTCTTTCTTCAAGTATGGGTACAGTATCGGGAACAATGTGTATGTAGTATATAGGTTAGTCTTCTCAGAATTTTTCTAAAATTCATTCTCAAGACACTGTTACAAAGAAACATTTTTCCCCGAGAAAAATCTTCGCAATATACAATTCCCCCGCCCCGTACAATTCGTCGCTGAGAGAATTCTTCATCGAGATAATAATTTTCCGAACAACTTTTAATTAAGAGAATGCTTCCACAGACAATTCTGCCCTATGAACTATTATAATAAAATAATAATTTGCGTGAATTTAATTAAATTCGTCACATTATAAATATAAAATAAATTCATTAACGTTTGTTACAGAATAAGGTGTTATTCTTTAATATTTATTTGGGAAAAAATATCTTGGTATAAATTGTTTCATTGAAGAATTATCTCGTATAAGAATTATCCAAGAAAACGTTCTCCAACGTAGAATTCTCTCTAGAAAAATTTGTCTCGGGAAAGAGTATTACCCATGAAAGAAATGTTTTGGAAAAAATGTACCTTAGCAAAACATTGTGCCGAGAATGAAATGTTCGTTAACCACTCTATTTCAATAAATTAACATTTTTGCTATAATTGCATCTATATTACATAGTCTTTTATGAAATTTCAATACAGGGTATTCGAACATGTTGGTAAAACATTGTGCTACTCTATAATTCGTCGAGCCTAAGGATTTTCTTTTATTATTATTATTATTATTATTTTTATTCGAAATTATACAATACCTTTAACAACAAATAACAACAAGTAATTAATTAATTAATTATGTGCACTATATGTAGTATGTATGTGTTGTATAATAATTTAAACATTAAGACATGTAAATATAACTAACGTGTGATCAATTTATTATTAGAGGATATTCTGTTTAGTATAGTATTATTGTCAATAGAGATACATATATTTATATAAATATTAAGTAATGTTGGAACAATAAGAAATAATGTTAATATTTTTTTTTTATTGGTTTAGGAACAAGGTGGATAATACGATACAATCAGAAGATACAATTAGTAACAAATTTAACTACAATTAATAGTAAAAAGTTCAAACAAATATTCTCAAAACTTTAACAACGAATTTATTAAATGCGGCATTATATGGTTTGCCAATTTTAAATTCAGAAATTACATTGTATAGGTTTATTATAGGATAGGTAGTATTTAAAATAAAAAGTGTATACATTTCATAATATGGTAACTACATTAGGTATGCGATGGTACTGTATGTTTGTCTGTGAATCTGAGTAGCTATTTTTGTTTTTAAATGATATAAAGCAATTTTTAAATTTTTTTCATATATTAATATTTTTTTTATACATAAAATATTTTGAGTAAAAGAATTAGAATTTGAAGCATTTAGGCATCTGTGGGATTGTCTAAATTTGAAGACTAAACTAAATTGCAGTAATCGGTAGAGTCTAAATTAATCGAATAATTCATCTGTTTTTTTTTGTTCAAATTATTATTTATATATTTTAATGTTTTAATTTAATTCAATTTATATTGCTTAAAAATTTGCTAAATTGTATAGCAAATACTGCTTTATCGACAAATTTAGTTTAGTCTTCAAATTAAGACAAACTCGCACACACCCTTAATATTGAAATAATAACACTAGACAACAAATGGAGACCTCTTTTAATTATCCACGATCTTAGTATCATTTTCCGATGGATTTCAAGATTTTAATCACTACCTCCCTAGTAGAAATTTTGGTAGGGCCATGGGCATGAAGTGATCATGTCATTATTTGAGATGATCGGGATATGACGAGGCCCATAATGTCCTTGTAACGCAGTGTCCTGATCATGTCCTGACCTCAGGCCATGATCATGTAAAATTCCCCATTTTTTTTATTTACCCGACAATTGCCTTGTCAGAGCCCGAGCATAATAGGGTTACTCCCTTTAAATCTCGATCATTGTCTGATGCTAATTTCATTATGAGGAACAAATAATGTAGCTATGATCGGAAACATTGACTATTTAGATAATGTAAACCCTGGTGTGGTAAGCATGATAAGGACATGCAAAGGCAATGATCATATTTTCTCTAATATGGTTTACCCAACGAAAACCCGATCATTTCCCGATGGCGCATCGGGCAAATTTCTTCTAGAGCTCATACTCAGTTTTTTCAGATTGCCTCGAGTTTATTACGAGTTATGGAAGTTTTCATGTTTTTCTACATATTTTAAAATTTAATACCTCACAGATTTGAGTTATCGATCTAATTTCTTTTATATTCCTCTCAGAATACTTCAACTATTATTTTAAAATAAACTTCATGAAATTCGGATTGATCAGACCGAAGTTATGACCAGTCAAACACAAAACATATTCATTTTGAGCTGTACCTATTATTTATTTCATAACATATTAAGTTTTCATAATTATTATATGTGAAACTAGATCCATAATAGTATGATTTCTCTTACTTTGTTTTTACAAAACATTCTTTTAATCTTCAGATTAAATACAAATTCACGACTACAATTTTTGATTTAAATTTTCTTTTGTGGTACTACTTTTAATCAATATAATATTTTTCATCATCAATTATTCATAGAAATAAACCAGTAGAATTCAGCTTGTATAAATAAATGTATTACTTTCCATGGGTTTGCCTCAGTATCCTACAATAGAGTCAAATGAAGATCACCTACTAAATTTTCATACTATATAAAATAAAATATTTTCCTGCTTATGTTTATATCAAACAAAAAAAGGTACATTTTTCAATCGAATTTGTGAATTTCACTTTAAACTGAGGTCTTAAAGAGTGATTTGAAAAAAAAACAAAGTAAAAGGAAGTATAGAATTATAGATCAAGTCTGATATAAGATATGTATTTTTATTTAATTATGAAAATCATAGATGTTATGCCACAAATAATATGTACACCTTAAAATTAATATTTTTTGCATTTGACTGGTTATAACTTAAGTCAGATCAATCCGAATTTCATGTGGTTTATTTCAATATATTAGCTGAAGTATTCTCAGAGAAATATAAAAGAAATGTGATCGAAAACTCAAAACTTTAAAAAGTTATAAACCAGACTATGTAGAAAAATACGAGAATTGTCATATATTTGTTTTACGTAATAACTCAGAAACTTGAGGCAATCTGAAAATACTGAGTATGAGGTAGTGATTAGAATCTTGATGTCCATCGAAAAATCATACTTAGATCGAGGATAATTTTTTTGTTATGCTGTGTAATTTGTCATTTTCATCAGATAAACACTGCGCTAAAAATATAGGATTAATGACAAAAATAAAATTCTAAATTGAGAAAATAAATATAAATTAAAAGTAAATAAGAAAGGAGAAACACTAAATTAAAATAAAATGTAAATTAAATACATTTATATTTAAATTAATTTAATTACTAGTGATTTAGTACAAGATACATTAAAATGAAACACATATGTGTTTAAAAATATTTTAAAAGTAAGGGATTTTAAAGTTAGTTAATAAAATTAAATAAAAAAAGTCATAAAAATGTAAATACCTTTCGACACGTTTTTCTTTCGTTTACTAATTATAATTTAAATACTTTTTAATAAAATTTGATTCAAATACTTTTTGTTTTATTAGGTAAGTAACAAAATTTTAAATAAATAATTTAATTACTTTTTATTTATACTAAATACTTTTAATTTAATACTAAAACGTAAGCAATATATTTTAAGTTAATTAAATAAGTAATAAAAATAAGTATATCTGATTTAATTTGTAATTAAATACGAGCGTTGTAATGTAATACAGTTTTTTTATTATTACAAAAGATTTAATTTTAAATTCAAATTAAATATTTTAATTTTATGGCATTTTTTCATAGTGCAATAAATCAGTTAACAGTATTTTTTAGCTCAGTGTAAATATATTGCAAAATTCAAATTTAAACAGCGCTATAAAGTGAAATAAGCCCCAAAATACAATAACGCCGTTTTACATTTCATTTGGATATTATTTCATTATTTTTTGGGGTTATTTCATTGGGTGTTATTTCTTATTTCGTGGCGCTTTTTAAACAATGTGGTGTTTTAAAATCACGCCCGAAAATATTCAATACAAAGTTAGTAAAAAATATAATCGTATTAAAAAAAAAAAAGTTACTCATTAGTGCCTATCCCTAGTAGAAATTTTGACAGGATCAAGATCGTCTGCATATCAATGTACACCCAGAAAAAACTACTAAATAAATATTGTTTTTATTTACTATTAAAAATAGTTAATAGGATAATTATTATTTTAATCGGTAAATACCATTAAATACTAAAAAATACCATTGGGTTTTTATCAAAAGATTTATTTTTTGTATACTATTAAATCAATAATTGTCCTATTGACCATTTTGAGGGAATTACGTTCTGGGTGTAATATCGCCTTATATGATATCTTTCGATTTACATGATAATTATGTTTAGGTCATGTTCTAATAGGTTAAATTTCTACTAGGCATATTTTCGATTTATTGTAATATAGTTTTTTTTATTCAGTAATTTATGTTTAATGTATCTGTCTGTTGGTGGTTTACTGTAATGTTTTGTTGCTTTTAATGCTACATATTAATATTTCAAAGTGTGTCCTCTATATACAGCAAATATTCGCGGTGCATTGAACTGTGTAACATTTTAGTGACGGTTATACTAAATATATATTTATGTAGACTTCTAAATTACTTTCTTGAGTTAATGTATGGCATTTAAAATGATAACAGCTGACATTTAAAATTTAAACAGAACATTATCAAAAATTTTAATATTTGCTATAATTGAACTCTTGACATTTGTTCTTTGCAATCATAAATATAATAATTGGCATTGGCTATTTTCAAGAGCATTATAATAATATATATATATACTTATTAAATATAAATGTATTTTGATTATACGCGTTTCAAAATTACGGTACGAATTAATTGAATCGAAGAATTGACTGATTGTTGTAATGTTTGTTAGGTTTACTGATAGAAAGGAAGTTTACTGATGTTACTTGGAATCAGAGTATTTTTTTAGTTAGTTAGTTGTTATATATATCCACACTAAGTTAGATATATGGTAGACATAATAAAAGTAATCATATTGATTTTGTGATTCTTGCAATTAACTATTAACAGTTTGTTTGTTTTTTTTTTTAAGTTGACATTTTTTCTAGTTTAAACAACACTGTTAGGTTATGTCTTCTAAAAAAATAAATTTTTGTTTTATTTTTAAAATTGCTCTAAAATGTAAAATACAAAAAAAAAAAAAAAAATTAAAAATTCGTTGCATTTTTTGTTGTGATTGAACTCGCACAAAATTGTGAACGTTTTCTAGCTGTTCAAACCGAAACCATTTGTGATGGGGGAGGGGTGGTGGCGAGGTGCTCCAAATCAGATTGGTTTTGTGAAAGAACGATATCAAATTAACGATATAAATTAAAGCCATTTTCACATACGAGTTAACTTTTGTTTGACTTTTTGTTTAGCCCTAGTAGAAATTTTTTCCAGACTATAATTGGGAACTGATCATTGAATTTATGCTTGTCAGGTCATGATCGTGTCTACCGTAATAGGACAAATTTCTACTAGGGGGATTATGATGTGTGTGTTTTTGTGTGATTTTCTTTATTAGCTATTTTAATTATTACTATTATTATTAGTATTATAATAATTTTAAGTAATTTAAATGTTCGAATTTCTCATTATCATAGTGCTTCGTAAATAAGTTTATTTTAATGTTGAACAATTATTTAATTGATAAATTATGTTGTCCTATCTACATATATTTTTAATCATTTTTGTTTTTGTAATATTGGATTTGCAATACGCGGACAGAAAGTAATGAGAAATAATAAAAATATATATTGTATCTGAACATTGCTGGTAATACATCCATTGTTGTGTAAGTAACTCTAAACTCGGTGAAACATAAATCCATTAGTTAGGTTTTTTTGTTTTTGTAAATGTGCCTATGTTAAAACATTTTTCTTGTGATCTACATGCTTTGTTTTCCGCTATATATCCTGCAAACATTTTTCACTGTATATCTTACACTCCTGCGAATGTTTTTAGTTTTATTCTGTGTCCTCGGTGATATTTCTTAGAATTTACCTTTAAATAAATTTAGTTAAGATATCGGGTAAATTAAGTTTAATAGCCACTTCCTGTATTTCGATACGAAAGACTATTATTCGCAAGTGACGTCATTTTAACTATTTTGAATTTTTTAAAAGTCAAAAAGCATGTTATTCAAATTCTATTGACGTCATTTTTACGTCATTTATTCGTTTATTTCGTTCGTTTGCAATACAGAAGGTGGGTCCAAGTCTATACTTACTATCACATTCTGGTGGATTCATGTACCCGAACACATTGAGTTCGTAGAGAGAGGCGAGCGTTATAAACAGCAAATACCAAACCATTAGTATTATGCCCAGGCGTTTGTCCAGTTTCCAGCCATTTAAGTGCGTCGAGAGTAGTAAGAAGACGACAGTGGAGAATAGCGATAATGTGCTGTACGCAAGTCCTGTAAATTAATATTATAGAGAAAACATCAATGAAATGTAATTTTCAGTTTGTCATACTTTTAAAACACGTTTTGTTCATAACAAAAGTTCATTTAAAAATTAAATTTGTTTTAAGAAAAACTAGACTTTATATGTATTTATGTATTTAAAATTTTTAATCATAACACTACACAACAAAATGAGAAAAAAGTTTGCGCAGTAAATTCCATTATTTTTGTATTATTGGAAATGACTCGCAGAATTTGAATATATGAATTAAAAAATTTTCTACGGATAGGTTTACAAGATTTCGGGCAATAACTTTTGTACTGAGCTTTCAAAAAGGTTGTCACATATATTTGTAAATATCTCGCGTTTAATAAAACCCATAAACGCAATTGTTATATCGAATGAAATATAATTAAATATTCAATAAACATTTTCTACAATAGTTTGGAATTTGTTTACTGGTTCCAGAAAACTCTATAGAAGAACTCGAAAAATGTAAATTTTGTCGACCAAAATTTTATTAAAAAAATGCATTTAAAAAATGACGAAAAATTGAAAACGCAAGATGATGCACAGTTTGTAATATTGCAAAATTAGCCTGTACATTTTTAAAGAAAATAGTGTAAAAATAAAAGAAATCTATGGATACGTTTTGAGAACAGAAAAAATCATGTGAAAGCATTACAATCGGGTATTAACTAAAAAAAATCACATAATATGTTTATACCCAATACCCACGGGTAACAAGTTTTGAAATATATGTGAGGATATTTTAGCGCCTCTTAGTAGGCGTGACTGGTATGAAAAAGTATATATTTTCTTGGTCAACATCACTTTCCGAGTCGATTTAGATATGACCGTCTGTCTGTCCGCCTATACACGATAACTTTAAAACTGCTATTCCGAATGATGTGAAATTTATTTTCAATATATTTTAGTAGAATAGTAATTCAAAGTTCGAAAATGAGTCGATTTAGTCAACGTAATCTACTACATTCACTACGAGATATGGGTTTACTTTTTTGGATCACATATCTCGTTAAGTATTAAAGATAAAGTTATAAAATTTAAAATTAATTACAAACAATCATCTATCAATAGGTGCTCAAAAAATAATCGTGATCCGCTCACATTTTTTTATTTTTATGCCTATTTGTATAGCACTCAATTATATTGCTTTCACATAACTTTTTTTATCCTCAAATGTTACACATATATTTTTGTCATTTATAGCTGAATTTCTTCGAAAGAGTGTGAAATAATTTTGAAAAATTAAAATTTGTGTATCATCTTACTTTCTCGATTTGTTCTCCATTTTATAATGAATTTTTTCTTAAATTTTTGTTGAAAAAAAAATGTTTTTTCAAGTTCTCCTTTCGAGTTCTCTTAAACTAATGAACCAATTTAAAAATGTTCTAAGAAATGTTTTTTCGATATTCAATTAACTTTCATTCGGTATAACATTTGATCATATGTGTTATTTAGAACGCGAGATATTTGCAAATATATGTGACTCCTTTATGAAAGTTCGGTCCAAACGTTATTGGCCCATATTTTGTAAACAAATCCAAAGAAACATTATTAAACCATATTTTCGGAATAAGGGCGTCATTTTACATAATACAAAAATAACCTTGACTGCTGCGCAGAATGGCTGTTGTGCAGTGTAATTGGTAAATTTTATTTTTGGTAAAAATTTGAATTTTAAATAAAATATTGAATATAAATTTTGAATTAAAATTTGAATTTTTAGTGAGATTTTAAATTTTGAGTGAAATTAAAAAGTGAACATTTGAAATTGAGTGAATTTGGGTAAATGTTTAAATTTTGGACGAACGTTTTAATTTTGAGCCGAAATTTTAATTTTGAATTTCAATATTTTGTGAAATAATTTAATTTTGAGTGAACATTTAAAAGAAAAATTTGAAATCGAGTGAAAACTTAAATTTTGAAGACAATTTCGCTTTTTTGTGGCAATTAGAATTTGGGGTGAACATTTGAATTTTGAGTGAAAACTTAAATTTTAAGAGACATTTTGAATTTTTTGATTGAGACTATGAGTTCTGAATAAAATTTAAATTCTGAAGAAAATTTAAAGTTTGAGTTAAAAATAAATTTTGAGTTAAAAATGAATTTTGAGTTTAAAAATAAATTTTGAGTTAAAAATAAATTTTGAGTTAAAAATAAATTTTGAGTTAAAAATAAAATATGAGTTAAAAATAAATTTTGAGTTAAAAATAAATTTTGAGTTAAAAATAAATTTTGAGTTAAAAAAAAATTTTGTAATTAAAAAAAAAATTTGAGTTAAAAATAAATTTTGAGTTAAAGTTTAATATTGAGGGCAATTTTAAATTTGGAATGAAAATTAAATTTTTGGGTTCAAAGTTGAATTTTGATCGAAAAATTTAATTTTGAGATAAAAGTTGAATTTTGGAGTGAAAATATGAATTTAGAATTTTCGAATGTAATTTTAATTTTGAGTGAAATTTTAAATTTAGAGTTAAGTTTTAAATTTTGAGTGAACATTTTAATTTTGGCGGGAAAATTTAAATTTTCATTGAAATTTTAAATTTTCAGTGAAAACTTGAATTTTGAGTTAAATTTTGAAAAAAAAAAAAAAAATTTGTAATAAAAGTTGAATTTTTATGGAAAATTGGAATTTTGAGTGAAAAATAGAATTTTAATGAAATTTTGAAATTTTTATTGAAAATTTGAATTTTGAGTGAATATTTATGTTTTGAGGTAAAAGTTAAATTTTCAACTGTAATTCTGAATGAAATTTGGACTTTTTGAGTGAATATTTGAATTTGACTTGCCTAAAAATTAAAATTTTAAATAATAATAACTTCAATTTTGTGTAAATATTTAAATTTTAAATGATAATTTGAATTTCGAGTGAACATTTAAATTGTGAGTGAAATTTGAAAAATTGTGTGTTTAGTCAAAATTTGAATTTCGAGTCAATAATTTTTCTTTTTTTGAAAATTTTTAATTTTTGAGTCAAAATAAGTAAATTTTGAATTTTTAGTGAAATTTCGTATATTTGAGTAAAAATTAGAACTTTAAGCAAAAATTTCCAATTTGAGCATAAATTTGAATTTTAAGCAAAAATTTGAAATTGAGTATAAATTATATTTTTGTTTAATAATTTGATTTATTGTTATATTTTATTTTTATGTAATAAAATTAATATTGTATTTTTATGTAATAAATGTAATAAAAAATAATCAATTTTAGAACATGCACCCAAAACGAAATTCCCTCAAATCCCATTAAAATTGGTCAATAGGACAATATTGATTTAGTAGTATACAAAAAATAAATCTTTTCATATAAACTCAATGGCAATTTAATGGTATTTTCTGTATTTAATGGTATTTTCCGATTAAAATAATAATTAATCCTATTGACTATTTTTAATAGTAAAAAAAACTATTATTTACATAGTATTTTTTTCAGGGTGTATGAATTGACTATGTGGTAGAAGTTGATTTTTTAGTGATATTTATATATTTTAAAACAGTCTTTAAAAACTCAATTGTGATCATAGGGGTATTTTAAACAGTTTCTTAGATAAATATTATGCGCATATTATTTATTTTTGAAAATCTTTAATTGAACAGAACGTGTTTTATAAAAATTCAAAAATATATATATCGATTGCACGGCGTTGATTATTTGGCTTTTGTGTTCCATAAACTTTATTCTTTTCCATATTTCTCGATAATTCGTACAGAAGTTACCTAGAATTAGTTAAGTTATTAGACCATTTAAAATAGTCTACATTAAAGAAGTCTACGAATGTTATGTGCGTTTTAGACTACTAAGTGATTTTTTATTTTTGCAACTGAAGCCTGATATATGTACTAAAATACCTTACTACAGTCGAAAGAGACTTCTAAAAAAATGATAATCACGTGAATTTCTTTTTATATATGTTAAGTCTACATTGATTGATCTAATATGATTGCTAAACTAATTTGGCAAATTATACTTTGTTATATATGTATGAAACGTGCCATTCGATTCGAATATATAAATTATATTAAATATACAGATATACGTACCTTTAGATATAACATTGACGTGCGAACCCGGCGCTATTATGGCCGTCTGTATAAACCACGGAAGACCTAAGCACACTAGTATATCAAAGACATTCGATCCGATTGCATTCGAAACGGCCATGTCCCCAAATCCCTCTTTGATAACCGCTATTGAGCTTAGGGCATCGGGCACAGAAACGCCAGCAGCAACAAATGTCAGACCCATTACCGTATCGGGGATACCCAGAGTGAAGCCAATTACAGTGATCATCCATACCATAAAGTATGAATAGAACGAAATCCAAACCATTGAGATGACAAATGTGAACGGATACCAGTTGCGATACTGTTCCGTACGACAGTCGGGCATGGTTTTCTTGCACAAAAAGTGTATCGGGTAGACGACATACCAGGATATCAGTGCTGGCAGACCACCTTCCGTCGGTCGCAACAATGGGTCAGGACGTGGCTCTTTGGTTTTCTCCGATGATTTGTAATATTCGGCACCGTTACCGGTTGCTTGTGGTTTTCCTACCACCGGTTTATTATTCGCATCGGTTGTGTCAGTGGGTTTTTGTGTTACCACTGCATCTGGTTGATCCGGATTATAGGCCATGTTCTCCTGGCCCTGCCCATCGCGGAACTGACTCATGCCCCAGTCATCGACCGGTGGTGGGTTGGTTCTAGCACTGAATCCTACGGGGTTCGATGGTTGATCACCCCATGCTGCATTGGGATCCCAACTGGTATTGGGATCAGTGTAGCTTTGGTAATCATTTTGTGATTGTTGCTGCTGGGCTCCTGCTGCGGCGGCAGCTGTTTTCGGTTCTTGTGTGAGACTGGTCTGTTGTTGGGTGCCTTGTGTGTACGATGAGTCGGGAATATTTTTGTAGGTAACCAGTGAAGATTGTTCCTCTTTAGTCGGAAGTTTAAATGGAAGTTTCAGAGAGTGGGCCCATCGTTCGAGTTCGGTGTTGAAATGTAGTGCAATACAGTATAAGACATAGAAGAGCAACATGACGACGGACTCGAACTGTAAGAAAATGGAGAGAATATAGCACAGAAATGGATTAATTATCGCTCTTACTAAGCTATCATACTATGCTCTTGGAGTAGGTAGTCATAACGAATAATGCTAAAACGGTTATAATCCCGAACGAGTAAGAACGCAAATTATATTCAGTTCAAATCCGAACAGTTCAAAATTTAATCAAGTTTGGAACACACTCAAATATAGTCATCTTGTATAGTCTTAATTCCGCGGGTGCAAATTATGTGACTTTGTCTAATTTCAAAGCGTTTAAGGATCGAGATTATTCCCAACGTTCTAATCGATAAAGTTGTGAGTACACGAGATTAATATACAGAAATTTAAAAGTACTACAGATTTTAAGTAAGCACAACTTATTATCTTGCCGGGAAGTTTACTTTATCATCGTTGAGGTAATCATGGTTTTAAAACTATTCATATGTTTAAATGAGCTTTAGCAATGAGACACATACTTTATCTACATTAAACATATAGAGTAACTTACACATGATATGACGTCATTAAATATTATAATCAACATCACCAAAATCGATACACAATAGAAGAAGCAGTCACGCACTAAAGGCCACCAATTCAGTTGACAGACGGTGCCCGAGCACAGGGCACAAACCGATATGACAAACATTATGTTGAAAACGGCCGAACCAATAACACCACTGATGCCAATATCGTCCTTGGCAAAGAAGACGCCAATAACGACTGTAGCCAATTCGGGTGCTGAACTGCCGGCCGCCATGAATGTGGCACCAGCGACATCGGGTGATAGCTTTAACTCTGAAAAGATAGTAGATATTAATCATATAGATCAAAAACTAGGTATGAGAAATGCAAGAACAAGACATGGTAGTCTTGTTTTTGGACTTGTTCTTGCATCGCAATGTTCTTCCAATAACAGCAACAAGAGTCTTGCATTTTTTGCGCATCACTATCGATAAATCTATTTAAAAATTTCTTAACCTACCTTCACATAGTCGATCCAAACTGGCCACAAAGTATTCGTCACAAACAATAGCCAATCCGAAAAATGTAAAGACTGCCACGAGCACATGTATAACCAGACCACCATGATTACGCGCCCATTTACTCATTAGCGGTTGTGGAAACTGTTCAATCGCGGGCGGTGTACAGTTGTCACGTAGTGGTCGCCATGTAGGCACCACACCATGGGTCTTCACAGGTGTTGCTTCAGTGGAACCTTCCAACTATAATTGAAAGTAGTGTTTAGAAATTTGTTGTTATATATTTATTATCGAATGGGGTCAAGTACCTTCGGCATTTCGGAAGAAAAGTCGTAAAGTGGGTTTTCGCTCATACCATTTTCGAGCTCGTCTGTTTCGTCTTTGTGATCGTACGCGGTATTACCAACGTCTTCGGTACCCTCGCCCAGATTTCCTGGCACGTTATCCTCATCGATATCTGCCGTTTTCTCAGCACCACCCTTGGCCGAGTAGACTGTGACAAAATAGTATATTACGAAAAGTATGCACATATTCCACATACGGGATCGTCGCGATCTACATCGATTAATTGCCTATTAAGTATAAATAGTAGATATTTAATATTTTAAAATTATTTAGAAATTATAGGGCAAGTTCTAAAATTCACAAACGATCCGATTCTCAATATTTGATAAGAAAAAAGGGATTACATTTATTCCACTGAACTCAATTTCTTCGATTAACGCATTTCAATCGAAATCAATACATTCAAGTACTTTATATACAGGAATTCGATTGAATGGATGGATTCTAGCTTAAAGGAATGTACCATTTAATTAGGTAACATTCCTTCGGCCAAAGAAATGTTAATTTATTTGTAGTATATGTATTGAAAATCATAGGAGTTGATATAAGTTCTTTGCGGGAAAATTCTAGAAAATTCTATAAACGTTCTTTTGTGGTTGGCTAATCTAAGAATACTTTAGGTATTTTTTAATCGTCTCGAATCAATAAGTCTTCTATATAATTCTAATGCAAGCACATTTAGAACCTCTTCTGTATATATGGATATTCTAGTGGGGTATCACGAAGGGATTGCGATTTGGAAATATCGGCTAAATATATATTTTAAAGTCCACAGATTCGCAGGAGCCACTACCTGCGCACTATTTAACACATGTACCGAAATTCCCAATCCTCGAAATCCCCGAAAATAAGTATCGAAATATCCGAAATGTTGAAACATTGGATCAATTGCGCCTTATTTCAATGAGGCTTTCGATATTTTAAATTATAGGATTACGGAATTTGATTTTTAAACCAATTACATACTTGTCTGGGGGTAGATTTGCTCGGGAAATATGTTTTCTGAAAACCAATTCTTAGCGAAATAATCTTTAGATACGATTGTCTTATTCGGTGAAGCACGTTCAGTAATACTAACATTTTTAAGATTAGATGATGAACAGGTTTATATTATATATCTGTAGAAATAATCGCTGGAAATGAACAAATGGTAAAGTGCAGTGCGGAAAGGAACTCTACGAAAATGGGTTCGGAGAATTGAAGAAAATTTGATGAGAATAATTGATTGCTACACCCAATAAAAACAATTTGAAATTTCAAGAAAATATTGGAATGATTGTGTTACTCTAAACGTCCTTTTTTTAAATATTACAAAATATGAACCTAGTATTTTACAAGTTTCATTTCTATACAAGATGTAAAAATTCCTATCGAATTACTTGGAAATACTTTGTACTATTATCTGATTATAAATCTTGTTTATTATTAGAGCCTAAATTTTAAAAACAATTTAAATATGGACTAATAGCGCTATTCTGGCACAAGACACAAATTCAAATCGGACACAATAGTGTGCTTTTTCACAATTTCGAATTCTGTCAATTTTATTTTCTATGTTTATCAGACGCAAAAGTCTGAATCAATTGAAGTAGGAATAAACAAAGTATCGTCAAGGATAACGCCTAATTTTGTCTTTTAATCCGGTTTTAATTGATATGTTGATCAGATAAATTAGATAAATGCGATTATAAACTATGACATACTCAATTTTATGTGAAGTAAATACATAATTGATACTCAAAACAGTTTATTTTGAACTGTAAAATTGATTTTGTATAACGTATTCGAAATTGTAGATAGGCGGTATTGCAGTATCACCGACGGTATGCAATCAAAATCAGCACCCTTGAATTATATAGAATTTATGTTCGAATTCGTTCGTAAAAACGTGTTGAGTATTGTTATTCAATGGAGCTATTTTACTTGAATTCGATAAATAACATTTCTGAGTGTATTATTACTGTATTATTATTGAATATTGATTTGTAAAACCCACCGCAGCCTGTAGGGCATATATTCTCTGACTCTCATCAAAATTGAATTCATATTTGCGTATTCGTGCACGTCTTACAATCAGAGCAGAGAGCTACGATTACCATAACGATGGATTTGAGTGGTTGAAACCCGAAACCATTTCTTCGCTGGTATTTCTGTGAAGTTGGGAAACCTCAAGCACAGTGACAAATCTAGGTACTATGAATGTGCGTAGCATGTAGTTGATGTGAGAGGACAGTGAACTAAGCTTATTTAGTAACTAACTATATTATATAATTGCAGAGACAAAATACCAGATGTCACATGGCATGGCTTCAAAGGTGGCAGCATAACTCAAGAAAAATCCACGACTTTTAAATATTATTGTATAATTAAATTGAACGATTTAATACTTAAGTATTTTTAATTTACTTTAATGCTTAAAATAGAATTTATGTTTTTGCCATTTCAAGGCCACAGCTAATATGACATCACTGGTGGTCGTGATGGAGGCGCCAAAGTCTATAAAACACTATGTCGAATACACAGAGGACATAGATTTTAGTATAATGGGGATTTTTGTCGTTTCTATTTTTGCAAGTGCTTGTTTGTCACATAAATAAACAAGAACACGCACCAAATTCGCATAGTTGACATTTTTCTTCTCGTATTTTTAATTTTTTTTTATTCAGGATACAGAAAAACATGCAACGGCAACAACAGTCGCCAACGCGCAGTAGCGTATTCTAAAAGGTCCTGTGTAGTTTGACAGCATTAATAGCAGCAGCACAAAAGTCACAAAATCACCAACAATTACGAAATCTTTTAAGTATTGCAATATTAGGGTCTATAGTAATTAGAGATGGGCGCGTGCCTGTTTTTGATGGCACGTACACGCACGGGCACGCCGATAGGTGACACGCACGAGCACGAGCCCGACGAGTAAATTTACAGGCACGCACGAGAAGCACGATAAAACACGGATTTTAAAAGACACGAAGAAACACGGAAAAACACGACAAAACACGACAAAAACATGAATAAGCAAGCGAAACATGTAAAATACTTAGCGGAACCGTTTAGATTTTTGGAACCAGAATCATTATTAAAAATGTTTTGAACCGGAACTGCAATCGGAACATTTTTTCTGGTTGGAATAGGTACCGCAATTTTAAAAATATCGGAACCAGAGCCGGAATAGATATTATAGTCCCTGTCAGGGAACGCAAAGAATCGGAATCGGAACCGTTATTAAAAATGTATGGAACCGGAATCGAAACCCATTTAATTTGTTGGTTGAAACTGGAATCGAAACCGGAACCACAATTTTACAAATCTTGGAACCCGAACCGGAACCATAAGTAAAACTAAAACAACAGGTTTTTTAGAAGAGGTTAAAATATCACGAAATTTTTTTTCTGAAGTACGAAGTAAGGGTTTTTTTTAATTGGGGTAGAAACTATAAAAAAAAGTCTTTAATGGGCGCGTGCCTGATTTTGGAGGCACGGACACGCACGGGCACGACAGCAACTAGCGCGCACGCGACAGCAACTTTGCACGCACGAACTCAGTTTTACGAAAAAAGCACGGCACGCGCCCATCTCTAATAGCAATAACACCATTAACGTTACCTTACACAAGAAAATAAAATAACCTTTGATTAAAGAAACAAAAATCAGTTGTGCTAACTAGATTGAAGAAGGTAGAATCTAGACTTGTTTTCCGACTTCTTTTCTTATTTTTCACACCGATAATGTGCCGGCAACTGGTTTTTAAAAATTCACGAAATTTGAAAATATCTGCCGAAAAAAAGACAAAAATACTCCTAAAAAATTACAGAAATTTTGCTCGGTCAATAATTAGTAAATAATTTGTTATTTGCCACAAGCGAATATTAAATTTTTCGGTTCCTGTAACAAAAAAAAACATAATTTAACTTATTAAATAGAAATAAATATATTGTCGCATCGATTCCGGTGTGCAGTATCACAACATGGACAAATTTGACGAGATTTTTAAATATTTATTTAATTAATTTGTTAATATTTAGTTATTGCAATCTTTTTTTTTTAATATTTTAAAATAGTCTTGTGATAATCTGTTCAGTTTCGGCAAACGAACTATTTTTATATTCGGTTCTTATAACCCGGTTCTGTTACTTATTAAGGATTTTTGATATGAGTTTTAAATAGATTGTGCGTGCACAAAATGGGATAAGTGGACCATTGCAACTGCAGCATCCAGTCATGCAGACAATCGAAATTTTGCTCTGGGCCAGGTCTGGTACCCAAAACAGGCTGAATACTGGTTAAGCCTTGGAATGATAAGAAGGGCGCAAGACTGGCTCTGAGTATTCGGCCAAGACTGGCAAAAAATACTTGACCAATATAATATAACAATAATGTGGCAGGACTGGACCATTTCAAAAATACAAAAAAAAAATATATTTTTTTTTACTTTCCTTTCTTTTATTTTTCTTCTTCTCATTTATTTTATTTATTTCTCATTTATTTTATACAATTTACAATTTTTCCTATTTTAAGTAATTTAACAATTGTAGAAAAAATTCAGCTGTCACAAACTGGAATCGAACTCTTAAGTCGGAAGTTAACGTCCACTGCTCTCCCCTTTAGTCTACGCATCTAACTTTTTTTGTCTGAGATTTTTGCTTCAAAAACAAAATTTATGTTTTTTTTTCTGATTTGACAATTTTTTTCTGATGTGACAGAAATTTTCAAATTATAAAGTTCAAGATTTAAAAAATAAATGCTCTGAAAAAAGTGAGCTTGATAGCGAAACGGGTGGAGCTCCGGACTTGTACGCAGGAAATTCGGGTTCGAGTACCAACCAGATTTTTTTATTTTTTTAATATATATTTTTTTTTAATTGAAAATGATTTGGCCGCTTGGTCTTGGCTAAATCTCCATTCACGAAGACATATTCAATGAGTTTTGGGTGACTTTTGGAAAAATGTCAAAGGAAAAATATCCAAGACTTGGTAATCCAATCATGGCTAAGACTATTAAAGTCTAATCAGCCGTGCCTTGGACGGCCTAGGTTGGCTATGCCTTCAACCCATTGTCAAGCCTGGCGTTTCCTACATGCGTACCCAAGCATATGTCTGTTAATTATGGCTGAGTCTTGGGCAAAGGTGTTTTTAACCAAGCATTGGTTTGTCAATTCTGACTGAGTCTAGGACGAGAACTACCTTACCAGGGCTTGGTCTCCCAGTTCTGGCTGAGTATTGGGCGAAGGTTTATTAACCAAGCATTGGTCTGCCAGTGCTGGTTGAGTCTACAGCCCGTCGTCAAGCCTGGCATTTCCTACATGGGATACGAATTTTCGAAAAAAAAAAATGATATGTTCTCAACTAAATTGTCTAGCTTAGAATATGAGAGTAAATCGAACAAAATGTATCTTCTCCATATCACCATTATCAAACGAGATATGACGGCATTTAAAAATCATGCTATTGATTCCGTATTTTGTAAAATAACGAACTCGTTCTCAAATTTTGTCACGGCAACCAAATTCAAGCTCGAATTACGAGTGTGCTGTAATGAAATTGCCGACATCTTTAGCAGCAATGACAACAACAATACGAACAACTGCAAAAACAAGAGGAATAACAGACGAGTAGGGAAAGCTAATTCACATGGGCAGTATATTAAAGTTGGATTTATATAGACGTGCTCAAATGTCCCCGGAACGGCACGTAACGTTTCGATAAATGGGTACACCATAAAAATGGAACGTGGCGTGGCCGGGATGTAGAGATTCGTAGCTTTCGGATTTCTACGTTACGTTCCATTCCGGTGACATTGAGCACATATATCTGTTGGACGTTTTTCTTCATTTACGTACTTCGAGTTAAAAATCGACTCTGAAATGCTGATAACTGTATATAATAAAAACCTAATATACTCCGTACAAGGGGATTGAAATACCAAAGCATTTTGACAATCCCTGTAATTCCAGGATTGGAAACAAACATCCAGAATTTGTCACGAATAATAAAAACATTGTATTATAGGTAACAACAGCAACCACAAAACTAATTATTATATATATAGCTGTGTGACACAAACAGCAATACAATAAAAAAAAAAAATAAAAATAAAATTTAAATAAAAAATAAATTACCTAAATTATATATTTTTTTTTGGGTTAGCTTAGAAATTAACCTCTGCATACAAGAATAATAGCTCTTGGCTTCTTTTTTGATATCTAAGAAGATAATTCCTGGTTATCAAGAAAAATTGCTCCTAGTTACTTATTTCAAGCCTAAGAACATAATTCAGCTTATCAAGAATGATAGCTCTTAGTTACTTTCAACATATTCTCAAACAGACACATTAATAATTAAATAGCGATGACAGAAGGACATGCAACGTTTTTAAGAAAATAATAATAATAGTTTGGCGCTACAGATCTGAAGAACCTTGCTGTCGAAATTGTATGGTCTTTTCAGACACTTTTTAGAATAATGAAAAGACAGTCCCTTACAAAACTAACTTTTCAAATAACTGTAAACACAATTTTTCTTTCCATTGTCTAAACCATTTACAAATGAAATTCAGAAAAGATTAATTGAAATGTAAATTTCTGAATTTCAATTGATGTCTTTTGAATTTCAAATGGAATTTTTGAATTTCAATTGATGTCTTTTGAATTTCAAATGGAGTTTATGAATTCCAATTCCAATATTTTAAAAAGTAGAGCGTACACCAAGAAACCAAAGATGATTGTAATTTTGAGAAATTTAAAATTATGAATTTAAAGTTTTGCTGCAAAAGCATTAATATCTATGGAGTATGTGAATATTTGCAACATGGCCTCCTAATCCTCTGAATTAGAGATTTTTTGATGGCACGGACACGCACGGGCACGCCGATAGGTGACACGCACGAGCACGAGCCCGACGAGTAAAGTTACAGGCACGCACGAATAACACTACAAAACACGGAAAAACACGAAAAAAGCACCGAAAAACATGAAAAAAGCAAGCTTAACGTGAAAATTAATACCGGAACCGTTTAGATTTTTGGAACCGGAATCGTTATTAAAAAGGTGTTGAACCGGAACTGAAATCGGAAAACATATTTTTTTCTGGTTGGAAACGGTACCGCTATTTTAAAAATATCGGAACCAGAAATATCGGAATACAGATATTATAGTCCCTGTCAGTGAACGCAAAGAACCGGAATCGGAACCGTTATTAAAAATGTATGGAACCGGAATCGAAACCCATTTAATTTGTTGGTTGAAACTGGAATCGGAACCGGAACCACAATTTTACAAATCTTGGAACCCGAACCGGAACCATTAGTAAAACTAAAACAACAGGTTTTTAAGAAGAGGTTAAAATACCACGAAATTTTTTTTCTGAAGTACGAAGTAAGGGTTTTTTTTAAATTGGGGTAGAAACTATAAAAAAAGTCTTTAATGGGCGAGTGCCGGATTTTGGTGCACGGGCACGACAGCAACTAGCACGCACGGAGATTTGCACGCACGAACTCATATTTTCGGGCGTGACACGAGAAAAGCACGGCACGCGCCCATCTCTACTCTGAATCTACCACAAATATGACATTTTTCGTGATGTTTATAGAAAAAATGTCATAAATAATGAAAAATTTGTGAAATTTATTCATATTTACTGCATATTGGAATTTTTGTGGCAAGTACTTTTTGTGATCGGGTTGCAGCAGTACTCTCATATTCATAAAAATTCAGTTTATTATTTCATGGACAAATTATTTTGTGTAGTGTTTTTTGAAAATACAGAAAATTTGAAATTTATTTTGAAATTTGTGGCACTGATTTTTTCCGTTTTGCCAGTATTCGAACAATATAAGGAACAATATTTGCAAAAACATTGAAAAAGCTAAAGTAATTTTAGCAACAGCAACAGCAAATTTAACTACAACAATAATTACATCAGCAACACTATGCAATAGTACATCAAAAGTAACAACAATTCAAGCAGCAGCAACAACAACAACAATAACAACACAACGACATCAAACCAACTACAATTACAAAAACACAAACTAATGAAATAAAAAAAGAGCAACAACAACAATAGGAACAGCCACAACAACATCAAGTGGCAACATGCCGTCGTTGTCGTTGTTGCTTTCGTTGTCTTCTGTGCCAAACACCACTCCAACCAACAACAACAACAACACACTTTCATTCATCCGCTCAAAATATCGATTTTCAATTTTTTGTGTTATACGACGCTGGGTCGCGGTGGGGTGGTGTATGACAGGGTGGTTGGTTGGGTTGGCAATTAGGTTTGGCAGGATGATGCGACAGGGTGGCTGTGAATTTTACTCGATGGGGATATTAGCGCGACACTGGCTCCGGTTCGGCGACGACAGGCCAGGCGACTAGTTGGCTGCTGCATGAAAATCTTCCAAGTGACGAAATTCTGTGTGATTTTCTTGCCCCTTTTTCTTTGGTATTTTTATTGTTTACCCAGTAACACAACTTACATCATCCGACGCAAGGATGCGCTTAATTCCACACCTAGTACCTATTACATATTACCGCGTAGCACGGTTGCCTTTTGCCACAAACGACACACATTCAATTTGGCTTTAGGATTTGCAGGAAATCCTTAAGGATTTTCGACGCGCTTTCGCTTTAATTACCATTTTGAGGCGGATTTCCTTTGGCTGAAGCACCTGCACTAGTTATTTAAATAATGTCTACGACGACGACGACAAAGAAGATAATGATGTTGATGATGTTGGGGATGACGCTGCGTCGTCGAGGAGCTGCCGATGATTTTCTATGACGTTTTCGTAGTTGGTGGCTGCACGAAAAATAGATACAGAAGTTGCCCGAAACCCTGCCAGCCTCCCTGCACAGCGCACAGAGGGTTTTTTTTTTGTTATATTTTTTATTATTTTTCTTTTCTTTTTTCACACACAACACACAAACGACTGACTACCCTGCAATGCACGTCACTCTTCGAATATATTACGCGATTTTAATTTTGAAAAAAAAATATTTAATTAAGGCTTTTTTATTTTGTAAAAAAAATCTATTTAAAAAACCCTTTTAACGCAGCAGTAGCAGCAAACGTTTTGAAAGCACGTTTAACGTTTCGCGAAGACATCAGTGACTGAGGCTTCAATGTCTTTTGTTCGCCTACGGACGTGTGCGAGCACCGCTGTAAGAAAAGTCGTGACACGAATGTGTGCGCTCTGTGAAGCTTACTCTCTGCGCAGCTGCACGCAGAGCTTAGTGTTGTGTTTGGCCCTTATTCAACACAGCTTTAAGCTCCTCAGCTCTGTGCCTTCTCTATCAGTCGGATGCATCATCATTTCTGTCCTGTGTGTATGTGTGGTATGTGCCTGACTGACTGCCCTCCGTGCAAGTGTTTGATATGACTGATGAGCGGGGCTCTTAACGGAATTGAGATGCACGGCGCTATCTTCACAATGGCATCAACTCAGTAGATTTATAAATGCGCCTCACTTAGTCGGCTTGCTTGCTACACAGCTCGTGGGTGGCTCATGCGTTCGTCACATCGACTTCAATGTTTGGATTACCAGATAGAGAAAGACTAGCACTGAAAGCTAGTGATGATAAAAGAATATCAATTAGGCAGGCTCATAATTCTTTTACTGTAAGCTAATGGGGATTTATATATAATGACCAAATATGTCAGGTGCTATTCGTCGTTAAAATATTTAAAATTCGCAATGTTTCCGACGATATAACTGTTACTATTTCGAATATAGATCCACCATGGAGTCGATAGTTGTGTGAGATGAGAAGGATCGATACAAAGAGAAGAGAACACATAAAAATATATCCTATCTATTTATATAAAACTCTTGGTTCGTCTGTCAGTCTGTCGGTCTGTCAGTCTGTCTGTCTGTCTGTCTGTCTGTCTGTCTGTCTGTCTGTCTGTCTGTCTGTTTGTCTGTTTGTTGCAGCATCACGACTAAACCGCTGAACCGATTTAACTGAAATTTTACACCAGGATACTATGGAGGCCGGAGGGTGTCACAGGTTATATATGGGCGGGATTGGACAATGGGGCGTGGCAACTCCCATACAACCTAAACTTTCCATCGACATAACTCGGCACATACACGAGCTAAAAAGATGAAACAAAAAACTCAAATACACAAAAAAAAATATTCAAAAGCAACCACACCACATTAAAACTCACCACTATGAAACTCACCACACTAAAACTTACCACACTAAAACTCACCACACCAAAATTCACCTCACCTAAACTCACCACACTGAAACTCACCATATTAAAACTCACCACACTAAAATTTCTACTATGAAAAACTCTACGAGGAAGAATTCTACGGGAAGATTTCTATCGGGAAGAATTCTACGCGAAAGCGTTCTATAGGGAAGAATTTTACGGGGCAGTCTGAGAAAAAATTGTCTTTGAGAAAGTTGTTTTGGCGGAGAATTATTATTTGGCTAAAATCAATAAAAAAACTTTCACAGCCAAGCACGGGCCCCTGATATAAATAATAAAAATGTTTTTTATATTAATAAAATCGCTCCATATCTTATAATTCACAAAATCTTGGCACGAGTCGTGCACGGGTCCAGCTAGTTAATATAATAAATCTGTTTCTACGTTTGTTCCGCTTCTCCGTCTAAACGGCTGATCCGATTTTTTTGAAATTTTTACCACAGATGCGGTATGGTCTGGCGGGATTTGAAAAAGAGGCGTGGCTCCTCCCATACAACCTAAACTTTCAAAACGATATAACTCGGCACTTTCACCAGCTACGAACATGAAACAAAACTCAAATACAAAAAAAAATTAAATGCAAAAACACAAAAGCAAAAGCCAAAACAAATGCAAAAAAACAAAAACAAAAGCAATAACATAAAACAAAAATCCAAACTAAAGGAAAAACAAAAAAATTAAAGAAAAAGAAACACAAAAACAAACAAAAAAATAATCAAAAACAAAAAAATAAACAAAACATTATTTTTCTTCATTGTTTTTTTTTTTTTGAAAACAAGCTGGACCCGTACACGACTCGTGCAAAGATTTTGTGAATGCAAGGTTATGGAGCAATTTTATTTATATAAATAACATTTTTATTATTTATATCAGGGACCCGTGGACGTATTTTTTATTAGTTTTATAAATGTAGTAACCAAAACCAAACTGATTCTCCGCTAAAACAACTTTTCTCATATACAATTCTTTCTCAGACTGTGCTTCCACGTAGAATCCCCCCCCTTGTAGAATTCTTTCCGTAGAGTGGTTAGTTTTAGTGTGGTGAGTTTTATTGTGGTGAGTTTTAGTCTGGTGAATTTTAGCGTGGTGAATTTTAGTATGGTGAGTTTTGGTGTGGTGAATTTTAGTGTGGTTGATTTTGTTTTGTATCCTTTTTTTATTTTTCTGTAGTTTTTGGGTTATTGCTTAAGTTTTGTGCTTTTTTTGTTTTTTTTGTTTTTATGTTTGATTTTTGCTTTTGTTTTTGTGTTTTTGCTTTTGTGTTTTTTTTTTGTATTTGAATTTTTTGTTTCATCTTCTTAGCTTGTGTATGTGCCGAGTTATGACGTTTTGAAAGTTTAGGTTGTATGGGAAGTGCCACGCCCCTTTGTCCAATCCCGCCCATATATAGCCTATGACACCCTCCGGACTCCATAGTATCCTGGTGTAAAATGTCAGTTAAATCGGTTCAGCGGTTTAGGCGTGATGCTGCAACAAACAGACAAACAGACAGACGGACCAAGAGTTTTATATATATAGATAAACAAAAATTTTAAAAATTCATATTAAAAAAAAATTTCAATAAAAAAAGTCTTATGTTTGGTCGTTCAATTTTTGTTTGGAAAAATGTTTTATAGTGTTATCGAAAAAACGTTAATGTCGTAAAGAATTAAAAATAGAACATTTATGAAGAATGCAAAGTTATACAACTTATTGAAAAAAGCACCAAGTTATTCTTAAATTTAGTGTTGTACTTACTATGAGCGTGCTAGAAACTCTCTGTCAAACTGCTTCATACTCTCTCTCTCTTTTTCTATCTGTCTGTCTATGATGCGAGCGCATGTCAATTGCCTGTTGAGAACAGAGAGAAAAATTATAATGAGCTAATGCAACTGTATCTGATTAAAAAGTCGACACGCATCCCAAGAATAGCGATATTTTAATCGCTAAAAACGAGGCCATAAACTATGAGATGCGACACTTTTACTTGACTTCTCTTTATTATGATTATTATTATCATCGAATCGACATCAACCACTTATGACGACTCATCGCTACTAATAGAATGATCAGGCGTTTGTTGTGCCAGTGCGAACCGCATACAAACCAGAAACATGCTACTTTTCAACAGTTTCCACCCTTAGAACCGCCGGCCGGTCGCCTTTGTCAGCAGCTACAAATGCTGAAAACCATAAACAATTGCGGCACAATAAAATAGATACATATTTGCAGCACCCCAACCCATCAACAGGAATATTTCGCAGATAATAAATTAATTCCAGCTAAAAACGAACTACGCGATACATTGCACGAAAAACAATCGCACAGATACTCGGATACTCTGCGCACCAAAACACTGCACGACTTGCATTAATGCAAAGGAAAAAGGTCAGAATTCGTACACATAAACAGAGAGAAATCGTCATCTTGAAGGATGCAACGACGCAGTCAACGCAAGTCAAAAGACATTCTCAAACAAAAGATATGCAATGTATCTTTAACTATAATGTTTTGTTGTAGGTATCTGTGTTTGTATCTGTGTGTCACCACTATCAGTGCGGATGATCGGTTGGTCGGCCGTCCGTCCGTCGTTTGTTCGGCACATCTGTAGTATTGTTGTTGTTCTCGTGGTTCTCGTGTAAGTGGTGGTTCGTCCTCTTCACAGCCTATTGAATAGAATCAATTGATACGGGATCCGCCTCAACCGTCGCGCGATGCAATTGTGGGTTCGATTGCATTGTTTTGTTGCCACCAAACCACGTCATATTGCGTTCGTTGTCATCCAAACCGAGAGTCGAAAACAAAAACCTTTGGCAATTTGGTAGTGATGGCCAAGAAAATCCCATTAATTATATGAATGAGCTGAGAATCTGCTTTATTTGACATTTCGTGGCCTGCGCAGGCAGACAAAACGAAATGCACAGCACTCTCGAGGATCATTTGCTGTAACTGTTGAAATATATATATATCGGTTAACTCAGACCACGTTCCGACGGAGACGTTTTGTCGCCACGTCGCTGTTATGCACGCTTGTCGAATAGATTCGATCAGCTTTCCTAATTATGTCTATATGATCCGATTAAATAATCATAGCAGCTACCATTTAAAAATGATTAATTCTCTCACATAATTTAAGTTTGAAGTTGATCAAATACACGTGTAGCTTCATTTATTGGGGATAATAAATCTATATGAAATACAGCTATTTATAGCATATTAATAGGGATATTCGAAGTTTGTAATTTAACATTTATATTACAACTATTTTGAACTATTGTCGATTATACTTCTCTACAAAACGAGAAAAATATTTCCTATAAACATCTTTTACACAATTTTTACATAATTTGCGGGTGCGATTTTGACTAAATACTATTTCCTATTAGGAAACATTTTTAATAAAATTGTTTTCTAAATTTCAGGTCGTTTTTAGCCACAATTCCTAGTAGAAATTTAAGGCTCGGGAAATGGTCATGTCATTATATCGGAAAATATATCGGGAGGTTGTTGGAAAGACTTAAGCTGTAGTAATAATACATATAACGTAACGTGCTCAAATGTCATCGGAACGGGACCTAACGTTTCGATAAATGCGTACATTATAAAAATGGTTATAATGAAAGTAACTTAACGTACGTGGTCAGGACGTAAAGATCCGAAACATTTGGATTTCTACGTTACGTTTCGTTCCGGTGACATTTGAGAACGTACGTCTATTATTCCAATTTGGGTATCTATTCCAATTTAGGCTGTGCGTGTAATATTTATACTGAAATAGTGGGAACCATGATACAATAACAAGGTAGAAGTATTAGATTTCTTGTTCTTTTGAGGATACTGTCAAACATCCCTTGCTTATGTCAAAATGTTATATGGGATAAGAAAATTTGTGAGAGGTGTTCTCGGATACTTCACCTTGTAATTGTATCATGGCTGGGAACTACAGTTTAATATTAAATACGAACGGAGGATAAGAGGCTTTTCCACACAGAAAAAAATTCATCAATATGATGAATTTATTCATAAATATTATGAATTTTTTCACAAACTACCAGATTCATCATATTGATACCATAGTTTATTAAATGACATATTGATGAATACATTCATTATATAAATAAAATTATTTGTACTATCGAACATCATAGTGTAATAGGAGCTGTAAAACAAATTTGAAAAGTGCATAATAAAGCTCAAATTTTAATGGAAAATTGGAATCAAAACCAACGCTTCAATTTATGCATGTCGAGCAAGCATTATATAAGAAATAACCTACAAGAACTACTTGAGAACTGAGAAGTACGGTGAAAAATGAACGAAAATTAAATATTTTGATTGAAATTCGGTTTAATGAACAGCATTCTTCAATATGAAGTAAAATATCTTATATTTTATGTTCTTGTTAATTAATATGATGAAACGTATTCTTCACATACAGTTCATCATATTAAAAAACACTTTTTCGACAGTTACCATATTTATAACATTCATAAGATTGATGCCGTTAGTCATTACTATTATGAATGGTTCTTCAATATAATGAATCATGGTTTAAAGAACGGAATTCATCAATATGATGTACTTTTTTTTTTCTGTGCAAGACAACGTTTTACTCTCGTAGGTTTGACATTGTATAACGAACGACAGGGGCCACAAAGAAAATAATTCACATAAATTAGAGAAACGAGATTCACAGAATATAAAATCATTTTCATATTGATGTAATTCGTTTTTCAAATCATGATTCATTGTATTGAAGAACGATTCATATTATTCATAACTGCAAAAGGAAATTGTAATGTGAACAATTTATACTTTGATTCAAGAATTTATGTGGGTTAAAACGTTCCCAACAACGTGAAGTACTTAAATCAAGAATAGAGATATTTATGATTTACTCACAATTACATGTCACAATACAATGTTTTAACAATCCAAATTTTTATTTTAGGAATGTTTTTTTCTGAATGTACACAACATCAATGGTATGAAAAAGTTTTTTTCAATTTTTTTTAGACACATTTTTTTGAATTTTTATACCCTACACCTATGAGGTACAGGGTATATTAAGTTTGTGCAGATATTGTAACGCCCCTTTGGAGGCGTGTCCGGTATGGAAAAGTATATATATTCTTGATCAGCATAACTACCCGAGTCCGTTTAGCCATGTCCGTCTGTCTGTCTTGCTGTCCGACCGGATACAGAATAACTTGAAAAATACTTGTCAGAATGCGATGAAATTTTGTTTCAATATGTTTTAGCCAAAAAATGGTTCTGAGTTTGAAAATGAACCAAATCGCTAAACGGACACGCCCACCTCACATACAAGTCACTTATATATAACTTTTTGGGAACCAATAACTCGAAAAGTAATAGATATATATTTATAAAATTTAAAACATATTGTTAGAATTCGCCTAAAAATATATGTTTCAAAAATGGGCGTGATCCGCCCACTTTGTATTTTTTTCATTTTTTACCGATTTTTTGTAGTGGAAATTTTAGTCGTAAATTATTAAAAATGTTCCCACCAAATTATACTACTAATATATCCAACAGGATAGGGTGTTCCATAGTCGGGCCCGACCGACTATAAAAGTCCGCCCCATGTGACCGAACTTACCCATGTGACCTAACTTTCCCAACTCGTTTTTTTTTTAATTAATTTTTTACTATTTTTTTTTCGATTTTTTTTTAATCATAATAAAAACTTTTTTTTGACAATTTATTTATTTTGAATTTTTTGTATATATATGGGCCATTCCACAGCAAATCGACCAGCGGTTGGAACTCACCTTCTTCGATTTCAATGAAATTTGGGCAGCTGATAAAGTTTATTGAGATATGCATTGACCAATTTTTTTTTATTTTTTTTAGGCCACTATTTCCAGAGTTACAAAAAATGGTCCAAAAATCACTTTTCTATGGTTGTTTATATTTCAATATCTCTTAAAGTAGAAATGTTCTATTAGCTTTAATGTTCTATTAGCTTTAAAACGAGCCATCAACGGATCATTTCTACTTTAAGAGATATTGAAATATAACAACCATAGAAAAGTGATTTTTGGCCCATTTTTTGTAACTTTGAAGCACTGTATCTCTGGAAGTAGTGGATAGTGCATATTTCAATACATATCTCAATAAGCTTTATCAGTTGCCCAAATTTCATTTAAATCGAAAAAGTGAAATCTAAAAATTAACTTGATTTGGTCGATTTGGTGTGGAATGGCCCATATACATTTTTTTCAAAATAATATTTTATAGTTTAAAATGTAAATAGATCAAGTCAATAAATATGACACCGTTGGCTAATCACAAAAAAGTCTCTAGATTTTTACTTCTGATATAATGTCAATTAAAAATTTTATAAATAAATTAATTAAATAAATGTTTCAGAAAAATTTAATGATTATTATTTAAGATATTAGAAAAATATTGAGAGGCTATAGTATAAAGTGCAAAATAATTTCCACTATTTCCTCTTCAAAGTTTAAACGAAGTTTAACGCTTCAACATCGGTCGTTTAAACTAAGTTTAAACGACAAATGAAATTCACTGAAAAATTCTATTCTAAGTCTAACTAAGTTTAAACCACAAACGAAGTACAACTAGAACTGAAAAACTGACCAGAAATAACATAAACCACATATGAATTATAAATATTTATGTGTAAATGAAGACAAATTTTTGTGTGGAAATTTGAAAACATCATATTGAACATTAAAAACATTAAATTGCAATTTAATGAATAAAATCTTCCATGTGATGAATCTGGTAGTTGGTGAAAAAATTCATAATATTTATGAATAAATCATCATATTGAAGAATTTCTTTCTGTGTTATTTGTAACAAACAGACTCATTCGGTTAAAACCATACGAATTTTCTTTTACGAGATCAAGCTTGATATTTCCAATCTAAAATGTATATTATATTTCAAAAAATTAAATTTTATTAATAATAGGATTTCATTTATAAATCTTTACCTTTTAATACTCTACTAAATTATAGATCCACCATAGTTAGTTTTGAGAAATTAATTTAAAATTTTCAGGCGATATTTATCTGAAAATATAATATATCCCAATATGCCATTCGTATCGATATCGTTACGAGATCAATGAAGTAGATGGATAAATCACACGATTTCGAACCCGTTCTCGTAACGATATCGAGCGTCAAATTGGACCTAGATAGTAGGAAGATATCGAAACGTTCTGTCGGAGTTTTCTCGATACGAGAAATTGTTCGAAATCGGAACGATATCGAAGAAAAAAGTAATCAAAGTTCGATATTGCTGCGAAAAATATTATGATATCGATTTGATATATGTTTAAATATTGTATCTTGCCAAACAATTTGAATGTACGAAAATTTTTAAAAATTAGAGTCGAGAATGCAACGAGATCGAACTTTTTTTTATCGAAGTTATTCGAGGAAGCTTCGAGGCATCGAAGGTCTCCGAGACATGGCAGGCTGGGATAGAGGATAACTTAAAAATTTTTTAAACAATACACGTCAAACTAATTCCACTTAGTCTTATAGTAGAAATATTTCTTCTACTGAGAGTGAAATCGCAAAACACAATTTTAAGAATAGCTTCATAATATAATTAAACTAATTAATAAAGAAATATTCTACGAATTGCACCTTTGTCAATTTGTTTACACTGCCTTTAATGTAGCCGCTGAAATATGGGTCGACCCGAAGAACGAATAGTATAAATTTGTATTGAGTTGTCATCTCGTCAGACTTGTTCCGATCGAAAGTCACAAGTTCCATTGTCCGCATGTGAATCTGAAGTAGTTGCACACAAACGATCATCAGGGAGCCATTGTCTGGATATGTCGATTATTGGCAATATCGCCTTTTTATGGTGTCAACAGGTAAATTCGTCAAAATTGCAGTTTGTCAATTGCACGTCGGCAACTTGTAAAGGCGAAGCGATGCGGCAGCATTACTTGGCTGTGTCACAAAAAACACAAAAAAAAGACCAACTAATAATAATAACATCTGACACGCCGAATCAAACAGGATCAATTGGGAAAGTCCTTAAAATTGTTAAGGTGTCGGTGTCGCTGCAGCACCATGCGGCGTTTACTTCTAACGTGTGCCGCCATTGCTTTGTGTTTACTTTAGACCAGACATCATGTACCCAACATATTTTACACAATTCTATTTATTCGGTTTTGTGGGAACATTCAGTATGAGGTGTCGCAAATTTGTACGAAAGAAAAATATGTATTACACCCTTTAATTACAAAATATATTTTATGAAATTTAAAAATCAATAGCAGAATTTAATATAGTGTGGTACACATATTAAAAGTGTATCACATCCTGCCCCAGTTTAGAGTATAAACATAAAAATTCCCAATTTGTGACACATTGCGCCTTGTCATAAATATCGATCCGTCATCTAATCAGTCATATTCATCTGACTACGATATCAAAAAATATCTGTTTTTTGTGTTATTATTTGTGTTTTTTGCCTTAAAATTGCACAATTGTTGGATGCAATGAAAATCACACGAGCGTAACATCACACGAGCCACTTCAGCTCTTATTTTTATCAGAATTGATGCATCAATCAAATAATTTTGACATCAGAATTAGGGAAAAATGTGCACTTCTAAAAGGCATTTATTGTTGGAAACCTTTTCTTTCTTCGCTGTAGTTGGTTTGAGTTCTTATAAATTTTGTAGTTTCCACAAAATTTTTTGTAATCCACAGCCACTTAGTCCATAAAAAAGTGTCGATTTCATTGACTTCACATTGCGACATCACAATTTCTACTACTATATAATATTTATGATCTTAAAATGTATATCACAATTTCGATTAAGTAAATAATTTACATCCTAATATTGTTCTTATTGATCATAAATTGTTAAATAGGGTTTTTCAATAAGAATAGGGTTTTTCAATCATTTTTGAGTTGTTGCTCAGCCCAATTCACGAACATACGACGCTTTTGGTGGTCAAGCGGCTTCAGTACTTGCGTCAATTTGATTTTGTAAGGATGTAGGCCAAGATTTTTACGCAAAATTCACCACAAGGACGTCACAGAGATGCCCAACGCTTGAGAACGACGTGTGTTCGTGAATTGGGCTGAGCAACAACTTTGACACATTTGGGCTTTCTCCAACTGAAGCCTCAACGGTAGCAATATTCTCGACACTACGGGCACTTCTTTGTCTCACTGGCACGGGAACATTTTGTACTGTGCCTGTGGATTCAAATTTTTCCACTAGACGCTCAATTGTTGATCTGCTAGGACGATTATAACGACCATAAATTGGTCGTAGCGCTCTTAACGTTGAGGCCACTGACTTTGAATTTAGGTAGTAAATTTTAATAATTTCGACTCGGCTCGTATATCTTTCCATCATGAAATGGCAAACCTTACTGAAGAGAAATGTCAAAAGAGATATGGAAAGAAATATGGCGTCGTTTGCTGTCCCTGTCGCTCTACTTTTGTAGCGTCCCTGTTGAAAAACCCTTTACCTTACGCTTTTTGAAAACTACGTTTTGACTTTTAGTGTCACAGTATACCACGTCTCGGAGCCACCTGATTCCTCGAATAATTTTCGAATTCGATCTCAATTTTGAAATAGTTGTGTATTTACTTGTCGCTATGAGTTATATAAATTCTATCGATTCGTTATTATATCGATTCTAGTTTTTAAAGAAATTCGATATATCGAATTTATTTCTAGAGTTTTATAATATTAGTTTCGAACAGTTTGCGTTTCGATATGTTTGTTACCAAACGACAGCATTGATAGGAATTTTTATATAATAGCAGTGTGATAACTGACTTCTTCGGCATCTCGCAACATTTTCATTGCAATATCGAGACTACGGGTTTGAAATTTCATTAAGGGTTGAAAACATTAAAATACTCGAAATTTTAAAAAAAAGATGGTTCATATAATTTGATTACCGACATCTCCAGTTAACTAATTGAAACCAAAATCGAAACTTCAAACAATAAATAACAAAAATCGACACTGACTATTAATTTATAAACGCTCTTTTTGTCATTGTGCTTGCAAAAATAAATTATTTGAGATTTAGAATTATAAAAATAAATAAAATTGGCTAAGTGAGGTACACAATGATAATAAATTCTGAAATTTAAAACCGATGACTTTGCCTCCTCAAATCAAATATTTTGCTCACAGAAAAAAAATGTACATCATATTGATGAATTCCGTTCTTCAAACCATGATTCATTGTATTGAAGAACCATTCATAAAATTAATGACTAACGACATCAATGTTATGAATGCTATAATAAATATGAAGAACGCTTCGTAACGGTCGAAATAGTGTTTTTCAATATGCTGAACTGTATTGGTTCATATTAAAGAACCAAAATATAAAATACAACATATATGTTCTTCATATTGAAGGACGTTCGTTAAACCAAATTTTTATCAAAATATTTTTTTTCGCTCATTATTTGGCGTACTTCTCAGTTCTCAAGTAGTTCTTGTATGTTATTTCTTATATAATATGCATATCGAGCAAGGCATAGTAAAATGTTTAATAATATTTTTATTTATAAATACAACTTTTTATTAATAAATAGTTATATTTAAAAAAAAAATCTTTTTTTTAGAAAAAAAATGTTTTTGAAAAATTTTCTTTAAATTTTTTTTTTTCAAATTTTATTTTTTTTCGAAAATACTTTTTTCGGAACAATTTTTTTGTCGAAAAATTTTTTCCGATAATTTTTTTTCAAATTTTTTACTGTTATTTTTTAAATAACATTTTTACAACTATTTTTTTTTTTGAAAAAATATTATGAACAAATTCATCAATATGACAAATTCATCAAATTCATTGTAATAAATATTTTGTTCATATATATAATGATTGCATTCATTAATATGTCATTAAATGAACGGTGGTATCAATATGATGAATTTGGTAGTTGGTGACAAAATTCATAATATTTATGAATAAATTCATCATATTGAAGATTTTTTTTTTTCTGTGCTTGTCAAGAATTGTATTTCAAAGGAACTCACCGAAACTTTCGCACAGATCTCTCAGACGTTTATGAGGTTTTCACACTTCATCATATTTATGATCGCATTCATAACGTGATGTCGTTAGTCATTAATATTATGAATGGCTCTTTAATTTAAAGAACGTAATTCATCAATATGATGTACATTTTTTTCTGTGTTTGAATTGCTCCCTTATCACGTATATACTCCAGATTTAATCCTCTGCGACTATTTCCTGTTTCCAAACTTGAAGAATTTACTCAGTGGTAAGAGATTTGATCTAATAAAGAGGTCATCGATAAAATAATAATTTCTGAGGGCCTCGAAAAATTGTATTATTTGGAGAGCATCAATAAATGGAAAAAACCTTGGAGATAAAAGGAAACTACGTGTATAAATATACCATTTTGCCTAAAAAAGTTTTCCTTATTTCAATTTCGATGTATTTTTTGATACACCCACTGGGAGGTTTATGAACGTCAACCGATCACGCCTATTTTTCCATACCAGTTAGCATAAGTTTTCAATTCATTTCCCTATAAACCTATAATATTAACCATGATATTAACATACAGACTGATATACTATACAGCTGAAGATGTGACGCTGACAAATAATATATATATACTTTTCATAACGACTACGTCTCCTTCTGGGTATTGCAAACGAATGACCAAAAGAAATATATATATGCCATATATGTATAATTTTACTTTTCACATTTTGCCAATTTACTGACACATAACAGTCTCAAAATATAACTACATTCGTTTCAAATTACGTTTACCGCCTCGTGGTACTCATTAAACGAAGAGATCCCAATTAAACGAAGAGATTCCAATTAAAGCATTAATCTATATAACCTAAATGTTATCTTTGGGTAGTCGTTGTCTTTCTCTACCAGTCCATGGAAACCAATTCGAGATAACTCTCACCTAGTTCTAATTATATTTCTGTTAAGATTACTCTATTTCTTTATCCAATAATATTATTATTCTACCCAATGAATGGAATGGAGCAATATGCTTAAGTGTTGTCTACGATATATACAGGGTGTTTGGTTTATCGATGTCAAAAACTCAGTAACAAAATACTGAGAATGAACTGGTCTATCATAATAAATTTGAAAAAAAATTGGGTGAACCGTAACGAAATTGATAAAATCTATGCCAAGTCCAAGTTTGTATTTTTATTTTTGTAAATATCAACGTTATGTACATTTTAATAAAGGATGATATCATGAGGTTCTATGATGTGATATACAATTGGAAAGGTAATTCAATTGTCTAAAACATGAACAAATGAAAAATATTCATTTGAAAATATTCATTTACCAACAGATTATACTTTATAACCAATTTTCTTGACTAGGTAATATGCATTTATTAAGTATCTTAAACTCGGTGCAAAATTATTTTACATTTTCTTATTTTTTTTGAGTCAAAGAATGACCCCCTGAATTATTGACATCGATGAACCAAATAACTACATTCAAAATTTAAAAGAAGAACATAATGTCTTTAAATTACTGGAATTGGCACCAAAGTAGGTATAAACTGTATGAACCGATTACACATTTAAATCGTTGAATATATTTTCTGATACTCGTTGACATATAACCTATTGTGGTGGGTTGGCATCTAAGGTAGGTCTTAACAAATCTACTTAACGGATATTCCAGCGATGCGATGAGATGACGTTATAAGCGTTAGACGATGACTGTGCCCACAGGCGGCATTCTATATCCTTCATCAGCATAAAGCATTGTTAGGTCAACAATAATTTTTCGGTTGGATTTTTGCACCTTTGCAGCATAATTACTCTGCAGGAGTTGTAGACGAAAGTAAAAAGTTTTTTTTTTTTTTTTTTTGGTTGGCCATTCATTCATTTTGCCATGCTGATCATGATTTTTTTCTTCAGCAAAATAGTTACTGTTCTTCAATGAATCGTTTGTGCACTGAATAAGTGTGAAAAGGTTTTCGCAAAACAAATCCATTAATACCAATGGAACATTTCAATTTGCATTTGACTTTGAGCACAAAACCTGAGAAGTGTAACAACGAAAACCCACAAAACACTTAAGTTTTAGTGAGGATTTTCATTGAATGGCATATGATTGAGTGCAAAAATCGTTTGTGTTGCGATGAATGAGAAAAACAGAAGCGATATTTTACAGGGAATAGATAGATCCTATGCATTCGCATTCGGTCAGAATGTCGAACGATCGACGATCAACGAAAGGATCACTTGGTCGACCGACGGTAAATCCGTCATAATCCGTAAAGCGTGTTTCACGACAAATTAAATAAAATTTCAAATATTAAGTGCAATAGGTCAAGAGAATTCTGCACATAATAAAGATACAGTGGAACTTAGAGTTTTTTTTTATTTTCTAATATATAATATTTTACACTTTTAAATATATATAATTTTAATTAGGAGACTAAATTTTTGAGATTTTTAGAGTTATATTTATATTTAGTTTATATTAAAAATGTTATAATATCTAGTTATAATACCTATACCCTTAAGGTCCAGTTTTTCAGCAAACCTTTTTAAATTAAACTTAGTTTAAACTAAATTTCATTTTGTCTATAGACAGCATCGAACAAATACCTAAAATCTCATATTAACTCATAATACAGATTGTCTTTCTGTCTCTTTAACGACATTCGGCCGTTTTGATTAGAAACTATAAACTTTTTGTATAAGCGTTGGAACTAAGTTTAAACTTGCTCTGATAAACTGAGCGTAGATCAATACTCTGTACTCTGTATAAAGGGCCAACTTATATTAAATCTTTTCTTAGTGTACAATTAAAAAACTTTTCCATTAAGGCACAAGTGAAAAAACAAAAATTGAAATAACAAAAATATTTTATTGAAATTTCAAATCGACAATGGCAGATAAATAATTTGAATAAAACCTACAGAAACCTCAAACTGATAACCGTTTGAAGAAATTTTGTTTATAAAACCGTAAATGAGAAAAAATCCATATGTAAATCCGGATATAAACTGATTCGCTTCAATATCATTACAAAATCAATGCGAAATAAAGTAGAATTCACACGGTATCGATCACTTTTCCGTAGCGATATCGATAATTAGACCAATATGGTAGTAATTTTATGAAATCGATAACCAAAAGAGAAATAATCAAAATTCAAGATTGCTTCAGAAAATATAGCGAAAATAATGTGATAAATATTTAAGTATCGTATTTTGTCATAAAATTAGTCATAAAAAAAATGTTCAAAATTAGATGCAATTAAGTCACGAGATCGAACTTTAAACGAAATTTGTTCGAATATATATCAGGCTTGGTTCCCAGTCTGCCATGTCTCGAAGCTTTTCGATGTCTCAAATAGTTTTCGAACTCACTCCGAGAACAATTTACTATATCGTTGTTATTCGGATCAAGTTTTTTTTTCTTTCTCGAATTCATGTTTTCATTATAATGTTTCGAATTTATATCAAATAAAGACATTCTTTACAATTTAATTTAAATTTTTAAAAAATTTTATAATCAGTAAATTTGAATTTTACAATTTTTGTGAACATGTGTAATCAGTTTTATTAAGTGGTGTAATAAAGATGTTTTTAATCATTTTTTTGTGAATTTTAAAATTTCTTTTGTCTAAATCTCGTAACCGAAGTTTTATCCCCAAATATTCGGAGATTTCTGAACAATATAGCATGTTTTATCATACCATTCTCGTTGTATAGATTTGATTGGTTTGTGTACTTTAATACGTATTGAGGTTATCTATCGGTATGATTTAGAAATAATTCGCGTAAAAAGAACACTTCATTATCTCGTTACGATATCTGCGTACATCTTAGAATGAATTGTAGTACGATAAATAAATACGAGAATCGTAACCGAGATTGAATGAATTACTCTAACCTTGAAACTGACTCGAAGCGATATAGAATCGAAAGGCAGACAGGAGTACTATTCTTTTTATTTTTGACTAATGTCGATTTCCATGGCAAGTTTTTATTGTGATAAGTGTTTGTGAATAATCAGTACAACAACTGCTAGAAAAACCGAAACTGAATTTTGAATTCGAAATCGATTCGTTATAAAACGTACTATAAACTGTACTATAAATCCGATACCATTCATTGTAAAACTTTAAAACAAAGCCGTAATTGTAATAATGGTAAAAAAAACAAAATCTAAAGAGTAATTTCTTCGGCTTTCAATCTTTGAATAAAAAATACTAGAACGAAAATAATAATCGAAATTTCTAAAATATGTCTGGTATAAATCCTATGTTAAAGATCTTAAACAAGATTGGAAAACTCTTCAAATAACTTTAAAATGTGTAAAGGTATTTTTCATATGCAAAAATTCAAAATATTTCAAATTCATATCAGATAACCCATTTCTATTTTAAAAACATTAATACCCACTTTCTGTATTTCGAAACGAACGACGAAAAGAAAAAATGTCGTAAAAATCTCGTCACACAAATTTTTATTTCATGTTACATGACTTCTAAAATTTTGAAATTTATTTCAAATAGTCTTAATAGTCTTAATATTCGGAATATTTAAAGCAATCAAAGGCGGTGGTGTTTGTTTCAAAAGCTGTTATTTTCTGGCCGAACCAAAAAAAAAAAAAAAGGGAACCTGCCATAAAATGTCCATAAAATTTGGTAACTCGCTATAAGCTTCCCAAAAACGTTCCTATATATGTGTGTTTTCCGTAAATATGCTTGAAAAATTCTAAAAATGCCAACAATATGCCTCAGGTTAATACAAATGCCGAGATCGAAACCGTAACTGTAATATGGAACTGGTATACACAGACCTTTTCTGTATAAAATATAAATCCGTTAATCAAAACCTTTTTTTCGTTTGGATGTCAATCCTTTTTTCAATATTGCATTTTCTGAATGAAAAATGCAATAAAATGTGATTACCTAGGACGAAATTGGGTACTTTGTGTGAATTGTAAAAATGTTGAACTTAAAGTTACCTGCAAATAAGGGACACATAACGGAACCATATCTTCTTTTTTTATTACTTTTATTATTTTATATTTTTGTTCCACTGTAATTTTTTACATTTAAATTTGCATTTGATCTACTTATTGGCTGCATTGTTTACGCCGTTGACCCTGTCTGAGGTGCCTGTCCTGTCATCAGGTATATTTGCCGGACACTGAATGGTAAAGTGTGGTCCATTGACAGCGATCGTCAAACCACGACCAGTTGCCTGCACTGTGGGCTTACTAAGGCCATTCTATGGTTGTGACATAGAATGGAATTAGAATGGAAATTCTAAAGCGCAGCGGGACACAGCGAACTACTTTTGGGTCATAAGACTGCTACTTGCTAAGGATTTACATGTGGATTACTCACGTGAGCGGATTTGGCTTGCATTGAATTCGGTTGGCTTGAGTTTGATTTAATTTTTGGCATGAGTTAGATTATTTTTTTGTTTTATTTAAGTGCAATTTTTTTTGGTTAGAATTTCAGAAAACACGAGGAAAATTAGCAAAACACACGAAGGCGACATTTAATCGTGTTCTTGACTTGTGTTACATGGCCATATTATTTGTTAGGAAAACTATTAAATGGTAGATGTACTATTAAAGTGATTTATTTAAATTACATACTATCTTTATCGAAGCCAATGTTTTAACCTAGTAGAAATTGTTCTATGGTCATAATTGGGTACTGATTAATATTTTTCTTATCTTCCGTAGTATAAATTGTAATAAAGGAACGGATCAACGTTCCTTTATTGTCAAAACCCGATCAGTTACATCAGAAACATGATCTGGACATGATCATGTCTACCCTAATAGGGTAAATTACGACTAGGGTTATCCCGACCACAGACCTGGACATCATGATTTGGTAATGATCTAGCGCAAAACATTGATACACAAATCTAACATGTTCTAAATATTAAAGTAAATATCGAATAACGAATACGAAATTTGTTCCTTTTTTTTTGCAAACTTTTATGTTGTATTAAAATCGAATTCAAAACAGCAAAAAAAAATATACGGCCATGTTCCGGCTTTAGAACGAATTTCATATAACATTTTTAAACGAACGGTTTTGAATTCGATGTCACAATACAAAAACGTGTTTTTCAAACGAATTCAAATCGTTGAAAAAGCAAACGGATTAAATTCATTGAAAAAACAAATTTTTGTTCTGAGACATCGAATACAAAAACGGTTTGTTTACATATTTTATATGAAATTCGATTGGAATTCGATCGAAAGTCGGAACATGGCCGATAAATCTGCTTTTTTTAGTATTTTTAAATTAGTAAAAAAATGCTCTTAAATTTGCCAATCTGTGATCGAGATCAAATTTATAGCAAACAGAACAAGATAAACTTTATCAAGGATTGAAACCGAAAATAGTTACGTTGAATAAATAGGAAAAATTATAATAAATAGGCGCAAAATCATAGGCAATTTAAAGTCAATTTTAAAATTAGAATTGACTTGTTTGATAAATTTCGTAAAGAATAAAATACCAAAAAGCTGATTTTAATTTTAAAATGGACCTTAAATAATCATTGAAAATTTAAGGTCCACTTTAAATAAAAGTACCTCATAATTTTGTTTCCTGTTTGTTTTTCATACTTTTTAAAAACCGTTTATAAGCAAATTTTGAAACCCTTTATATCGATATTTATGTCGATTTCGGTTAAGGTTTCTGTTTTAAAATTTAAACCGTTTTAAACAGATATCGGTTTCGGTTACAGCTATAATATCTGGTTTGTAGTAAAGATAAAATGTTTCAAAATTGTACAATTTGTGATCGACGTCAAATAACTATCAATCGGATCATAATACACAAATTTTTGTTGTTAATATTAATAAGCACTTAAGAATGTTTTTCAATACATTATAGTTTTTCATATTTATTAAAAAGTATTCATGGTGCTTTTAAATTGTAAGATTTTGCAAATAAAATAAAAATATTCAAATCGAGAAAAATATTTCCACGAATAGTTTTCTCGCATATAAGTACAAATTTTGTTTATTTCCATGCAAAAATATTGGGGGAATCTTATTTACGAAAAGGCTAAATGTTTTCATATTGTATTTTTATATTGAATATGTTAGATTTCTATTTTATTAATAATCAATTAAAATACTAAATATAAAAAGATTTAATTTCTGAAATAAATTTTACAGATCTTGATACAGATTCCATATGTCTTTAATTTTTAAACATAAATTCAAATATAAAAAAATATTAAGCATATAAATATTAATTTCTTTAATTTTATTTTTCGTATGTTTTAAATATTCCTATAAATCTATTGAATATTTTAAAATATTGAGATTTGTAGAAAATTTTAGAAACTATACAGAATGGGAAAATATTACATCCAATGTTTAGCTCGATTTAAAATATTTAACAAGTATTTTAAAAAATAAATGTTCCAGTTCTGCCTTGGTAAATACGTCAAAACTGCTGTAAAACCTTTCTTCGTTTCAGCGCCCATCACCGACGGTTCGGCTCGTGTTATACAGCGACTGTACGTTGTACAATGTACACAGTGCGAATGCACTCGAGGGCGGGGCTTATAGTGTGCGCCATACTCTTTGTGCCACGAGTATATAGCACACAGGCACAACACACACACAAGGACACACAGTGCAGTGAGGCTGTAGCTGTTGCACGCGATCTTCGTTTTTCTTGCAAATCCAACAACCACTCGCAGCCTTTTGCGTTTTGTGCTCGCGACCCCTCATACGGTTCCACAAAAAACACATCCCGCATTGTTCGCATTTGGTTCTGAGTATGCTGTATATTGTGAGTTTTTATATGGCTCACGTGCTTCGTAGCAGCCGCGACTTGCCACCGATGTCGATTTTGTTGGTTTTTTTGTTGTTAGTTGTCATGTTATTTGTTTTGCTATTCTTCGGCTTAGCTGTTGCACAAGGATCGCGTGGATCCTTACGCATCTTTTCAAGGCTCCTTTCGATTGTGTCCACTATAAATTCTCTTGATTCTTTTATTCGTGAAGTGACTCTTTGTGTCTCTCAGAGCCTTCGTAATTGTGTAGTTTTTTGTTGGTAATTCTGGGAAATGTTGTGGCTCTGACGTCCTTCATTGATTCAATTGTGTCACGAGATACGAAATTGTTGTTGACCGCGCAACGCCGCAACGCATCGCGCCACGCCGCATGGATGCGGTTTGTCGTCGGCAGCAGGCATCTTTTATCTGTCTGTCTGTCTCTCAATTATTTGTCTCTCGTCTCAAATAAAATGAACAACGTGCATTGATTATTTTTTTGGACCCCGTTTATTACATTTGTGGTCGGCCTGTTCGTGAGCAACGCAGTGACTTGGAAACTAATTTGATTTATGCTTTAATTTGACAAAGCGACATGGCGCGAATTCTCTCGCTTAGAGGGTTTTTCGATGGCGTGCGCTTTTCCGAATTCACGGCCTCTATTTGCAGCTGCCTTTCTATATGTGAGAACTTTTAAATGTTTTACGGGTCCCATAACTACATAGTGATTTGTAATCTAAATCTTTTAAAATTGTGAAAATCACAAATACATTTTGAACTGTTGTGGGTCATTTCATGGCAAGTTTATAAAATAAATGAATAGTATTTATACGCATCTTAATACATATAATATTATTAATTGTTATTTGCAAAATTATATGAAATTTTAATTCCATCATATTTGTTGTTTTCCATCTCAAAATGCTATATTTAAAAAAAAAAAAAAATTTTAAAGTAGGTTTTATTATGATAGTTAGGATTATCAAAATTATAGTCGGTCTAAGCCGACTATAAATACCCTACACATATGTGTGGTTACCACGAAATCCGCAATTGGGTTCTGGCCAAATCCAAATGGAACCAATAGTCCAAAAAAATATCCAATGACGCAAGTGGGTTTGGCCAAATCCCAATGGACACAATTCGTCCAAAAAAAATGTCCATGACGAAAGCGGGTTCTGGCCAAATCCCATTGGAACAGATTCATCAAAAAAAATTTCAATGACGTAGGTTGGTTCTGGCCATATCCTAATCGAGCCATTTTGTCCATAGAAACCTTCCAAGTATTTCCTTTTTTATCTATAAATATATATTAAAAGAATGAAAGAGAACATTTATTTACATTTGTTTTCATTCGCAAATTTTTATATCATGTGAATTTATCATATCTTTCTTATCGTTAAAGAATAAAAGCAATATTCTTGTCGTTTCATTAATTCGTGAAAAGAATTAAAGCTAATAGTTTTCGCGAGAGAATTTTTCGTACAGAATTTATGATTTTAAAATACATTCTCCGAAAGAATGAGTATGAAAAGTATGAATTTTTTCATTCGCTAATGTATTTTTACGAACTCTGCCAAATAGTTAATAATTTTTCAAACTTACACCTAAAAGTCAGTAAAATTAGTCAGTACTATTAATTTTTAATCTTTAAAAATTTCAATATATTTAAAAAAAAATCACCTAAATTCATGTACAATTTAAATAATGTACAAATCGAATAATAACTAGTGGTTTTACCTGCTTCAAATCTGCTTTTTATACTTTTCAAAACAGTGAATTGCATTCAAGTATTAATTTTTAAGATATTTCTATATTTATGGAAATTAAAAAACAAAAATGTTTTTTAATTGAATATGTATTTCTGAAAAATTTAATGGATTGAAAATCCAACATTTTTAGATCATCATTGCTAAACTCATTTGGAAAGGATTTTTCGTCTATAATGCACTTCACAAAAATGTAGGAATTCAACATGGTCCGCATTGGTCTTATAAAAGGCGTTGTTGTCACCGCAACCATCTAATTCAAACTTTATGGCTGAAAATTGTTCAATATATTTAAAATGCTACCACGATCATCGAAAATGAATACTGTTGACATCAGGTTGTTCTTAATTTTAGGATACTCGATGAAAAACTAAATTTTATACAAAACCACGGTTGTATTTTAAACAATATTTTAAATTAAGACGCACTTGTTTTATGGAAATTTCCATTATTTACTAAATTTTATTAAGATTTTACTAATTTAAAAAAGGCTAAATAAATTAGCCCCAAAATTTAAAGCTAAACACAAAAATAAATTGCTAAATCTAGCTTTAAAAAAGCTAAACTGGCAACACTGATGGTGACTGTTCGTTCTACAACGACGATATATGTATTCAAGATATTGTTATAAAATTTAAAACGTACACTAAGAAAACAAAGCGGTTTACCAGAAATATCGCAGACCTAAATAACAGCTTATTTACAAATTATTTAGATCGGCTTTGAGACGAACATCTTTCAAACATCCGACAAATACGATAAATATTGCTCGCAAATATCTTTCAAATGTACATTTATTTATAGCAACCATCAATTAAACATCTTACAAATATGAAGATACAGTGGCTCACAGCTTATTTCGTGCAGTACACAATTCTAATTTTAAAGGTTTATAGCTATTAAATATGCACTTATATGGATGAAATTTTAACGCAGATTTGTAGACCAGTAATACCTGAGTTTGGATTTTGAAAAGTGCTCCACTCGTGGTATAACAGGACTTTACAATACATAGAAAATTTAAGCTCACAGCTTATTTCGTGCATAAATATTATAAATACAAATAAAAACCGATAACGAATTGATCTAAAAAAAAATGGGTTCACACAAATTCCTAGAATGATCCCTAGTTTCACATAAAATAAGAACGGTTCTTCCAAAAGAAGGATTTTTTTTTTTTTTGGAATATCTACTAAGATCCACAGCACTCAGACAGACTATATCCATTGTACTGTGAAATATATTCCCAACGATTTTGTGGTTAATATCACCACGAGCGCCCATGCCCAAGCCGGGATTCGAACCCGAGACCTTCAGAATGCAAGTCCAGCGCGCTACCTCTGGACTGCTGAGGACGGCAAAAAAGAAGGATTAGTAAATATGTTTGACATTGTCTTTGATACAGTGATGTGAAAAATAATAAAATGCAATTATTTGATAAGTGATATTGTCTACTGGCTTAATTACAAAAACAAAGTTAACTAACTGTATTTCAAACATTGCTTATATGCAGAATAGAATACCCATAATTGAGCATAAGTATTCAGAATATTTTTTAAAAATTTCAATCAATTTGTCTCAACCTTCTGATATTTGCTGTGAAAATTAATAAGAACATCCAGAGCATTAAACAAGGAGTTGAATCTTGACATGGAGAAATCTTTCAAATCGTAAAATGTTGAATAACGATAATCTGAGGGCAAGAAGTGCAAGAAACAATCCATACCTATTAAAAAAATAAATTTTAAATAGAACAACATCCATTGTGGCCAGAAACAAATGGCGTAATATTTTTTGGTCCGATGAGACAAAAGTTAACTCTGATCGTTTAATACCATACAAGTGGTATTAAACGATCAGAGTTAAGCCTATCATGATAAATATACTATTAAGACAGTCATGCACGGTGAAGGTATGGGGACATTATTTGCAAAATTGTTTTGAAAGGTATGGATCGTTTCTTGCCCTCAGATTCAACATTTTACGATTTGAAGATTTCTGCATGTCAAGATACAACTCTTTTTTCAATGCTCTGGTTGAAACAGACGATTTCATTTTAACATGTCGCAAAATATAACTTTTGTAACAGATGAATTTTTATATTTTTGATCTCATGCATCTAAATTATTTTTTGAAATTGTCTTAGATTATACATCAATTTATGTAATTTTCCTGTGAGACTTGTCTTTACTTTGTAGTTTTTTTATTAAATAAATATTTTCCGCGCTACACTGGTATAATTGCCCCAATTCCAACAACTATATTTTCTAAGTAAAAAAAAAATATAAATTCATTTCTAACTCAAGAACATACTATTACTTTAACAACGACAAATTATTTAATAAAAATTTAAATATTTAAAATATAAACCAAAGTTCGCAAGTGTCCTTATTAATTTTTACAGCAAATATCAGAAGGTTGAGACAAATTAATTGAAATTATCAAAAAATATTCTGAATAATTATGCTCAATTATCGGTATTATATTCTGCATACACACAGAAAAAAAATGTCCACAAATCCCATTAAAATTGGTCAATGGGGCACTTATTGATTTAATAGTATATAAAAAATAAATCTTTTCATACACCCAGAATTATCGGTATTTTCTATTATTTAATAGTATTTTCCGATTAAAATAATAATTTATCCTATTAACTATTTTTAATAGTAAAAAACTATTATTTATCTAATATTTTTTTCTGGGTGTATGAAAAGATTTATTTTTTGTATACTATTAAATAATTATTGATAACTATTGACCAATTTTAATGGGATTTGAGGAAATTTTTTCTGTGTGTATGCAGAATATAATACCGATAATTGCCATTGAGTTTATATGAAAAGATTTATTTTTTGTATACTATTAAATCAATAATTGTGCTATTGACCAATTTTAATGTGATTTGAGGGAATTTTGTTCTGGGTGTATAAACTCAATGGCAATGTGATGGTATTTTCTAGTATTAAATGGTATTTTCCGATTAAAATAATAATTTATACTATTAACCATTTTTAATAGCAAAAACTATTATTTATATAGTATTTTTTTTTCTGGGTGTATAAGCAATGTGTCAAATAAAGTTATTTAGCTTTGTATTTGTAATAAACCCTGTAGAAAATATCACTTATAAAATAATTGCATTGGTGTTCCTATTATTTTTCACATCACTGTATGTCATATGACAAACATTTATATGAAAATGTCATCAAAAATTTGGATAAAGAAACCATTGAGAAATGCCATTTTTGAAAACAATTTTAAAAGATCGTCCAAAATTTTGTTCCGTTGATTGTTTTACTAATATTGTTTCAAATAATAGATAGTAAAGTAAGTATTGGAAAAAAATTCTAACGCCAAGCCATTATTAACTGAAAAACGTGCAAAATAGATTATATTCTGAAATATATTTAACCCATGTCTTTATGAGAATACCAATTATCCTGTCTGTATGTATAGCAAGCACTATATAGGATGTATACAATCTGTAGAATGCAAAGTTTCCATCTAATATAATTTTGGAAAATTACGTGCTGTGCTCATTGGACAATATGGACAATATTTTGTGTAATCGCGGTTTTATCGCACATATGTTAGTGAACAAAATACCCGACTTTGTTATCTTAATGATTAAGTTTCTCCTGCCACGATCAATATTTTATGAAAAGAAAAAAAATCTTATTTAATATTTGGACCGTGTCCAGGTAAATTTCGAAGACCAGCTTTTATGAATGAACGAACGAGGAGATACAATTTGGCAGATCGTTAATTAGTTTATTACTTCCTTTGTGCAAACGATCGAGTCGCGCAGGTCGTCGCAGGTCTGTTGTCTCGCCAGCCAGCGACAGCTACTCAAATAACCGCGCAGCTCAATTACTCTGATGCCATGGAAAACCCAGACCCGCGAGTCTGCAAGCGATACCGAGCGCGCGCATCGTGTACCCCGCGTATCACGGTCGCTAGAGGTCATTAGTATAAACTAAGGAGTTTCCCAAAATTAAAATTAATCCTGCTCGAGCCCTCGAAAATCTTTTGTGCGCTGCGAAGGAGGATTTATTGCACTCAAGGTACAACCGCAACTAGCTCAGTAACTACAGAACGACCTACCGACTAACCGATCGACTGATCGTTCGATCTAATGGGTCGTACTAAGGTATGGTAAGCGTGATACTTATGAATGAAGCTGCGCGGGTCAATGAAGCGTTATTTATGATAGGTAGCGGCAAATGGCTAAGAACCGCTAGAACAAGGAGCTGCTTGATTTTCCTTTTGTTTTATTTGACCTATTTCAAATGGTTTTTCATTTAGGTGTCTGTCGGACAAAAGAGACCAATAAAATAATTAGGCATAATGATCCATATACGATATACTATACTCGGTCATTTTTTCAGTTTGCTGAACGAGTTGCACGGGGTTTTTTTCAATAACATTAATGAATTTATAATATGCATATGCTATGGTCTGGGTCATATATGGATTATAATTAGAACTAGAGCATATTAGCCGATTTTTATATTCAACAATACGCCAAATATTGCGAATTGTTGCATAGATTGATGTACACAGTTTGAAAACCCTATAAAAAAAAATATATTTTATTGAACTATTGCGTTGGCTCATATATTTTTTCATATAGGTACCTAAAATTTTAATTTTGAAAAATAAATTTTATAATTTGAATTCGAGATAACAAAATATGTGGTGTTTAAAAAATATTGAATACAAAAAACATTAATTTCCATTTGTTACATTTTCCAGCTTTCGAATAATTCCTATCGAATTTCATGCAGTTTTCCAAACGAATTCAAATCGTTTAAGTCAAAGCAAACGAATTGAATTAATTGAAAAACTATTATTTTTACTGATACATTAAACTCAAAACCGTTTGTTTAAAAATTGTATATGCAATTCGATCGAAAGCCGGAGCATGTATAAAAAAAAAATGTACATTTTATTCAAGAATTTTTTTCTTCAAAGCATGATTCATTGTATTGACGAACCAGACATCAATATGATGAATGTTATCATAAATATGATGAACGCTTGATTATGTCGAAAAAATGTTCTTCAATATGATGAACGGCATGTGAAGACGTTTTTCATCATACGTATACGTACACACAGACAAAAATTCCTTCAAATCCCATTAAAATTGGTCAATAGAACAATTATTGAATTAATAGTATACAAAAAATAAATCTTTTCATATAAACTCAATGGCAATGTCATGGATTTTTTTTTGTATTTAATGGTATTTTCCGATTAAAATAATAATTTATCCTATTAATTTTTTTTAATAGTAAAAAACTATTATTTATATAGTATTTTTTTTCTGGGTGTATGTTTTCTTATTAGGACAAGTGGAACATATTTTGACATGATCGTGACAAAAAATATAGAGGTCATAGAACATTTTTTTGCCATGAACCTCCCATACATCATTTTTGTAAATTCACGGCTGCTAATTTTGACTGCATACTAATTTTTTTTTTTATTACGTAACGTTTTTTAAGAAAATTGCTCTCGAATTTTCAGCCACTTTTTAGAATTAAAAAAAATACACACCCTTACACAAACAGTTTTCAAAAAATTCTAAACGCAATTTTTCTTTCAATTGTCAAGTCTAATAACAATATACCGATAAATACTATAATTCCGATAGGTTTTGAAGATATTTGAATCTAAACTTGAATATTTGAATCTTATATATTATTTTTTGTTGGACTATTTTTGGACGATTTTTTAGCAATGATATTATAATAATTAATAATGAAATGATTTATGATTATCCAGAGCATAATTCAAACTACTCTACAAACCATTTGACGATAATTTTTAAATTCGATATAATAATGATAAATTTTATATACAAAACACAAAGTATTTTAAAAATGAATTGCGTGTTCTTATTAATTTATCGAAAATAAATCCATTTATGATATCATTTCGATGTCTATAACGTCATAAACATCGATATCGTTGTAGACATGTTCGTTTTTATCAAAAACCCCATCGTTTTCGTATCATTATTGATTATCGAAAACGACAATTTGAGCCTATAAACAATATCGTTTCGCTATTGTAAAATTATCGTTTGCTTTGCTGGGTAACGATAAAAATTACTAACTTTTTTGTATCGGTTCTCATGTGCTCTATCAACCCAGTTTCTGTCTTATGTATTTTACATACAAATTACTGAAAAATAAATGTTTATAACCGAATTTTTCTCAAAAATTTTACGTAATAGAAAAACTGAGTATGCAATAAGAATATGCATACTTTAATTATGAAGTAATGATATTTTCAGAATAGGGGCATTAGTATTTTGTTGAAAATTGATTGTATAAAAGAGTACCAAAATCAGGTTCTCAGGGAATATTTTAAAAAGTGGATCAATTAGAAAAAAATGTTAGTAATTAGTTTGGACTATGCTCTAGATTAACATACCTCATTTTTTGTTTATAATTAAATCCTAAATGGTAAAAAATTCTCTAAATAATCAAAATTTTCCGAGTTTAAATCCAATTATCCAATTAAAAACAGTCTGGACAATTTAAAGTTTTTTCGTTAAACTATTTTTCCACAGAACTATATATTTGTATTCTAAGTAGTTGGTGGGAACGGCTTTAAAATACTATTGCAATTTTTCAAAAACGTAACGTAATAATAAAAAAAAACTGAGTATGAAGTCCAAGTCAGCGCCAGCGAATTATATATATTTGATGTATGGAATATCCATGGCAAAACTCGTAATTTTAAGTAATTCATATAATATAATTAATTCATAATTCTCATTTAAAACATGTTTTTTGTATTTTTTTTTTAAACCTTTAAATAAAAATAAGTATAAAACTTTCAAAAACTTTTTAATATAAGAATTGCACAGTTATAATCTAAAAGTACGAACATATTTTGAAAGCAATTACATTCGAAATTAATAATTTCAGCAAAATAATCGAATTTAATAAAATATTTAAATTGAATTTAAAACTTTTAGTTTATATTCATTATATTATGCTGAAATATAAAAAATTATTCCATTTTAGATTTGAGCAAACCACCTACAGACAGCAAGAAAAAAGTGCGCTTTAAATTTTAAAGTCATTTTAAGATATGTCGGGAATCTGTTTTCAGATTATAAAAAAATTGACAAACTGAAATATTCTGAAATATCACGGAAAGTACTAAATTGCTGAAATAACAAAATATACTGCATTTTTCTGATATTTTTGATAATGTGATGTTTGTTTGACACGTATTTAAGCCCTATACAAAATATTTCGCATATTCAAGGCAGTTTAGAAAAATTTCGAAAGGCTTCTAGCAGTTTGTTTCAAAATCAGCCTATTTTCGACACGTTTCACAAATATACCGGATATCTACATTCAAAATTTCAAAAAAATTAAAAAAAAACCTGCTATACGTTTCCTAAAAACTTCCATTGATATGTGTGTTTATTGGAAATATGGCTTGAACATTTTTGACAACACATTTTGTCTCAATAGGCAATCAAATTTTGGAAAAATTGAAGACAGATTAACACGTATTTTGTATACATGTATTTGATATCGTCACAGTCATGCCAAAGGGGCGAATGTGTGTTTTTAAAAATGTTGGGAAATCAAATTTTAAAGTTTGAAGTGCTTAAAAAATTAGAAAATTTTAGTTTTTTTTTCAATTTTTTTTGTTATTTTGGTTTATTCATGAATTATTATAACGTATATAAAATATCTTTGGATTCGGACAATTTACTGAATTATAAATACGAATTTCGTGAGGCTATATCCTGACCAAAACGCAAATATTTTTGTTTTTTTTATGCTATAACTTTTTATTAGCTCAAAATAAAATAGTGATGTGAAGGAATTAATTGTTTGTTTTTAAAGCACCTATCTATTGGCATCATTATTTAAAAATATTTTGCCAAACATTAATTTGCCATTTGTTATTTGCAGGAAAAAATGTTTGGCAAAATATTTTTAAGTAATGATGCAGTTCGATAGGTGCTTTAAAAACTAACAATAACACTACTATTTTATCTCGTACAATAAATAATTATGGCGAAAAAGGAAAGATTCGCCCTTTTGGCATGACAAGATTTTCAATTTTTCGAATTTTGGTTATTTGCAAGAAAATATTTTTAAGTAATGATGCAGATCGATAGGTGCTTTATAAACAAACAATAAATGCCTTCACACTACTATTTTATCTCGTACCAATAAATAGTTATGGCGAAAAAGGAAAGATTCGCCCTTTTGGCATGACAAGATTTTCAATTTTTCAAATTCGCCCTTTTGGTTTGGACTTTTGTGGCTAGATATATCCAACAAAACGACACGCGATTTTAGCACAGTATACTTGGGGAAAAACTACATTCAAAAATGTAAAAAAACGTAAATGTCAAAAATTGCACATTCGCCCCTTTGGCATGATAGTGACGATATGTGGGCCATTCCACACAAATCGACCAAGAAAAGTAAATTTTGAGATTTTACCTTTTCGATTTCAATGAAATTTGAGCAGCTGATTAAGCTTATTGAGATATGTATTGACCAATTTTTTCGACCACTACTTCCAGAGATACATTGCTTCAAATTAACAAAAAATGGGCCCAAAATCACTTTTGTATGGTTGTTCATATTTCAAAATCTCTTAAAGTATAACTGCTAGAAACTCCGTTGATGGCTCGTTTAAAAGCTAATAGAACAGGCTTTTAGAAAAATTAACTTGAACATGTGGCCCGTCGTCATTATCCTAGCACTTCAAAATTGATGTCCTTTTTAAAATTCTGAAAAAATTACATATTTCGGTTGATTTAATACACATGTTCATGCACATTCACAACTTCAAGATTGTATTTTGATTGTATCATATTTTAAAAAATTATTTTCTTAATCAATAATTGGATAATTTGAAGTGCTTCGAATAAACTTTAAAATCCCTGTGGATTCATCGGAAATAAACCCAAAATGTTTCTAATAAATCGCAGACATTTTATTTCACGCAATACATTTTTCAAAATTAATTGATTAATATCATAGAATGTACTTAGTTATAGAAAGAACAAAATATGATGTATTTTTCTGAAATTATTGGAGCATATTTCCTGCAAAACACTGACAAAAAATATTTGTATAAACTGTAGCTTTGGCAGGCTCACGGCATTTTGGAAAACAATTTCGAAAGATTTCAAGCAGTTTATTTAAAAAGCTGCGCATTTTCTGGTCGCTCCATAAATACTCCAGGAGTATGTATTAAAAATTCCACAAAATTTGAGAAACTGCATGTTTTTTGCCGTAAAACTGGTTCGAAATATGAAAGGCAGATAAAATGCATATTTGGTATACTGGTTTTTGATACAAATAACGTCTTTGTCTGTTAAAATTTTTAAAAAATGTATCCAAAATGTCACGATCTTGATAAAATTGTTGTCAACGGTAGTTCCTGAATATAAAAATATAGGAAATTCATTCAAAGGTTTACAAATAGAATCTACAAATATTTCTGTAAATCAATAATTGGAAATTCTGAAATTCAGTTGGTGCGTTTGAACGCTACAATAAGAAGAAATAGAAATAATTTTCACAACATCAAATTTTTATTTTATATTTCGAGATATTTTTCAATGTAATTAAAATCTTCTTCGAGGGGTTTGAAAACTTATATGGCTGAACTGTTAAAATAACACCATGGATATTACCCCCTGCCCCTTGAATAAATCTAATTTCTAAATACACTTTTCTACTGTCTACGTCTCAAGCACTTTTCCCAGTTGCTATTAAAAAGCAACTTGAAAAAAAAAACCCTCTTATTTTGTGGCCATTTTGCAGCGCAGTTTTACTGCCGCATCAGTCACAAACCCACGATATCTATCAGGGGCGCGTGTAAAGCTGTGTTCAAAGTAGAAAAAAACTTTTTTTTTTGGGCGGGGGGATGAGAATTATTGGAAATTGTGAACAAGAGGGTTTGTTTCGGGGGGTAAGCGTAAAATTCCTAATCGCATAGGTTTTGCGACGCAACCACAAAACGCAAAAACAATTAAAGCGATACAACCCTCAGATACAAAACGCAGATACAAATGCATCTTGTAGTACCCAACAAAATAAAAGGCCCACAAGCACAAAAGGAGGCGATATTAAAATAAAGTCAATGGTTGTTAGTAGTAGCAGCAGCAGCAGCCAAAATGATGCTGTGTGACGATTACATTCGAGGGATTTGTATATAATATACTCAAGAGTATCTGTGGATTGCTAAATGTGTGTGTGTGTCAGAAGCCATTGTGGAAAAATCACCCTTAATGCGACCAGCCAGCAACAAATCTACGCACAGGCAGGACTCGCGCGCGCTCAATGAATGAATCTTGGGATGAATCGGGACTTAAGGGTGCAATCTGTATGTGTGAGTGTAGCTGTATCTGTAGGCTGTATCCGTATCCGTATCTGTGTTCGTAGGTAGGCCGCAAGGTAGGCAGCAGCGGCTGCGGCTACTCGTGCGTTTATATTGTGTGCTGCTGGCAGAGCGGTCATCAGTTCGATTTGTGATCTCAAAGTGTATACAGCAGCAGCAGAGCAGCTCTTTGGTTTTTCTTTAATTTTTACACGAGCTTCTTTAAGTTTTAATACACCCTACACTTGTGCGTCTATTTTGCAACGACTTAAGCAAAGCTTTAAATTTACGCTTTACCTTTAAAAACAAAAAAAAAAAAACTTAAAAAAATGTCCACCATGAACATTCATCCGCCACAAACATATTCGCGTCTCTTCCGTCCTTGGGATACGCAAAAGTCTTCGTCGCCGCCACCTGCAGCAGCAGCAGAGACGATTGTCGTCGTCAAGCAGGAGTTCGAGGAGCTGCCACTTTACAGCAGCAGCAACAACATCAGCAGCAACAGCAGCAATAACAGCAATAACAGCGGCAACAGCGACAGCGAACGCGAGGAATGCGCCTTAAGCAGCAGCAGCAAATCCAGCTACGACGACAGCTTCCATAGCAGCAGTAGCAGTAGCAATGCACAGCATTTGCATTCGATGACACCGCCTACGGCTGCTGCATATGCAGCAAGTTCTTCACTGGCCGCCGCGGAGGCTTTTAAGGCCGCCACACAACAATGGAGCAGCACTTTGGAACAGCATCAACAACATCATTTGCAGCAACAACAACATCATCAATTGCAACATCAAGCACAGCCACAACACCACAGTCTGCCATTGACAAGTAGCATGAATGCCGCCGCCGCCGCCACAAGCAGCGATATGTATTATGCCGCTGCAGCAGCACATGCCGCAGCCGCCGCCGCTGCTGCTGCCGCCAATTCTATGCCCATGGCTGCCTCCAGTTCCGCATATGGCATGGATGCCTTTGCCATGAGTCTCATGGAGCAGGAGTATGCGCGTGTTATGGCCGAAGATGCGCATCTGAAGGCGATTAATGCACGCAAACAGCGCCCGAAGAAGTTCAAGTGCCCACATTGCGAGGTTGCCTTCTCCAATAATGGACAGCTTAAAGGACACATCAGAATTCATACCGGTAGGTTTCAAAAATCCAACTAATTCGTTAAAATTTAAATCACTCGACTATAGTCTTTACTAAAGTCTTTACTAAAGTCTTTACTAAAGTCTTTACTAAAGGCTTTATTAAAGTATTTACTAAAGTCTTTACTAAAGTCTTTACTAAAGGCTTTACTAAAACCTTTACTAAAGTCATTACTAAAATCTTTACTAAAATGTCGATGCTTCGTATTTTCGTACTTTACATTATTTTATTACTAAAAATTAAACATTTTACTAAATATTTTCTCTCTTCTTTCTAATTACAGGCGAACGTCCTTTCAAATGTGACGTCGAATCCTGCGGCAAAACATTCACCCGCAACGAGGAGCTCACCCGTCACAAGCGCATTCACACCGGTCTGCGTCCGTATCCGTGCACGGCATGCGGCAAGAAATTCGGTCGTCGTGACCATCTCAAGAAACACATGAAGACACATATGCCGCAAGAGCGTCAACTGGGACCTGCCATATTTGTGCCCATGTATCCTTATTTGTACGGTTACTAAAAGGACACGAAAAACGACAACAACACATCCTTGGCGCGCATGCTTTTTGCTTGTTTAAAACCGCAGCCACGCGCAATATGCCAACGATGACGTCGTCGTCGTTGCCGCCGACGAACACGATGACGGCAGGATGCACGAATATCATCCTTAAACATTAATAATACAACTACAAAGAAATCCTTGTACCTGGGACACTCGCACTAATTAAATATTTACACTTTAACACTAACACTGAGACCTTCTTATGCTAAATTATTTGTTTTCTGAAAACGTTTTAAAATTACGATAGATGTATCTTTAAATCTAATGGTAAAATATGGTCTGCTCACGCAGACACACACTGTAAATACTTAATATGTAAATACTAACTAACCAACGAAGTGATCTTTTCATACTGCAGAGTATTTTTTTATTATATTATTTTTACGCAACAAATACAATATACATATATTATATAGAAAAAAATATATTTTATAAAACTATTTAAAAAAAATCCTTCTTTAAATTATTGCAAAATTTTAATTATTTCTATTTATTATTTTAAGCAGCAAAAGTTGGTCATCCCAACAGAGCTTGACTGAGCATGAACTTGGTTTTAAAGATACCAAAAATAAATTTTATATATAGAAGTTTCATTCATGACCCTATTACTTTTCCTTGTCCTAGTAGAAATGGTACTTGTTCAAGAACTGATCAAGAACTGAAAACTGTGTTTTGACCTTGTCCAGTTACATGAAAAACATGATTTTTACGAAGTAGAAATTGTTCTACGGCCATCAAAAAATATGTAAAAAATATGGTGTCATATTCTAAAGCTATCATGTATTATCAACATTTCCAAAATATATAATTTTTTCTCAGTAAAAGCAGAAAAACAATGGGCCCGAGCTTCTCCCAGTCTAACGCCAAAAATGCATAACTCTGGACCGAGTATAACACCTAAACATTAACAGAAAAACATATTTCATTGCTGGATTGATTAATGCAATTAATATCGGTTGCTATATTTACGTTGATTATTTTTTTCTGTGTGGGCGAAGTCTTGCTAAACAGTGGAGTTATAAGAAAGATCGTGTCTTGGTAACAAGAAGTGGGCCAAAACTAATCCTTAATCTGTGAGTTATGGCTGAGTCATTAGCCCGACGTAAAGCCTGGTATTTCCTACCTGGGAAATTATGTGTGACTGTTACGTCTCATAAAATATGAGTTAAAGACCGAAACGCATTTCAAAAAACTCTATCAAAATGATTCATTTTTCTCAAAATCTTGAACGTATCAGTATCTCTTCCGGAAATATGTCCGAACAATGACGACTAATTTCAGAACAATGCCAGAAATTTTACCTCGGGAAGTTTTGTAGAATTTTTAGAATAGGTTTCCGGCGTATTTTAGGAACGAGAAGAATATTCTCAACGTTTAATACAAACTGCATTTTTCACAAATATTTCCAGAAAAAACATAAATAAATGGAATATTTTGAGAAGTGTATAGCAGCCCGAGACAAAATTTTTGGAACTTGTGTCGTATATCCGTCAAATACACAGATAAATGGAATATGTTGCGAAGCCTATGTCAGATAATTAAATTTTGTGCAATTTTATGGTCAGATCACCGGCATATTTTGGGTGCGGACAGAAAATTTGATGCTTTTCGTACAAACTCCGCTTTTGTCTGCTTAAAATCTCCAGCCAAAAATATTGTTAAATTTTAAAGACAGATTCCCTGCATATTTTGGATAAGTATGGGCAGAAAAATAGGGTTTTTTAATACAAACACATACAGCGTTGAACAAATGCAGAATTATTAACTATTCCCCTTGGGTACAGAATTGTATAATGTATATTCGGCATTGTACTTTACGAGGTATGGAAATTATTCTGAATTATTATTCCTTCTTGAATCTATTTGATCATGAATGTTTATTGATCTGTTTGTCTATATGTTCGTCTATGGATAGACTGATTAGTTCAAACTTTATACAAATCTGTTTAAGACGAAAAGTAAGATCACGTTCGGCAATGATCGAAATATCAGCAAATAAACACAAAAATGCATTTCGTTTAACTCTGTCCTTATATACAAAAATAAATCGACCACTGCGCAAAATCCCTAACAGCACGCGGCCATATCTGACAGATATCGTTTAGCCCTTTTCAAAGTATGCGTCGCTAATGTTGTAGTTTTTCCGAAACAATACGACAACTGCAAACAAGATTATTGGCAAATTTCCATAGTTCATCTAGTTTTGTGGGCGATGCTGCTAATGACTGCAACATTAGTTGCAAAAATGTTTACATTATAACCTGACAGTGATCACCAGATTCCTTATACTGCAAAATGAAGAATTCAAAAAGGGTTTTTGGTGCTGCCGACAAAGGCTTTCAAAAATATTTACATACATCATGCCGGCGAACATCAAAGAATTTGGCTATTTTGAAATTTCGAAAAGTCATGGCATAAGGACGACAGTTTAATGTATGCACAGGATCGATCGGTTCAATATATGTACACACATTTTTATATCAACTGATATCAGTTAAACACTTGAATATTACAAATTGTAGAAAGTACTATGTACGTAGTAATAAATTAGCACATTGTATTTGAATGTAGTCTGTCAGTGCTAAAGAGTCAACCAACTGTGCCTGTGTAATCTGTCAAAATTGGGTATTGTTGCTAATAAAAATTACTTGTCCTAAACTAATAATCGTTTGTGTTTTACAATTTTCTCACAGTCCTCTCTCTATAACGTTCCAGCCGATCGTTACCATTATTCGTTTAGTGCGTGGTGTCATTCATGGATTGACTAACAATGCGACAATGTTGCAGACAAAAAGTCTGGTTCTGCGTTACCAGTACCCAGGTTACATCCATATATCAATCGGTTGGACCATTGTGTATGCATTTGTTAAACAAGTTCGGGCTATTCAGTTCAGTTTAGTTCATTTCATTTCAGTACGGTCCAATTCAGTGCAGTTCAGTTGAGATCTGTTCGGTTCAGTTCAGTTCTACTTGTAAGGTACCTTAGAACAATAGGATGTTCTCGTCGCTTGATAGGGGCGTGCAATAACACCTACCTGTTTTTGTTCTGTTTTTCACTTTCCTTTCGTGCTGCACTAGATGATTCCCAGACTGTATGTCTGCTGGCACTTGTTATTGTGCTAAGAACAGATATTCACACCAGGAGATCGGTCACTTTCCTCAACAATGCCTCATCCAGTGCGTCATTTGTTCAAGTTTGTTTTTGCCATAGAATTTGTCACTGCTTCAAACGATCCCAAATGCGACAATTTATCTTCAGGGTGATGCAGTTAAAATTTATTGGCTTAAATCAATCAGAAACATTTAAATTGGATTCTTAACGCTATGATAGCCCCATAAATAGAATGATAGACAGCTAGTAACATATGACAAATCTACGGTCAAAAAGTGCTCGAACATAAAAGTAACAAGCACTATTTCAGTGGTCTTTGGTATGCCTGGTACAGTATCGAAAACTATCTACACATTTATTGCAATTAAGGGTATTTCAGGGATTTGTTTGTTTTTCTTGATGATAAGTACACTAATGACCGCATAAGGTATATCAACCGCATGTGTCTGTATTTACCGCATACTCTGGCAAAAGTTTGTCTAATTTGTGCAACACGGATACAGCACAGATACACCAAAAGTATCTGTATCTTCAGCCATAATTATCATCATGATCATCATGCAATGCCATGCAACGGAATTATGCAAGTTGTCGAATACGGCGTCAGGATTACGCACAGGAAGGTGGAAATATGGTCTTCGACAAATTCGACAAAAATATATGCTATATCTGCTCAAGCACATCCATATGACGAAGGCATACCGTCCGAGTGTATAATCCGCGATTAAAAACAATCAACTGATTAGGAATTGTTTTTTGAGATAATTCCATCGTTTAGCGGTTTCGGGACATACCCACTTTCGGTTCTAAGGTATGTCCAGCGCAACCACAAATCTATTAGATTAGGGTAAAATTACCCAAGATTCTGAAACCACATAAGCACTTACATAAGCCAAGATATGGATTTTTTTGTGTCCTACCACGACACAGATAATACTTGAATGAATGCATATTGCGCAGTACGTTGCAACTATCTTGATTTAGAACACGATACCATGACGTTATATTCCAGATTTGTTTTAAGAACTTGAGGATGAGAGATGATCAAAGCCAAACATCATGTGTGTGACATGCTATTGGGTCGCCTTCCCGATCAAAAAGCCATTTGTCGTGGGTTTGTACAGCCATTTTAAGCTTGTAGCATTTCCGAAAATTTGCAGGACTTTAAAATTTTTTAGAATTTAAAAATCATCAGATACACATGTGGATGGGATTCGAATTGTAATTAATTTAAAATTTTTTTTAAAGGTATTCCAACTATTATAATTTAACAATATACCTAATTTTTAACATTCATTTTTTGTTGAATGGTATCGGTTTTTTATGCGCTTCACAGTTTACGAATCGTTGTAAGGAAGATGTGAGAAATTGAAGTTAGAGCAAAGATTTCCCAGGTGTCTGTGGACCGATTATTATAATGTATATAAACTATACTGAACCGAATTATAAGTAACCCAATATAAATGGGCCGATATAAATGGGTTCCAGATTTGAGTTGTTTAAGAAAAAATAAAATTAGGGAAACCTGAGCATTTTCAATATAACCAAATCGGATGGATTTGAGAAATTATCCAAATTTGAATGAAAATTATGAGTAACGCAAACGTTGAAAAGAAAAACGGGTTCTAGATTTTAGATCAGCGACCTCGACTTTTTTTTAAAGCCGTATTATATAGAAAAATAAATTCTTATGCTGCACTACGTAATGTTTAGACATTAATTTACAAACCATAATAGCAATTATACTAGGGTCGTGATCGGGAACCAATCTCTGTATTTTAACCTTGCCCATAAACCGACCAGTTACATGACAAATATGAAATGACCATAATAATGTTTTCCTGAATAGAATAAAGTGGTACTAGGGTGTCTGTGTTCTATAGTAATTGGTTTTTTTTCGGATTTTGAAGAGAATATTACTGATGGTATTCATGACAATTTTCAATCATAAAATTCAAAAAGGGGAATTAGAACTTTATAATCTCGGATCGCTCACAAATGAGAATCATTGTGAGATATTTATGGTTTAATTTGATTTAATCAGTAACAAATTATAAATTAAATGAAATGTTTGAAAATTATTTTTTTCATATTTACAATTTTAGGCTTGATTTACCGATTAGGCGTGTTCAGTTTCAGCATTGAATTCAAAACCAAAGGTCAGAGATAAAGGTTAACCTTTTCGGAGGTTCCTGAGTAACTCTCATTGAATAAAATTTATTAAATAAATCAGTGAAAAACAAAAAAATTTAAAGAGAAATCTTCATTTTTAAAAAAGTTCGGTTTCGGACTGTGAGAACCCTTTATTTTTGAAAAATTTCGTTTTCGATTTCGGAGAACCTCTATTTTTGAAAGTTTTCGGACGCGGTTGAACAGCGAGAGATATAGAGGTTAACAAACAATATCTTTCATTAGAAATTTTTGAGAAGCTGAGAAGCGTTGATGCACAATTCTCTTTTCAGATGACTACCAATATTACTGAACCACTGACTTTTGATTAAAAATGTATAAATAAAAACCTAAAAGCAAAAATTAAAAAAATGTTTATCAACAAAAAAAAAAAAGTTAGGTCGACAAAAACAACAATGTTCGAATATTTTCGATAAAAATTGTTAACATTTTTTTTGAGATGTTCGAAATCATCATTTTCCAAAAAAAATATATATATTCAAAAAAAACAACAATGTTCGAAAAGTTTTGTTATACAAAAATTTAGACGTCAATATTCCATCAAAAAATTGTATTCGACAAAATCAACAATGTTCGAAAAGTTTCGAAAACAAATTTTAAAACATTTTTTGTGAGATTATAACAACTCATTTTTCGAAATCATAATTTTTCCAAAAAAATATTCGACAAAAACAACAATGTTCGAATATTTTCGAAAAAAATCTAAATTTTTTTTAGAGATAAAAACAACGCAATGTTCGAAATGTCATTTTCCAAAAATAAAAAAAAAATTATGCGACAAAATCAACAATGTTCGAAAAGTTTTGTTAAAAAATTTGGACATCAATATTCCATCAAAAAAAAAATTTTATTCGACAAAAACAACAATGTTCGAAAAGTTTCGGAAAATATTGTTAAACAAATGTTTGGGAGATTATAACAACTCAATGTTCGAAATCATAATTTTTTCCAAAAAAATATTCGACAAAAACAACAATGTTCGAATATTTTCGAAAAAAATATTTTTGGACGACAATATCTACGCATTGTGCGAAATCAACATTTTCCAACAACAAATTTGTGTTTTTCCAATTAATTTCCGCAACAACGAAATATTTCCTATAAAAAACACCAAATTCAAAATACCATTAACCAAAGACCTTTTAAATAAAAGTTTTTCATATAACTCTCAACCAAAGACCTTTATTTTTTAAAATAAAAAATATCTCTCAACCAAAGATCTTTATATATTTTGAAAAAATATATACATCTCTCAGTGAAAACCCAAATGGAAATAAAGGTTAATAGTTATTTCTGATTTTTGTTTAAAACATAAATAACTTTTTAATTCTGTCCTCAGATTTTAGATCTGAATAATTTCAATAATTATGCAGTACTGAGAATTCATGACTGAATGAATATTGGATAAATACTGTCATGATCAGACCTGAATATACAGAATTGAATTGAACCTCGAATTATTCAGGGCTAAACAATATTCGGCTGTGTTTTTATTTAAAACAATATTCGATTCATACATATGAAAAAAATAACTAAATGATTTACAAATTATAATACCCATTAAATTCTTAAAAATCAAATATGTATTTATTGTATTAATTGAAAACCCACTCACGAATTGTGTAAAATAATTGAATTACAAGTGTTCTAAGGAGTCTCGTAAATAAATAATACAATATTTATAATTTTGGGTGGTCATTATAACTTCTAGAAAATTCAATTGTCTCATTGTACCAAAAGATAACTTATTTTTAAATAAAATATAATAAATATTGTTACTTGAAATCGGCAAGGATTTCCCTAGAAACCACAAAAACATTCTCTAAAAAAGTCGAAGAAAATAGCAGACAAGCTGTCTAGTTGGCCATTGTATATCGAAAACCCACAAGTGTCTATTAAAATCCCAATCAAAAGTAGGTACTTGACTTTTGCGCCTTTCTGCAACCCTCTGAAGAAGAACAAAAAAAGAACAAATGCAGATACGCTAACATTACGCAACGTCACTGGCCCTGCTCTGGTTTGTATTTCAGGGGTTGAATCCGATATTTATTAAATGGCACTGCATAACAGTTATGCGTTATATATATATTTTATATTTTATTGTTTGTTCCTGTTGCGATCTTCATCGACAACGGCCATTCATACAAATGTTATTTATTGCTCATTTTGGCAAAAAATATAAAAAGAATATCGTTCTAGAACTAACTATGCAGGAAGACGGGCGAGAACTGTTTCTTGAGACCTTACTTTGCGTATAGTTCTTCGATGTCCCAAACACAAACTGAAAAAAGAGGGTCGTCGATCCGATCCGTCCGTCAGTCCGTTGGCAACTTGTGTGGCAAGTGGCAATTAGTTGTTTGTTGCGAACTGCGGGTGGGACCACCCTGCCATGATTGTTTTGCCCATTGTGGTCGTAACTGGGAAATGAATGAATAATGAATGAATGAACTGTATTCAATCGTCATAAGATTTTTTTTTCTTTAGTTGTAACATATTTTTGGAATTGCGAATTCTTTTTTGTATTTTTTATTATTGTAACTCAATTGCAATTGAAGCAAGTTGAGAAAAATAGATAGGTACACATGTTATGAAATCTTAAAGAGCTATTGTAACAGACTAGAAAGTTACGGAATTCTTAAAGGTAGATTGACATCTTAGTTGCTTGAAACATTTCAATTAGAATTTGGAATGTGTTGGTAACTATGTGCGAAATATATAAGGTGAACTAGACTTTTAAGTGATTTTATAAAATATGTTTATTGATACACGCTGCAAAAAAAAAGGGAGAGCCCAAACATAATTTTGCAGGCATTACATATATGTTTGGAGCTTTATGGAAACAAAAGTATTATTGCATTGCCAAACATTATTATAACACCAGCCAAACATATTTTTGTTTTCGTTCAAACTTATTTATGTTCAGAATGAGTAATTTTGGCGTTCTTGCAATCATATATTTGTTTGAATGTGAAAAACATTTGATTTACATGTAAACATATTGATGTTTACATTTCACATTAATATAAAATAAGAAAAAATTAGTGTTTATATTTTTTATTTATTATACAATATTGATTTTGTCCCTTTTTAAATTACATTTTATTTTTAATAATATTGTATAATTATAAACTTAAACTATTAAGTTAAATTACACATATTTTACTTATATTTAATTATTTTACTAGTATGCTATAAATATATAGCATACAACCGAAGAAGTACCACACATTTGTATAATTTTTGAATATATTAAATTTAATTTCGTGTTTTTTCTTATTTTTGCTGTTTCCCTTTGTGTTTGTTTTTTAGTTTTCAATTTCTAAATTTGCTATTACGGTTTTCTGTTTAATTTTTGGTATTATATTTTTCATTTTGTGTTTTTCTATTGATTTTGTGTTTAGCTGTTCCTGTTTTTGCTTTTGTTTTTACTATTCTTTAATTTTGGATTTTTTCATTATACTTATTACTTTCGATTTTTTATTTTTTTCCATTGTGCTATTGCGTTCATTTTTTTTGTTTGGATTTGGTTTTTGCATTTGACTCTGTGTTTTTGTTTTTATTTTACTTTTGTTGTTTTTTTTTTCTTTTGTTTTTACTTTTTTTTATTCTCATTTTGTACTTGTTTTGAGTTTTTGATTTGGATTTTGTTTTTACTTTTTCTTTTGATTTTGATTTTGGATGTTCGATTTTTTGTTTTTAATGTTTTTCTTTCGATTTCGAATTTTTACTTTTTGATTATGTGTTTTCATTTATGTAGATAAAAGTATCTTTTCTTTTGATTTTGCTTTTTTTTGTATTCGTTTTCGGCTTTTTTTGTGTTTGTATTTTGTTGGAAGACTTGCATTTTACCGGCCGAAAATTGCCAACCCCTGTATTTAAAAAATATACAAAACCAGTTGGGAAGGTTAGATCACATGGGAAATTTTAAAGTAGGTGTTATTATGATAGTTAGGATTATTAAAATTATAGTCGGTCTAAGCCGACTATAAATACACTACACATATGTGTGGTTACCATTCAAAGTGTGGTCACCAGGGTATACGAATCCTGAAAATAACTACAAACTTTCCATCCCTGAAGAATTTTCTTTCATTTGATACCCATATTGACAAATGGGTAGGTGTACCGAATTTCCTTTTTTTTTTTTGGGAACCACAAGTCGTTTCGTGGGAAAACATTATTTTTATTTATTTGAGCATAATGTCAATATATATTTGACCAAAAAAGTGTACCTAAGCACGTATGCAGTAAAATTGATTTGTTGATGTAAATTTTATGTGAGGTATTTGAACATAAGTGGTCGGTTCTCAGGTCACAATAGACCGATCATGCCGATCTTGTTCAGACAGCTTAGATATATAGGTAATCTAAATCTAAAGTTTCACTGCTCTAGCTCTTCTATTTTTTCTGTAATCGTGATTTCAACAGACAGGCGGACATCGCTAAAACGACTCAGGAGGTCATGCTGATCAAGAATATATATACTTTTTCATACCGGAAATGCTTTTTTCAGGGTGTTACAATCGGCGTACCAAACTGAATATACCCTTTCACTCTTAGTGTAGGGTATAAAAATTCGCTCGGACTCTTAGTGACCTTGAAAATCAAAAACCGGTACACGTACTTACAGGGTCATGTGGGTACTCCGCCCTCTTGACCATATTATTTTCGTAGTATTTAGTTGAGTTTTTTTATTTTTAATACATGAAGTACAATATAACAATATTAAACTTTTAAAGCATTCATATTTGTTCTTATTTTTTTATTCTTTTTAGATTTTTTTTTTTTAATTTTCCGAGCGAATTTTGAATTTCACTTCGGCCGGAAAAGTGCAATTTAGTCATATTGTTTTTACTTTTACTTTTGTTTTTGCCTTTGATTTTTTGTTTTTTCCATATTTTTTGATTTGTTTTATTGTGTAGCTGGTGTAAGTGTTTAGTCATATCGTTCTGAAGGTTTAGGTTTATGGAAGATGCCACGCCCCGATTCATCACCTATTTACTTTTTGTTTTTCCTTTGAATTTAATTATTGTTAAAACCGATTTATATTGATTTTTAATAACATGATGCAAAAACTAATTAAATAAAATTGGGCGAACACAATAAGTGAAAGCAAAATAGGATAAATACAAATTTCAAATTTCTCTTATATTCACAATGAGATCTCTTTTGGTTTGTCCCATTGTAATTACCCTAAATTATAGGGTTTACCGCATAATAAACGCGCTTTATTTAAATTTATCAACAATAACCAAGCATCTGTAGGTATACAATATAAATTATACCAAATATACGTAACAAAAATTTGCAAATATAGACCTCAATACAAGTCACACCAACCGATCACATCAGTAGGTGGTCGGTCGTTCGGTCGGTCGGTGGCGGTTACCCTTGCGGAAGTGATCGATTTGCTGCTGCGGTCAACAATGCCAATTGCTCAGACAATCACCTTGTTTTCATATCCTGTGGCGTTTCCCATCACCAATTCTGACTCATGATGACATAATTTGTTCGCTCAAAGTAAATCATTTGTTTGTGCAGATCATAAAATAAAAATTGCACACAGACCCGATCCGGACTACTCGGTGTCTACTGTGACATCGATCAGTACGCAGTGTTAGCAGGAAATAAGATTTCGTAAAAAGAACATAAAGCAGCATATCAAGGAAAAGGAAGTAAAAAATAATAGGAAATGAAATGTAGAAAATAATGCAAGTAATTGATTTGTTTCTTCAATGTTCTTCTGTTTGTTTGGATCTCTGTCACTTTTTAAGGTTTCAACTTGTGCGTTCCTCATTGGGTTGTCAAAATGATGGATCAATTAGGAAACAATTAAATGCTGTACTGTTGCTCCTGCCAAAGAAGAAAATTTAAAATACACACGAAGTACTCGGAAGACGTAATGTGTGTCATTTTTTGGCATAAATTGTGACATAGTTTTGTAAACATGGAATTTTTTGTATTTCGTATTTTTAAAGTCATTCATCAAGATTTGTAAAAAAAAATGAAATAATATTTCCGTTTGTCATTTGGCGTGTGCTACCGCTGGGTGGGTCACAATGATTTGACGTTTGAAACTAATTGAATGGTTACAGATATGATTACCAGATACCCAGAGTTCTTGACAAGCATATAGTTTCTTTTTTTCGAAAGACAAAATGGCAGATCGTAATAAAAAAAGCGTTAAAAATGTCAAATTTACATTAAAGTGTAAATGATGTATTTTGTTTGGACTCATTTGAAATTGTCGAATTACACTGTGCGCACCCATTTTGCCACCAGAAATGAAAGTTACATATTCTTATGGATTTTGACATTCTAAGAATAATGGCGTTTTCAGTTTTATTTTATTCAAAACATGCATAACAGATCACAAATTATATGTACATATCAATTTTTTAAATTTCTTTAAGAGGACCTAAGATATGAAGCAAAAAGGACTCATTTTTAGGCTAAAAATAGACCCATTTTTGAGCATTTGTTTCTCAATATCCACTTGAGCACCATTCTTGTGCTTTGCATTATAACTTAGCAAATCTCATAGATTTCAATCCTGTTTTATTCAAAAAAATCGTAAACGTCAAAATTGGGCATACGAATTAAAAAAAGTGAAAAGTTGTAGCCGCGGTAGCTCAGTGGTTAGTGCGTTGGACTACGAGTCGAAAGGTCCCCGGTTCAAGCCTGGACTGGGGCTAACAACATCTTTTCATAGAAACATTTTTCTATTCCGCGCTACCTCTCGTCAGTAAATGGCAAACCTACGAGAGTAAAACCATTGCCTATGAAAAAGCTCTCACCCGCCGTTCGGATTCGGCAATAAACTGTAGGTCCCACCACTTTGAGTACAAATATAACACGCACAGCTCAAAATGGTGAGAGAGCTCGGCCGAAGTTCTGTACAGGACTGTAGCGCCAAACAATTATTATTATTATTAAAGTTTTAGAAAATAAAATAAAAATGATTATGCATAATAAATTCGTAGAAATTAATTCGTATTTTTATACCCTACACTAAGAGTGAAAAGGTATATTCAGTTTGGTACGCCGTTTGTAACACCCAGAAGGAAGCATCTCCGGTATGGAAAAGTATATATATTCTTGATCAGCATGACCTCCTGAGTCGATTTAGCGATGTCCGTCTGTCCGTCTGTCTGTCCGTCTGTCTGTCTGTCTGTCTGTCTGTCTGTCTGTCTGTTTGTTGAAATCCCTACTACTTTTAAAATTGAAGAGCTAGATAAATTAAACTTTTAACTTAGATTACTAATATACCTACGCTGTATGTGCGAAAAAATTGACGAGATCGGTCCATTGTGACCTATGATCCGACCACTTATGTTCAAATACCTCATATAAAATGTACAAATAAAGATCAATTTTTATGTATACGTGCTTAGGTAAACTTTTTTGGTCAAATATATATTGATTTGATGGGTATCAAATGAATGGAAATTCTTCAGCGATTGAATGTTTGTAGTTATTATCAGGATTTGTATACCCTGGTGACCTATATATCACTTTGAATGGTAACCACACATATGTGTAGGGTATTTATAGTCGGCTTAGACCGACTATAATTTTGATAATCCTAACTATCATAATTACACCTACTTTAAAATTTCCCATGTGATCTAACCTTCCCAACTGGTTTTTATTCTTTTACAATATTGGTAAGGGAGATAGTTCAATTACTTGAATAATAAAACAGCAATACTTTACTAAACTATATAAACAAAAAATTAAACGTGCATTTTCTTTCAATTAACAATGTAAATTTTATTATGAGTGACTATATTTTAATTAAATTTCTAATAATTTTATTTCCAACAAAGGATATAAGTTCGACCAATTTTGATTTTGAATCTAAAATTTTTACTAACATTGACTGGAATAACTAAAATAGGTTTCGTTTATCTCAGTGTACACTATAGAGTATATTCTAAGAATGCAATGAATGAATTGTAATAAACATTTAAAAAAATAACACGTACACTCAGAAAAAATACTATAAAATCAATAGTTTTTTGCTAAAAAAATGAATCAATAGGACAATTTATTATTTTAATAGTTAAATACATTAAAATACTACATAATACTATTTTCATATACAATATTAAAGCAATATTCATGTGCGTAAGAAATATCTTAACTATATCTTAAATCTAATCCTATAAATCTTTGCATTCCCTAAGAAATAAAGAATATATATATTTAAATATAAAACTCCTTAAAATATGTAAGCTAAATATATAAATTAACCAACACGAAAGCGTTCTAGAAGATACTCTTTGTAACTATGGGGCGAATGAGAGAACATTTTGCCTTCCTGAGGAAGAGGATTCCATACACGGGAAACTTTCACCAGGAATGACCGCTCAAAAATACAGTTAGAAATTCGAGGTACAATAATTTGAGTAGATCTACTGGAATGTGAAAATTTAAACAAATCATATAAGTATTTAGGAGTCTTGTTTAGTACTACTTTATAGAATAGAGACAAACTATTAAATACTATAAAATTGTTTTTGTGTTTATATGAAAATATTTATTTTTTGTATACTATTCAATAAATAACTGTCCTATTGACCAATTTTAATAGCATTTTTTCTGAGTGTAGTTACTGTATTGAAAAAATTCCCAGCGCATTGACTAATGACACCGTAAAACACTTCAGTTGTTAAATGACATCAATATGTGCAAAAGATAACGATATTTTAGATAAGATATGTACTCGTACTCTAACGTCTTACAGAATAACAGAAGTACACAAGACGTTGATTCGAGACGTACATCGTAGGGCACATCTGGAGGGTCTTTTTTTAGCAACAATTACTATTAACACAACTGACTCAACATGGCCAGAACGCAGTGGTCTATCGTCGTTGCCACGCTGCTAGTCTCGTGTATATCGTTTGTCTTTTATGTCGTGAGCATTTCCACAGATAGTTGGGTGCGATCTTAATAAGCTTAAGGTTTTTGCTGCAATTAATAATAATAATAATTATGATTTTTTATTTCTTCTTTAGATTGTAGCTAATGCTATTTTGACAGATCGCCTCGAGAGTGATGTGAATTATGGACTATTTTCGGGAAAACTCGATCGGCAACAACTTGCCAGTACTCTACGTTTCGATTTAAGTGGTAAGTATTTGATATTTTATATATGTGTCATTCATTATTTACTCAAAGTTGTGTTACATTTTGCGTTTTTATAAAGTTTAGAATTTCAATTCAAAACGGAACCGAGAACACTTGTTTCACATAATATTTCCACTACCACAGTAGATACAAATGAAAATCTGAAATCAGACGACTCTTTGGAAAAATTACGTTATAATGAAAAAAAATCTTGGTTTACTATTTACTTTAAATGGAACTAGTGTTACTTACGTCCAATAACAGTTATTTTTTATTTCACTACGGACTCACTAAACGGGTTCACTAAAAACCCATTGGTTATGTTTTTAGTCGAATTCCCGATAATAACATGGTTCAAAAATAATTTGTATATTATATCGTGGGTTCTAAAAATGGAATTAATCGGTCCAAAAAATTAAACAGACCCACATAATTGTGGGTAGTGCGTTGGACTGCGAGCCGAAAGGTCTCCGGTTCAAGCCTGGACTGGGGCTAACAACATCTTTTCATAGAAACATTTTTCTATACCGCGCTACCTCTCGGCAGTAAATGGCAAAACCTACGAGAGTAAAAATTGCCTATGAAAAGCTCTCACCCGCCGTTAAGATTCGGCAATAAACTGTAGGTCCCACCACTTTGAGTACAAATATAACACGCACAGCTCAAAATGGTGAGAGAGCTCGGCCTAAGTTCTTATAGAGCTGTAGTGCCAAACTATTATTATTATTACATAATTGTATTTCAATATTTCTCTTAATTTTGTTTTTAAATACTTACTTAGAACTTTAAACGATGATTTATAACCAAATATAGGAATTTTCCATGCGTAAATGGGAACTTAACATAAAAACAGTGGATTATGAACAATATGAACAATATAAAATGAACAATATATTTTTACATATGTTCATATTTTTAAACAACACATGATCACAGTGTATAATTTACGTGTACTAGTGTAAAATTAATACGATACATTGTTCTGTGTTGGTGTATATGCTACATATATAGCATATACACCAACCGACAGTTTTAGAGGAACTAAACAGTTTTACAGCCACACACAGTTTTAAATTCACTACACATATCTTATTTTGCATTGGTTCATGACTGGATATTTCATTATACAGCTTTTTTGGTTCATCGATGTCAATAATGTATAGGGTCATTCTCTGACTCAAAAAAATAAGAAAATGTCAAATAAAAATATGCCTAATTTTGCCCCCTGTTTAAGATAAAGGGTGCTTAACTGATGCATATAACTGATATAACCAACCTAGTCAAGAAAATTTGTTATAAAGTAATCTGTTTGATAACAAAATAATATGTTGATAAAAGAATAACAATTTTTAAGTCATGTTTTAGAAAATTAAATTACCTTTGCATATGATATACTATATCTTCAAACTCTATGATTTCTTCCTTTTTTAATAGGTACGTTTGAAATTTACAAAAATAAAGTAAACAAATTTTTAATTTGTCATTGATTTTCTCAAAATTTCGTTATCGATCACCCCATTATTTTATAATTTATAATGATATACCCCAGTGCATTCCCAGTACTTTCGAAATAATTACAGTGATTATAAACCTGTAAGTTATCCTGTAGAAATAATTAAACAGGGGTGATTCTTGTGATTTGGTTGTAGAAATAAAAGAAAAAAATTATTATGTTTGGAAAAATGACCAGAAAATATGTTCTGTGAAGTAATATGGTAATTATTAAAATTTTAATAAATGTTTAAAATTATTTTTTGATTATTTTTAGGATTTTTTTTTTTTAAATTTCAATCACCAAATCACAAGATCCGCAACTGTTTAATTATTTTCAATGTAATTAGTCATAAAGTACTGGGAATATAAACCAGTGTATATTATAAATTAGAAAAAAAGGGGTGATCGATAACGAATTTTGAGAAAACTGGGGGCAAAATTAGACATATTTTTATTTAACATTTTCCAATTTTTGTGTCATATAATAACCCCATATATTTTATGAAGTAAGTACAGTAGTAAGGTAGCAGTAAAACAATAAATAAATATTAAAAAAAAAACGAAATATATATTTAAATGAAATGTAAATATTTCGTTTATATTTATTTTATTTTTATAATAAAGGGTTTTTCAACAGGGACGCTACAAAAGTAGAGCGACAGGGACAGCAAACGAAGCCATATTTCTTGCCGCTCTTTTGACATTTCTCTTCAGTAAGGTTTGCCATTTCATGATGGAAAGATATACGAATTCGAATTTCGGTAGTAAATTTTAATAATTTCGACTCGTTGTTGGCTCGTATATCTTTCCATCATGAAATGGCAAACCTTACTGAAGAGAAATGTCAAAAGAGCGGCAAAAGAGCGGCGATTATTTCATTTAATAAATATAAATGCTAATTAGTAAATTTCATACTTAGTTTCCTGCGACTTCTCAGAGGGCGCCTGCATTTACAGCTGTCAACGAACGGGAGACGATCGACAGGAAGAACTACATCGCATCTTAAATGGAGAATTACTACAACCCTGCGAACAGGCTAGAGCTGTAAACTCCAGACGAGCTGGCGCATTTGGAACATCAAATGCCAGTCACATACTGAAAACATGTAAGGAAAATACCAAAAATTTGCAAAATAAAGAGTTAAGTATTTATTATATTATATTATATTTGTTTTCTACAACAGCAAATCCAGGCAGTGAATACATTCCCGCCGGCCTGTGGCTCTGCACGGTACTCTTTCTGATCGTCGGCATTATATTTACGGCAGCAGCAGCCACCTTTGCATTGCTTAATCTCAATTATAGTCCCGTGGAACCAATTTTTAATGTTTTTGGCCTATATGTTTGGAATGGTGTAGCTGCTACAGCTTCGCTCTTGTCGCTGGCCTTATGGGGTGGACTCTTCGAGGACTATTTACGTTATAATATTGCAATAACAGATACATTGCGTCAAGAGTTGACCTTTACATCGTCGGGAAGAAGTCATATAGGTTTCTCGTATTATATGCTACTTGTAGGATGTTTACTGAATGTGCTAAATATCGGTCTACTCTGCGTGCGTAGCTACATTAGCGAAAGACAGGCAGTGCCGCCCACATTAACGATTACACAAAATGATGCGCCATTAGAATTTTACTAGTAACTTTATTCAAATATAGTATTAAGTATTTATATATGTAATTAATAGTAATAATAATAATAATCTTTTAATGCAAGTTCACAGTTTGTAATATTCGAGTTAGTTTAAGCTAAGCGTTCGTTTAAAATACACAATCTCTTTGTAAGTCTTTTGTAAGTATTTCATAAATGTTTGCGATTTGTATATATAGTTTTAAAAAAATAAAAGATAATAAAAAAAAAATTTCAAAAAATTACAAAATTTTGCATTAAATACTTTTTTATAAATGTTTTGTAAGTGTTTTGTATGTGTTTTGTAAGTGTTTTTTTAAATGTTTTATACATTTGTTTCAAAAAATTACAAAATTATGCATTAAATACTTTTTATAAATGGTTTGTAAGTGTTTTGTAAATGTTTTATACATGTGTTGTAAGTATTTCATAAATTTGAATTACAAAACAAATATTTTTGTAAGTTCTTTAGTAATGTACAAAACTTTAATAACTGACATAAAAATATGTGATAATATAAAAAGTAAATCTTTCGCATTTTCAAATTAATTAAATTATTAAGAGAAAGTAGTATAGATATTGAGTTTAAAAAAAAAATTACACTACTTCACAAAACGGTTAAAAAAATATTCACGGGTGCTGATTTTTCTTTTAATTGTTCAGGCTAATTTTAATATACTTATAAAGGCTAATATTCCTATACGTTGTTTAATTATTTGAATCCTAGTTTTGTACCATTGTAATTTTGTTTATTCTATAAAGTGCCTGAAAAGGACTTTAAGTTTCGATTACATTTTTCTTTAAAACATTACGCAATAACAAAAAAACTGAGTGTGCAGTTAAAAGCAGCACCCACGAATAATATAGAATTGTATTGTATGTGATATCCATTGGAAATTTTTGAACTTATAAATAAACTTCTTTTGAGATGAGTAATTTTTCGATTGCTTTAAAATGACTGTAGATTATTAAGAGTTTCAACATATTAGCATATGGCGTGTTTGTCGGCATTAATATTTTTAAAATATGTAGAGTAAATAATACACAAAAAAAAAAAACTTAAAATACTTATACGAAATGACAAACAAAAAAACCTTTTCGCTAATACAGCATTATAGCGCTTTGATTTTTCTCATCATCTTCTGGTTCAAGTCGTCGATCCTCGCGATGCTCACAGCGCTTCACATAGATCAACATGGCGACATTGAGCAGTACAACCAGTGTAGATGCAATCACCATGTAGAAACTGTAACCCAAATATGCCAGTCCATGACTGTACCACTGCAGATTCTTATCCTCCACCGCCAATACATTGTGCTGCAAATACTGAAAGAACTGCACCAACCAGCAGACAAAGGCCAACACTTGCGCACCGGCAGCAGATATATTCGAGGCGAAGAGCAACAACATGGTGCCGTGCTTCTTAGATGCCGATGCTGCCTTCAATACGGAGGCAATCGCTGCAATGGCACAGCTCAGCAAACCAAAACCTGTGCCTAACGCTGTGATTAGCCATAGGTAAAAGTTCATGGAATCTGGTTCCTTTTGCATGAAGGTATAGACTATGAATGAAAATAGTTTAGTTGGAATAGGTAACCTTCAAATTTGACTACAGCTACCATTGACGGGTGAACTGCGCACACCGAAGCCAGAGTTGAGATCCTTGTTGCCATAGAAGAGGCCATAGTTGACATCGCCTTTAAGGTCCTAAAATAGAGATTGTGTAATTTTTATTATTTTAGCGAATATACTCAATAAAATTAACATTTAATTATGTTTCGTGCAATCTTTTATTAACATTTTTTTTAAATTGCTTTCGAAACGAATTCAAATCGTTCAAGTCAAAGCAAGTTATTTGAATTTATTTGTAAAACATTAATTTGTACAGAAATATCGAATTCAAAAATGTTTGGTAAAAAATTTTCAAATCAAATTCGATCGGAAATCGTCGAAAAAAAAAATATGCGCTAATATCACCATTTTTGACTATTTTCTTCTATATTTTTTTGTCATAATCCCATAAGTAAAAGTTTATCGTTTATTAGTTCTGCCGAATTATTTTTAAAATAAAATATTAATATATCGCAATAATATTTTGAGTTGATGGAGAAATCACACAATATCTGACACATTCATTTAGCGATATTGTGCATCAAATTGAGCCTATATTGTAGGTAGACATCGATGAGTTAATGTCGGAGTTTTCGCGTTATGAGAAAATTTTTTCGAAATCGGAACGATATTAACGAAAAAATAATAAAAGTTCGAAATTGCGTCGAAAAATATTGCGATATCGATATGAAAAATGTTTAAAAGTCATATCATGTCAAAGAATTTGAATGTACCTAAAAGTTTTAAAGTTAGAATCAACAATGCAAAGAAATACAACTCTTTTTATTGAAGTTATACTGGAATGTCTCTCAAAAGCTGGTAATCAATCTAATTGAAAACGATAATGTTTAATAAAATATTGAGATATCCATTATAAACCTAAATATACCTTATTTGTTTTACTTTCCGTAGAGTTTTTACCCTACGGGAAAATATTATGAATCGGTTCTAGTTCTGTCCCTTTTATATGAAATCAATCGGAAACTGGTCTTCAATTGGAGAATTTTAAACTGAAGAACAATTCAGTGATAGTCTAAAGGTCTGCATGACGTTGAAGGCCAGTTCAGTGATAGGTCTAAAGTCACCCGTTCTTATGACAATGCCAATGTTCTTATGAACCGATGCATAATATTTTCCCGTACTGTATTTAATATATTTCAAACACTGAACAACTGTGTGTTTCGTTTTAATAGTGATTTCTATGGAAAGGATTTAATTCTTTGGCAGTTACTATGACAACCATCTTCATTTCCTACACCTGGTTAGCATCACCTACCGAATGATTTCCACGTCTTGGATTTGCGCGCACCCAGTGGTTCGTCGTCAGACTCACAAGCAGCAGACCGATGGCCACACAACTACCGAAGAAGGTAGAAAATACAAGTGCGCGCGTCCGAATGCTCATTGCTATGGGTGGGGATTGGGATAAAATATAATGATTTATATTTGTCTTGTAAAATATTGAAATTTTTACCTTAGTAATGATAAAAATCAAGAAAAAACTTAGACAACAAACTTGCTTCAATAGTTTTTATTGCTGTTGCGCTATTCGTCGTCGTCTTCGTTGTTGGTTTTGGTGGTATTTTTGTTGTTTCATCAGTTTTCTGTTTCACAGTGGAATCTTTTGTCTAAATTTCACTTTACCTTTTGCGGAAGAACCTGTTGCAGTCGCAACACTTCAATATGCACTGTTTTTGTAAAAGGCTAGATGCTTTTTAAAAATTTCTTTGTGTGATAAGTTTACATTATTGTATTAAGTTTTTTTTTCTTGTTTTATTTTTTACTTTTCGATCTTTGTTATCGTCCTTTGTTTAAAGCTATATATACATTTATATTTAAATTTACTTTATTTTTTTTCTTGGGTTTTTGTTTTTTTCTTCATTACTACCAGTGTTCTCATTCTACTCCGATCTGTGTAGATCTACTCCATTTCTTCTCTTCCCATTGTTGCCAGTTCCGTGGGAAATTTCCCATTTGTGGGAATTTTTAGTGGCTGTGGGAATGGTAATTCCCATGGGCATTTTTAATGGCTGTTGCTTTAATGCTTGTGCTTCAACATCAACAGCTGTACAAGTTAGAGACAGTTTTGAAACATTTTTCGACAACAGACAAAGAGTTTGTATTATAAACTGTCTGTTTTCTAGGCGTTCCTAAAATATGCTGGGAATCTGCCTTTAAAATTTCATAAAATGTTAAAATCAAAACCGTTTATTTACAAATTTCATATGAACTTCTATCGGAATTCGATGGAAAATTGAAACATGACCGTTTTTCAGCGTTTAAAAATTTATTTCTTTATTTTACAAATAATTTTTTAATATCCAGCTTAATTTTTTTATTTGACGGTGTAATTTGTAAATACGGAACAAAACAGAATGTATACGAAGTAGTCCGAATTGACGGTACGTAAACGTTCCGTAATCGTATATGCTATGACGGATTGTTGGTTTACGGACCGTAGACGTACCGTCTATGACGGAATTATGATCCCGTGTGTGACGGTGCTCCGTAAAAATGTTTGTTGGATACTTTTGTTATATTATAATAAAACGAGAGTATTGACTTTTATTTTATATATACCTAGTTTTATTTTATTGAAATGATTTATAAAATTTTGTTATAATCTAAAATTTTAGTTATTATCATTTTCAATGCGTAAAATAAGAGTTGCTTGTTTAGACAACGGTAAAAAGGTTTTATTTCATTTTTAATTATAATTTTTTTTTATTTTTTAATAAAATCATTGTTTTCTTTTTTTGGTAATTTGAGGAGACAAAAATTTCCTAATAACTATTATCAATTACACTGTGCGGAAAACTACGAAATTTTTAATTGAACTCCAATTTGTTTTTATTTTGTGTTTCTATTCAATATGGTCTGATACGGCGACGTTCTTGTATTATTTAAAATTAGTAGCTGATTCCAAAAATGTATAAAAATTTCCATGAATAGATTTACGAGATAACATCCAATAAACTTTTTTCCAAGCTTTCAAAAAGGTATACATTTTGAAAAAAAAAATTAAAAATATGGGAAAGCATTAAATATGAATTACATTTTATTGTGTTTTATAGTTGAAAATAATTATGGCTTATTCGCGAAAAGCAAAATCATTTTAGGTTTCACACAATTTTGTCTATCTCGAAATCTATCCATACATTTTTTCATTGATATCCAGTTTTCTTCGAAAAAGTGCAGAATAATTTACTATAATATAATCATTTATCTATTGTATGATTTAAATATAAAGAAACAAATATAAAGAAACAAATATATTTAAATAATATATTTATCACATCATGATTTTCATTGAATTAAATTCGGTAGGCTTATTCAACGAAGACTCATACTCATAAAATTTTGACGAAAAGAATATGACGTCCAGTGTTGTCATACTAAATGTGGGACTTTTTAACACTGAAAATTCAGAGTCAGTTACGTTTAGATTATCGAAGTCGGTTGTTAAGAGTACACTCGACGTGATCGTGCTCGATTTCCCAGTGTTTCTTTAACTGAAATCTACTCCATTTTACTCATTTTTACTCCCCAAAAGTATAATTGGCGAAAAGTATGAACACTGGTGCTGCCTCCCATAGTCTTTAAACACACCCAACCGTTGAGCATAATAAATACAGCTATAGAAATTAACTCAGCTGCGCAATCTACTTTAATCTTTTTGTCACAAACTTTGTAAATCAAAATTTACAAATTTTAATTTATAAAAAAGAAAAGTAAAGGTGACAACTTTTTTGTTGCTCTAGCAGACCAAATATCAAAAACCGACTGAGGTCTCAAATGAGTTATTTTGATTATACCAAGGCGGGCCAAAAATTAAAATAAGTGAAACTAAACCTCAAAACTACAAAAATTGAACTGAAGTCATAGGGTAACCCTTAAATATTAAGAACTGTTTTGATTTATACTCAATTTTCTGTAAAAGAGAATGGATCATAATACAAAAAATTCAAAATTCTTTGCGTACAAATTAACAATGCCATGGAAATTTATATGACTCCAAAACTTCCCGGACACAAAAAAATAAAAAAACCTTTTTCAAGACAATTTTTAATTTTTTTTATATATCAACACCTTGGAATTATTTTGCTCCAAATGCCATTTTTGGGTTTTGCCATTAACATAATATAACAAACGATTCTTAATTTGTGTGCTTTTTCACCAAATATGAACTTTTTTTCAAAATGTTGTGTTAGCTCACAGTGGGGAGAACCAAAAGTTGGCGAAATCTCAAATAGTGCTATTTTTAGAAAAATAAGTATGAAGATTGATCGTTATTATATGCAAATTTAATAATGAACATTTAGATGTAGATTTTTAAAAAAGGACTTGATATAATTTATGTCCAAATTTCAACTTTCATCTGGACCAGGGGTCCTTCCCATATAACAAAAAGTGTCAAAATGACATATACAGGGAATTAATAGAGCAACAGTAATGAAAATTTCTGTAAACATTGTTAATATAAGTAGAAATGGTCGGTCGCTGAAATGTGAACAACTCTTTTTAATTATTTATGATTATATTTTCATAAATTTTTAAATTTTGATGGATTTTTCGCGGTATTTGTATCTGTGGATTTGAATCTGTGTTATACTATGGTATTTTTTATCCCACGGCAATTAAAAAATGTATTTATTCACCAAAACTGGAAACTATGGTACAGCCTGAGGTAAAATTGATAATTGGCAACACTGGTTCTTATAGTCAAATCTAAAGAGTTGTAGTTTGGACTACAACCACTTTCCAGCAGTTTTACTACAATTTCGAACAGTTTTAGAACAATTCGAAATGTAATGAAAAACTTTAAATGCACAGATTAAAGTCGGTTGTTGTATTTGATATGGATACAAGTTATTAGGAAGCACAGACCCAACAAACAGTTGTGAATGTACTGGTTTTTGCTGTGATCTAAAATCTACAATTTAAATATTTTATTTTTTATAGATTTTATTATAGTTATTTAATGGAATCTTAATTACAATAAGGAAAGTTAGAATCATTACGTGAAATTGAAATCATTTTATTATGAAATCGAAACCGTAATCGAAATAAAATAAATAAGTTAACCATAGAAAATTAAAATTTTAATTTATTAATTAGAAATAAATTAAATTATTTCTAAAATATAAAACTGTAATTGATAACATTTCGATTTTTTTGAATGTTATTAAAATATCTAATAAATATGATATTTGTATTTAAATTTCGAAAATACTTAGAATAAAATATTATATAATTATATAAAATTCGATATTTTGGTAATATATAAAAAATATTAAATATTTTTTATTTGGTTAAATTTCTAAATTTAAAAGAATAATTAATATTTGACTGCCATTTTAAACTAAAATTTGAAGTTAAAATTCTATGTAGTTATAATTTCGTAAATAAAACAATATTTAGCTGCACCAATATTTAGCAGCACAACTATTGCACAATTAGAATTAAAAGTCTTAAATTATTAGAGCAACATTTATTGATTAGCAATCAATCGATTGCTCAATTATTATCTGTGACAATATCACGATCACCGCGATTGAGATCAATTTATTGTTCCAGACTATACACAAAAGGCCTCTCCACCCCTATAATATGGAAATAAGCAGTAGTTATACATTATACACGCAAGGAAAAACGTTCCTCACAAACGAAAAATTAGATAAAAGAACTTTTTTTTCTTTTGTGGTAAATAAAATTGTTTGTACCAAACGAGATTTTCGTTTTCTCTTTTCAAAAAAAAAAATATATATATTTTCAATATCTATCTTATTTATTTATTTTTTAATTATTTTTTATTTTTAAATTGTATTTTTGTCTTCTGCTAAAGCTCGCTTTATACATCATTTTCTGTGAGTCTAGGGTTACATATTTTTAAAAATTTATATAATTGTAGATATAAATATCACAATAGGGCATTTGGACCTGATCAATCGACAACCCATTTCAAAATACAGCCATGAGTTACCAAACTATCATTTATTATTAGAATTATATACAAAAATGTATCTGAAAAAGAAGCTGACGATTATATTACACGCATTACTTTGAATTGTATAATTTTAAATGTTACAGTTTGAATATAACAGTTTCTGAATTTTTTTCACAGAATCTTAAAGTTTTAAAATGCCTGAAAATTGCTACCAGAAGTATGCAACATTTTATGTGAATTTAATTTTTGTTTGAGTTTTTCGTTTCTCACAAAAGTTATTTGACGCAAAAGTATTTTTGCACACATTGAGGGCAAACGAACTTTCGTTTAGAATAAATAATTTATTATTTACAGCAAACATGTAAACTTTTGTGATCAAATTTGGAGCATATTGCTACAAACGATCTGTAAACGGTTTATTTTTCTTTGCGTGCATAACTTACTGGATCAACATATAGTTGTTCAACCTATTGTTGTGAAGTACGTGTTCAAGTGACCTAAATAACTAGAAGAGTCCTAAATTGGCGTAAATTGTTTCGTTAATGAACTTTGGCAAAAATTTAGTAGAGTTCATAAAAATTATAAAAAAAATTATCATATAATTTTCCCAGGATTTTTTACCGCGCAAAAATGTTCTATGAAAACCAGGTTTTTAAGTTAACAAATATGAAGAAAAAGTTTTCTTTCTATTTATTATTTGGAAATTTTTGAATATTTACTAATCATAAAAAATATAGTAAAATAACTTAAAAAATCGCAAGTATCTACCAGTTTTCCACTGCATGATACAGAAAATATAGATAAATATAAGTCACAAAAACAATTAAAAGAAAAATATTGTTTTTAAAATACCCCATACATAATATGTTGTAATTTAAGTAACAAAGTCAGGGTCTTTTGTATTATAGCCTATGTGGGTCACAACCAACTGGCATTTCGTCATTTTTCTTAAGGCGACAAACAACTTGATGAAACCTTTGAAGTGCCTAACGTGTTCTTAGCTCTAAGCTGTAGACATGACTAGTTTGTATAAAGTTACAATATATATTACAAATTATAAATTTAGGAAATACAATTTCAAGACGGTATTTTGTTTTAATTAATAGACATTTTTGCACAAAGTAATAGGTTAGACTTGATTAAGAACCTTAAAACTGAAATGTTTCTAAAAAGATTAGATTAACCTCAAATATGCCTCTTCAGTCGAAGAAGTTTATTTCGTAAAAAATGATGAAATCTTGAAGTGAGGAAGTTACTTCTTACACACTGAAAAATCCTCTTTTGGCATGAGGTTGGAAGAATGAAAAATTAGTTGTACCAACTAACTTCATTCGGTTAAATCAAATGGTTTACAAATTTGCTGGTGGAACTGCAATATTAACATATACACATGACCTATTAGTCTATACACACTCCTAATGGTTCTAACTCTGTACTAAATTGTTCTAAAACTGTTCGAAATTGGTTGCAGTACAAACTACAACTCTTTTAACTTTGACAACAACAACCGACTAAGCGGTTGGGAGAACCGAAAAAGTTGGTTGGGCAAAGAGTTGGTTGGCGTAACAAATCTCTATTCTGTGTGTAAACTCAAGAAAAATCCATGAATTAGTCACAAAATGAACTTATTTGAATTAATAGACTAAAATTGCAATTTACATTGTTCATTTTTTATATTTTATTTGTGAAATTCGTCTATTTTCTGTTTGAGTTGCATTCTTCTTCACATAAAAATTCTCTTTTGGCATAGTTTGGAAAAATGAAAAAGTTAGTTGTACCAACTAACTTCATTCGGTTAAATCGAATGGTTTACAAATTTGCTGGTGGATCTGCCATATTACCCTTTACCGACTAAGCGGTTGAGAGAACCGAATAAGTTGTTTGGGCAAAGAGTTGGTTGGCGCAACAAATCTCTATTCTGTGTGTAAAAGTTTAGTTTTATTGATACGAAATATTTGTATCATTTTTAGTAAATTTTTGAACATGCCCATATCATTCGTTTAAGATTTTTTTTTAATTTAATGGATTTAAACTGATTACGATTTTAATCTTTGCTAAAATTGAAATACTGAATTCATATTTAGAACCTACTAAACTGTTTCGTACCTCCATAATAATTAAACATTTAATAGATTTAAATTTAAATATTTCATAAGGTCAAGTACAACCCTAGCAAGTGTAGAATTGTGGCATTGTTTAGAATTAATCTATACAAACACGTTGAAGCACTTAAAAATGCAAAAATATGACTGTAGGTCTGGATATTAATATAAATCAAGTAGATTTCTTCCCCACTTTTTTTTTGTATTGTTGGTGGAGGTTGTAATTGGGGGGTTGTTGTCGTTGGTCAGCGCGCGGTTTATGTCGTGGTCAGCGGCGACAAATTTTGCTCCACTTTTCAGTCAAACAAATACAACAAGAAGACGTACGGCACAAACACAACCATAGAGACTAATCACGGAACACAGCGAAGGCTGAAAAGATGGGCCAAAGTGTTTCTCAAACTAATCAGTTGACGTGAAGCTTTCAAACGTAACGGTTGCAAAGTGTTTAAATGGAAAAATATTTTAAATATAAATTTATATTTGTTCACCAAATAAAATAATTGCACTATATAGTAACAATTTTAATAAAAGTGAATAAAAGCAAAAATATTGTTAAATCGCAATTTCTTGAGATGTCCGAAGGTGTCATTAAAAGTTTTATACGTGATTTTTTTGCGGTTAGTTAATCGCAACAATTTAATTTAAAAAAAAATATCATAAAAAAATTACTACTGAATATCTTTTCAATATGTTGATATTAATTAAAAATGTCAATACAAAAAAAATTAAAAAAAAATTAAATATACCAGAAAATATTTGTAAATCATGCAACCCTACCCGAGTGGAAATTTAGTTCAGGATGTGAACATTGTCTGATCAGGCAGCCTAATTTCGAAACAGGCAATGATCACACCGAGAAAATAACACTTTAAAATCACTTTAAACTCCGGTGAAAAATACTTTATAATTTAAAGTGTGCATGTATGAAAGTCAGCCGTATTTGAAAATATTAAATTTCAAAGTGTTTACTTTAAGGGGTTTTAATTAGTGCCTGATTCAAAACGTGACGCTATTCGAAGTTGCAATCCTGATATCCAATATAATTCGATGTATATTTAAATACTTCTTAACCGGCTTTTATCATATTTGAGACATTACATCCAGAAAAAAATCCCTCAAATCCCATTAAAATTAGTCAATAGGACAATTATTGATTTAATAGTATACAAAAATAAATCTTTTTATGTAAACTCAATGGCAATGTCATGGTATTTTCTAGTATTTAATGGTATTTTCCGATTAAAATAATAATTTATCCTATTGACTATTTTTAATAGTAAAAAAACTATTATTTAAATAGTATTTTTTCTGAGTTTAAGGGTTAAAAATATACAATTCCAAAAAGTCTTTACAAATCAACTTATATAACTAAAACATCAGGTTTCAGCGGTGAACATTTAGGGCCAGTTTTTCAGTGCTAGTTTAAACTCCGTTTAATTAATCTTCTCTTTAAATTAAACGACGTTTAATTTTGTTAGCAGTTTTCCAGTGATAGTTTAAAATGAACACAGACCAAGACAAAACATATGGCACCACAGGCTAATGACATATAAATCTCTTGATTTTGACTTTTGATAAATGTCATTCAAAATTAAATAAATACAAAAATTGTTTCAGGAAATTAAAATAAATGAAAATTTAAATATTAGCAACAAATAAAGCAACTAAAGTGCACGTGAGAGTGTGCAAAAATACTAAAATTAATAAGAATTTGTGAAACAACGCAGCTACAAAAAATAGTGAAAAGTGTTGTGAGAAAAATTCATGCCAAAAACTTTTAAAGTTTAAACGTAGTTTAAACCATCAGCATCGGTGGTTTAAACTAAGTTTAAACGACGGTTGAAGTTCACTAAAAAAATCGATTCTGATTTCAAACAAAGTTTAAACCACAAACAAAGTTCAACTAGCACTGAAAAACTGGCCCTTAGTTTTGAAAAATTTTAAACTTAAAAAAGATTTAAAGTATAAAAATTTAGGAATTGAAAATTTTCAATTTTTTCAATAAAAACTGAACGCATCAATGAAAAGAGACACACATTTATTTTGTGAATATCTATATAAAAAAAATTACGTAGTATTCTTATAACATTTTATATCATTTCTTTTCATTTTTAACGACAAATTTTGAGTGTTTCTTATTTGTCTTTTTCTTTCTGATTTCTTTTATATTTCATTCAGAATATTATAATATTTTAAAGTAAACCCAAACAACTTCGATATTGTTTTTTATAATTTTATTATGTACTAACTCATCATAATTTATAACTACACTAAAAATAATATATTTGCAATGGTAACAAAAAATGTTGCAAAAATAGAAAAAATGATTGGTAAAAAAAGCGCCGGATTTTGTTTGTTGTTTTGAATGTCTTTTTTTGCGATTAGAGAAGACAATTTTAGCTGTTCTAACTAATTTTTTTGATGTTAACTCCAAATTCATTAAAAAGGAATTCCGAAATAAATACATTGAACAAATTCATATAGGGATATGATTAGAAAATTACAAATCGACTATTTAAACGATTTGATACTGATTTCAATCTGGAGCACGTTTTGCTCCAAGAGGTTTCTGGTTAGTGAGAGATTCTGCTATTAATTCTGATTGCTAAATTTTAGCAAACTTTAACTAGTCATTACAGCATCCTTTTATTTGCCATATCAAAGAGTTTGCTAGAAAACTAGTGTGTACAAGAACGGACCGTGTACCTGCTAAGAGTACCTGCTAAGAGTTTCGCGCCATAGTCGCGAAACTTATTAGCACGTTGCAGCATATGCGTATATAATTCGTAGACTGTTTTTTGAAAAACAAGTTTTAAACTAATATTAAAAATAATAATAACAGTTTGTCAAAAATATTACTTACATGTATTAACAAACTTTCGTTTGCTGTTTCAGCAAAATCCGGAAAACATTTTTCCAGCATACATTTTTGCTACTGTAACGGCCTTTTTATTCTGAGTGTAGAGTTTAAATAAATATAACAAAAAAAAAAAAAGAAACGTCTCATTAAGACTAACAATTTTACCACAGACATCAAATGTGTATCTTTACAAATACATTATTATTTATATTTTTTAAAAGAAACTTTTTCTAATTTTGTACGATTAACCCATATGGGCATTTCCAGAAAAACGTCAACCACGACCGAAAAATTCAAAATGCTCAAATCTTTGAAATAACGATGGATTTGGAATCTGAATCTAAATATGTGAAAAGAAATTTCTATTTCGTTAACGGCAATGTATTAAAAATACTCATTGATAATTGATGTCTGTTCCGTCCGAAATTGTACTGATATTTTCTATTCGGAATTTTTTGTCCCGTCCGGAATTTTTCTGTGATTTATGTGATATTATTGAAGTCTGTTCCGTCCGAAACTTTGAGTACCAAAAGTGTAAAACTACAGTATAAAAAAAAAAGGAAAAAAAAAACTTAAACACTTGAAAAAAAATTTGAAAATTTGAATAGTATATCACTTTTCATTTCGTAATAATGAATATTAATATTGTCAGATACAAAATTATTTTTATCAAAAAATCGTAGTGCAAATTTCCATACGGAACGTCCGGAATTATTCTGCGATTTATTATGAAATAACTGTAAGCTTTAGGAACAAAGTGCATATAAACACAAATAATGTAAATTGTCTCAGCTACGTTCCGAAGTATTTCAAAAAAATATATTGTACGCAAAAAGTACATTTAGAATAAAAATCGTACTGATAATTTCTATACGGAATTTTTTGTCCCGTCCGGAATGTCCCGTCCGTAATTTTTCTGTGATTTATCATGAAAAAACTGTAAACTTTAGGAACAAAGTGCAAATATAAAAAAGAGCGCACGTTATTTCAACCATTTTTTTAAATATTTTAAAAAATCGTTTGTACGTAAAATTCGCTGACTTTTTGGAATATCCATGTGAACTTCGATATTTACTTCCGTTTTTGTCCCGTGCGGAACGCCCACCTTTTTATTTATATCTTTTGCTCTACCATATAGAATTCTATAATTCGAATGTTAGTTCTATTAAAATACTACATGCACAAAAAGTAAATTCATTAATTTTCCTTCGAAATATTTAAGTTTTAAGCGTACAAATGTTCCGTCCAGAACCCAAGGAAATGCCCATATGTGATGGAACAAAAAGGTCTATATTTAATCTTTAAATGTTACCAAATTGAAAGATAGTAAATAATGTTAAATAATTCCTTATTATAATTTAAGGCATTTCTTTCTGTGTATAATTTGATTATTTCCATTCTCCTAAATTGTATTAAAACCATATCGTAAATTTTAGTATTAAAATACTGGAATATATTTAATTGCGATCTGATATCAGCCAGTACCATGTTATTTTGCTTACAAATTGACAAAATACATAATTTGAATATGCCAGCATATTATTTTCCGATTGATAGTTAATAATGGAAAAACACAAGAAATTCTGCTACCATCGACTATTTCGCCTTTTGGCCAAGTTCAAGGAGAGCCCAATAACAACAAAACAAGATAACCACAACAAAATACAACTTATTTACGTCCTATGGGATTGGACCATGTGTCTGTCGTGCTTTGCTTTACATTTCTACGATAAAGCTCAAGTTTTCATAAGTTTTCTGAAGAATTTGGTCATGTGCAAAAGCTTTCAATAGGTAAAGTAAGTGAACAAAATAATCCTGCAACTAATCGCGTCTAAGCCATGGCTAAGAGGTGCTAAGCCACATTGTGGAATTTTCGTGCATTTAGAGAATAAGATAAAAAAAGTGGAAAGAAAAATATATACATATATATATAATGCTTACTTTTTCACATCGGATCTTTATCATTGCTCTGGCATTGGCTTTTGTGCGTTTTGTGACCTTTTATTTTAATTATACGAAATTTGAAAAATCGATTTATGCAATTTTCGTGGTTTCGTATTTGAGTGCAGAAATATTATTTTCAAAACGTGCATATTTATGGATCTGTAAAAATCTATTACAGAAAGGCAATAAAAAGGTAACAGTTTGTTCGTTGCTTTTTTGGCTACACTCATGAAAAGGATTCCTCTTTATTATGAAATTGAACTCGAAACTTTTAAGGACAGTTTTTTTTTATAACATTTTGTTAATAATAATAGGAAGGTATCTTACATGTTTCAGCAAGACTTCCTATTTAATAACCTATTTAGTTATGAGAAAACTATGCCGTTTTCAAATAATGGCTTTTATACATCACTGAGTCAAATTTCAAAATTTAATGACTGCAGTTATTTAAGTACTTAATAAATATTTCGAGATAAAAATTCAATATCATCTGGATAACGAGAAGAATTTCCTCGGAATATTCAAATATGTAAACATAATTTTTCTAGTAATTCTAGACAATTTTTGACAGCTAATTGAAATCTGTCCCGTCTGGAACTTTGATTACCAAAAGTGTAAAAAATATCAGTATATAAAATATAAAAAAAAAAATTGTTTCAGAAAAAGTAAAAAAAATATATATTAAAAATGTTCATACGGAACGTCCGGAAATATTCTGCGATTTAAATCGGAATAACTGTACATTTTAGGAACAAAGTGCATATAAACACAAATAATGTAAATTGTCTCAGCTACGTTCTGAAGTATTTCAAAAAAATAAAACGTTTTCAAGACGGACGCTACAAAAGTAGAGCGACAGGGACAGCAAACGACGCCATATTTCTTGTCGCTCTTTTCACACTTCTCTTCAGTAAGGTTTGCCATTTCTTGCCACTGAAGCCGCTTGACCACCAGAAGCGTCGTATGTTCGAGAATTGGGCTGGGCCGTACTTCTTCCGTGATGATCAAGACCGGCACGTTACTGTGTTACCGTTCAATGATAACCGAACATTTTTGGCCCCAATTGGATGATATGGACTTGGAAGACATGTGGTTCCAACAGGACGGCGCCACAAGCCACACAGCGAATGACACAATCAATTTATTGGAAACCAAGTTTGGAGAACGTGTTATCTCACGAAATGGTCCAGTCGATTGGCCACCTCGGTCGTGCGATTTGACGCCGTTAGACTATTTGCTGTGGGGCTACGTCTAGTCTATGGTCTATGCCAACAAGCCAGCAACTATTAATGAACTTCGTACGAATATCGAACGTGAAATTGCAGCAGTATCGTCCGATTTATGCTTGAAAACCGTCGAAAATTGGGTTCAGCGTCTGGACTTCTGCAAGCGTACCCGTGGTGGCCATGCAAAAGAAATCGAGTTCCATACATAATGGCATCGAACGTACTTTTACAGGAATAAAGAATTTCATTGATATCCAAAACCGTTTTTGTTTTATTTAAAATAACTATTGTAGAGCTACAAAAAAAAAACCCTTTAAACATAATTGTACGCAAAAAGTATTTTTAGAATAAAAATCGTACTGATATTTTCTATTCGGAATTTTTTGTCCCGTCCGGAATTTTTCTGTGATTTATTATGAAAAAACTATAAATATTAGGAACAAAGTGTTATATGGGCTATATAAAATTTCAAGATGGTATTTTTATGGTGTCAAATTTTTAAAAATAATTTTCTATATTTTTATTTATTTTTTGTATAGAAAAAAAAAATTTTTTTTTTTCTAAGATAAAAGTTGTAATTTCTGAATATATATGTAACTTTGATTTCTAAAATGGCGTCAGTTTTATCATATTGAATCTAGTTTTTGAGATACTGATTTTGGGATATAGTTTTTACGATTTTCGAAAAATTGTATATATATATATATATATATATATATATATATATATATATATATATATATATATATCAAAAACTAGAGACAAGTTGATGAAACTAACGCCATTTTCGAAATAAGAGTTACAAATACATTGAAAATAAAATTTTACTTTTGAAAAAAATATATTTTTTTTCAATACAAAAAATATTGAAAAAATTTAGAAAATTATTTTTTAAAATATGATGCCATCAAAATACCATCTTGAAAATTTGCATGAACATTTACAATAAAACAACGAAAATTTAGGATTTTTTTTCAGAATTTTAAAAAAGGGTCCTTCTTAAGGACCACAATTTTGAAGTGCAATGATAATGACCACGGGCCACATGTTAACGTTTAAAAGATACAACTTGATTTTTCTAAAAGCTTGTTCTATTAGCTTTAAAACGAGTAATTAACGGAGTTTCTAGCATTTCTACTTCAAGAGATATTTAAGTACGAACAACCATACAAAAGTGATTTTTTGCCTTTTTTTCCAACTTTGAGGCACTGTATCTCCGGAATTAGTGGTCGGAAAAAATAAAAAAAAAATGGTTAGTGTATGTCTCGATACCCTTTATCAGTTGCCATCGAAAAGGTAAAATCTCAAATTTGACTTTTTTTTGGTCGATTTGGTGTGGAATGGCCCATATACAAAGAATGCACATGATTCCAACTATTTTTTAAAATATTTCAAAAAAATCATTTGTACCCAAAATTATTTGACTTTTTGGCATTTCCATATGAACAACGACATGCACTTCTGTTTTTGTCCCGTCCGGAACGCCCACCTTTTTAGTTATATCTTTGGATCTACAGTATAGAATTCTATAATTTTTTGCAGATGTTTAGTCCAATCAAGTAAATTCATTAATTTTTCTTCGAGATATTAAAGTTTTAAGCGTACGAATGTCCGCAACCCCAGGAAATGCCCATATGAAATATTTTACGAATCTTTCGTAAAATACACGAATATCTTGTTAAAAAAACTAAATGTCTCGTATAATTCTACATATGGCCCCAAAATTTACAAAAGTTTAGTAATTTATTCGTAAAATATAGGGTATAAAATTATATAAAAATTATAGGGTGTAAAAAAAAATTACAATCTCTTGGGCTCGTCCGGGATTTGAACCCGGGACCTCCCGCACCCTAAGCGGAAATCATACCCCTAGACCAACGAGCCAGTTGTTGGTTGTCTGCCCGATTGCAAGCCCAACAAGGTGATGCGCTGCTTTTTTTTGATTAAATAAATCAAAAGTTTTTTTGTTTTATAATTTTATATAAACAAAAATTGTTTTGCTTTCTCTTTTTATTCACTTCTATCATACTTCACAGGTAAAATACAATCCACACGTGCACGACCCACAATCGACTCGCATCGATGGCAGCGGTTGCTGTTATCCGAATTGTGCATCTGACGTGTGGCTGCGTTCGTGCGCCAAAGAGATAATCGAACCCATCGAAGGTCACACGAAAGGTCAGATACCCGCCTGGCTCAATGGCAGCCTGTTGCGCAATGGGCCCGGGAATTGGCGCGTTGGCGAAATGTCTTTTCAGCATCTCTTCGATTGTTCGGCGCTCCTGCATCGGTTTGCCATACGAAATGGCCATGTCACGTATCAGAATCGTTTTGTGCAGACGGAGACACTAAAGAAAAATCGTGCGGCTCAACGCATTGTGGTGACAGAGTTTGGAACGGCATCGGTGCCGGATCCATGTCATTCGATATTTGATAAGTGAGTTAAAGTAGGTGGTTACAAATAATTCTTCCCTTTGAGAATTCTAACAGAGACAATTCTTCCTAGAGACAATCTTTTCCAGGAACATTGTTTCTTGGAATTATACATCTCCGAGGCAATTATTTCACAGAAAATTCTTCTCCTCGACAATTTGTTCAATGAGACAATTTATTCAATTATTTAGTGCCCAACACAGTTCTTTTCCAAAAATTATCGTGGAATAACACAACATTAAAATTTTCAGTATAGTAATAAAGGAAAATGTATGAGAAAAAATTGTCTGTGAAAGAATTGTCTGGGCAATAAATATCTTTGGGAAGAATAATCTCTGGCATAATTTATCCGAGTTACATTTTTATGGTATTGTTTATATCTTTTTATATTGGAACTCATTCTATTATTTGGAACTAATTGCATCGAAATTGTTACAAATTGTATGGCACATAAACATAAACACTGTAAATTCAACTTTAAAATTAGAATTTACTTTTTGTCAAACTTCGTATAGAATAAAATGTGTAAAAATCGATTTTAATTTTAAAGTTGACTTTAAAATGTTTTGAAATTTAATTTAAATCATTTAAGTTAAATTATATCGTGTTTAATTCGAATTTAAAATTTGTCCGTAATTTAAATATTTTTCTTTTCTAGAGTATCGGCCATATTTCGTCCGGATAGTGGTTCGGATAATACAATGATTTCCATCTATCCGTTCGGTGATGAATTCTATACGTTTACAGAGGCGCCCGTTATTCACAGGTATGTTGACGTTGAACAGAACTGTAACAGAACATGTAACAGAACATTCTAGTGAATCTTAAACTTTATACTGAATTTAATAATGCTGTGCTGGTAAAAAATTCTCTTTGCGTATTGTTGTTAATAGAAAGAAATGATTTAAATTTTATAAGATTTATATTATAAACTTCTTGATTTTTTTGAGAAAATGCAATTATATAATTCTTTAAAAATTAAAAAAAAAAAAAAAAATTAAATTCTCTTGGGCTCGTCCGGGATTTGAACCCGGGACCTCCCGCACCCTAAGCGGAAATCATACCCCTAGACCAACGAGCCGATTGATGTTCAGTTGCTCAAATAGTTTCACATTCAAATGCAGTGAATATATTACATGATATAATAGAGTAAAGTGTTGCCATAACACAATAATTTAAAATAATTATAGGTGTTACCAGCTCTAAGCGTTTTGGCGATTTATATTCGATTAATTGTATTCTTTCGAATTTTATATTTAAATATTAAATTTTTATTAAAATAATTTTAAATATACATATTTTTTATTTATTTATAATTTAATTTAAATTATTTTAAATTCCTCCTATCTCCTTTTCTTCTGTTCTCGTTTGGAATGGGCATTATTGCTAAATAACCTAACCAATAACCTATTTTGAAAACGTCCAGCATTTACCAAAATTGCCATTGCTTATCGTCGTGTTTTACATAATCTTGTACCTGCAAAAGAGTCTAGGAATTATATGACTGGCATCGAACACAAAGTTTCAGTTTAAAATGATGCTATATACCGTAAATGCTGCATATCTTCAGGGGCATTTCAAGAACGCACAATTTTAAAACCAATGTATATAAATTAAAAACAAATTTGTTTAATTTCAGTTTTAAACAATTATTTTCAATGTTAACATCAATTTCTTAACTCAGTGTGCATATGTGAACTTTATTACAAAATAATATATGAACCCTTCTTAGGTTCACATTTCAAATTAAACGCAGTTTAAACTAGATGCAATTTTGTATATAGTCAACATATTACAAATATTTAAAATCCAATATTTACTGATTACTAATTGTCTACTTCTCTGTAATATCTGAAGGTATTCGTCCGTTTTGATTAGGAATTATAAACGTGTTAAAAATAAGGAGAAGTTTAAACTTGCTCTGAAAAAAACTGAACGTTAGTCCAGATATTAGTTTTTACAATCAAATAGAAATTTGTATTACGTAGAAAGTGTTTCAAGGAAGTAATTAAAGTAGTAAATATTAGAATTTACCGTTAAATTTAATGTAATTTATAAATCTACTCTTAATCGATTTTTCTTTTATTTTTTAAGTACAAATAATTTAAAATTTAAATAAAAATATAATTGCTGAGTAATTTACCTTATTTAACACAGAATAAATCCGCGCACTCTCGCCACCGAGGGCCGCATCTGCATTACCGACTACGCCGGCGTCGTCAACCACACCTCACATCCGCACGTACTGCCCGACAAGACGGTCTACAACCTGGGCATGGCGACAACAAAGTCGGGTCCCGCCTACAACATCATCTGCTTTCCACACGGCGAACAAATGTTCGAGGATGCCTACGTTGTGGGCACAATACCGTGTCGCTGGAAATTGAATCCCGGTTACATGCACACATTTGGCATCACCGACAATTACTTTGTCATTGTGGAGCAACCACTCTCAGTGTCCTTGCCCGAGTTCGTCAAGGCGCAACTGTACAATGAAAATCTCTCCGCATGTCTCAAATGGTTCGACAACAAAAACACACTCTTCCATTTGATGGAGCGCAAAACGGGCCGTTTGCAGCACACATTCCGTTCGGAGAGTTTTTTCTTCCTGCATATTGTCAATGCGTACGAGGAGGACGAACATGTGATCATTGACATTTGCTGCTATAAGGATCCCGAAATGATCAACTGCATGTATCTGGAGTCCATAATGAATATGCAATCGAATCCAAATTATGCAGCACTCTTTCGCGGTCGCCCATTGCGTTTTGTGTTGCCCTTGCGGACGTGTGATCTACATGTAGACCGACCGAATACTACTGCCAGCCGAAGACAACGTCTGGTTAAATCTTTGACGTTGGGCAGCATCAGTACACGGCTGCGTCAAACGAAACTCAAACATTCGGCGTCACAGTACGAAGACATAACCTTCATGACCACAAATGGCACACAAAATATTGATGATGATGAGGAGTCTGTTGCGAATGATGACAACGAGACAAAGGAGTCACTCAAGTACGAGTCCATGTTGAATTTGGTCAGTTTGGCGCACAGCAAGGCGGAGGCTTTCCAAATGCCGGATAAGAGTATTTTGGTGCGACCCGAATTGTTGTGCGAGTTGGGTTGTGAGACGCCGCGCATTAACTATGACAAATATTTAGGTTAATTTACATTTGATAATCACATATTCGACATTAATTTATATTTTCCAACATTGCAGGCAAAAAGTATCGCTATTTCTATGCCATTAGTTCGGATGTTGATGCGGAGAATCCTGGCACGGTAAGTTTTCCTATGTTTGCGCTTTCTGGAAGTAGAGGGATGAGTACAATACTCGTTAATTTGTACAGATCAGACCTATTAAAGTAATATGAAACTGAATTACAGTAAACCAATTTTGAGATTATTGCTTTTATAAGAAATTATAAACCAAAGCCGACGTCTTCAGTTTCAATAGAAAAATTAGTCATTCAAGTAATATCGTTGAGAGTGTTCTATTTAGAATCACGAATGAGTGTGCGTTTTGATTAGGAAATATCTGTTTTAATATATTTGAAATACAAAACGAGATACAGGACATTTAGAATTTAAAATTAACGAACCGAACCCATTCTTTACAGCTGATCAAAGTGGACGTATTCACGAAGAGCACGCGTCGCTGGTGCGAGCACAACTGCTATCCGAGCGAACCGATTTTTGTACCCTCGCCAGAGTCAAATGCCGAAGACGATGGCGTTATATTGGTCTCCATGGTTTGGGGCGGCGGCCTAAGCGACAATCGTGTTGGACTCTTGGTGCTGTGCGCGAAGAACTGGACCGAGCTGGGGCGCTGTGAGTTCAATGCAAATGGACCGGTGCCAAAATGTCTGCATGGTTGGTATGCACCAGATGTGGTTTAGTGTAATACGTTATATTTTGTGGAAGAATATATGTTAACATTGAATTAAATGAAGTATTCATTCATAATTTTGATATTTAATAAGATAATCAGCTCTAAAGTAAACAAAATATTGAGCTAATATCTAGAAGAGTACAAAGAAATGCTGCATTTTTAAGAAACATCTAATTTGAATAAAAAAAAATCGATGTTACGACTTAGCATTAATATTAGTTCTAATCAATTTAATAAGTAAATAGGGCAATAAATATTATTTAATTTAAATAAAATTATAATAACTAAAACTTTAAACCAATAACGTTATTAATAAATTCGTCCCATTTGCGTTGGAAAACTTGATTAATTTTGCGTCGTTCCTCTGGCGTTAACACGGAGAATCTACGAAAAGCAAATATATAACAACATCAAAGTAATTCTTTAAAAAAAAAACCCTCACTTTAATGAGTTGAGCGCAAATTGCTTCAACACCCGCAGATCGGCCTCCGCCGGCGCTATAGCCATATACGCATAATAAAAGTCATAACTCAGACCTTTGCCATTCCAAGTACCCGGATCATCGGCCGATATAATTATTGGAAAATTCTCCGCCATATAAAAAGCAGCCGGATGATTACGCAAATCCCAGATCAGACCCAAGACCTGATTTGAAATTGGATTCACCTCGATGGCGATGTTACGTTTCTTGACGGTAGCCCAGAGCTGTGGATGTTTGTAGAGCGCAAAGCCGTGACCAATGCGTTTCGTATTGAGCAGTATGGCATCCATGAGATTCCAGTCCGTATGTCCCGACCACTCTATAGGTATATGCATCAATAAAAAATTTATATGAAGGTATAATTCCTACTTGTTTCTCCGGCATGAAAGAAGTAATGCGCTGTTGGCGGTAACTCTGACAATTCGCTGACAAATTTATGCAGCGCATCGCCTTCATCCTCCTGACCAATCAAATCAAAACCTATGACAAAGTTTGGCTTGGCTTCACTGCAGCATACAAATTGTGCTAAAGATAGGTACACCTCAAACTCCATGAATATTACTTACTGTAAATGTTTGAACTGTTTAATGTGCTCGGCCATTTCATCTTCTGTGGCTTTATTGCGCTTAGCATATATCACTTTTAGACCGACAAAATCCGGGTGACGCTCCTGAAAGCTCTGCACAAGACCCTCCAATTCTGTGGCCACTTCAAGTGAGTTGTAGGTTTTGTTGTTTTCACCATAGAGCTATCAAAGGGAAACTAAATATTAGTTAAATGGGCGGTTTCACTAAAGCTTAAATCCAAGGACTTCGATGGTTTTTTTTGAATGGTTAATTTACACTATATCTTTCTAACATACCGGTGACAAGGACGTACGTATTTCCGCATAGATTATGTTGTCCTCGCAAAACTCCTCCAGCATGCGCTTGTGGAGAGCGCGGTACGTCGGCATAAACTTGTAGAACTGACCCACTGAATCGAATATGTTCTCAAAGCGACGCCATATTTTTTGTGTTTGTCCCATTGTGGCTGTCGAGAGAAATTTAGAGAGAAACATAACACGTTAAATTGCAACTTTTTATGCACTTTAAAACTTAAGATCGATCACGAAATATCCAGAACTCAAATTTGGCCGATTGCTTTGGGAAAACATATTTCGGTGGTTCTTTTCGGAATATTGGGATCACCCAGAAAACAATTGGTAAGTTCGGAAAATTACAGAAATCGAAATTCTTAAAATTGGTTTAAAATTCTTACAGCCTAACCAATAAATGAAATAAAGTCGACTTTAAAGATAGTATCAGCTTTTTGACAAATAAATATATGAGAAAATTGTCGAAAAAGCTGATACTATTTTTAAAGTCGACTTTATTTCGTTTATTGGTTAGGCTGTTAGTGTTTCGTAGATAATAGAGATGGGCGCGTGTCTGTTTTTGATGACACGGACACGCACGGGCACGCCGATAGGTGACACGCAGGAACACGAGCCCGACGAGTAAATTTAAAGGCACGCACGAGAAGCACGATAAAATACGGGATTTTAAAAGACACGAAGAAACACGGAAAAACACGACAAAACACGAAAAAAGCACGGAAAAACATGAAAAAGCAAGCGAAACGTGAAAAATAATACCGGACCGTTTAGATTTTTGGAATCAGAATCGTTATTAAAAATGTGTTGAACCGGAACTGGAATCGGAACATATATTTTTTATACCCTACACTAAGAGTGAAAGGGTATATTCAATTTGGTACGCCGTTTGTAACACCCAGAAGGAAGCATCTCCGGTATGGAAAAGTATATATATTCTTGATCAGCATGACCTCCTGACTCATCTTAGCGATGTCCGTCTGTCTGTCTGTTGAAATCACTACTACTTAAACAATTGAAGAGTTAAATAAATGAAACTCATAATTTAGATTACTTATATACCTACGCTGTATGTGCATATCGGTCCATTGTGACCTGTGATCTGACCATTTATATTCAAATAACTCATATAAAATGTACATTTACAGTTCAGTTTTACTGTATACGTGCTTAGGTCCGCTTAGATTTAAAATTTCCCATGTGATCAAACCTTCCCAACTGGTTTCTGATTGGAATCGGTACCGCTATTTTAAAAATATCGGAACCAGAACCAGTTCCCTGTCAGGGAACGCAAAGAGCTGGAATCGGAACCGTTATTAAAAATGTATGGAGCCGGAATCGAAACCCATTTAATTTTTTGGTTGAAACTGGAATCAGAACCGGAACCACAATTTTAAAAATTTTGGAACCCGAACCGGAACCGATATTCCAATAGGTTCCCAGTCGGCACCTACACACATTTTTTATGATTATCGTAAATTACGATAGTTTGGCGATTCAAAATAATCATAAATTTCGATCATTTTGCTCATAAAAAACGATGATAAATGTCAATGAAAAACAATCATATTTTGCTCGTAAATAACGATGGCTCATATTTTTCGAATCTTTATATCGTAAAAAAAGATTCTCTTTTTCTAATCAAAAGTTCATTTAATAAAATGCATAATATGTTCAATATTTTAAACAAGATTAAATGAATTGTTTTGCTGAAAACTTTAAATCATTTGCTGTAATTTAGAAGTAAGTAAATGCATTTGGGAGCTTAATATAAAATTTAAATGCATTTACTTCATTTTGTATCGTTAAAAAAGTAGGAAATGCTCGTAAAAGAGTTAAAAATGATTATCATTTACGATTAAAATTTAATCGTAAAAAATATTAAAAACGAGTTCGTTTTCGAACAAAAAACATCGTTTTTAACGAGTATATAATCGTATTTTACGATCATAAACAATCGAAAATTTATCATATATAAGTGTTTTTAGTTCATTTATGATACCTCGTTACGATGGACAAATTAAGAACGAAACTGTATGCTTTTTCGAATCATTTACGATTCTCATATACAATTGTTTTATTCATTATTTACGAATATTTGCTATCATTTACGATGTCGTTTATGATAGTTTGGCCAGGTTGGGTTTTAGTATCTGTAATAAATAATTCAAAAATTAAGTTTGATACTGTTTTATTCTCTTAAATCCATAAGTAAAACAACAGATTTCAAAGAAAAAATTTAAATACCACGAAAGAGTTTTTTAAAAATTGGAGCAGAAACTATAAAAAAATGATTATAGTTTCTGCTCTGATTTTGGAGGCACGGACACGCACGGGCACGACAGCAACTAGCACGCACGGAGATTTGCACGCACGAACTCAGATTTTCGGGCGTGACACGAAAAAAGCACGCCACGCGCCCATCTCTAGTAGATTATTTAGCTGTTTTAAAATTTACTCGACCAAGCAATTTCGTTCATCGAACTAGGAAATCAAAAAATATCGATATGTACATATTCCCCTTCAGTGTACCCGCCGTCCTCGCTCTCACCTTCCGGATGCATGGTATACATATTGATGTGTTTCTCCAGCTGCCGCTCAAACAGTCGCCGATCCTCGACATTTAAGCGTTCGGCACAAACATTCTTCACATCGCCCTTGCAACGTGTGCTCTGCGCATCGTACGTGAAGATCAACACTCCACGCTCATCATGACACATATGCAGATTGTACTGTGCCGTCAGATTACTGATCACCCATTTTGAGGAGACGATACCCTTATTGTGTCCATGCAAAAAGGCGCCCTTTGGCATTTTTTGTATGATGCGAAAGACTTCGCTCTGGCGTATGCGTGCTTTTGCCTGAAAGAAATGCATTGCCGGCGGATACATGTCGGGGTTCTTGAGACCTTCGGCCATTTCCTGACGTTTGGCATTCATTAGTATCGAGTTGGCCTTTTCCTCGCGTGACGACAGCCAGGTGGTGCCACCGATGGCGGCAACGCGTTCTGCTTCAATGATCTTGTCTCGCAGTGCATCGTAGGCTAAAAATTATATACATCATTAGATTAAAATAATTCACGATTTTATATTATTATTAGTAAAATAAGCCAGACTTTAAGACTCTATTTTTGTAGGAGTTTAGAGGGTGGCAAAAGGAGGAAAGATGGTGTGTCGTAGGTGTATGTTTGTCTTATACTTACCAATATAAAAAAATGTCGGGAAAAACAGACGCACAAACGTTCGTGCGACCGAAAAACGAGTTGTCTCTGTAATGCGTTCTATTGAGAGTCAAGTAAAATACGAAGGGTGTACTTGGTTCGATGCCCGTGTGGAAACAGAGAACACGCAAACTGGTGGAATCAGGCCATATATTTCTCTCGAACACTATAAACAGGAAAACACCCAACGGCCCTTTTATGCTTAAGAGGACCAATATAGGATGAAATATTTTTATCGCCTATTAAATAAATCGCACGGTCCGGGAACTTTTGTATTAAATATAAAGCTGTTTTTTTTATTGTCTTTTGTGATTAATTGTAACAATTTCATTTAAATTTAACACATTTCCCTCAGTGTACTTGTCAACGTAGCGATTATAATTATGTTTTTCGGTTAATATATAAACTTTGATCATTAACCTACCAAAGGTCAAAGGCATTCATGAGTTTCGAAAAGGTTTTATTTTATTTTTTATGCATCGTTAAGGTTTTATAAACACATCACAGCAAGTAGATTTAATTTTAAAATTGTCTTTGTGAAATTAAATATAAATGGTAAGACTAAAAAAGAAACACGGAGTTCAAAATTTTACAAAACTTCCCAGCAGAAAATTTATCAGCCCTATTTATTCAGTCCTAAAAATTCAGCAATTCAGTCTAGTGTTCATGCCTGAACTTTGTGTGATATTCAGTAATGAGTACTGAATTATTTAACTTATTCAGACCAGAAATTTGTTACCTTTATTCAGCTCAGTGGTTAGTGCGTTGGACTGCGAGCCCAAAGGTCCCCGGTTCAAGCCTGGACTGGGGCTAACAACATCTTTTCATAGAAACATTTTTCTATACCGCGCTACCTCTCGTCAGAAAATGGCAAACCTACGAGAGTAAAACCATTGCCTATGAAAAAGCTCTCACCCGCCGTTCGGATTCGGCAATAAACTGTAGGTCCCACCACTTTGAGTACAAATATAACACGCACAGCTCAAAATGGTGAGAGAGAGCTCGGCCGAAGTTCTATACAGGACTGTAGCGCCAAACTATTATATTATTATATTAATTCAGGAAAGTATAATAATTATAAAAAATATGAACTCCCCATAGCTAAGTAATTTGCAAGTATAATGATGTTTGACCTGTGATATTTATGGTAAACATCTTTATTTTATTAGTGTAACATTTTAATTGCACTATTTCTTTTTTTTTTTGGTCTTTAAATTTATATTTTATTTATACAATTTAGAAAATTGAAATTTGTGGGTCAAAAATGAAGCACAACGGGTGTGGTGAAGAGTTAAATTGTTCACAAAAATACTCATCATGCAATTTAGCAATTAGTGTCTGAACACGTCAAATTTTTCATAGATCTACAACAAGCTGTTTTTTTTTCTCTTCTTTTTTTTCATATTTATTCAATTTAAGTAGAAAAATCTATTTTTTTTTTAAATTTTCTTAGTTTTAAATTAAAAATCTCAATTTTATTTGAATTTAAAATGAAAAATCTCGATGTAATCTGGAATTTTCTGAATTTCTGTTTGAAATGGTGTAGAATCCGCAAAGTGACCGTTATTTTGATTTTGCAAAAAGTTTAGTTTTAATTGCCCGTTTATTCACTTACATAATTCTACAGCCACTATAGCAAATGCTGTAAATAATGTATTTAACACAATATATTTAATAAACATCATATTTTAAAAAAACTGTTTTAATTATAAATATGTATGACTAATTTTTCATCACTGATATAATATTCAATAAATGCGTATTAAATGCATTTGCACCGTACGGTTGCAAGAATTTGATGGAACTGATTTCAAAAAAAAAACTGGGTGCAATTTCATAATCAGCTACATTTCAGTTGAACTTCAGAATCGGGAGACCCCACGTTCAATGTTATTCAACAACTATCACACATCAGCAGCATCATTTACTACATGGTACCTACAGTAAAATGAAGCGCATATAAATTGAACAAAATATAATTAAATTATAATAAGGGAATTCATATACCCAGGAAAAAATTCCCTCAAATCCCATTAAAATTGGTCAATAGGATTTAATAGTATAGAAAAAATTAATGTTTTCATATAAACTCAATGACAAGGAAATGGTATTTTCTAATATTTAATGGTATTTTCCGATTAAAATAATAATTTATCCTATTGACTATTTTTAATAGTAAAAAACTATTATTTATATAGTATTTTTTTTTTGGGTGTATCAAGCGCGTAAACCTCTTAATTTAAGGAAATCCCGTAAAGAGTAGAAATTTACGCAAAAATTGTAAGAGAATATTGTACGCTCAACTCGTAATTTTTTTTTGTCGATTTTTAGAATTATTATTGAAACTCAGAAAAATATTTATCATAGAATAAAAATTATTTATAACATTTGAGTTTCGTACAGGGTTTGAGTTATAAATATTATTCATCATATAATGAATTTTGTTTATTGTGTGGTCAAGGATTGGACGCAAATTTAAGAAAATGTAACCAAAACTATTTTAAATTTTAGAACCGTAACTGTTGTAGAAATTATAGAATTATTATAAAAATTAAAGTTATAACCATTATAATTTTTACTACAACCCTAATTGAGAATGTCAGATAATAAACCGAATAGCTGATTTTACATCTATGCCTATTAGAATAAAAAGCATCTTATAATGCTGATCATAGAAGAATTTAAAACAAAATTACCGTATTATGGTCCAGATCAGAGAGACTTTCTTTTTTTGGAAGATTATTTGTCGATTTTGGATTATAAAAATTCTTTTTCTTGTCGGGTTTTGATAATGTGATGCTAGGGTGATAAGAAACTGCTCCACCAGAATCCAATCATGGTCTTTGAAAACTGTAATACAAGGACATCGTGCATCCGATTTGTTATCTCGTTTGGGCCTCTTCAGAGCCCTTCATGCTTGACCCTACTGAAATTTGTACTGGGTATACATTTTCTTACATTTTTTGTGAAACTGGAATTAAAACATTTATTTGAATCTCTTTTTGGAACTGGAATCACTGTATCAAAATAAAAATATTTTGAGAACCAGAACCATGGAATTGGAATTTCTGAATTTCAAGTGATTTATTTGGAATTTCTGAATTTCAAGTGATGTCTTTTGAAATTCAGATATTCAAATGGAAATTTTTAAATTTCAATTGGAATTTCTGAATTTCAAGTGATTTATTTGGAATTTCAAATAGAATTTCTGAATTTCAAGTGATGTCTTTTGAACTTCAAATGGAAATTTTTGAATTTCAAATGGACTTTTTTAAATTTCAAATGGAATTTATGAATTTCAAGTGATGTCTTTTGAATTTCAAATGGAATTTATGAATTTTAAGTGATGTCTTTTGAATTTCAATTGATTTTTTCTGAATTACATTTGCAAATGGTGTAGATAAAACGCAACCATGTACCACTGTACATTGGCGCAGTTGCAGTTGTTTTTATCATCAGCACTACTACCACCAACTATCACTACTATCTGTTCCATTTGAGTGAGAGTGCGAATTTTTATTGGACTTTCAATGTCAACTAGTAGTAGGTATTGTGATGATTGGTAGGCTCATCAAAACAACTAAATTATATCATTGCGAAATGATGCTGTGCGTTTGATTGTGGGGAAGACAGACGCACATAAATCAAACCAGTGACAGTTCCACTTTTTTTTTTAATATCAAGTTCAACACTTGAACATTAATAAAAATGTTGTTGTGCTGAAAATTTATTTTATTTACAGCAACATAAATTGATAATAAATTATTGTTTGCAAATCAAATAATTTGTGACGTATGCATATAAAAGAGGAGAATACCATTTCTATCTATATTATTAATAAAATAATAAATTAATTTCATACTTAATGCTCTCTAGCTAGTGAAATATGTAATAAATAAAAAATATGTGACAATCCATGCGTCGATGGAAATAGTTTTTCTCTTTTTTGATTATGTAGAAATTAAATAATAAATCTTTTTATAATGTTTTAATTATTCAGGGTACAGAAATTAATAGATATTGAAACGTAACATATTTTTTACACATCTGTAATACATACACGCTGCAAAAAAAAAGGGCTCTCCCAAACATAATTTTGCAGGCTTTATGTTTGGAATTTTAAGTAAACATAATATATAATTGACTGATAAATCATTTGTAAACAGGGTTGTATTGAGACTTGAACAGTGTTGTAATGAGCTCTGACTTACATTATAATATCACGGAAACATTTTAATGTTGCCCCTTAAAATAGAGTATGTTCTAATGGAAACATAATAATTACTACATCCAAAAAAATAAATATTTGAACCGATACATAAATATGTTCAATTTAAAACATGATTTTGAACGACCTGAATATAAATGTGTTTCCAGTGAAACATATCATTTGTTTCAGTTCAAAAAGTAATATGTTTGCATGGAAACATATTTAAATATTTTTGGAAAGAAATCCTGAAAATAAAATAAAAATAAAATGTTATTTTTATATTAAAAATCATTAAACATGTACAGTGGGAATTTATAATAATTGAATTCATATACAAAATTTTTAATGCATAAATAAATAATTCGTTTAAAACTGCAAGTACAAGTGACAGCATCAATGAATGCACAATTGCACCAGCAGACGCTAAATCAGACGATCCAGGCTCGCTTTATATTTGGTACAGTTGCAGTTGATCTCAGTACAGCACATAGCGTAGGCAAGAAATTCACGGAGGCTTTTCAAACACAGATTTTTATTTGTGGTTTTTTCACATTCGTTTCAGAAATCATATACTGCACTATATTATACTCTGTTACTATTTGTACTTTTTGTAACACAATTTTTTTATTTAATTTACAAATAACAAAATTATTACCGACGCGAACACGTTTTCTCAAGGAGCAACAAAAGACACGTACGCAGAAAATGCCGATCACCGAGTGTCAACTTTGTATACAAGAAGAGAGCTGCAAGAATACTTTTATTTACATTTGAATTCATTTTTTGTTTGTTTTCAAACATCAGTATGTTTAAAATGAACCCATATGTACTTCAAACAACGACAAAAGAGACGTAGGTAGAAAATTCTGCTCAACGAGTGCCAACTTCGTATACATACAAGAAGAATGTTGCAAGCATACATTTATTTAAATCCAATTTCTTTTTTGTTTGTTTTTAAACATCAATATGTTCAAACGATGGCGTAGATAGAAAATCCTGCACAACGTTGGCAACTTCGTCAGTCGATAAATTATCGAATTAAGACGAGCTTTGCGAACATACGTTGTATTTAGATTTGATTAGCATTTTCTGTGTTTCGAAACATAGTTTTAACCAAGTCAATTGCCAAGAAAAAGTTTATTCAAATGCAATTAAAATTTTATGTTGGTATTGTAACATATTTATGGTAAATTTGACAGATTCTGCTGGTCAATATAATCGATTATAATTTAATTACACTTCATTCTAAATACATATATGGTAATTTCGTATTACTATTTAATTACATTCAAACATATTCAAACAAATCTTTTCTATCCGTGTACTTAATGCTCTTTAGCTAGTGAAATATTAAATAAATAAAAAATATGTGACAATCGAAATCGTCGATGAAAATAGTTTTTCTTTTTTTGATTATGAAGAAATAAAATAATAAATCTCTTTATTTATGTTTTCATTTTTCAGGGAACAGAAATTAATAGACATTAGGTGCTTAACATATTTTTACGCATCTATAATACATATAGAAAACAACAACCTCATCCTTGCTGACTAGAAGGTTGCCACAACCGAATTAAAAAGGTTGTTGCAAATACTTTGTCAGTTTTATTGCCGCAACCGAATAATTCGATCTGACAATTTAGTTGGTTGCCGCAACAAATCAAGTTTTGCGTGTAGAATTTCGTTCCCGATATAAATTTGTTGCGCCAATCAACTCTTTGCCTAAACAACTTGTTCGGCTGTCTCAACAGCTTAGTCGGTTTTTATAAACAAATAGTTTGAACAAGCAATTTTGAACTGTTTAAGAACAATTTGGAGTGTTTATAGCCGAATATTTCAAGCGCCAACCGAATATGGTAGTTCAGCCAACAAATTTGCAGAAAATTCGTATTTACCGAATGAATTTGGTGTTTACAACTAACGTTCTTTGTTGGCGGAACTGCCATATTCGATTGGCGTTTGAAATATAGCCGATAGAGACTCGCAATTGTGTTGAAATTGTTTTTAAACTGTTTGAAATTGTTCTAAAACTGTTCGATATTGGTTGTAGTCCAAACTACAACTATTTTAGTGTTGACTATAAGAACCGAATGAGCGATTGAGTTGCATGGTAGAGTTGGTTGGCATAACAAATCTCTATTCAGTGTGTAGGATCGCGTAATTGATTGGTCAGGTAATTTTTTTTTACAAATTAACCAACGCTCAGGTGCAAAGCACAGTCATCGTAAGAAGGGATGATAGAATAAAAGGCGGGGGGAAAGATAGAGTAGTGTCGGTGAATGTTTGCTTTCAACTTGCCAATATTAAAAATGTCGGGAAAAACGGACGCAGAGAGATTGTTCCACAAACGTATCATGCGACTGAAAAACGAATTCTCTCTATAATGCGTGGTTCTGTTGAGAGCCGAGTGGAATTCGGTTGGTACAAACAATATTATTTACCCGAAAATGAAATCCACAAATTTTTCGTTTGTGAGAAACGAATTTTTTCTTTGCGTGTAAGCTTTTAACATTTTTCGTATGTAGTTTCGTCTGCTGTTACTTTTTCCCCTTTAAGATTTGGATATTAACTTTCAAACCTCAAAATGGGGTTTCATATAAAAAAAATAACTTCTTTAAATCCGGGGATCTAGATATCCCGAAATGACATAATTAAAAAATTATCTGGGATTTACATCCCTCCCAACTACCACACCTCATAAGTGCGCGTACAACGTGCGAAAATTTTAAATAATTGTTAAAAATTAAAAAAGAATTATAGAAAACAAAAAATTAATAAAACAACTTTACAAACTAAAATAACAAAGTCAACAAACCGTATCTAATAGCGTCATCAAGCGAATCACATACAACGAATGACAAAATTATTAAAAATGCAAAACAGCCCAATTTACAATAAAAAAAATCTAATACAAAAAGAACAATAAATTAATTTTAAACTTATTTTTCGTCTTGCCAACAAACACTATCTATTAACATAGGCAAACAATTTGATTTCTGGGATCATTAGAAATTCGTGGCGCGTTCAAAAGCTCAGAATCATTATTAACGCTGAGTTTCTTAAAGAGGCTAAATTGGGCGCAAGCGCACGAAGGATGTGACGGCCAATGCAAAGCATTTAACAACAATTTAAGTTAACAATTTGTAGTTTTTGTTGCCAGAGTAATTCCCTCTACCATGTAAATACAATTAAGTGTTAATAATAGAAAAAATATATAATTATAATAACAGAAGAGAGGAAAAAGAAAAAAAAAAAAATAGGTACAACCGACACCATTTTCAGGTGTTGCCAAAAAGTATTTCGCCAACAAGTCAGTCGGACAGTACTAACGTGGCTCTGATAGACGTCGGGCGCTCTCACGCAAAACACCCACGACACACAGCACGAAAGCTCGCGCGTAGTTTCGGTAAAGCACCACAGTATTATTTCAATAATATTGGAACATTATTATTTAAACAATTTTAAAAATTAGCACCTCTGCGCGTTGTTTAGTATTGATTGCAATGCGGCTTTTTATGTGTTCTGTTCAATGAGTTTTAATTTAAAATTGTTTGAAAAATGTTTTTATTTCGTTTTTAGTGTTAAATTATTAAAAATTTGGTAGAATATTTGTTGAAAACAAGGATCAAAATCGATATAAAACCGAAATCGTTTAAATCGATTTGGAACATCGGTTTATTTCAGATTCTGGTATTGAAAATAAAACGGATTTCGGTTATTGTTGAATATTATGAAAGTGGAAAAAGTTAAATTCTTTGTGTTTCAAATTATGGAAAGTTAAAGACACGGGTGTTAAATATAATAAATATTATAAGAATTGTAAATGCATACATTTTTAAATAGTGACACATTTTTGTTTGAAATTCGATGTTAAAGAACGTATTGAAAATGAAAAACATTAAAAAAATATGATTTTAATTCAATGAATGAATTAAATTTGATGTTCTTGTTGTTGGTGAAATTATTTTTGTGTGTAATGTATTCTTTTAATTACAATATGAAGATATTTAGCGTATTCACAGTTGATCGTATTTTAGTATGATATTCGTACCATGTAGTATATATACGATACATTAACACAGAAACGTCAATTTGTTGTTGCATCCCTTATAAAAGTGAAATACCACACGTATTGTTTTTGAGAGTAGCCCTGAGGCATGTTTTTTGGTAACGTATTTTGTGAAATAAAAAACAATTGTGAAATTGTAGACAACTATAATATTTAGTTGTTTTACTTTTGCAAATCGAGCAATATTTATGATAATTTAAAAGAAACCTAATTTTATAAGAATGATCTGCATTTATTTGACGAAATATTTTAACAAGCAGAAATATGGTGCTCACAGTTCAATTGCCGTATTGTCGTACAATGTCGTACCAATACCATGAAACTGTGAATACGCTAATTGAAATATCATAACAGATGATTAATTTAATCCTTTTGGGAGACGCCGTTTCAATTCAATATTAAAATTGTCGATTTGGGTACTAACACGCGATTTTTTTAATTCTTGACATTGATTTTCTCATCCAATAGATCATTTTTGACGATTGAACTTTTATCGATTTGAAATTGTAAAAAAAAACAAAACTATGGACTCGTTGAAAATTGTAATAAATTACATATATCGAGTATGATAGTGTCTTAAAAAAAAATTCCAACCAAAATATATGAATTCAAACGTAAAAATGCCGTTTGATCCAATGTTTTATTCTATTACGAATACTGGCCTACATTTGAAGCCAATAAAATATTATCAATTCATACCGAGTCATACATTATAAAGAAAGAATAAAAGAAAAGAAAAACAATTGCTTGTTGCTATATTGTAGTCCAGTGTTTTGTGCAAATATTTGTTTAAAACCTTCCTTCCTTTCCCATGCGTAGAATTTTGTGTAATTCCGTTGTGTGAAAAACGTGACAACTCATGAGTTTGTCTTATTTGAATATAATAATTAGTTTACCACTATATTTTGATTGATTTTTTGTTGTTTTATTCATGGATTTACTGCATGTTATTGTAGAAATTCTATTAAAATGATTCATTACAATGTCAGAGAGTTATCACATTAATAATATAATAATAATAATAGTTTGGCACTAAAGTCCTATAAGAACATAGAATTTGTCATGCAACAGTAAAATTTTATATAGTTTAACAAAACTATTTGTCGCAATTGTATCCATTCGATTTGACTTATTTTAATTTGCTTTTAACACCATTGCAATTAGATATATTTTATTTTTTATATTTTTTGTTTATTTGCCGTTATAATTAGGCGACAATTGACGTCAGATGTGCGAATTGCATATAGGAATTAATAGAAAACAGTAGTGTTAACTGGACAACAAAATGATTTTGAAATCGAATATTGAAACATTTGACATTCGGTTATAAGGCAAATGTGGAATTCTACGACAACTTGCTACATTTCGAAAAAAAACTCACCACAGCAAAAAAAACACTCATAAAACTAACCACAATCAAAATTTTAAATATTTAAAACCACGTAGAAAAATATGAACCCATTAAAAATGCCACATTTAAATCATACATATTAAAAAATTAACTAATTAAAACACACAATATTAAAAAAAAACAACAATTACTACTTTAAATAATAATAATAATAGTTTGACGCTACAGTCTTGAAGAACTTATGCCAAGATCTCACCATTATATTTGTACTCAAATTAAATCATCATATTGAAATAGGCCATTTATAAAATTGACTGAACTAAAAAAAAAATGTACAGTGTGAGTCATAATAACTGCGAGTAAAGTAAAGTACAATAAAAACTAAAGATATACATGAAATTTGGCAATTTTTTAAAATATTTTTTTCAGTATTCTCCGCTTGGATACACTGGATATTTGCATGTCCTTTACCATAGAAGCTTTCAACATTAGCTGAATTTAGATGAATTCTTCCACTGTCGTATATGCAGAAAAACTGATTTAATACAGAAAACTTATTTAATGCAGAAAACTTATTTAATGCAGAAGAGAGATTAATTTAGTGTAATTTTGAATTTTGATTCAATACAGAAATTTTTAAATTCAATGCAGAATTTATACAAGAATAGATTCAATACAGAAACTGATTGTGGGAAACCACAAATTTATGGGTTTTTTAGATTTATGAGAAATACCAGAATTTATAGTTTGCTAAAAGATTATCAGAATTTGTAAATTCCAATCAGTATTCTGATATAAACAAAAATATTATCAAAATTTCCTGTCGGAAACAAATTTTGTTATTTAAAAACTGATTTTAATGCAGAAAAACTGGTTTAGTACAAAAATGAATTTGATTAAATATAGAAAATTAATTTGAATACAGCATTAATACATTAATTGATTCAATACAGAAACTGATTGTAGAAAATCATCAATTTTTTTGGTTCTATTTTGAATTTTATCAGTGAAAAATACATTTTGCATTTGGCAGACCTAGAGCCCGACAAATTAGTTTTTGCATTACTCTATTTTAAGATCGACTAAAAACTGAATTTTGAATTTTAAGTTGAAATTTGAGTTGAAATTCGAATTGAAATTATGAGAAATTGATCGGATATGCGGTAATTCGTTGGCAACTTTGGGTTCATGCTACATTAACCTTAGTGGGAACAGTCCACTTTTCTTTTGAATTTTTGCAGATTATCGTTGTGTTAATGCGTTTTACTGTTCAGTATATCTTCGATTTCTTGTGGAGTTTACTTTTTTTATATCTGAAGTTTTCATTACTTGTAAATACAAATTAAAAATCAGTTCCTTTCAGGCTTCCATTGCGATATTGCTCTTAAAAATATCTATAAAGATGCTTTTGTCCAAATTTCCCAATTACTAAATTAATCTTGAAAAAATGGCATACTCAAAAATTTTGTAAATGATATTTCGCTGGTTAGGATCAAAGTGAAAATTACTGACAGTTATTACGAGTCACATCAACAATCAAATGATGTCATTAAATCGAATACATCGACGCCTCTTACGAAAACTAGCACGTTTCAAATTTTTGTATGGAAATGTTCGCACAAAAATTTGAAACGTGTTAGTTTTCGTAAGATTTTTAAAAATGTTTTAATCTGTAATACTTAGGAAGCCAGAAGCACGTACAAACTGTCAGGTCAGCGCACGACTGAGCCACTGGGAATGCAAACGGTTACCTCAAGATGATCTTGCAAGTAATAGCAGCATTTTGTTTGCTCTTGCCACTCTTGGCGCCAACCGAGATTTCCGCCCATTTTCTCAGTAAGTTAACGTGAGCCTTCTATAGACACTTTTTATTATATTTCTTTTGAACAAAAAAAAACAGCTTACGATGATGCACGCAAGGCGGTCATACAGGCAGAGGATCTACTCACCAATGGTGGACGTCTGCAGCTCAGCGCCAAGGAGAAACAGGTGAACGATCTGCTGATGCAGCACAAACTGGACGAATTGTCAAAGGGATTTCGCAATCCGGATCTCAATGCAGCTGGTATGCATTTCTTCAAGGCGAAACCGTTAATCGAACGTAGTCGGGTCTTTAAGTTTCTGCGACAGATGCCGAAGGGCGCCACGCTACATGCGCACAATACGGCCACCGTCAGTTCGGAGTGGGTTGTACGAAATATCAGCTATATGCCGGGTCTGCTGCGCTGTACCAATAAGCAAGGCGTCAGTGTGCTGTCGTTTCGTCAGCAGGCGGAGCAGCACGACTGTCAGACGCAGTACGTGCGAGTCAGTGATGAGCGGCGACATTCAGTGAGCGCAGCGGCCTACGATCGCAGTTTTGAGAAGCTGATCAATTTACAGACGCCGATACCGGAATGTGAGTAACGAATAAGATCTTCTTCAAATTAAATAGAACATGTTCCCGAAAACATTTCAAGATTAAAATTTACAAAGGTTTCGGTGAAGATCTTCGAGATTCGTGCATTTTTATAGACCAACATGTTACCACTACTCTCTTTTTCTATGCAATTATGTGTGAAACCTTTTAATTTCCCGGGTTTTGTCTTAGACACTCCTTCTATGGAGTTTTATCAGCGCCCTCCATGTATGGTAAGCCTGTTTCTTGCTAGAGAAGGGCACTAATAAAGTGGATGTTCTAGCATGTTCTGGCTAATGGCAAATACTCTTTCCCCCATCATTCTACATAGCAAAGTTATGATTTTTTATAACTTTCTCAATCTCTTCCAGTGGAATATCCATCAATAAACGAGGTTTGGAAGCGCTTCCAAAACATTTTCACCACGACAAATGATGTACTGCGTTATCTGCCCGCCTATCGCGCATACCACTGGCAGTTGCTGGAGGAGCTGCACGACGACAACATCATGTACGCGGAGCTGCGCATGGACTTTAAGGAGCTGTACGACATCAGCGGACGCACATTTCCGCCAGATCGCACTGTCATAGAATTGCTCTACATCATCGAGCAGTTTCGACGGCAACATCCGAATTTTCTCGGCATCAAAGCGATCTACTCGACGCATCGAAATGCGGCTGACAGCAAAGTACGCGAACAGTTTACCAAATTCAAGCAGTTGCAGTGAGTTAGGACCTGAAAGAATTACATCAATTTAATGATTTTATTTTCTGAAAATTATAGTCTTGCCTATCCCAACTTTATCGTAGGCTTTGACCTAGTTGGTCAGGAGGATTTAGGCAAGCCGCTGCATACGTTCATCAATGCGCTGACTGATTTGCCGCGATCGGCGCGTTATTTCTTTCATGCCGGCGAGACCAGTAAGTACCATACGTTCTTTCAGCAGATTATTTCTAAACCATATTTACTTTATATCTTTCCAGATTGGTATGGCGCCTCCACCGATTTCAATCTGCTCGACGCCATACTGCTGAATACAACGCGTATTGGTCACGGCTATGCACTCATGAAACATCCCGTACTCTGGAATACGGTCAAGACGCGCGACATCGCCGTCGAAGTCAGTCCCATCTCGAATCAGGTGCTGCATTTAGTCTGGGATTTACGGAATCATCCGGGCGGTTTTTTTATGTCCCAAAATATACCAATGGTGATATGCAACGATGATCCGGGTTTCTGGAATGCCAAGGGTCTTAGCTATGACTTTTACTATGCCATCATGAGTTTGGCCTCCAATCATGCTGGCCTAAAGACACTAAAGAATTTAGTCTGGAGTTCGATACGCTATTCGGTGCTCGGGGAACTGGAGCGCAAGGTGGCATTTGCGCTGCTCGAGCGACAGTGGAATCATTTCTTGGATGATGTATTGCAGGGAATTGTTTTTTAAAAGAAACAACGTGATAGTATAAAAAATGTTTGCATTTTACCAAAGATTATTCGATTATTGATTAATGGAATAATTTATTAGGGGTAAAGGTAAAAAATAGAGATAAATATAAAAAAAGCATAGAGCTGCTTATTTAGAATAGTATTTATTTTTATTAAATATAAATACATTTTTTTTTTAATCAATGTTGTTTATTTTTATTTTAAATGCAATAGTTTGCTGAGGAAGCTGAGTTTTGAAATTAAAAAAAAAAACGGATTTTATTTTTACGTTTTCTTATTGTTACAGATATTACGTTAAATGCAGGTGGATTCGTTTTAATAATTTAGGTGCTCACAGCATCTCAAGTGGTTATATCGACGCCCCTTACGAAAACCCACACGTTTCAATTTGCTCACGAAAAACTGCACATTTAACGTAACTACGAAAAGAAGCACAAGTGCAGTTTCCCCACGAAAACAATGTAACAAATGTTTACAAAACAAAAAAGGCCAATGACGCGTGTGGGTTCTGACAAATTCTATGGAACAAATGTCCTGTGACGCAAGTAGGTTCCGGACAAATCGCACATGCATGTTTATCTATGCCCATTGGAACAGTTTCAGCAAAAAAACTTTCAATAACGCATCTAACGCATAAATGTCTACTGACACACCTGTAAACCACGCCATCAATCAAAAATCAACATTTTTGGTCATACAATACTATCACCTCCATCATCAACATTTTGTGATTTCTTAACCACAAAAATGTATATTGGGATATGTCTCAAAAATACATATATGCTTTTATTCGTGGTGAAATTAAATGTGCGCTTTTGTTCGTAGATAAAATATAAATGTGCTTCTATTCGAGGGAAAGATAAAGTTATATGTTAATGTTCCGTTTTTCGTAAGCAAATTAAAACTTGTGGGTTTTCGTTAGAGGCATCAATATGATCTGATTTAAATTTAAATAAAAAATAAGGACATATCTTTCTTATACACACATAAAAAAATTGAATCATTAAAAAGCGACTATCAAATATTATGTTTGACTCACCTGGCCCACCTGTAGAAGTTGTGAAAACTGACTTCGGTAAAACATTCTTTAGGTTGAAAGAATTTTACAAAGCATATCAAAAAGTATAAATACTTATTTAATATATATTTTATGTTATATATTGAATTAAATTATTTATATTTTCATATGTTTCTATTCGACAAATATTTTATTTAATTTAACAAAATATTTAATTGATCCAATTTCTATTGAATGAAATTTTTAATTGATGTTACTAATTAATTACTTAATGTTTTAGAAATTCCCAATAAAAAATATAATATATATAACAACTTTAATATCAATATGACAAAAAAAATTAATTAAATTTTCTCCAATTAACAAATTCTCATTATTACGAATATGGAATTCAATACTACTAAAAGTTACATCGGCTGAGTTTCAATTAAAAATTGATTGGATTGATTAACATTTTAGTTATATTTACACACTTTTTTCTCGACACAAAAAATCAAAGTGAAATAAAATTTAAATATTTGTCCCAAAATCAATTAAAAGGCTTTATACTACTTAATAATGCCATCATTTTAATTAAATATTTAACTAATTTATAATTTTGGATATAACCACATTTGCAAACAAAAATTTTATATTTTTTAAATATTAAATTAATTTTCCAAGCAATAAAAATTAATAAAATGTTGAAGATAACTCACCAAAAATCAATTAAAAAAATCCGTTACACACCTATTTTACGCCAGATTATGTAACGAAAAATCGCAGATAATATAAATTCCTGAAAAAACAATTTTTTAATTAGTATCTAGCATTAATTTAGTTTTAATTTTATACTAGCAAATTCATTTATTAACATTTAAAAAAGCAGGATTTAAAACTAAACCTGAAATAAGCAGAGAATAAAATGGTTGAGTAATGAGCTCTCAACTATACTATATTCTCTACAATCATAGATGGTTGTCGCAATCAATGTATAGTATTTTCCATTTATTTCAACAATAGTAAGGTCGCTATAGTCAGATATACTAGTATAAAATAATTGTCTAGATATAGTCTTATAAATATTCGGATTTTTCCTATGAATTAAAAAAATATATATATATCTATATATATAAAAATGAAATATCCTGTGTGTCCAAGAGTGGTTTAGGAAAAAAGAAAAGTTGGAAAACCCCAAAGGAAAAGCCGGAAAATCGAATATATCAAAATTTGACCATAGGACCATGAAATTTGGGCAGGGTGTTCATCTCTCGACGTATGTGTGCACTACGAAGGGATTTTTTAAAATTCTCCTCCTAAGGTACACAAATGGGCGTGGCAAAATTGAAATTTTAATTAAAAATATCGGTGTAATTAAGATAAGTAACGTATATTGTAGTTGTTTATTTTTTTTTACAAATGAGTGTGGAATATGATAAAGGGGCGTGGCACTTACCATATAACCATAACATTAAAAATGCTATAACTCCTGACCAGAGTTATGACAATGGAAACAAAGGTTCTTATTTAAAAGTAGAATCGTCACGTAGAATGTGGGCGGGATTTTATAAAGGGCGTGGTACCTTTCATATAACAAAACATTAAAAATGCTATAACTCCTGACATACTAAGAGTAGAGTTATAAAAATCAAAACAAATGTACAATGTTTGATAAAACTCCGATCGTCATGTAAAATATGGACGGGATTGGACAATGGGGCATGGCACCTCCCATACAAAAAAAAATCTTAAAATTGCTATTACTCTTTACCTACTAAGAGCATTGTAATCGTCACGTAGAATCAGGGCTGGGAAAAAAAATCCGGATTTTTTTTTTAATGCACTCCACCAGATTTTTTTTGTTTTTATTGGATTATTTTGGATTTTATTGAATTTTTTATTTGATTATTTATAAATAACATAATTTCAATAGGATTTATTGGTTTTTAAAGTTATTACTTTCCACCCTTTGATTGCCAAGAACTGCTAAATAACATCTGTTTAAAAAATACTTTGTGGAAAAATTCAACGTCTTGGATCTGGAAGCCGTTTTTTCTATATATTGAATAAGTCATATGGGCTAGAAAATGAAATGGCCTAAGTGCCTGATCAAATCTATTTTGAATGTCCTCTTTATAACACGACAACTCTTCAGAACCTATTAGATTCAATCAATATCTACCGCTTTAAAAATTGACTTAAATTAAATCCATGGTTTCGGCGACTACATCATTAAATTATTTAGATCTTAATAAAGGCCTAAGTTGGGTAATATGTATGTTGGCTATGTTGGATCATTTAATTACCATCTTCACCAGAGATTTCATCCAGTAGTGGTCCAAATAATTATTTTCGATTTGGTGGTTTATAACAAATTCTTAAATTTTCTAAAAACCACAAATATATTTCCAAAGTTTTAATTCGAAAAATGTACAAAAATCAATAAAATCCAAAAAAGTACAAATATCTTGGATTTTTTTAAGTGGATAAAATCCAAAAAAAAAAAACGAATAGATTTTTTGGGAGTGGAGAAAATATCCCAGCCCTGCGTACAATTTGGGCGGAATGGGGCTTGACACCTCCCATATAACAAAAATTTTAAAACTGCAACACTTACTAGAGTTGTACAAATCGAAACAAAGAATCTTTTTTAAAAATGTTAATGCCTCGTGGAATGTGAGAGGGATTTAAAAGGGGCATGGCACTATGTTAAAATAAATAGCGACGTAGGCATTAACTAAAAATGGAAAAAGGGGCGTAAATGTATCCACACTTTATAAACGATATAATTTTATAATTACAAAAACTTAGCACGGGCGAAGCTGTAAACGGGTCCAGCTAGTATATATATATATTTTAATATAATTAAAAATAATAATTTTATGTAAATATTTCTAACTCTCCATTGTTTTAAATTTTAAGACACTATTATAGATTAAAAAATGACTTTTTTGCGAATTTGGTTAACACTAATTGTAATTTAAAATATTTGTTTGAATTTATTAATATCCTAAAAATGGAATGATATATTAGTTGGGTAGGGAATATACTGCTGTAATATAATGGTGCAGTAGATAGCGTTTGGAGTTACTCAAATTGTGGGCCAAATAGTAACCATGGTTGGCTAGGTTAATGATATGGCCATACCAGAGAGGCGCTTCTTTTTCTTTCTTTCTCTCGTTTTAATTCGTTCCTTGTTTTCTTATTTTATTTTGTCTGTCCTCAAAATTTTTTTTAGTAGTTTTTCCGGTGTATAAATTTTTGTGACGTAACCACAAAGACGTTGGAGACAAGATCCCACCCCACCTGGTGCACCAATACACCGAGCGTCTCCCCTAACACCTAAATACGTCGACGAACGTTGCAATATGAAAAACCAAAATCATTTCCAATCATTGACTGATCTCGTTAAATGTAGAATTTTGTGGTAACTTCGAAAAGACGTTTTTGCAGTTGTCTTATATGTTTTTATTTTGTACACAATGCAGAGATAAGAATTTGTAGAACAGTATTCTATAGAATCAATTTTGATAACATAAACAAAGATAAAGAAAAAACTTTTTGATACTATTTATCCAACGTTATAAATGACAATGTTGTTGCCTGACCTTGCACAAAACATTTTTCGTGTAACGGGAATATTTTTATTACATTTAAATAAATTAAGATTTATTTTTTTATTTCATTATCGTATTCATCGTGGTACATAAATACAATAATGTACTTTGGACTGCGAGCCAAAAAGATCTTTTCATAGAAAATATTTTTCTATATCGTACTAACGCTCGACAGACAATGGTAAACCTTCGAGAGTAAACTTGGCCCATGAAAAAGCACTCAACCCCACCGTTCGAATTCGCCATTAAACTGTGGGTCCCACAACTTTGAGTACAAATATAACACGCACAGCTCAAAATAATCACTAAAATTGTCATATTTATTTTAAATTTAAAATTTTGTATAAAATGCAAATTTTCATTAATAATTCCTATAAATCACGAACTAATTAACAAACTTAATAAATTTTCATAATTCTATATATTTAATTATTTTAGAAATAACGTTCACGAATTGAGTGGTAAATTGTAAATTATATAAAAATATAGCCTCTTTGAATAGTGTACAAATATTTATTTATGTTCTTGCACAAAGTTGCGACAACTTTCATCGATTTGTGCGTAGACGGCGCGAAATAGAGCGATGCCATTGCTCTGCAAAAGTAAAAAATTTATGAATCTAATAAGTTTTTGTTATTATTCAGCGCAATAGCTTACAAAATATGGATCCTCAATGATTGCATCCTCCTCACGTCCAATATAGCTGCCCAGTAGTCGAATTTTTGCCTTGCAATCGACTCCAGCTTTCGAGGCCAACTGTTGCAGTTCCTCCATATTCCAGGCATCCATGCCAAATATATAATCGCACTGTGCAAAGTCTGCTGGGCTTATCTGTAAATGTATCATATGCCAAAATGATTTTAATAAAAGTTTTTTTTTGTATTTAAAAAATGTGTAGCACCCACCTCACGTCCCACATGCTGTGTGCTGAGTCCATGCTCGGCAAGCATTTGAATGCAACGCTCCTCCGGCGCATAGCCAACATTCCAGGAACGCAGTCCGGCGCTGTCTGTCTGCCAGTTGAGACCATGCTGCTGACTGTAGTGGGCCATGACGCTCTCGGCCATTGGCGAGCGGCAGGTGTTGCCTATAAAGCAGTGAAAGCAGCCTTTCTTCTTTTAGCAATATTGCGCGATTTATAACTAAACACTTTAGTATTTAAGCTAGCCATTGTATAGCTCAAAAAATTTTAATATTCCCGTGGAATATGAATTGGATTGGAAAAAGGGGCATGGCACTACGTTAAATGTGGGCGGTAAAAATAGCGACGTAGGCATAAACTAAAAAGGGAAAAGGGGCGTAAATGTATCCACACTTTATAAACGATATAGTTTTGCAATTACAAAAAGTTAGCACTGGCGAAGCTGTACACGGGTCCAGCTATCCTAAATAAATAAATCAAAAATAATTTCAAAAACTAAAATCTTTGACAATACGTAAAATTATGCTATAAACATATTGGAATTTTCAAACAACTTTATAAATTGAAATTTGTTTTGACAATTGGAAGATAAATTGCGTTACAATTTCTTAGTAAACTGTAAATTTTTAAAACTAGAAATAATCCTGGGAGTTACTCTATAATGGGATTCGAAAGTGATATTACTCGCATTCTAATAAATGGTACTTTGGTAGTGTGACTTTCGCATTCAAATGTGGAACTTTCGTATTCAAATTCTATACACTTTTAAAGTGTAAAAAACTACTATAATAAATTTGTGTAATTTTTTAAATTCTAAAGAGTACCTGAAAGTGCAAACAATTCGATTGCCATTTTCTAAAAATCGAAACTTGAGAGTAAAAAACTAAATATGCAGTAAGCTATACAGTAATGAAGCTAGAAATAAATGCTTCTTTTTTAAAGACAAAATTAGAAATGACATTCGCAAGAATATGGTCAATATTTAACCATGGTATTTTTAAATGAACCATACAGTTACTTAAAGCAAAATTGTCTAAAAGTGAATAATTTATATAGAAAATGTTTCAAACAACATTGCCATTGAATTATTTTTCACTTTCAATGCCGCAATTGAAACGTTTTTGTTGTGGTACCTCCTGATTTTGCAATTAACTTGAAATGAGTCATGTTAAACCTTTGATGAGTGCTTGACGTTTTGTTCTATATTTAGATATTTAAACGTTTTGACTGAAGGTTTTAATTTACAAGCGACCTATGTTGTAGTCAATTCTTTTAAGGTTACTTTTGGAAAATATCTAAAAATTGCGCGTTATACCATATAATATGTTCCCGCCAACAATGCTTACCAATGCAAACGAACAGCAATTTCATCACAAACCACCGACTGACTGGGAGCTAAACGACGCCAATAAAAACAAACTAGTTGAATGACAGAAAAGCGCAGCGATAAAACACCCAATAAAGCAACACAATAATAAATCGTGCGAGCTATTAGAACCATAGACCAACCACAACTATGAATGTATGCAAGGGCAGCAACAATAAAATGACAACACAAAATTTGTTTACGATTCTTTTGATTTCGGTTCAGACTAGACCAGAAATATTGGCAAGTCGCGAGAGAGTATATTTGTTTTTATTAATTTGTAGTTGTTTTTTTTTTTCTTACACTTTGAGCATTTTAAGTTAATACCATTCATAATTAAAACAGAGTTATAGGTAGGTATCTAATATCATATACATTCAAATACATCATATCTATACCATGAACAATTTTTTTTTTCGTTTGTCTTTTTTGATTCTTTTCTTCTTCGATTTCGTTTTGGTTGATATCATTACTTTACATTTAACTATAATTTCACTATGTAACAATGTTAATGCTAGATTTGAATTTAATTAGTTTAGACTTAGAGGGTAGTGTTTAAATCTTATTGGCTAAGACCTGCTGCAAGAGTGCTTCACAGGCAATAACACATTGTTGGTAGGCCTTCTCGAAGCCAGCATCACCGCGTTGCTGCAGGCGACAGATAGATACCGCAAGGATACAAGGCAGCATTTGGAAAAAAAGGGAAAGAGGCAAAAAATCAATAAATCAATATGTGTAGGTACTGCAGTAGGTCGAAAGGTAATGTAATAGGTCGTGTAGTACTCTAGTAGGTCACAGTAATTGGTCGGGTAGTAGGTCAGTCTTTTAATCCGTTTAACAGACTCACATAATACGGATCAGCAATGATTCGGTCATCGGCATCCAGTCCAAAGTTGCCCAACATCAGCAGCTTGGCCTTGCCGTCCTTGGGTGCACAGCCGCGCAGATCGACCATGTTCTCCTCGTCCATGCCGATGATATAGTCGAACTCGTGAAAATCCTTGGTGCGTATCTGGCGTGCGCGATTCGTGTAGCCCAGGCCGTGCGCTCGCAGGGTTTTGATGGCGCGCGCATCGGGCGGATTGCCGCGATGCCAGTCACCGATGCCTGCGCTGTCCACCACCCAGTCACTGGAGCACTCGGCCTTGCGTATGGTCTCCTGCATCACAGCCTCCGCGATGGGCGAACGGCAAATGTTGCCTGTTTTAGTTGGAGTTTTTTATTTTTTTAATTGTGCACATTTTAATTTAATTTTTATTACACTTTAATTTAAACAAGTAACACACACTGATTGATGATGATGATGGGTATGATTTTGTTGTTTGATGATTACAATGATTATTGGTTGATTATGATGTTTGTCGAATGATTGATGTGTTGATATGATTATTTTGCTGTTTTTCTTATAAAAGTGATTAAATTTTTTATGATATGATAAGGTTTTATTTAAACAATTTACCCAAGCAAATCATTAGAATCTTTCGTGGCATCGCCCTCTTTTTCCGTTCGAATTTACTCGCTAAATGGCCAAATAATCGATGATGGTTCTTGACTTTGCTCTCCTCCGTCTGTGCCACTGCTTCCTCTTCTGACATTTCTTGGTTTCTGGACTCCTCGAGAGTGTAGTCCGTCAGTGTAGTAGTAAATTTCGTTAGTGTGCGTCGTCGCAGTCGCGACTTGCTCAACTTTTTTTTATTCAACTCTGCCAACTTTTATTCAACTTGAACAATATTGCATTTATTTCTCACTCTACACTTTTTTCCCTTTTTTTTTTGTTCAATATGTTCACCACAACCTTTTTTCATTTGCGTCAAATATAATAGAATGATAATATCAAAATATATATAGATACATAATTGGACAAGCTCTCGCATTCCCTTTCGATTTCAATTACGATTTTCGATAACAAAAATTCAATTGGTACATCATATCACATGATTGACAACATTTGATTGACTTTACGCCAACTATAATATTGTTAATGCTTGATTTAATTGACATAATTATGTTTAATTAAATCAAGCATTAACCTAAAAGTTTTGAGTATTAATATTAGAATAAACATATTCAAGAATATTAGAAACATAACTAAATACAAGTGTTCTCAAAATCACTTTTCATCAAAATCAAAATATTCAACCAAAATCGTGTTGAATTCTTTTAACATTATTTAAAACGATTGATTTCTTTATCTACATTTATAGACAAATTCTTGGAACTCTTTAATATGTAAATTCTGTCACTTTTCTGATAGAGATTTTTTGATCACTCCCAATAATCTTTTTACCGGATTTGTTTTCGCCATACTATATTTTATTAATGTTTCGGATAGAATAAAAAAGTAGAACAGTATAAAAAAATATACCTAAGTAAGTGAATGAAATCAGTGTATACTAGACTGACAATGAATTTTCATGATTTGGGATGAGAAAATTAATAATAATAGTTTGGCGCTACAGTCTTGTATAGTACTTCGGCCGAGCTCTCTCGCCATTTGAGCTGTGCGTACTATATTTGTACTCAAATCGGTGGGACCTACAGTTTATTACCAAATCCGAACGGCGGGTGAGAGCTTTTCGTAGGCAAATGTTTTACTTTCGTAGGTTTACCATTTGCTGCCGAGAGGTAGCGTCGCATAGAAAAATGTTTTCTATGAAAAATATGTTGGCAGTCGCTGGGGATCGAACCGCGGACCTTTCGGCTCGTAGTCGAACGCATAAGCGACTTTGCGCTCGTAGTCCAACGCACTAACAAGACGAGCTACCGACAATACAGTTGATGTAGGGAGTTTTCAGCGAAATCCGAAATCCGGGACCTCAAAGGTCACGTTTTGGTACCCAAATCGACAATTTTAAAATTTGTTTGAAATGAGGTCCCTCAAAAACAAAAAGTGTCTGTTAATATAATCACTGCATCTGTATTTTGATCCAATTTAGCTCGTTAATAGTTTGTTGACACAAACTAAGAAAACCAAAGATGATGGAAAAGTATTAGAGACCTAAACATCATTGCAGTTGTAAATTATTCATGTCAAATATTTGACATTTTTTGTGTTATTTAGTAAAATATTAATAGTTATACTGCAAAGGCATTAATATCTATGGAATATGTGAATACTTGCAGCAAGACTATCTGTAGTGGTTGCAGTGAATCTACCACAAATATCACATTTTTTATGATGTTTATTATGTTAGCAAGTATTTTTTTGCGAACTAAATGCAGCAACATTCTCATAAACATTCGTTTTTTGTAGCGCAGTAATCAAATTTCCTAACAGATTATGTATGTACTTTTTTAGTTTATTTCTTTTGGGAGACGTAATTTTAATTCAGTTTACAACATGTAATTTTGGATACCAAAACGCAAACTTTGAGGTCCCTTTCCCAAAATAAGATTTCGATGAAAATTCTTTACATCGATTTTCTCATCCAAATAGAGCATTTTTACGAGTTGACCTTTTTAATCAATTACAATATATACAATTTGCATACAAAGCCATTGTCAGTCTAGTGTATATAGTCTAAAATTTTATTTTTTTTATTATACTTTGATGTTGTTATTTTTTAACTCACCTATATCTCTAATGTTTAAAGTATTTTATTTATTTGTGCATTTTTTAAAAAATAAAGGTATTTAATTTTAAATTAAAAAAAACAAAAATTATTCCATCAACGCAAAGACTTGATGTACGTTTTCTAATTATGCTTTTATATTTAAAATTTAAATTCAATTAAAAATAAAATTAAATAAAAAAAAAATACTGATTGTCTATATTGTACAATATGCAAGGGTTTTATCCCCTTTTATTCTACTAAAAAAAGGGTCACATTGTTTCGCCAAAAACAGCTGTTAAATCTCACCACGTTGTTATTATTTTTGGTGAAGCAACCAACGACGCAGGCAGAGAGGCGGCAGCGCTCATGTACACAAATCTGTGTATCAACAAATTTTAAATATTCGAGTAATCTAAATATATTGAATACTAACGTTAACGAGTACGTTAAGAATTTAAAACATAATAATTTTAGAATTCACTTTTTAAACTTTAAAAACAATCATTTTATAATTTTAAAATATTGATTGTTTACTGAATTTTCAGGGGGTTACATATTATCGGTTAAATAATATTTATTTTAAATTTAAATAATCAGTTTACAAAAAGCTTAATTGATATCAAAAAAACGATTTACACAGTTTTTTAAGTATTGTATGTAGTTATTTTATGAAGTTATTTAAATGTATAATTTTTTTTTTTCAAAATATTGAAAATATGGACAAATATAAACATTAATACAAAAATCGAAATCAAAGTCGTAAAAAAAGAAACGAAAGCGTAATCGAATCCGAAACGAGGGGCAAAACAAAAACAAAATTTGAAATTTTTTAAAACAAATTCACTCATTTCTCAAGTAGACTTAATATCATATATTTTGTAGGCTAAAAACAACGTCCTTCTGTATTTTTAAAATGAAATATATTGTAGAAATTCAATAATACCTAATCAAATTAATTTGGTTAATTTTAGATATTTTTTTTAAATTGCACTAATGGGTTAATTTAAAAATATACTATAACGGGGTATTTGTCTACGTCAGTACCACACAAAACATGTGACGTTATTATCTGACAAAACAGTCCTATTAGCATATTGTTGTTAATCGAAGCGTACAGCATCAATATTCATATTTGATACTTATGATAGCAACAACAAAATTTAAAGTTATTATATTTCCTTATAATGTAATAAAGCCGTTTAAATCCTTGAACACTGCTTTTTATCATATTTTACAACACAACACAAACTTTAATTTGAACCTTACAGTTTAATTTTTCAAATTTAAAGTTGATTTATTGTTCAGGCTTTGCGAAATTTGACACGTGTTACAGATTATTTTTGATTTTTAATTAATGCAAATTTTCACACATCATTTAATAATATTTGGTGGTTGTTGAGTCACTTGTTGTTGACATTTTCGATTTTCATATTGTACAAAATGAATGTTATAAAAATAGATGGATTGGTGTGAGATTTTTTTGCAATGCGTTTTTGCACACGATCCGCTAAAATAACTTCATAATTAAAAGTAACAAAATAATATATATGTATGTTGCGGTCAACCATTTAAGGACATATATGCAAAAAGTTTTGAAACATAATCAGTAGATTTGTTTAGTCACTTTAGTAGAAGGCAGGAATATAGGGTTCAGGAATAGAGCACCCTTTAGTTTTATTAAATGTAATTTTGTAGAGTTATTATTTAAAATAATAACAGAATATTTGTAAATAATAGATTGGTCATAGATTGGACATATTTCGAATTTTTATAATGCTGTTGTAGACGCAAAATTAACCATTTGATCGTTAGATTGAACATTGTTCTGGACAACAATGAATCATATACTTTTTAGCATTAGATCGTTAATCAGTCATTTCACAGCAAATCGAACAAAATAAAGCAAAATATGAGATTTGACCACTGATATTTCGACAAAAACATTTGTAAAAAGTCTACAAAAATTGATGATTTTTATCGTAATTTGGAAAAGTTACGCTTTTAAGTACATCAAATTTGACGTGCAAGGACAATAACCTCTGACCGCATGTTCAGGAATGTTAGGAATTACGACTTAACAGCTTGATGTATCAGTTTTACAAGGAGACATCTAAAGAGTTTCTAGCATTTATAGTTTTTAAAACTTTGGGTTTAAATAATTAAACAATTAATAAACTTCTTATTAATTGTTTAGAGTGATTGTGTTTTATTAAATTTTAATGTGAAATATCGAATTAAAAATTAAATATATTTACAATTTTGAATATTAAATATACTTTAATTGACTCTGAGTTGTTTTTTTAATTATTCTACTTTCAAATCTATATCATCGATCTCTTCGCATGCAGAGTTCACATCTAACTGCTTTTTGTGTGAACATGAGTTTTAAAATTCAACGTCGGGATTGCTATGCAATGAATTATGATCATCTGTGCATTAGTGCTCCCACATTACGATAGCACTTTCGTGGGATCTACTTTTTTGTTTCTGTCGAATTTTGAGACTTGACTTGGGGAATAATACTGATATAAAATACAAATAATAACAAAAAACAAAATCGAACATAACCAAAACCACAGGAATTAGCAAAATGAAAATAAGATTTGTACCAATTCGTATATTTCTTATTATTTTTTTTTTTAAATCGATTATTTGATCTGAAAAATCGATTTCGATCGATTTTTTTAACATGTAAAATCAACTACAAAAAAATCGATTTTAAAATCGATTTTCGACTAAAACCCATCACTAATAATAAATGTTCCTTAAAAAGTTTGCGTTCAATTTCTTTTTTTTTTTTTTGATTTTTGGAAAACTATTCCTGTAAAGTTCTGTAATTTCTCTTTAAAATGTTTAAAATGATTAAAATGGTTGAATTAAATTTGAAAATCTTTTGCAATTTTTCTTGTAAATGTTTTGGAGGGCTTATTTAAAGCTTTAAAATGTAGGTTTAGTTTAATTTCTACAACGAGGATATAAACTACTTCACCAAATGAATATTTTTTTGTAATTTGTGTGATTAGCAAATAAAAACTGTCGGAAAAAGCGATGAGACGAATAAAAAAAGAAGAATTTTTTAATGCTATCTGCATGATTTAGTTTTCTACGTAATATTACAAAATTATTCGATAATAAGTGACCTATATCAACATTGCTATAGGTCACTTCAAAGTAGGTATATTTTGACAAATTGTTTTATTTCTTTAACAAGGGGTAAATGTAGTATATATAAAGAAATCAAGTGCAAAATCTATCTCAAAATAATTAAGATTATATCACTTTATTAATGATGATAGAAAAATATATGTATTTTAAAAATATTTATAAAAAATAACAGTCATATTGCCAAATTCACTTTTGATCGAAATTCAAATTTTTAACAACCAAAATCGAATTCAATACTATTAAATTCGTTTGAAATACTTTTCTTGTTAAAAATCTTATTCTAGAATAGCAAAATAACAAATTCAACTAAATGGAAATTTCAATTTACGATCGATTGAAATCTGCAATATGCCCGCATATTTAAATAAAAACCTTTAGATTTGGCCAGCTACTGCTTGCTTCAAAAACGCCGCACACGCTATGACGCACTGCTCGTAGACCGTTTCAAAAGGCGCTTCGCCAACCAACTAAAAAACAAATAAAATCTATTATAGAAAAACCAAAGTATTTATCAATATGCTTACATAATAGGGATCGACTATAATACGCTCCTGTTTCGGCAGCCCAAAATCGCCCAACATCAGCAGTTTAGCTTTACAGTTTTTCGACTTTTTAGCTAAACGGTTCAAGTCGCTCATGTTGCTGTCGTCCATGCCGAATATATAATCAAATGACTCGAAATCTTGCGTCTTTATTTGACGTGCTCGATTCGTATAGTCAATGCCGTGTTGTTGCATGACACTGAGGGCCCGTTCGTCGGGCAAATTGCCCACATGCCAGCCACCGATTGCGGCACTGTCCACCTGCCACTCCTCTGTTAAATTCTCCACACCAATGGTTTCGCACATAACCGCCTCCGCGATGGGTGACCGGCAAATGTTGCCTGCAATGCGGTTGTTCAATTGATGATTAATACATTTAGCGCTAAATAAAAATTTACCCAAGCAAATCATCAGTATTTTCTTTGGCATATTCTACTAAAACACTTTGAACTTTTTGTAAAGAAATAAAATGTGTTCGGTTTACAATTGACTACAACATCAACAAGTCTTCAACAGTTCAACAGCAAACAGCTGTGCTGTTGACATTTCTTACGTTATGGCGTTACGTTAAACACTAGAGCAGAAGAAATGACTACTAAACGATTACGACTACTAAAGAATACTAATATAAAATTTTAATTACGATTAGAAATAATCAAAAAGTAGTTTGTTTCTCTACACATTTTTTGATTATTTTCAAACTATTTTAAAAGAATCAAAAACAAGTAATGTTTCTTTGTTGATTATTTTCACTAATTTTTAGATTAATTGAAAATAATCAAAAAAAAAAGTAATCCGAGTACTTATTTTTGATTATTTTTAGATTACTTTTTGATCCGACTACTTTTTTCATTATTTCCAAATAATCTAAAACTTAGTGAAAATAATCAAGTCATCCCGAGAATTCTATTGCACGGAAAATGCACGATGAGCTGATATAGAATGTAAGTGGCCAAGGTTTACGAATACGTTTATGAAATATTAATATATTTTCATTCATACGCAGAGGCGCAATTTGATTCACTGGTTTGATTTTAGAGGCACGTCGTGGATTTTACAAGAAGTTCCTGTACACTGCCACCGGTGCAGGTGCTGTTGCAGCTGTAGAACATACTTTAATTCCTTTTAATATATAGCGTTTTCTTTTATTTTATATTTAAACCTTTAATTAGGGAAATATATGCGCTTGAATTCAAGTGTAATTTAAAGGTCGAATCACATTTTATTTATAGCTTACAATTAAGTTAAACCTCGAATGTATATTGAATGTCGGAATTCAAGTTTAGGTAAAGGCTAGATTCAATTGGATAAAAAGCTACCAGTTTTGCTGGAGAACGCTATGGTTTTCAAGCTTACAATTCCAAAAAGTTGAACGCTTTTCTCCAGTGAAAGCTTCGATATCCATGTTCAACATACATTCGAAAATCACTTAATATCCAGGTTTTTGGTTTATTGGTTATTATTTGCAATACCAACCGAAAAACACGAATTAGTTCATTTGTAAAGTAGCAGTAATGTATATAAATGACTACTTCCACTTAAGTAGTAATACTGGAATAGAACTACCATCCTTTAACCTCAGATTACTAAGTAATGTGGAAATGGAACAGGTACTTGTTGATTATTTGTTTTTATCTAATGTGATTTGATTTTTAAATTATAAAAATATATGCCTTTAAAAAATTAAGTAAATTCAAAATTTATTGAACTCCAGTCACATTTAATTAACATTGTTGGTGGGTAACATGTTGATTATAATTAAAATATCGAATTGCTCGTTTTTTTCATTAAGGTGCTGTGGATATTAAGGATTAATGCATCATTTGGGAATAAAAAATATACAGATTTACTTATTTTTTATTAAATGAATTACATGTTACAACATGCAAACTAATTGGCACACAATTTTAATAATTACCACTATTTCTATTTATTTTTGTTAAATAAGGACATTTGTTACAAAACACCCATAACTACTGCGCACGAAGTAATATATAAATGAAACCACCCCCCATTACTACTGCTTATAAAGTAATGTACAAATAGAACCACCCCTCATTACTACTGCGCACAAAGTAATCTACAAATGGAACTACCCCGAATTACTTCTGCGTACAAAGTAATGCACAAATGGAACCACCCCTCATTACCACTGGGTACAAAGTAATGTACAAATGAACCCACCCCTCATTATTATTGCGTACAAAGTAATGCACAAATGGACCACCCCTCATTACTACTATCTACAAAGTAATGTGTAAAGCGACCAATCTTCATTACGATTGCGTGAAAAGTAATGCTGAAATGGAAGTACCCCTTGAGACTGCTTGGTTACGAAGTAATAATGTATGGTTCACCCCTTATTACGATATTTCTAAATAGTAATCTATTTGTACATGAGGTAACATTCGGTTACTTTTTACTTTGGATGCAGTGTGTAATGGATGGTGGATCCTACATAGCATTACTTCGTAATCTACAGTGAATGCATACTTGCCCTAGGCCATGTCTGTGTAAAAGTAAACAGAAATCAGTATTGAGATTCCGACGCATTACGATTCGATAATAATTAGGCAGTAATCGACTACGTAATGATGCTATTTCCTATTGGGTATTTGATAGTTACAAACGATTTTTTATATACACTCAGGGAATTTTGACAGATAATTTGTTAAACAGACTCATGTTAATTTTACATGATACTTTTAACTATGAAAATTAACAACAAATTTATAAATTAAACATATATTAAGTTTACATTTTCACTTAAATCACTTAACATGATCAATTTGTTATAAAAAAAAAGCAACATGAAATCTGTTATATTTATGTTTAAATTTACATGATTTTTTCCCTGAGTGCACTAAATTTGATATTTACTATTGCAAAAACTAATAAATAAAGTGCCAAGTTCGAAAATTAAATTATTAAAAATTTACATACGGCAAAAATTTTTGAAATTACAAAAAAAAAGAGGTACTTTATGAATTATGCATAAATAACAAAAAACCTCTGAACATGTAAACAAATTAAAATAATTGCGCTTCAGTACATAATGAACATCGTCGACCTCAAAGACTTGTTTTCGGTCGTATTGCTCGAATTGCAATTGGCATTTCCGTTAAAACGCTAGCACACCTTTAATTTGTTCAAGTGCTGTTCTCAGTATAACTGATACAACCACCAATCAACCAATAATATTTGCAGTTGCACATTGCAATGTTGCACTTTTTAACCCACTTTGACAACGAATGCACTAGTTTTTTTTATGTCAAAGGGTCCTTGCATTGACTACCCAGCAGGAAATGAACTCATTGCCGACAAGGTCACTAATGATGAATCGAGGACATTCACAAATTTGTCATTGGGGCCATTCAACACCAAATCGATCAAAAAAAGTAAATTTTGAGATTCAACCTTTTTGATTATATTTAAAAAAAAATTCAAAATTTTTATTTATCTTATGTATTGAAAAAAGAATTTTTTTTTCGACACTAAATACACTAAATAATTCTTGAATGTATTTCTAACTCTGATTTCTAAAATGGCGTCAGTTTTATCATATTAACTCTAGTTTTTGAGATATTGATTTTGTTTTTACATTTTTCGAAAAATGGTATATATCTCAAAAACTAGGGACAGTTTGATGAAACTGACGCCATTTTTGAAATCAGAGTTACAAATACATTAAAAAATTATTGCATATTTTACTTTTGATAATAATACATTTTTTTTTTCAAAACAAAAATTTTGTAAAAATTTAGAAAACTAATTTTTAAAATTTGATGCTATCAAAATACCATCTTGAAATTTGTCATGAACATTTATCAACCAAATTACACGATTTGTTTAAAGAATTTTAAAAAGGGGCATTTTTAAGGAAATCAATTTTGAATTGGACGGATAATGACCACGGGCCACATGTTAAAGTTTAGAATTTACAACTTAATTTGTCTAAAAGCCTGCTCTATTATCTTTAAAACGAGCCATCAACGAAGTTTCTGGCTTTTCTACTTTAAGAGATATTGAAATATGAACAACCATACAAAAGTGATTTTTGGACATTTTATGTAATTTTGAAGCACTGTATCTCTGGAAGTAGAGATCGAAAAAAAATGGTCAATGCATATATCGATACCCTTTATCAGTTGCCCAAATTTCATTGAAATCGAAGAAGATGAGTTCCAACCTCTGGTCGATTTGGTGTGGAATGGCACATTGATGAATATGTCTACAACCATTTCACAAAGGACATTGCATCAAAGACGTCATATATACATATATCAATGAATTGTGAAAATCTGTCATTGATGAAATGTTATTGATGACGTCATTGATGAAATTTTGTTCGATGTCACCCTGCCATATTATTCATAGACCCCATTTAAGGGACACATTTTTATAAAAGCGAGATAATAAGCAGTAGTAATATTGATAGATGATGGACGTTAGTAAAGTACGTTATTAGCATTAGCAAGTATACATACTATTCCAACCGAGAACAGAAGAAAATAATACGGAGTGATATACAGCTAAACCGAAAAATTCTTAATTTCAAGAAATGGATTTTCTTAGTCGTCAAAAAAGTAACTAAGTAGAATTATTCTTGAATTCAGTTAATACTTTCTTGGGTATCAAAAAAAGTAACTAAGTAGAATTATTCTTGGATTCAGTTATTAATTTCTTAGGTATCATAAAAGTAACTAAGTAGAATAAGTCTTGAATTCAGTTATTAATTTTTAGTGAACACGTGTTCGTATTGTTGTTGTTTTTTCGATCTTGCTTTGTCGCTATTATGTGTTGTTTTCCTTTGTCTTTCGATATGTAGAAAGTAACTAAAAGCAATTATTTCGAAGCTAACATAAAATAAAAAAAATATAGTCGAGTCAATTTATTGTTTATTTAGAACTTTATTACCTATATGCATTTTTGTATACTAAATGACTTATTCGAATACTTAATGTAATTGAATTGTTTACTTTATTTTATTTTTATTATTATATAATTTAATCTCTGTATATTATTCTGAAACCGTTTACTTACCTTATACACTTTCTCCTCTTCTGTTGCCTCTTCTGTTGGTTATGTATAAACCCTCCGCACGTTACCCATAAGCCTTGTATAGTGTATTTAGATAACAATGGAATGAAATCAACTTGGTATTTATGCAAAATTGAACCCAAATTTATGTTTACGAACTGAAACCATACCAATATTCGTAGGAAAAATCGTTTTTTCTATTTATATCTTTAACATTCATACATACACAGACGCTTGCTTGTCTGGCTGTGCTTTTATGTTATATTCGTGAAATCACACACATGCAAACATTGTATATCATGCCGTTTTTTGATACCTAAGAAGAAAAAGATTTGCAATCCTGACTAATTTTACTTAGTTACTTTTTTGATACCTAAGAACTTAATGTCTGAATATCTAGAAAAATTTCGCTTAGTTACTTTCAACAGACAGACAGGCAGACTAACAAACAGATGGCGACCTCGCAAAACAAAGCATACATCGATGAAAACAATGAATACAGCAACAATTTTGCGTGTTCTTTTTGGTTTTTAATAATCAATAAATTAACTTCTGAAAATCCAGTTGAATAAAGTTTGTTTACTTTTTTGACAACTAAGTAATTTGTTTTCTTAATATCCAGATGACAAATTCTTGAATTGTAGTAGTATTTTATTGATATTAGTCAAATTCTACTATTTTTCTTTCTAACCGAATTCTTCTCGAGTTTTAGAATTTTATTTCCCTCCGTGCAGATCGATTGTATCTCCATATAAAAATATATTTTTTTACATGTTTAATTTTTTTACAGAATCAGTATTTAACAGAATCAATTTTTTGTTGAGCCATTATGACCGTAATTTATACCTAAAGCCATTCATATCTATAATTATATTTAGACTATGCACAATAAACTTTTGTTTCTTTCACTTACACGGATAGAAAAGATTTGTTTGAATATGCTTGAATGAAATTATAACGTAATTCGAAATCACCATATAAATATTGGGAGTAATATCTAATTACATTATAATTGAATTGTATTATTATTTTGTTCAGATTGAAATATTATTATACGATATTTAAACATAAATTGCTTTAATCGCGGATTTACATGAATTTACTATATTAATGTTTCTGTAGAAATATATATTTTTCATCAGATATTAATATATGTATGTTTGATATTTCCGCTATATAACATACCCAACATCAATAAAAGGTTCTTTGAATTCTAAGCAATTGGTTATTCGTGATTGTTACTGGGTGACAACGAATTTAAAAATAATAGCATTATTTTGATTATATGTATGTTTGGCATTACGATATCACAATTAAATAACAGCGCTGTCTACTTTTAACACTCAGTAACACTCACATTAATACTTGTCATATAGTTCAAAAGTTCTTTTTGGTAGAATAATTTGTTTAAGTACCGCCAATTACTGTTAATACCAGATAGTGGCTGTTTGTGAAATTTCCAATTCATCCGTAAAGTACTGAACTCAAAATAGGAACAATAGATGGAAATAAAATTATTAGGTATAAATAAAATTTGTGTAATAAAAATAAAAGTTTAAGTTTATAATTATATAATATAAATAAAAAAAATGTAATTTAAAAATAGGGAAAAAAAGAATATTGTGTAGAGAAGATATTAGCACTAAATTTACTTTTTTTACATTAAAATTAAATGTAAACATAAATATGTTTACATGTAAATAAAATGTTTTTCACATTCAAACATATATATGTTTGCAAGAACTCCGAAAATTATTCATTTTGAACATAAATATGTTTGAATGAAAACAAAAATATGTTAGGCTGTTATTATAATAATGTTTGGCAATGAAATAATACTTTTGTTTGCATAAAGCTTCAAAGATGTATGTAATGCCTGCAAAATTATGTTTGGGAGAGCGCTTTTTTTTGCAGCGTGTATGTAATCTTTATACCTTTAAAACTCAATATACCCAAATTGAATTCGCGTTTTAAGCAATAAAGGCGTTTAACTCTTTTATTTTAATTAATTATTTTATATATTAATAGTAGCTTTAAAACAAATTTGAAAAGTGCGTAACAAAGCTAAAAGTTCAAATTTTAATTAAAAATAGGAATCAATAATATCGATTTACTACTTTATGAGATACCGACATTCAAAAACTCTAAACGCCAATATCTTACGCCAATATTTTACATAACGCCCTTATTGTACCCAACGTTTCAATTTCAAATATAATTTCAAATATCCTCCATACCAAATTATTTTACTAACAAAAACTAAACACCTAAAAAATTGTCCCCTACTTTTCAGTTAATCTTCTCCACTACTACGCCAAACATTCTCAATAGTTGACAGTAACAAAAATTGCTATTGCCTGTATCGAAGGCAATATCTTGTAGCTACTTGACAGCCAGAAATTGGCAATTTTTGCGCAGTAGGATCGAGATATCTGCAACTGCCACCATATGTATTCTTTCGTAAATGATAAACACACATGGAAGTGTGTAACTTCATTGTCACTGCAGTGTGATAACAAAAATTTCGAAAATAACTTCATCCTGTCTTCATCCTGTACTTGAAATTGTATCCTGTGTTTACAATTGAAAATGTTGTAACTGCTATTTTTAGCTGTCGATTTTATCATCAAGTCTGTTTATATTTATATTTAAAAGGAGACAAACATAAAGTCTGTCAGTTGTTGTCGGTGACATATGAAACAGTGTTATCTCTGTGATATTTTGCTGTCAAACAGTTGATTTTTACAACATACAAAGAATGAATATGAGCACAGTTTGTGTGTCATTTTTGACACCTTGGTTTTTGTAGGAATTATTAAAAGTTTTTTTATTTTTATTTTAATAGTTTGACAACATTAGGGTTAGGGTTTTAAAACTTCTCTCACATATTTGTCAACGGTCCAACTAGATTCTGTCGACACAGCTGCATTACTGACCCCTATTTCACTGAGTACATTCTGCATGTCCAACTATAACAATATACCTCTGTCTATGTGGGTTTAATTGGTAGTCCAACTTTTTATACTACCTTTCTGGTTTATTTATTTTTTTTGAAACTCGTGCAAATTTGCTGATGAACACACAAAATTGCGAACGTTTAGCATCCCCAGACACATGGCAGAGAAACCCCTATGGTGCAAAGCCCACGAAAAAAGTACAGTTACTGCAATTTTAATGAGTTCGGTTGAAATTCGTTATATTACCGGTGCCAGAAGACCTTACCATCGGCAGTGATATTTGAAAGTGATGCAGTGATTGTTGGTGTGGAATCCTGTCAAATGGCACAAGTTGCTTAAAAAATATAAAAGTAGTACAAAAAAATGAGGATTAAACAAAAGTGCAACGTTGTGTACTAATGTTTTACCGCTGATAAGCACATGAGTGATGCTAAATTATCACAGTCAGCTGCACATTGCAAAAATTAAGTTTGAAACTTTGAACTCTAGCTAAATTTTCTAGAGTTTTAAAAGGTATCTAAAAGGTAAAAAAATCCATTTTGTAAACTAAAAAAATTAAAAATTTTTTGTCTTACAATGTATGTATATTATTACCTACATAAAGAAAAAGTCCTATAAAACACTGGTTGATTTAAGACCTTGCCGTCACATTTTCTAATTTTCTATTTTTAACTTAGATGTCATTTCTTCTATATGCAACATATTCGAAATATTTTAAATTTATTTTTAACTGACTACCGATTTTCGTATTGTAGACAAAATTCAACGACATTCGGCCGTTTCGATTAGGCGTTTAAAAATGTGGAAAATTTTAAACTAAGTTTTAACTTGAACTGAACAACTAAAATCTAATAAAGGGTTTTTCAATAAGAGCGCTACAAAATTTTTTTTCAAGGGTTTTTTCAACAGGGACGCTACAAAAGTAGAGCGACAGGGACAGTAAACGACGCCATATTTCTTGCCGCTCTTTTGACATTTCTCTTCAGTAAGGTTTGCCATTTCATGATGGAAAGATATACGAGCCAACAACGAGTCGAAATTATTAAAAACAAAATTACTACCGAAATTCGAATTCGTATATCTTTCCATCATGAAATGGCAAACCTTACTGAAGAGAAATGTCAAAAGAGCGGTGAGAAATATGGCGTCGTTTGCTGTCCCTGTCGCTCTACTTTTGTAGCGTCCCTGTTAAAAAACCCGTTACAATATAAAAAAAAAAAGTTTATATAAACTCAAAAAATAAATCCAATTGTCTAAAAAATAAAACAGCTGAAAAGTTAGTTATGAAAGTTAGTAATTTTGTTCGTTTGTTCGTACTATCAGCCCAGTAGGAAAAGTCACGATTCCCCCAGGAACATCGATGACCGATAGCATTTTCGCCCTGATGAAGTTTCATACAAATGTCCTCCGATTCATCTTACTTTAGTAACGGCCATCATCTATCAACGTTACAACTGCTTATTATCCCACTTTTATAAAATTTGGTCCATCAAATTGGACCTATGAATAATATGGCAGGGTGACATCGAACACAAAATTTATGTTTTACGCGTAAATGCTGCGCCTAGACGTATGTTGTATGCATTTCACATTGTATTTCACAACGTAAATGCTGCATACCTTTAGGAGCATGTCACTTGAAGGTTCATTTTCATCAATGACGGATTGTCACAATGTCCTCAATTCATCATTGATGACTTTGTCCAAAAATAGTCTTAAAATTTAAATAAATATTTTTAAACATTTCGGAATAGTGGAATTCAAATTATTTATTAAAGTTAATCTTGAAAATTAGCAGTAACTTTGAGTTTAACGATTTTTTTGGTAAACTAATTGTATAAGGACTGTATATTTCTTAATCTTAAAATATATTGATAAGCGCCAACATTTTAGAGAGAAATTTTCAATTCGATGTTAAAAATCAACACTGTTTATTACGGATATTTAACGAATATCGGGTTTAATAATAATAATAGTTTGGCGCTACAGTCCTGTACAGAACTTCGGCCGAGCTCTCTCACCATTTTGAGCTGTGCGTGTTATATTTGTACTCAAAGTGGTGGGACCTACAGTTTATTGCCGAATCCGAACGGCGGGTGAGAGCTTTTCATAGGCAATGGTTTTTACTCTCGTAGGTTTGCCATTTACTGACGAGAGGTAGCGCGGTATAGAAAAATGTTTCTATGAAAAGATGTTGTTAGCCCCAGTCCAGGCTTGAACCGGGGACCTTTCGGCTCGCAGTCCAACGCACTAACCACTGAGCTACCGCGGCTACAGCGGCTACTATATCGGGCTACTATATCGGGTTTAGTTTGAATCAATTAAATGATTAATCAATTATTCAAATTTATGATTAATCAAAATTGTGATTAATTGATAAATCAGAATTTTTTATGATGTTATTTCATATTTTTAGGTATTATTTCATTTTTTTTCGAATTATTCAATTTTCTAGAGCTCTTTCTTTCTCATTGGAAACTATTTCGTGATGTCATTATTGTGGAGTTGACCGATTTAAAAACTTTAGACTTTATGCTTAAAGACATAATGTATCACAGCTCATAGATCACTGTCATTGGCATCGAACTTTCCTGTGAATACCTGCAGTAGACTTTGCTACCCTGTGTAAATTCTACACAATGAGAAAATAGAGACGATCTATGACTGACTGACTGACAACTACGCAGAATAACAAATTGGTGTGTCAAAAGTACAACGGGTTGTTTACGAGTATCATAGACAGACGCACGTACGATACAGTCGTCTCCTGTTAATATAATAAATATTGTTATAATTTTCTGTTTATTTATTCAATTCACATACCCAAAGGGAACCTCTGAAAAGTACTAAAGTCTGCAACAAAAAAAATCTATTTGCATTTCTCTGTTTTTTTTTTTAAATAGAGTGACATTTCTTTTAAAACTTTTGATTTTACTAAAAAAAAATGACACCTACGAACAGTGTACATCGTAGTTATATATAACTTAAGGATTTCGAAAGAAGAACCCCAAGTTAACATGAGGTTTTTTTATTTTTATTGTTTGCATTTTTTGTCTCATTGTTTATTCGTCTGACTATCAGGCTGTCTGTAGGCATCATCGTCATAGTCATCCTCATTGTATACGTCTCTTTGTAAAACTTTACAAAAAATAAAAATATTGCAAAACAAATCTGTTAACGTGTTTGAGTATTTATTGTATGTATTGCATTCTTTGTTTGTCGAGTGGCAGTTATTAATAATTCAAAATTTCCGCACTTGCAGAATGTTATGACAAAAGGTACTGTACGAAAATTAACATATATGAAATATGCCATTTTTATAACAGCCTTGGATATACATATTTGCGAAGTGTGTATGTTATAGATTTTTTTTTAATCGCGACGGCTTGAAAACAGTCATAGAACACACCAGGGACGATCAATTTAAAGAAATATGTTCAAAATTCAAACAACACAGCACAATATAAAAAAAAATATCCGTGATCTTAGTATGGTTTACCGATAGACTTCTATATTCTAGTTAAGAGCTCATATTCAGATATTTCCTAAAGTGTTTGAGTTATATACAAACTCAGATTGCCAATTTTATAGCAAACTTTAACTAGTAATGTACAAAACGGGTCGTGTCCTTGCTACATGTATCGCTAGTGTAGCGAACTTGCCCTAGATGGCGCCATAGACACGAGACATTTTTTCACACTGCAGTTGGTTTAAAACCAATGGCGCATAATCATAGACAATTTAAAGTCAACTTTAAATTTAAAATCAGCTTTTTGACAATTTATTCTATACAAAATTTGTCAAAAAAGTCAAATTTATATTTAAAGTCGACTTTAAATTGTCTATGATTATGCGCCAATATTTCTTTCACGTGATAATAATGGACATTTAACAAATAAAGATTCAATCAAGACTGCGGTTTCTAAAGCGGAATTAGTTTCACTGTATTTTCATAAATGTAAACTTCGATTTTTAAGTAATTCTAGACAACTTAGTACAGCTCACTGAAGTCGGTAACGTCCGGATCTTTGAGCACAGTATTACAAATATCAAAAAGAAAAAATAATCTAAAACATTCTAAAAAATTAAAAAAAATTATAAACGTACATCACTTATTTATTTCGTAATAATGATTTATAATATTTTCGGATATAAAATAATTTTTAGAAAAAAAATCGTAGATACAGAAAAGTGAATTGTACCCAATCACACGGTTGCGGCAGTTGCAACAACCTCTTAATTCGGTTGTAGCAACGAACTTTTCTGTAACATTAGTTTGTGCCAACATCCTTGTCTGTAGATTGAGCTTGTGGCGACCTGCTATGACTACAACTTTTTCATAAAGGGCATTTCATTAAAGATGTCATACACCATATGTCATATATACATAGGACATTGTGAAAATCGGTTATTGCTGAACTGTTATTGATGAAAATTATCCCTAAAGGTATGCAGCATTTACGGTGTGTAATGCAAAGTGAAATGCATACAACAGACGTCCAGGGTCAGCATTTATGCGTTAAACAGAAATTTTGAGTTCGCTGTTATCGTGCTACACGGAGGGAATCAATGCTACACGGAGGGAAATAAAATTCTAAAACTCGAGAAGAATTCGGTTAGAAAGAAAAATAGTAGAATTTGACTAATATTAATAAAATACTACTAAAATTCAAGAATTTGTCATCTGGATATGATGAAAGCAAATTACTTAGTTGTCAAAAAAGTAAACAAACTTATTCAACTGGATGTTTAGAAGTTAATTTATTGATTATTAAAAACCAAGAAGAACAATTGTTTCTGTATTCATCGCAAAAAGAACACGTGCTCATGTATTGTTGTTGTTTTCATCGATATTGCTCTGTCTGCATTCTATGTTTTGCGAGGTCGCCATCTGTTTGTTAGTCTGTTGAAAGTAACTAAGCCAAATTTTTCTAGATATTCAGACATTAAGTTCTTAGGTATCAAAAACGTAACTAAGTACAATTTTTTGGATTGCACATTTTTTTCTTCTTAGGTATAAAAAAATGGCATGATGTACAATGATGGCATGTGTGTGTTTTCACGAATAGAACAATACACTATACAATGCTTATGGGTAACGTCGGAAGGTTTATACATAACCAATAGAAGAGGCAACAGAAGAGGAGAAAGTGTATAAGGTAAGTAAACGGTTTCAGAATAAGATACAGAGATTAAATTAAATAATAATAATAATCATAATAAAATAAACAATTCAATTACATTAACTATTCAAAGAAGTCATTTACTATACAAAAATGCATATAGGTAATAAAGTTCTAAATAAACAATAAATTAACTCGAATATATTTTATTTTATGTTAGCTTCGAAATAATAGCTTTTAGTTAATTTTAACATATCGATAGACAGACACACGAACAAACAGATGGGGCTGACAGACGGACAAAGTAAAACAATACATAATAGCGACAAAGCAAGATCGAAAAAACAACAACTATACGAACACGTGTTCATTAAATTTTGGGACGAAAACAACAACAAAATTTTTGATACCTAAGAAATTAATAACTGAATTCAAGACTTATTCTACTTAGTTACTTTTTGATACCTGAAAATAATAACTGAATCCAAGAATAATTCTACTTAGTTACTTTTTTGATACCCAAGAAATTAATAACTGAATCTAAGAATTATTCTTAGTTACTTTTTTGACAACTAAGAAATACATTTCTTGAAATTAAGAATATTTCGGTTTAGCTGTATATCACTCCGTATTCTTCTTGATTCCTTCTGGATTTTAGAACTTTTTTCCCTCCGTGTACATCATGGAGGAAGCGGAGGACATTTGTTGAACCAAATGCTATCGGTCATCGATCGTGCTGACCTAACATAGGGGAATCATTGATGACATTTCCTGCTGGGTAAAGAATTTCCAATAGTTTTCGACTTGTGAACATTTTTGACGTTTCTTTATTTCTGTATGTATTCATAATTGTTGGCAAGAAACTGGCACCCGCTGATAGGGATGAGGTTGTCTTTTGTTATTTATTTTGCTGATATAGCAACGTACTCAATTGCCGTAACAAATGCACGAATGTCAATTTTGGCAGAATGCAAAATGCAGTCATGAGGTTAAAACAACTCAATTTTCAGTTGAGCGGACTAATATTTCGATTATACTAACATAATGTTAGTTTCATTTTAATGACATGATGTTCAAATAAATGTATTTCGGTTGCAATACTGAAACATTGGTTCAATTAACTTCATGCCAAAAGAGGATTTCCGGTGTGTAGTAAATGTTCAAATGTAGTAAATGTTCATGTTCATACGGAATTTTTTGTCCCGTCTGTCTGTACCATGATGAAACCTTACAGGTGCACCCAGAAAAAAATACTATATAAATAATAGTTTTTTACAATTAAAAATAGTCAATAGAATAAATTATTATTTTAATCGGAAAATACCATTAAATACTAGAAAATACTATGACATTGCCATTCATTTTATATGAAAAGATTTATTTTTTTTTATACTATTAAATCAATAATTGTCCTATTGAACAATTTTAATGGTATTTGAGCGAAATTTTTTCTGGGTGTGGCATATTCATTGATAGGAGATCTTAAATTTTAATTTTGAAATCATATATTTATTTTCAATTCTCAAACATTTTTTTATTTTCTTATATTGAAATAAAAAATCTTAAAATAAAGAAAAACACATCTGCTCGCATCAAACATTAAAAGCGACTGATTGTAAATGTTTTATTTTGTTTTTAAAAATATGATTTCGTCTAAATGCTTACTCCACCTGTACACGCTGCAAAAAAAAGGGCTCTCCCAAACATAATTTTGCAGGCATTACATATATCTTTGGAGCTTTATATTATAATAACGGGCAAACATTTTTTTGTTTTCGTTCAAACATATATATGTTCAGAATGAATAATTTTCGGCGTTCTTGCAAACATAAACAAACTTAAACTTTTATTTTTTTATTACACATATTTTATTTATACTTAATAATTTTATTTCCATCTATTGTTCCTATTTTGAGTTCAGTGATTTACGGATAAATTGGATATTTCACAAGCAGCCCATTTCATCTATGATTTATTATGAAAAAAACTATAAAATTTAGAAGTAAAAGGTAAATACACAAATAAAATACATTATTTCAGTAATTTTATTTTCGAATACGAATGCATCGTCCGGAATCCCCGGAACTACCAATATATTTAAATTCGCTTCTTTACCCTACGCAATTTCGGATCTAGATAAAAAAAATAATTCTTCGCCATTTACAAAAACATAGTACATGGTGTATCTGAAAAATGCCGGCAAAACAAAAACATTGCTGGCTTCAAACAAAGTGGTTGTTGCAATAAAAAGTTGCAGCAACATATGTTGCGCGTCTACTTTGGAGAGAGAGGCATAGAGTAAAATAAGCGCGCAAGAGTGTTTTAAATATTTTAACATAAGAGAAAAAAGTAAATGATTACGCGTTTACAGCGCTACTAAACGTGACTGTTGACATTAACAGTGGTGGGCGCTGTTATTAGCAGATGACACTCTGTTACAATGAATGCATTTACCATACGTACGCAGGTTACTGCGGTCTGTTGCAGTACCTTACCCCAGTCACTAGCACTAGACACTAGGCAAGTGTGAGTGTGTCTGCTTACACTACTGTAAATGTGTTTACACCGTGACTATGGGTGTGTGTTTGTGGATTTGGTTGCTCGCTCGCTTGAAAACAAGTTTTCAAAGTAGTTTACTTTGAGACGGCGTCGTCGATGGTCGCAGGCAACGCAGAATTAAATTTTAATTGAAAAAAGATTTTTCAAAAAAGAGAGAGCAACTAAAAGAAAAAAAACTAAAAACCAAACAAAAGTAAATATAAAAGGTTTTTATCTACGGCTGCTTGAGATTCTATAGTAGAATTCAAAAAGCAGGTAGAATTCTTTGTTGGATCTTCAAAAAGAAAAAATAATATAAAACACCGCGACGGTTACGAATATGGTGTGAATATAACGTGTATTTAGTGAACAAAAATAAAATAAAGTGCAATTAAGCTATTTTAGCTTTTAAACTATGCTAAAGTTTAACGCGGCACAACGTGTATCTAGATACTGTATCTAAAGTAAATAACTGCAATTTAAATTTATAAAAAAAAACGCAAAAATTGCAAAAAAAAACGTACAAAGAAAATTAAAATTTAAATCTTTTCAACGTATTTTTTTGGTGTTGTTTTTGTTGCAGAAAGTGGCTTTAAACGCGTTGCCGTTGTTGCCACTGCCGCCGCGTGTATCTGTGTTCGCGTGTATCTGCTGTTTGTGTATTTGTATCTAAACAAGTTTATAAGCATACGACCGACCAAGCGACCAACCGACCAAGTGTCTCGTCTATGTGGCTCTCGTTGTGGAATTCAATTTCACTGCTTTTTCCATTTTTAAAACGTTTCAAACACAAATTTTAAATGCTTAAAATAGTTAATTAAAACAGCAAAAGTGAATAATTGCAATAATTTATAAAGTATCTGAAAGATACATTTTTTTTTGTAATCAAACAAAATTTGCGGCACATTATAAAAATACAAAAAATCAACGAAAAAACGTGGATTACTCATCGTCGACTCATCCGTAATAACGTAAAAAATATCAACCTTTCGAAAAAACCTGAACAAAAAAAAACGGCGTGTATCTCACGGATACCAGTTACTATTGGATTATTTGAAATACTCACACGCTTCGATCGCATACACTTGTTTACGTATTTCCCGCAAGGTAAGTTTCACAAAACCGTTTTTCCTTGGAAAAGTCAACACTTAATGTCGAAGGCTTCTAATTAAGGTGTATCCTGCAGATACAACGACTACCTGCCCTGTATCTGCATTAAAACTCAATGTAGTGACGTGCACAAATTCACACACTCAACGAAATGCATCAACGAAAATGCATTAATCTGTATTTTTGTTTTTATTGTACTTCTATGCGGGTTGCGATACCTTTGAGTTATCCTTTAGATACTTTTATTGCTATAGGTAGTTGATGCAACAAAATTCAATTGTGCCAACAATGTTTTTGTGTAGCACACTCACACAATTACTGTAGACGACGTTTAACCTCTGATGTATTGCGGTGGGTCAAAAATACCCTATGTGTTTTGTGAATTGCAAAATTCAAAATAACACTGGAATTGCAAATAACATAGGTTAAAAGATACTCAGTTTATAAAAACAGGAGTCATATATACACAATGTTATCACTAAAAACAAAAGATAAAGTTGTTTAATTTGATACACTGAGAAAACTGAATTCTAATACTACGAAAAAATTAACTTGGATAATGAAGCATGATTTTGTCATGACAGTTATTGAAATACTTAAAATTGAAGTACTGACATTTACAATGTTGATATTATTTCATTTGTATAAGGAAATAAATTGAATCAAAATAAATCGGAAAATCATGATCTTGGATCTTTACTATAATCTATCTCACTGTATAAATTTTCGTAGTTGAAGGTATTTTTCATGTGGATAATATTTACTTTTTTTAGAATATCTACTAAGATCCACAGCACTCAGACAGACTATATCCATTGTACTGTGAAATCTATTCCCTACAATTTTGTGGTTAATATCACCACGAGCGCCCATGCCCAAGCCGAGATTCGAACCCGAGACCTTCAGAATGCAAGTCCAGCGCGCTACCTCTGGACTTCTGAGGCCGGCAAAGAGAGAAAATGGTTTACTGATGATCATTTATGAATACGTCGTTTATAAAACATGTTTTTTTCGATTTCAATTTCGTTTATTTATAAATTATATTCATGAATTATGTATAATATTAAAAAAATACAAAAATTCATGGATACAAAATTTTGAATCACAATGTATTTATTATGAATAGGGTTCAAAAATTTTACAAATGTTATTATTAATCAATCTAAATTATGAATTGAGAAATTCAACAGTTAAAGTAAAGTATTTTTTTGTTATTTTCGTTTCCCTTGTCTACTGACTCACTACATTTTCAAATGCGTCACTTTTCACATTGTGCTGCATAACTTGGTTTTCCGGAGGTTTTTCCATTTGGAGGTTACGAATATTTGGCACAATGTATGAAATTTTAATCATGAATTATGAATAATAAAATATAAAATGTTTTCTAGAACCTATTCCAATTACTCAGGACTTATGAATAAGTTGTACATAAAACATGAGTAAACATACGCATCATTTCATTACATTAATCATAATAATTAATTTATAAACCCAGAAAAAAATCATGGTAAATTGATAGTATTTCAATAGAAAAACAATAATTTATACCATTAAAATTGGTGAATAGGATGCATTCCTTTAGTTCAGTAATATTGAAACTGTTCATACAATATGTGGTTGTACCATAAATTTTATAAGGTGATATTTTAATTACAATAAGAAAGACCTATACAAATTTAATGATACGTATTATTAATTTTATGGTATAGTTGAATTACATTTTTCTAAAAATTTATTAAAACAAAAATGTATTTTAGTTAATTTATTGTATATATTATTTTATTTAAATGTCGAAATTGATATTCACTTTTACAACACACACATAAAAAGACACTTCTTGCTGCAAAAGGTTATAAAACATTTAGTGTTTGCTTTGGTTTCCTATAATTGATTGTAGTACTTGAGTCTGCAGTTATTTTTGAGTCCGTTGCCATAATAGAAGTTTGATGTATTATTTATTTTCGTAATAAATAAAAATATAAATATAAATAAATATATAAATATAATTTATTTACATTAAATACATTGAGTCCTTACCAATGTCGCGTTGAATAATGTGGATTATTACAAAAAAATACATGCGACCATGTTGAGTAAACGCGCGGAATGACGTACAAAATGAACATGTTTGTATTCGTTTTATGTTTTTATACACCGCGTTTATTATTATAGGAAGAAACCATTAAAACAACAGTATTTATTCTATTTAAAATAATAATATTGAAATATTTAAATTTATGGTAGTGAATTTTTCAAATACTGTTGAATTAATTAGAAAACTTTTGATTTAAAAAGAAAAAAAACTATTAACCCTAGTAGAAATTTTGGTAGGGCCATGGTCATGAAGTGATCATGTCATTATTTGAGGTGAACGGGATATGACGAGGCCCATAATGTCCTTGTAACGCAGTGTCCTGATCATGTATTGACCTCAGGCCATGATCATGTACTGATCGGGCAATTCCCCATTTTAATATTTAGCCGACAATTGCCTTGTCTGAGCCCGAGCATAATAGGGTTTCTCTCATTAATCTCGATCATTGCATGATACCAATTTCGTTATGAGGAACAAATAATGTAGCTATGATCGGGAACATTGACTGTTTAGATAATGTAAACCCTGCTATGGAAAGCATGATAAGGGCATGCAAAGGCAATGATCATATGTTCTCTAATAGGGCTTACCCAACGAAAACCCGATCATTTCCCGATGGCGCATCGGGCAAATTTCTACTAGGGAATACATGAACCATAAGATCAATGGTCGTACCATAAAGTACTTAATGGTACATTTTCTTCTGAGTGTACTATAATCATATATTATGAATAAAAACCAAATTATGATTAAAAACCAAAATTATGATTACTTATTCTGAGTGAATATCATGATGCATTTTTGCAAAATTTATAGATGATTTATGCGAATATTTCCCTCCGTGTGATTTTCATATTCGAACTTCCGATTGTAAATGTTTTCAAATTTCAATTCGATCGAATTAAAAAATGAAAATATTTGCACTATAGTTTTGAGTTTCAATATCCTTATTCGAAATTTTTATAGTATCATCTTTGGGAAATGATTTTATTATAACCCGACCAGTTATATGAATAATATGATATATCTAATCTATCTAAATAGGGTTAATTCTACTAGGTATATAGACTTTTTAAAATGTTTCAATACCTATTCATACTCCCATCGTTACACAGACCTAATTTAAACTAATTTTAAAAATTTGCAAAATTCAGTTGAAATCATTAATTAATAAAGCCGATATTATTGAAAATCTTACTTTTAATTTTTATACTAAAAAATATATAATTTTCTTTACAGCATGCTAATGTTTATTAATCTGGAAAATTAAATGTAATTTTAAACATACTTGAATTATTTCATGTGAAACAAAATTTATGTAAAAATCGATTGTAGTTGGGTATCTTCTTTGAATTAGAGATTCAAATTAGAGATTTAAAATGCACGAAAATGTTCGAAATTCACACTTTAAAATACAAGTGTAAAAAACTTTGTACTGTAAAAAAAAACACTTTTTCAAACATGTATTTCACAGTTCAAATTTCGATTATTCCGTTATTGGTTTTTGTGAGTTAAAATGTTTGCTAATTTTTGCAAAGAAGATTCAATTCAGTACTATATACGGCATTAAATCAATAACCGTTTTTCTGTCCAAAAGTTCATATTTTGTTGCTATTGTTGGCCTTGTGCCAAAGAAACAAAATTTCAATGGTTCTTCAAAAAAACAAAAATATTTTGCCAATAATTCAAGCAAGAAAATGCGGTCAGCGGTCACGGCAATATTGCGTGTGCAACTAAGGGTTAAACGCACGCAGCAACAAGGATGTTATGCAGCTAGATTTAGTAGCGGCAGCAGTAGTTGCTACAATTTGTTGTGGTAGTGATGATGATGTTGTTGATGGTGGTAGTTGTTGTTGGTTGTTATTAATCTTCCTTTTCTTCTTGTAGGGACAGGTCAGTTCAGACGAGATACAAATAAATGAAGAAAAGATACTTAAACAAAAAAAACAAACTACCTGCCTGCCTCAAGCCAGCATTTTAGTTGTGGCTAGAAAAGCAGTACAAAGATGATGCAGAAAAAGAGAATACTTAAATCTACAGTCAACGAATGTTGATTTGAGTGGTTTTACATTTTTAAAATAAATGCACATATTACATTTTAAATACTTAAATTAAAATACGAGCAATTTCCGAAGCCTGTTTTTATCATTTATTGTACTACTTGTTCATGCTACTTTTTTATTTGTATTTCCATTAAAAATTAGGCTCACTTGACAAATTTTACGATAATCTAAGTGTCGGAAACATGTTAACCACAGAGGTGGCTAAAAACAGCTGAATATTTTAGAAATGTGCAGCATAAATCTTTGCTCTATTTTAAACACACACAACATAGTCCTTCTGCTCGTTCTGTCTGCCTTCTTCTGTCGTTTTTGGTTTTATTTTGACTCTTCCTCTGGAACTTCTTTTTTCTTTTATTTTTTTCTATTTTCCTTATCCTCTTATTCTTCTTTTTCTACTCCGTATATGTGTAACATTGACCACGATATCTGTACCCTCAAGTAGCCGGTTTTTCAATTTGCTTAGACCGGATTCAGTTACGAATTCGGCTGCTCTCAGATGCTGCCTGCTTGGCATCATTGACCGGCTTCAACCAAACAACCAACCACTGCTGCTTTGGCTCGTATTTGACTTAATCAGCGGCTGTAGTGTTGGCTTCGCTTTGAGTTTCTTTCGTTTTCAGCAGTTTTGCCCAGTTTTGTTAATTTTTTTCTTTTTGATTTTTTTTCTTTATATTTTTATTAATAAAGTTGTTGTTGCTGCTGAGGTGCATGGCCTTATTTACCTAAATTTTGAAAATTTATCTTTTGTTATTGGTTTTTATGCGTTCTTATTAAGTTTTTTGTTGTTGTCGTGTTTTGTTGCTTTATAAATTTTGATTTATTTTTTTTTTATTAAACGTCTGTGTTGTTCAAAGAATTTTAAATGAATCATTTGGAAGTTGTGACCGTTAAATGCGCAAATTTGAACAGCTTGTCATAGTTGAGCTTTGAGCTTTTACAAAGTTTTCAAATTTAATTAGTGACTTGCTTTATCAGCATTTGATATTATTTAAAGCTAGGATATAAACTTAAAGTTTTGATAATAAATTTTCTAAAAATTAAAATTGGAAAAAAACTCTATATCTCAAAACAAGTTGGCAAAGCATTATTAAAATTTGTAAGCTTTATTAAAAGCTTTAAGTTTTATTTAAAGCTTTAAGCTTTATTAAAAGCTTTAAGCTTTATAAAATGCTTTAAGCTTTATTAAAAGCTATAAGCTTTATAAAAAGCTTTAAGCTCTATTAAAAGCTTTAAGCTTTATTAAAAGCTTTAAGCTTTATTAAAAGCTTTAAGCTTTATTAAAAGCTTTAAGCTTTATTAAAAGCTTTAAGCTTTATTAAAAGCTTTAAGCTTTATTAAAAGCTTTAAGCTTCATTAAAAGCTTTAAGCTTCATTAAAAGCTTTAAGCTATATTAAAAGCTTTAAGCTTTATTAAAAGCTTTAAGCTTTATTAAAAGCTTTAGGTTTTATTAAATGCTTTAAGCTTCATTAAAAGTTTTAAACTTTATTAAAAGCTTAAAGCTTAATAAAATCTTTAAGCCTTATTAACATTAAAAGCTTTAAATTTATTAAAAGCATAGAGATTTTTTAAAAATTGTAAGCTTTAAATTTTTTGAAAAGCTTTAATATTTGTGAGAATCATTTATGCTTTATTAAAAACTTTAAGATTACTCTCTAAGCTTTCAGTTTTATATACAGCTTTAAGCTTTATTGAAAACTGTAAGCTTTATTAAAAAGCTCTAAGGTTTATTAAAACCTTTAAGATTTGTTAAAATCTTTAAGCTTTGTTAAAAATCAATTTTATTAAAAACTTTAAGCTTTAAGATTTAAAATATCAAACATTTAAAATTTTTCTGCAACTAATGACATTCTGCGCATTGCTACAAAAATATAACAATAACATTATTTTGCACATTATTTATTGACATTGAATTTTGATGTTATTGTTGTTCTGCGTTGTTGCTATTTACTTTATTTTGTATTTAAATTAAAATACACATTTTTGTTTGTTTGCATTTTCAATTGTTTGGCTGAAGCAGTTAATCAAATTCAAAGTGTCCAACAGAAAAACGTTGCCACATGACACACATTTTTTTATTTATTCAACATCTACAACATGATCATCAACATCATTATCATGAAAAATATACAAAAAAAAAACAATAATTAAAACGTAATTAAATTTCTGATTATTTGCTTTACCTTCAGTTATAATTTGTTTAAACAGTGCGCAGAGTTGCCAACTCTTTGTACATGACAAACATTAAAAATTTAAATTGCATTTTACATAGAATGAGCGCGCGCCAAGTTCTCGTGAAGTCTTTATTATAGCCAGAGTCGTCGTCGTCGTTTGCTTCAACTTCAACGAAGTCTTCATCAATTCAACATTTGCAGAAGAATAAACAATTTTAAACAAAAAACAAGAACGACCAGACTGTAATTAGCCTTATCATTGCCCTGCACAGCAGCGCCACCTGCCGTTGGCACCAGGAACACCGACAACCAGTGTCGCAGCAAACACAAGAAACAGGTGCAAAACTCTGGCAGCAGCCTTCCGCCATAGGCCGCCGCAGGGCAACACTTGGCGACTTGCGCCACCAGTTACTTGCAACAATTACCTGTTACTCACTCGGCTAATGAACAAAAGATGTTGGATGGACTAAAGGGGGTCACTGGGGGACAGACAGGTAGCAGGACGATTATGTGGCAACACTTGCACTAAATTAATAAAATGTGTTTTTTTCTTCCTCTCCTTTATTTTTGCTGAGCAGGTATTCAAAAGTTTTCTCATTGATTGACAACACTTTGCGAATTACTCAAGTAGTGTGTAAATTTCATATTTTTTTTGTACACTATTTACACTTTTTACACTAGTCAACGCAAGGCATTTTAATTATATTGTTTGCTGTGTACAGTGCTGCCAATTGTTTGGTATTTTTGTGTTGCTGCTGACGCGTTAATGATGCCAATTGTAGCAATTAGAGTAGCTTATTAGTGAGACTGACAGGAGAAACAATTTTTAACCATGTCTCAATTAGCGCCTTAGTTTAGGTGAGAAATGTAAAAATTTTAAATACAAAATTAAGAATTTAAAAATTTAAATAATACTTACAAAATAGTATTAAATATAAAAATGCAAAATTTGGCAATAAGCTGAATCAGACTCCAAAAATGTAGCCATTGACAGTCAAAGCGCCAAAAGGTATCTTGCAGATGCCGCACCCAAAAGATACAATAACCAACATGGCGCATGTTTGCTGCTACTAATATTGTCGTTGTTACTGACGACGCGACGGCAAAATACGACAACGTGCTGTGATTTATTTAAATTTTGTTTGGCTTTTTATTATTATTTATATTATGCATGTGGTTGTTAAGCACGCGGTGAATTAGTTAAGGAATTTTTTAAACTTTACGCTTTTGAGTCACACAATTCAACACTAAAAACAACAAGAAAAGTCTGAAAATACTATTAAATGCTATACTAAATACTAAAATACTATTTTGCGGTTTTAACAAAAGATATATTTTCAAAATTCTAGTCATAAAAATATTAATATGACAAAAATATGCTTTATGGATACTTAAGTGGGTATGTATATGTCAATGTATAATTATCATAAATAAAGACCTGATAGCGCACATTCTAATTAATGAAAAAAGTCTAAAAAAAAAAAATCAAATTACCTTGCAGAACGTTAAATGCCTCGCGAATTTAGCAATTACACAAACCATATTCACCACATTCAAACCAATTTAGCAAATGCACAAACCATATTCACTTAAGCAATGATAAAATTTTTTAGTGACCACTGTGATCAAAATTTGGAAGGTGCACGAACTGAACTTAGTTTTTTGAAAAGGTCCTTCCATTACCTATGCATAGATGTCAATCACAAAATATCCAAGAATTTAAGATTTTACGAATTTTGATTCCAAAAATTGTATTATAAAGTAGCGCAAAACAATCACTTAGAATGTTGAATACTGAGAGCAGCAAGGTTTTCAAACTGTAAGATTCAAACTGTACGATTCAAACTGTAAGATTCAAACTGTACGATTCAAACTGTAAGATTCAAACCGTACGATTCAAACTGTAATATTTAAATCTGCAACATTCAATCTCCAGCTACTTTTTAGAAAAGAGTTTTTAATAGGTTTAATAATAATTGATAGAAATATTGATGAGCATATTGGTTTATAGAACTGGTTTTTGATTGGTCGGGTAAGTATATGTCAATGTATAATTATCATAAATAAAGACCTGATAACGCACATTCTAATTAATGAGAAAAGGCTACAAAAAAAAATCAAATTACCTTGCAGAACGTTAAATGCCTCGCGAATTTAGCATTTACACAAACCATATTCACCACATTCAAACCAATTTAGCAAATGCACAAACCATACTCACTTAAGCAATTATAAGATTTTTTAGTGACCACTGTGATCAAGATTTGGAGGGTGCACGAACTGAACTTAGTTTTTTGAAAAGGTCCTTACATTACCTATCCAAAGATGTCAATCACAAAATACCCAAGAATTTAAGATTTTACGAATTTTGATTCCAAAAAACAATAACTTAGAATGTTGAATACTACGAGGAGCAAGGTTTTCAAACTGTACGATTCAAACTGTAAGATTCAAACTGTACGATTCAAACTGTAAGATTCAAACTGTAAGATTCAAACTGTAAGATTCAAACTGTAAGATTCAAACTGTAAGATTCAAACTGTAAGATTCAAACTGTAATATTTAAACCTGCAACATTCAATCCCCAGCTACTTTTTAGAAAAAAGTTTTTATATAGGTTTTATAATAAGTGATAGAAATGTTGATGGTTTATAGAACAGGTTTTTGATTGTTCGGGTATGTCAGAGAATTTCAAGCACAGGACAAACAACAACAGTCAATTTAAAATAGACATGAAAATTAAATAAAAATTATATTAAATATATTTTATACTTCATAAAATTATTAGTGACCCTTATTCTGGGGTTGCACGAACCAAACATAGTTCATTGAAAAGGTCATTGTATTGCCTACACAAATATGTGTATTATTTATAATTTATTAATATATTTAATATATAGATTAATTTGATTTGTTATAAATAAAGTTTCCTGTATTTGAGTTTAATTTTGAAGTTGGAACATTTGTATCTATTAGAATGTACTATGTACACAAAAGAAAAAAACGCGCATAAAGTCACGGTTATAAAATAAAAAATTATTTAACGACATTCATACTCATGTATACAAAAACATTGTGGCTTAAATTCTAATAATAAATAAGATTTTTTTTTGTTCACATTAATAACTGTTAAATTGCTACGAGGTTATACAATTCATAGCCATGACTGTGAGTAGTGCTTTTTTTTACATAACCACTACGTATTTTTTTATTGTGCGGTTTAGGTTTAAGGTTTTTTTTTTTGCGCTATAATATAGAATTTCAACAGCGCACAATAAAAATGCACAAACCGCATTTTTTCATTTTTAGTTTACAGTTTTTTTGTAGAATTATTTAAAGACATTCATAGTTATTTTCTATGAACTTTTTCCATAGTAATTTGAAAGTAATTGCAAACTACTTAACAAACACGTATTATAAATTAAAATATAGAAATATTGCTGGAAATCTGAGTAATAATCATTGAAATGCAAAACACGGATGCTGCTTGCTGCTGACTGCATGAATGACTTCGATTGATGGACGTTTTGACAGACAGCTAACATAGAAATGCATATCGTGAGATGGTTTAAATAAAATAGAAAAATAAAAATAAAAAATCCCAACTAAAACTCAGTGCAGAAATAAAAAATAAAAAAAAATGAAAAACGTGTCAGCAAAGTTTAAGCGATTTATTTCCTCATAAGTCTGAGCGTAAAAGTGTTGATAGCATTAAATGCAAAATGAAAATGAAGCCAACAGGTTGTCGTAATTGTAGAGTAGAAGGTGTTGCTGATAACAACAACTATGGCAACAACCAACAGCTGCTGGTTGCTTATTAGAAAGTTGAGCGACTTAATAATGAATGAGATTTAAACTTAGATTAAACTTAATTTTTAGTTAAACTTAATTTAAATAAAATTTAATTTTGCAGCTTAACCTGCTTTTGCAGCTTGCATGAGATATTTATCTAATTGCTGTGTGAAAACGAAGATTGTGTCGGTTCAGATACTTTTGTATCTGCGTTTGACAGCTATGAGTTTTATGTTGTGTGTTTTATCTTAATGTTTGCATTTTAATTTAGCATTTTATTTAACAATATTAAAGTTTTTTTGTAGTTTGCGTTATAAAGTTTGACCAAAGTCACGTTGTAGCAGTGCAGATACTTTTGTATCTATGATAAGTTTAAAAGAGCTTTATTAGTTTTAATGTTAATTTAGTATTTCTTTTTTTTATTAAATATTATTACTTAATATAATGGAAATATTGTGTGACTGAACTCACGATATAACAAGTGCAGATACTTTTGTATCTATTAATGCGGTTTAGTGTTTTTTAAAGCAGATTAATGCTTAATTTAGTATTTTTTGAGCTTAATTAAGTTTATTTGGTGTTTTCCCGAGTAAGACTTGGAAAAACTCATGCTTTAATAGTAATAGATACATTTGTATCTTTATTATGTGCATCCGAGTTTTATCTTGCACATTAAAGCTTAATTAAGTATTTTTCAATTTTTATTAACATTAATGCTTTGATGAATAAAGCTATTCAAAAAAAACTCTACATTGTAGCAGTTGTAGATACTTTTGTATCTACTAAGTAGTGGCGCTTTATATACATTTCTTTGAGATGCAATTTATAAGAAACACATTTTATAATTTATATAAAATAATTTACATAAAATACACTAAAATATTCCGTAGACGATACTGCATAGATACTGTTGTAATAAAGAGTATCTAAAATATATTCAAAAGTATCTATAACTAAGCCACAACATGTTCTACGATTTCAATAAAATTTATATAATATATTTATGCATAATTAAGTTGATTTCTAAATATTTAATAAGATTACCAACAATTTATTAATAATATGAGGGTCGAGATACTTTTGTATCTTTGAAGAAGCTGCTTGTTATTTATTTTCAATGAGAAATTATTTGTATATTATATCGTCGTTGTAGAACGAATAGTCATTAAATACATTTTTATCAAAAACTTAAATTTCAAGTTTGTTGATTAATATTATAAAAAATAATTGATGCATTTTTAAAGTTGAAACGTCAATTGATAGATTTACATTTTCTTTATCATGTGGCAAAAATTTGAGATCATCAATTAAAAATTGACAGATATATAAAGATTTTTGTAAATGAATATTTGGCATTTTGAAAATGTAGTTGGTGACTTTTCGTTCTAAAAGGACGCTAAACAAATTTTATAATCATAGAATATACAATAATGTGCTTTGTTATATGACAGATAGATATTGTTGTATTAAAAAGTATCTATAAGATATTAAAAAGTATCTATATGTTATTTACGACTTATTTTAAGATTGAAATACAATTTAAATAATATAAAAATGCATAATTAAACTGTTTTTAGTATTTAAAAAGATCTGTATCAATTCATTATAAATATGACGTTCGAGAAACATTCATATCTATTAAGTAAGCAACTGTCTGTGATATAAATATTTTTAATATTATTATTTTTTAGTTATATTTCGTATTTTATATTTTTAAAAAATGTGGGAGAACATGCTAAACTTGCAAAAGGTGGTACTGTTGTAACCAAAAGTATCTATAAGTTATTCATAAGTATCTATAACTTATCTACGGGGTATTTTATGAATTACATAAATTTTAAATAATATATTTAGTCATGATAAACTAAATGTTTAATATTAAAAAATATCTAAATTCATTTATTATAAATATGACGTTCGAGATACTGTTGTATCTCAAATGCTTAAAATGCTAAAAACTGGTTCTAAATTTAAATTTCATAAAATATGCCCTTTCCGCCAAAAATACAACGTAACTGTTTTGCTTTTAACAAATTAAAAATTGCGGTTAAATTCGGTTTTTTTTTTCATAAAACCTATACAGAAAAATAAAAATCTAAAAAATTCTCAGTAAAAATTTGCATAATTTCGTCAACGTTCAGCGTGGGAAGTAAACAAAAAAAAAATGGATATATCGAAAACAAAAGCTTCATTATTATTTATGCATTCGCATAGTATTTAGCAGACCTAAAAGTTTCTAAAAGGTTTCGTAATGTTGGCCACTATAATTGGTTAATTTTTTTGTAGCATTGCTGTGGCTCTTATTATTTTTTTGTGTCTTTTCTAAAAAAAGATGTATTTGGTTTTGACACTAAATAAAATTAGAATTTTATGTTAAGTGTGCTCAAAGTGTTACTTCGTGCAGCTCATTTGCAGTTTTATTTTTTTTAGAGCACTTGAGCATTTTTATTTTGTTTTTTCATATTCTACATTCTACAACATCATCTGCAACAGCAGCATGTGGCAACACTGTCACAATGTTTGCACAGCAATTTGCCTGCTTGTGATGTTTTGTTGCTGCTGCTGTCGTTGCTCACTTGCAACGTGACAGCAGCAGCAGCGCCTTTGTTATGATTTCTGATTGTTGCTGTCGTTGGTGATGTTGCTGCTACTACTGCTGGTTTTAATTAATGCGCAAGTATTTTTAAACAATGCGTTAAGCGTATTTTCGCTCTTTTATAAATCATCTCGTTAACATTGCATCGCAGAAGCTTTTCATTGAATCGTATCGCAGCAAACCATCGCATGTTATGCCTGGCAATTGAGGTCAAAGCAATTCTCGTTGCAAGTATTGCTTTATGTTGCCCTTTTGAAATTTATACCATCAAGTGTATTGCTAAAACTCCAATGATAAATATAAATTAATCCTTTATTAATTTGAGTTTTTGCGGTATAACAAAGTTTTAAATTTTTAATGCTGGATAATTTTTCAAAAAAGGCACAGTTTGCAGTATCATCAAGCAACAAAAATAGTTTAAAATAGTAAAATAAATATATGCTAAATGTACAACGTTTTTTGTTTAATTCCTACCAATACTTTGTGCCAATCTTAAGCGTTAGGCTGCTGAATTGTAAAAAATGCGCGCCATTTTCTACCACTATTTTTTCATTTAATTTTTTTAATATTTATTTTTTATTTTTAAGTTCAGCGCAAAAAACTCGTTTTTCTCGAATGAAAAAATCATAGAAAACAAACAAACATAGAAAATATGCAACACGTTTGAGGCTAACGATATGTGCAACAACATCACACAAAAAGCTAGCAACAATTGCTGGCTGAGTTTAGTTTGACCACCGACCGGACGCATTCATCGAATTCTCATACCGCACAGCTGGTTGGTCACTCCGCAGACATTGTTGCCGATCGAGCAGTGAGCCACGCAGTGAACAACGTGATTTATTTGCGACGTGCCTTATGCGCGCCCATAAAGCGTTGCCAGACGATGCGAAAATTCAACGATGTGTGCAGCGGGTTTTCCAGTTAATTCGGCACAATGACTACGTGCGACGACGATGACGACGACGAAAGCTCAAAGACTAATTGACTAAATCAACAAAGTGACCTAAAAAAAAATTACAAAAAATGTGCAAAATGTCAGTGAGAAAATTGCTGGAAAATATGTCAGTATGAATCTGGTCTATAGAAAAAAGAAATTTAAGTGTTACCAAAGATTTTTGCAAATTATCAAAAAATATTAACATGTGGCAACGCCAACATATGTGCAATGACAAGCGAAATTATTCTCCAATTATTGCCGCTTGTATTGCATTGGAGAAAAATCTATTTTTTTTTTCAGTCTGTGAAATCGTGTCAAATTATAGTATATGCTGACCTTAACCCTTGCACTATCAAACTACAGCAAAATATTTTTCATGTTGGCTGGCATCACTGAGATTTCGTGTTTGCATTCGAAAATATATCTCTTTTATTTTTGTTTTCTATAATTCATCTGATTCATTAATGCGCGCACCGCTCCGTTTTTAGGGCGCGCTGACATTCTTCGTTTTGTGCTACATGCTCCACATGTCAAAATCTGTCAAAAGGTGCGGTAAAGCTTTGGGTAGTATAGTTTACAAGTACAGCGAATACAAAAATGTCATATATATGATTTATATTAATCAATAAACATAAATTGGTTGTAAATATCATTAGTACACTCAGAAAAAAATTTCAAAAATTAAATATTTCACCTATCAAATAATATCAAAAAGTTAAAATTTAAAACAGTCCTGTATTGTATGCCATTCGTTTCGATAACGTCGCCATCAATGTGATCAGAAGAATAATTCACACGATATCGGACACTTAATCGTTGCGATATCGAAACTCAAATTGGGCCTACACACACAGAAAACGGATTTGTTGCAGAAACGAACTAAATTTGACCTACCGAATTATTCGATTGTGGCAACTTGTTGATTAAGAGGTTGTACGAACCTCCTAGTCAGCAAGAATGAGGTTGTGCTAAACTCATAGTCAGCAAGAATGAGGTTGTGCTAAACTCCTAGTCAACAAGAATGAGGTTGTGCCAACCTCCTAGTCACCAAGCATGATGTTGTTTAAACCTTCAAGTCAACAAGCATGCCGAAACCTCCAATTGATATTTTATTTTAAGAAATTTTAGTGCGTTAATATATCCGCACACAATTTTGAAAAGTATATCTTTTAATTCCTGTTTTCTGAAAAATAAAATTTAATATTTTATTTCACCATAATTAAACAAAATACAAAACTATTTTTTAATGTCGCATATTTTTATATTTTTATTATATATCACTAGCTAATAAACAACAATTTGTATGGAATTAATTCATAAATTTATTAGTTTTCATATATTTATTACGCATTATTACTTAATTAATAAATTTTTTATTATTTGCCGTGACAAATGCACGAACCTCAATTTTGACAGAATTAAAAATGCACTCATGAGGTTACGACAACCGAACGTGCAGTTACGCGGACTACCATTTCGGTTAGAGTAAAAAATGGTACGTTCATTTTAATGACATGAGGTTACAACAAATGCATTTCGGTTGCAACACTTGGTTAGTTGGTTCAATTAACCTCATGCCAAGAGAACATTTTTCTGTGTGCATGGTAGATAGATATCGATGCGTATTGTCGCAGTTTTCACTGTACGAGACATTTTTTAAAATCGTAACGATAACGAACCTAAAAATAATTAAAGTTTGAGACTTCGTTCACTTAACCGACTCAGCGGTTACGAGAACCGAATAAAGTTGTTTGGGCCAAGAGTTGGTTGGTCAAAGAGTTGGTTCGCGTGAAGTAAGTAATTTAGAAAACTATAAACATTCAAAAAATATTGTTTATCATTGACCTCATTCTTCATTTAAAACTATCATTTAAATCTAAACTATAAAAACACTATAAATGATTGGAATTCTTATTAAATGACAACCTACATTATTCGCTGCAAAAAGTTTTTGTTAACTTTTCAACGGTTGTCGATAATTGCATTAAATGCGCATGATTTGACAGTATTTATTGCATTCATTTGGAGATATTTAATACAAGATAAAACTAATACACTGTGCAGCATCAATAAATGACTATGAAGAAATATATATATTTTATATGATGTATATTTTCGACAATCACTAGCCTTGGCTTTACTATGATTTATTGTTTTGGCTTTGGTTGGCAACATTTTACATACAATGGCACAGCAATTAAGTCTGAAATGGCAAAAATAAACAACTAATGGTAAAAATAATAAAATATAAATAAAAAATCAATAATAAAATATAAAATCAATTGGCTAGTTCAATGTATTTATTTTTTAATATTTTATTTTGTCTTGGACATTGACCAAAAATTGCAGAGTAACTGAAGAATAATATTAATAAAAACTAATTTTTTTGCACACAATTTTTATACCCCACACAAAAATGGAAAGGTTATATTTAATTTGGTCGTCCCTTTGTAATACACAGAGGAGACGAGGTCGGAATGGAATAGTATACGAACAGAATAGAGATTTCTTGCCCGAACCAACTCTTTGCCCAACCAACTTATTCGGTTCTCTCAAACGCTTAGTCGGTTGTTATTGTCAAAATGAAAAGAGTTGTAGTTTGTACAGCAACTGCATTTATGGATTTGGCTTTGGTTGGCAACATTTTAATTACACTGGCACAGCAATTAAGGCTGAAATGGCAAAAATAAACAACTAATGGTAAAAATAATAAAATATAAAATCAATGGTATGTCTTGCCAAGTTCAATATATTTATTTTTTAATATTTTATTTTGTCTTATACATTGGCCAAAAACTGCAGAGTAATGTGAATATTATTATTTAAAACTAATTTCTTTGCACCCAATTTATATCCTACACAAAAATGGAACGGTTATATTTAATTTGGTCATCCCTTTGTAATACACAGAAGAGACGAGGTCGGTATGGAATAGTATACGAAGAGAATAGAGATTTGTTGTCCCAACCAACTCTTTGCCCAACACACTTATTCAGTTCTCTCAATCGCCTAGTCGTTGTTACTGTCGCAACCAACTCTTTGCCCAACACACTGATTCAGTTCTCTCAATCGCTTAGTCGGTTGTTACTGTCGACATGAAAAGAGTTGTAGTTTGTACTGCAACAAATTTCGAATTAGTTTAGAACAATTTAGTACAGATTTAGAACCGTGTGTACAGTTCTCTCAACCGCTTAGTCGGTTGTTACCGGCGACATGAAAAGAGTTGTAGTTTGTATTGCAACAAATTTCGAAATAGTTTAGAAAAATTTAGTACAGATTTAGAACCGTGTGTATTATTCAGTTCTCTCAACCGCTTAGTCGGTTGTTACTGTCGACATAAAAAGAGTTGTAGTTTGTACTGCATTTAGAACCGCCATTAGGAGTGTGTATAGACTAATATTTCAAGTGTATAGGCTAAAATGGCAGTTCCGCCAGCAAATTTGTAACCATTCGATTTAACCGAATGAAGCTAGTTGGTACAACTAAGTTTTTAATACTTCCAACCTCATGCCAATGATTTTTCTGTGTGTATATATACTATATAACGAAGTCCGTCTGTCTGTTGAATTCACAATTGCTCGAAAACTAGATGAGCTATATTCTTGAAACTCAGAAATAAGATTACTTGAATATTTATGATGTCGCGTATTAAAAATAGACCTGATCGGTTAATTGTTACCAGCAATCCGCGCACTTTTGTACATATACCTCATATTGCATTTAAATCTACGAAATGATTTTTTTTTAACTATTAAAATATTTGATATGTTTAATAATTAATGATTTATAAATAATATGTACAAAATATTTATTACCTCGATTCATACAAACTATCTACAGCATTTATTCTGTTGAAAAATAATCATGTATATTAATTTTTAAAAATTTAAAAATTTTTAAAATTTAAAAAATTTTTAAAATTTAAATTTTTTTTTATTTTTCAATTCATAATCTTAAAACCATTTAAGGCCATATTTTCTTCATATATTATTACGATTTTTTTTTATTTACCCCCTTCAATTTTTGCAAACATTTTCTTATCTGACACAACTAACTTGAAACTGGCCAACAGACATAAATAGTTCACTGACATGGTCAGCATGCAGTGAGCAACGCAGTCAACCGACCCCAAATCGCATGGAATACATGCATTAATAAAACTCGAACTTTGGTCTACTGGATGCGTTTCTAAATGCGATAACTTTATTTTTTAGGGTTGCCTTTTAACATCCTTCCTGTTGGCCGGTCGCATGCATTCACGGCGTCTGTTACGCCCTCTATTGTGATGATACTGTTTTTTTTTCATTTTTGATTTTACTATATTTTATACTTCATATACTTCACTACAGACTTTGCTCTTTCATTCACTACCTTTTTTTATTTATGCTTGAATTCTTTTATTTGTTGCTATTTGTTTTAAATTTTTTATTTTAAATTTTTTCGATAGACTCCAACTAGTACCTCATACTACTATATATTTCAATTATTTTTTTTTGCTACAATTTTAATTGTTTTAATTTCCAATGCTGCCAGCTTCAAGATATTTTAATTAATTTGATTTTTCGGCGCTATTTGGTTTTTTCCAAACCATTTTTGAGACTCTTTTTTTGTTATTTTCTGTTTGAAGCAGGGATTGTAATTGTTGTCGAAACCGAGGTAACTGTTTCATCTTTAAAACCGATAGCGTAATTAAAATCGTTAAACAATATTCAAAACCGATATAAACTGTTTCGCTTTAAAACCATTTTTAAACGGTTCTTAAAAAAATAGAAATATATAAATGTTTATATGAAAAAGAAATACCCAGTATCGTTTGTAGGTCCATATAGTCGTTTCAGATCATTTATAACGATACGAAAATGCTAGGATTTTAATGAAAATGAACCTTATAGCCGTTATAGATGACGAGTTGGTATAAAAATTGTTTTAATTTTCGATAAACATATTCAATTTGAAAAATCTAAAAATCACACAATTCCATTTCAAAATAATTTGAGTTTTGATGTCGAAAATTTATCATTGTTTATTGAATTCAAAATTATCGTCAAATGGCTCGTATTATCATTCAAAATTTTTAGGCAATAGATTTTTAGTTCTAATACCCTAGTCGAAATTGTCCCTATAATGGTATGCATTATCATGGCTGATGTAGATCGGTTTAAGAAAAAGAATATATTCAATGACGAGTTCCCGATCATATTCTGTGAAGTGAAAGACACAAACCATATTCATTTGAGCAGACCATAAACAGAGATTTATTAAGTGATCACTGGTACCAAGATTATAGTTCATTGAAAATGTGATTTCATTAACTATCCAACGATGTCAATCATTGATTACCCAGTGATTTGAGATTAAACGAATTTTAAACCTAAAGTTTTTACCATAAAAGTGATTTTTGTTGATCGCTGTGATCAAGATTCCAAAATGGGATTTCAGATTATACAAATTTTTGCTATATATTTTGTATTGTAAGGCACTACAAAAGTGATTCATTTAGGTGATCGCAATGACTGAGTTTGTGAACAAAAAATTACATTAATACATAAACCAAAGCCATAACCATTACTTGGAATCGGTAAACCGAACCGTTTCGTTATTGAACTTCAAACTGAAACCATTACCGAAACCGAAATGTACAAACAGAATAAGGTTTGTTGCGCCAATCAACTTATTCGGTTCTCTCAACCGCTTAGACACTTATATACACAGAATAGAGATTTGTTGCCCCCAACCAACTCTTTGCGCAACCAACATATTCGGTTCTCTCAACCGCTTAGTCGGTTGTTGTTGTCAAAATGAAAAGAGTTTTAGTTTCTACTGCAACCAATTTCGAACTGTTTTGAACAGATTATAACAATTGGGAGTGTATATAGAATAATAGTGTATAAGCTAAGGAAGTACCGCCAACAATTTTATAGACAATTCGATTTAACCGAATAAAGTTAGTTTGAACAACTAACTTTTTAGTTTTTCCAACCTAATGTCAAAAGGTTGGAATAGATTTAACCGGTGTATAGATTTAACCGAATAAAGTTAGTTTGAACAACTTTTTAGTTCTTCCAACCTAATGTCAAAAAGAGGAATTTTTCTGTGTATAGGGTAAAACATAACCTTAATTCGTTGGAGTTTCAATCCCTGATTTCATTTATTTTTTTTTTATTTTGTAATTTTAATTATTCTTCGCTCTGCATTTTCTGCATCTCTCAGGTGCATTTTATGGCTGCTTCGAACGGCATCTGAAAAACTTTATGATTTTTATAGTAGTACCAAAGCACAAAAAAAAAAACCAAAAACCAACCAGGCAAAGTTGAAGCGATTGTTTTATGTTCTCTCTATTATTTGATATGCTTTTATTTTTATTTTTAAAAATTTTTATTTTAATTGCAAACAACTCGGTGCGCTCTTTTGCAGCGATTCTTTGATGCCTTCCGCCGGCAGCGCTTCCAGCGAGAAGCGTGAAGTGAACGCGAATGCGAATCCGCTCATGTGCACTGAAAGCGAAAAAGTTTTTGCATTCATTTATTCATACACATTTTTTTTTATTTATTTTTATATTTTATAAGTACTCTATAGTCTGCTGCCTCTACTTCTACTACATACCGTTCTCGGATCTGCCAAAGTTCCTGTTGCCACTACTGTTGTTATTGTTGTAGCTGCTGTTGTTGTAGTTATTTATGAAGTCAAAGTTTTTTAGAGTTTTATGCAAATAATACAGTGAATGACTTCTATGGGGGGGTGGCGGAAACTCAGTTAATACAAAAAAAACGAAAATGGTAGGCAGTGCATTTAGGAGTACAAAAAATAGTATTTAGTATTGAAAAGTCATTAAACGTCATTAAACATAAGTTGAAATAACTCAACTTTAATAGAAAACTAAAATTGATCGTTATAAAAATCTAGAAATATTTAAAAAATATGTAGAAAACCACTTATGAAATATATTTGTTATAATTTAACGACCGGAATCAGAATTCCATCTTGTGTCATTAGTTATTGATCGGTTCTTGTCTCACACTGGATCATTCGACCAACAATAAAGTAATTGATCTATTTATCAAATTTTAAATAATTTCAAAATCGGCATCTACGAGACTTCATCCAGCAGAGAACCAGATAATTATTCGCAATTTGGTGGTTTATATGCAGTTCTTAATTTAACGTACTCTGAAAACCACAAATACATTTCGTACTTTGTAATTCATATAACAAATATAAATAGAACTGGTCAAATGACGGAAATCAATAATTAAAAAAAAAATCCCAACTGCAAAATTTTAGATAAAATGCAAAAAAAAATCGGATTATTTTTTTTCCGGGCTGGTTAAAATATGTCAGCTCTGATTCAATACAAATCCACATTTCCTATATTATAACACATGCACAAGAAAAGGCTGAATGAAGTTCAACACACAGAAAAATTCTCTTTTGGCATTGATCCAACGATTGGCATTAATTGATCCAACGATTCAATGTTGCAACCGAAATACATTTGTTATAACCGCATGTCATTAAAATTAACGTACCTCATTTTACTATAACCGAAATCTAAGTCCGCGCAATTGCATGTTCGGTTGTCGTAACCTCATGAGTGCATTTTTCATTCTGTTAATTGAGTACGTTATTGTATGAACAAAATAAATGACAACGGCAACCTCATATCTTTCAGTAACTGGGAGGTCGCCACAACCGAATTAAGAGGGTTTGCAACTAATTTATCTGTTGCTCACTTTGATGCAACAAATTAGTTATCTGTGTGTGTACCAACCAACTTCTTTCGGTTAAATCGAAATTTCTACATGTTGGTTAATGGAAACGAAAAAATAGCTTGGCGCTTGAAATATGCACCCAGAAACAAATCAAGGTAAATTGGTAGTATTTCAATAGAAAAACAATAATTTATACCATTAAAATTGGTCAATAGGATGCGTCCCATTAGTTTAGTAATATTGAAACTGTTAATACTATGTGTGGTTGTACCATTAATTTTATAAGGTGATATTTTAATTACAATAAGAAAGACCTATACAAATTTAATAAAATAATAATATTGATATATTTAAATTTATGGTACTGAATTTTTCAAATACTGTTGAATTAATTAGAAAACTTTTAATTTAAAAAGAAAAAACTATTAATAAATGAACCATAAGATCAATGGTCGTACCATAAAGTACTTAATGGTACATTTTCTTCTGAGTGTACTCACATAGAATTTTTCAAAAACTCTTTCAAATTCATTGTAGTCTGAACTACAACTATTTTAGTGTTGGATATAAGAACCGATTTAGCGTTTGTGATAACCGAATAAATTGGTTAACACAACTATTCTATGTGACGTGTATATTGTCGTTTTTGAAGTAAAGTCACAAATATTTCAATTTAAAACAAAAAAAAAACAAATATTTCTAATCAATCAGAGCAACATTAGAATAAATAATTAAGAATATGCTGATCTTTCGAATTTTATCAACTAGTTTTTGAAATATTAATCAATAAACTAAAAAAAAGTAATTGAATAAACTGTATTTCATGAGTTTAACTTTTACAACGTCGATATGTCACATTAAGAACAGCTGCTGTCACTGCATTTTACAGTTTACTCCATTCTCTTTGATGGGTTATCTAATCAAAAACACTCCCAGCACTCTCTTTCTCTCAAACACAAACACCTGCTGCTGCTTTCTGATGCCGTAGGAGGCACCCTGCGGCCCGCAACATTTGCATCAATTGTTTAGGGTGATTTCGTCGACTGTATTCAATGCGCATTGTCATAATTGTAAAATAATGATTTCTCTTTCTAGTTCAGTGCGTAGTGCCGGTTATTTTTGTGTTTTTATTTATATAATTTTCAATTTTTGTTTTAATATTATTTTTGAAACCAGCACAAAATCAATTTCCGTGTCAGTCGCAGTCAAGTGTGACCCGCGTATTTTGTGTGGACAGCGGTCAAAAAGCGGATGTGGTTTTTTTTAATCAAAATTAAAAAATTGTAAACTTTATAAAAGTTAAGTAATATAGAAAAACTAAAAATTAATAAATTTTAAAATAAGGGTAGAATTTTATAAATGGGTGTTTTAATTTTATTTTAAAAGGCACATAATCAATTTGATAATTTAAAATAAACTTTAAAATTTATAGAATAAAATAAATATAGAATAAAATATCAAAAAACTAATCTTAGATTTAAAGTCAATTTTAAATATTTGATGAATTCTTTGGATTATTCTTTTTTTTTACATTTTGAGTTGAGCATATTTTTCGGGGGCGCGCCTCACAAACTGACAGCCCAACCCAATAAAATACTTTTCGCTTAGACGGTCACTCAGTCCATCATACTGTAGAAATTAAAAAAAAAGCAGATGCGGCTATGTGTTTCAGGGTTTGTCATTGGGTTTGTCGGCCTTTTGTTCGACCCTCTCAATTTTTCGCTCATGCGTCAGCAGCCTGTTCGTTCTGTCAAATTGTAGTAAGAGCCAGCAGCTGCCTCTAGTGGCGCTTCTCTCTTTCATGCGCTGCCTCATTTATAGGGTATGCGGTGGGTTTTGCGACCGAAGCCTTTTGACATATGTTTGGCATCATGTAGCACATGACGTAAATGTGTCACGCACGCGTTATTCAGACCTTTTTTTTTTGTTTGTTTGAGTTATTCAAGTGTTTTATGCTGAGTGAGAGACCTGAGTGCGACAAAGTATGAATTAAGTGCAAAATTAAAAACGTATTAAAAATGACAACAAATTTGTTAAGCTGATTATAGGCAACGCATTCGTCTTTATAGAGCGCCTGTGTCGCATATGCTGTTAATATGCTGGGTATTTCACGGTTACTTTAATAAAACCCTACAAATTATGTTGTCCTAAAAAATTCTATAAAAAAAGCACTAAAAATGACTGCCACAAATAATTCTTTTAATGAGCGCGCAAGAAAGTTTTTTAATTTTTTATGTTTTTCTTTTTCCGTTTTTAATTTTACACCTTGTCATGGTGTCAAAGCAAACAACATCGGAATTCTTGAAAAATCAAAAGAAAATAAATAACTGTTCTAGCATGAAAATCGTTTGTAATAATAGTCATGGGTTTAATAGCAGTAAATAGTATTAATGGCAATACAGAAAAAATAGTAGTAGAAAAGGTATTAAAAAAAAACACGCCTTGTAATTGCATGAATTGCATGCGTAATGACCGTTAACAATTGATTTTTTAATTTTTAATTTTAATGCTTAATTAAGCACTTAATGCGCGCGCTACAATTTATCTTATGTATTGCTGAATATGTTTTTATTTTATACATATTTGATATAAATAATAAAAATAAAGAATATTTTGTAAAATTACATGTTTTTTTTTACATGTTTAAATTGTATTTTATAAAAATTATTTAATTTACACTACTGAAGAAAAATTTTCTCTGTATATAAAGGGTTTTTCAATAAGAGCGCTACAAAAGGGTTTTTCAACAGGGACGCTACTAAAGCTCTTTTGACATTTCTCTTGAGTAAGGTTTGCCATTTCATGATGGAAAGATATACGAGCCAACAACTAGTCGAAATTATTAAAATTGACTACCGAAATTCGAATTCGTATATCTTTCCATCATGAATGGCAAATCTTACTAAAGAGAAATGTCAAAAGAGCGGCAAGAAATATGGCGTCGTTTGCTGTCCCAGTCGCTCTACTTTTGTAGCGCCTCTGTTGAAAAACCCTATATTGTGGTAATTTTGATTTACTGTCTCGTTCTGTATTTCGAAACGGAAGACTATTAGTCGAAAGTGTCATAATTTTAAACAAATTTAAAAGTTTTAAAATTCAAATAATATGATATTCAAATTGGTCTGACGAAATTGTGACGTCAAATTTTCGTTTTGTCTATCGTTTCTAAATACATAAAATAAATATTATACACCATATTCCAATCACGTCACGTTTTTTATAAAAAATATTTATATTTAAAATTTCACAGACTTTACAAATTGACAAAAAAAAAATAAAATTCCGAAAAAAAAAATTATTTAAAAAATGAAATTATTTGGTAAAAAAAAATTGTAAAAAATATATATTTTTTGGTAAAAAAAAATTGTGAATAAAAATTATTGTTTTAAATAATATTTAAAAAAAAAATTGTCTGAAAATTTAATAAAAAAATAATTTTTATAAATTACAGAAAGTGGGTATTAACTCCATATTACAATCACGACACGTTTTTTTATAAACATTTTTATATTTAAAATTGCACACACTACAAATCGAAAAAAATATATAGTGTGTTTGGTTCAACGATGTCAATAATTCAAGGGATCATTCTATGACTCAAAAAAAAATAAGAAAGGGTTAAATAAAATTATGTCCTATTTTGAACCATGTTAGAGAAACAGGGTGTTTAGAAAATGCATATTACTGACAGACCCTAGCCAAGAAAATTGGTTATAAAATATAATATGTTGATAGCTGAATAACAATATTTAACTAATGTTTTAGAAAATTATCTTATAATTATCTTTTCAATGATATATCACACCTTCGAAACTCATCTTGTTCTTTTTCTAACATGTGCGTAAATTTGAAATTTAAAAAAATAAAAATTCATATTTATACTTTGTCATTGATTTTCTCAAAATTTCGTTATAGATCCCATTTTTTTTATAATTTATAATGATAGACCAGTTCATTTGCATTATTTTTTTACCAATCACAGTGATTTTAACTTGATAAGAAATGCTACTCTACGCAACAGCCATTCTGCGCAGCAGTCAAGGTTATTTTTGTATTATGTAAAATGTCGCTCTTATTCCGAAAATATAATTGAATAATGTTTCTTTGGATAGGTTTACAAAATATGGGCCAATAACTTTTGGACCGAGTTTTCATAAAGGTGGTCACATATATTTGCAAATATCTCGCGTTCTAAATAACACATATGATCAAATGTTATATCGAATGAAATTTAATTGAATATCGAAAAAACATTTCCTAGAACATTTTTAAATTGGTTCATTAATTTAAGAGAACTCGAAAGGAGAACTTGAAGAAACATTTTTTTTTCAACAAAAATTTAAGAAAAAAATCATTTAAAAAAATGGAAAAAAATCGAGAAAGTAAGATGATACACAAATTTTAGCTCACAAAATTAGCTCACACTCTTTAGAAGAAATTCAGCTATAAATGACAAAAATATATGGGTAACATTTGAGGATAAAAAAAGTTATGTGAAAGCAATATAATTGAGTGCTATACAAATAGGCATAAAAATAAAAAATAAAAAATGTGAGCGGATCACGATTATTTTTTGAGCACCTATTGATAGATGATTGCTTGTAATTAATTTAAGTTTTTGTAACTTTATCTTTAATACTTAACGAGATATGTGATCCTAAAAAGTAAACCCATATTTCGTAGTGGATGTAGTAGATAATAATAATAGTTTGGCGCTACAGTCCTGTACAGAACTTCGGCCGAGCTCTCTCACCATTTTGAGCTGTGCGTGTTATATTTGTACTCAAAGTGGTGGGACCTACAGTTTATTGCCGAATCCGAACGGCGGGTGAGAGCTTTTCATAGGCAATGATTTTACTCTCGTAGGTTTGCCATTTACTGACGAGAGGTAGCGCGGTATAGAAAAATGTTTCTATGAAAAGATGTTGTTAGCCCCAGTCCAGGCTTGAACCGGGGACCTTTCGACTCGCAGTCCTACGCACTAACCACTGAGCTACCGCGGCTACGATGTAGTAGATAACGTTGACTAAATCTACTCATTTTCGAACTTCGAATTGCTATTCTACTAAAATATATTGAATATAAATTTCACATCATTCGGAATAGCAGTTTTAAAGTTATCGTGTATAGGCGGACAGACAGACGGTCATATCTAAATCGACTCGGAAAGTGATGTTGACCAAGAAAATATATACTTTTTCATACAAAACGCTAAAATATCCTCACATACATTTTATAACTTATTACCCATGGTTATAAGGTACAAAACATAAAATGCGATTTTTTAGTTATTACTCAATTTCACATGATTTTTTCAGTTTTCAAAACGTATCCATAGATTTCATTTATTTTTACATTATTTTCTTTAAAAATGTACAGGCTAATTTTGCAATAACTGTGCATCATCTTGCGTTTTCTATTATTCGCTATTTTTTAAATGCATTTTTTAATAATATTTTGGTCGACAAAATTTACATTTTTCGAGTTCTTCTATAGAGTTTTCTTAAACCAGTAAACCAATTCCAAACTATTGTAAGAAATGTTTATTGAATATTTAATTATCTATCATTCGATATAACAATAGCGTTTATGGGTTTTATTAAACGCGAGATATTTACAAATATATGTGACCACCTTTTTGAAAGCTCAGTACAAAAGTTATTGCCCGAAATCTCGTAAACCTATCCGTAGACATTTTTTTAATTCATGTATTCAAATTCTGCGAGTCATTTCCAATAATACAAAAATAATGGAATTTACTGCGCAAACTTTTTTTCTCATTTTGTTGTTTAGTGTAATCTGTGATGTAATTTGGGAAGAATCGTCACGGGTAAAAATTGTCGCAGAAGAATTGTCTCGAACAATTGTCTCAAACAATTGTCGGGTTGAAAGGTGAGGAAAGGTATGGTTCGGGAATATTTTTTGTTTACAAAAATATCCTTATTGAATTTTTATGAATAATACATATATTTAAGGGGTTGTGCATATATGAGCCGCGGTAGCTCAGTGTTTAGTGCGTTGGACTGCGAGCCGAAAGGTCCCCGGTTCAAGCCTGGACTGAGGCTAACAACATCTTTTCATAGACATTTTTCTATACCGCGCTACCTCTCGGCAGTAAATGGCAAACCTACGAGAGTAAAACATTGCCTATGAAAAGCTCTCACCCGCCGTTCGGATTCGGCAATAAACTGTAGATCCCACCACTTTGAGTACAAATATAACACGCACAGCTCAAAATGGTGAGAGAGCTCGGCCGAAGTTCTATACAGGACTGCAGCGCCAAACTATTATTATTATTAATATGAAATATTTATATACAAAAGATTTTTTTACAATTTTTCTGACACCTTTATAGCATTTTGACCCATTAACATAAATTACTTTCACCCCAAACTAAAAGCACAGCAAAACTAAAACTATTAATTTCACTTCGCATAATTAATTCGTATCTCATGAAAATCAACTCTTGGCTAAACATTTCATTTCACTTTATCCACTTTATAATAATAAACAAGTAAAATAATGTTAACCAACTGACCGTGTGAACTCCACAGACCCTCTGAAAAAAACCCAAAGAAACTCCCTTTCATTGGCAGTGTCAGCGCGGTAGCAAAGTAGCACCAAGAAATTAACACAAATTGTAATAAGTAAAAAATAAAACGTAAGAAAAACGCGGAATATTTTCACACAATTTAATTATTATGCTGTTCGCCGCGTGCGTGTTTTTCATTTAGAGTCGGTCGGTCGGTCGGTCACTCAAGTGGAACGTTTTTGTGACTTTGACATGAAGTCACAGACATAGTTAGAGCCATTGTGACTGCAGACTATTTTGAATTTTAGTTGAAACATAATAACTACTGACCTCACCGACTTGAAGTCAGTCTTAGCAAAAGCAGATGTTGCCGTAGGCCTGACTAATTTAAAAGTAACTTGTTTTAATTAATTTGCTATTAGTGCACAGTGAAATGTTAAAATGTCTATAGGGAAAAGTGTCGTTAACGACAATTAATATACAATATATAATTTACATATTGAGGCTGAAGTCAAAGGTTATATATAAGATTTATTATTTGTATAGTCACTGTTTGTACTACGAAGTTTCTGAAAATTTTGTTTGTTTGCGCTGATCATTAATTCAGTTGACTAATGTTAGTTTTAAGTATATGTTTTAAGGTTTGTTTTATGGCGTCTTTAGTTAATTTGATGTGTAGCTATTTTATAAAGGTTTTACAAAATGTTTATTAATTAAAATAGAGACAGGTTTAAACTTATGCATAATTAAAAATAACGTGGGAATAAATGTTTTTTTAGGTCTTCTGCATTAAAAAAAAAAAACTATTTTAACGGAAGAACATTTTAAAGTATTAATCAATTTTATGCTAAGCAGTCGCTTGCGCTAGTACAAATTTTCATGATCGGGAATTGTTCTGTAAAATTTTCAGCTTGTCATAGGCCGATAGACTTGAACTTAATCTGGTCATGATCATATCTAAAATTTTTGTATTAAATAATAAAAATAATTAAAATGATTAAAACTATTACTGACTATATTAAAGATATAACAATTACTAAGGTCCACTCTTTCAGTTATATTTTCAAATTAACCATAGTTTAAACAATTTAATGTCAATAATATATAATATTTGAAATGCCATATTAACTGAATAATAATTGTCTATCTGTATGTAAAAATTAAATAATTTCGACCGTTTTGATTAGGCATTAAAGACGTTTTAAATATTTGTAAATATGTGTAAAAAAAACTAAGTTTAAACTTACACTGAAAAACACTGTGTCTCAGGAGTTTTATTTTAAATATGCAGTGCCGGTATAACTTGGAATGCTGCTGTGAATCCAACGGTTTTAACAACATAAAATCATCTTATAATATTAAGTTATTAATACTTTCCAAGTTTTTAACCTCTAGTTTTACAGCTTTATAAAACCTATGGTTAACTGAACACTAACTATGAAAAATGTGGACAATTCCAACTTATATTCTTTTGCTTTTAGAAATATGAATAACATTTATATATCATACATTAGGTTAGAGGTTTGAATAATTTCTTGATTTCTGTTTTGAAATTAGTAGTAGAAATAAAGGGTTTTTCAATAAGAGCGCTACAAAAGTTTTTTTTCAAAGGTTTTTCAACAGGGACGCTACAAAAGTAGAGCGACAGGGACAGCAAACGACGTCATATTTCTTGCCGCTCTTTTGACATTTCTCTTCAGTAAGGTTTGCCATTTCACGATGGAAAGATATACGAGCCAACAACGAGTCGAAATTATTAAAATTTACTACCGAAATTCGAATTATACTTTTTGTAGCGTCCCTGTTGAAAAACCCGTTAGCATGTTTCAAAAAATTACCTTTTTATTTTACTTTGATCAATATTTTCATTTTTGTCAACAAAAGTCGAATTGAAGTAGTTAAGATTTTGTATCTTATTTGGATTAATAGCGGAAACTAAGGGGCTAAGTCGTCACTTTTTTTTCAAATGATAATTTTGACCACAATTGCAATGAATTGGAATGAAAATAATAATACAGTTGGATATATTGATTCATTAGCTCAACAAACTGGCCATTATTCTAAAAATCATCTATTTCGATTAAAGACAAATAAACGTTCAATGTGTGATTCAAATTCGTGTGATTCTGTATAAAATTGCATTTTCGAACTTAGAATTACTATTCTACTAAAATATATTGAAAATAAATTTCACATCATTCGGAATAGCAGTTTTAAAGTTATCGTGTATAGGCGGACAGACAGACGGTCATATCTAAATCGACTCGGAAAGTGATGTTGACCAAGAAAATATATACTTTTTCATATTAGTCACGCCTACTAAGAGGCGCTAAAATATCCTCACATACATTTTATAACTTATTACCCATGGGTATAAGGTACAAAACATAAAATGCGATTTTTTAGTTAGTACTCAATTGTAATGCTTTCACATGATTTTTTCTGTTCTCAAAACGTAGACATAGATTTCTTTTATTTTTACATCATTTTCTTTAAAAATGTGCAGGCTAATTTTGTAATATTACAAACTGTGCATAAACTTGAGTTTTCAATTTTTCGGCATTTTTTAATTGCATTTTGGTCGAAAAAATTTACATTTTTTGAGTTCTTCTATAGAGTTCTCTTAAACCAGTGAACCAATTCCAAAGTGTTGTAAGAAATGTTTGTTGGATATTTAATTACCTTTTGTTCGATATAACAATTGAGCGTATGGGTTTTATTAAACGCGTGATATTTACAAATATATGTGACCACCTTTTTGAAAGCTCAGTACAAAAGTCATTGCCCGAAATCTCGTAAACCTATCTGTAGAAAATTTTTTAATTCATATATTCAAATTCTGCGAGTCATTTCCAAAAATACAAAAATAATGAAATTTACTGCGCAAACTTTTTTTCTCATTTTGTTGTGTAGTGTTATAAAACTATATAAATAATAGTTTTTTACTATTAAAAATAGTCAATAGGATAAATTATTATTATAATCGGAAAATACCATTAATACTAGATAATACCATCACATTTCCATTGAGTTTATATGAAAAGATTTATTTTTTGTATACTATTAAATTAATAATTGTCCTATTGACCAATTTTAATGGGATTTGAGAGAATTTTTTTCTGGGTGTAGATATTGCAAAAGAAAACGAAATTCAAAATAAAATATCGACAACTCCTACGAACAGTAATACATTTGACATATTTAAATTCAATTTTCTATACACAAATATTAAACATGCCTCTTTTCTTCGTATAATAATAAATTTTTTAAACAAGATAAAGTTTTAAACTTGGGTTTAGTTAATACATAATAAAAAAACACTTTCACTAAATTACTAAATCACGCAGCCAACAATTAGTGGCAACACGTTTAGAAAAATACAAATTACTGTAATTAAAGTTATTAACAAAAAAGTTTGTAAAAAACAAAAATATAAAAAATATACAACCTACCATAAAAAACTGAATTTTGTTTATAGCAAATTTTCACACGCTCTACAAATTGAACTAGAAAAAATTACTTTTTATTTTATTCTACCAAAAACACTTAAAAAGTGCCAAATTATAGTTTTTCTGTGAATAAAAATATAGAAAATGCTTTGTATGTTTATAGCTCATATTTTTAAACCTCATATAAGTTGAAGACCTGTAAAAAGAATGAACGGTAAAGACGAAATTACCGGAAAAGGCTCGTATAAAAATGACAAACTAAAATTTAAGCGCTTTTTCATATAAACGCAATTCAGAGATAAAATGGGCAAAAGAAAAAAAAAGTCATCTATGGCAGAAGCCAAGCAAATTGTCACACTAATGACCCGGCAAATAAACAACCAAAAAATAAAAGCACTAATAGAGTTATGAGCCACATGAGGCGAGAAACATCTAGTCAAAAAGCAGATAATTAAAAGTTGGGTCCGTGAAAAAACTAAGTGTCTGAAAGTGTTAGAAAAATGTTGGAACAAAAAGAAGAACCTATAAAAAGAGGAAGTTATAAAATAGAGAAGTTATACAAAAAAAAAACTATACAAAAAATAAGTTGTAAGAAAAATAAGTTATAACAAATAATAAAAACTAGTATTTAATACCTTTAACAACTGGTTACAAATAAAAAAAAATAAAATACAGAAAAATAAAAACTTTAATATGTATTTAATTTACGACGACCCAAAAAAAAGAAGACTTATTCTGTGTCTCACTCAAATAGAGGTACAATAAAGTAATTGAATTAATGATGGCCACAATTACGGCAACAATAACAGACAGACCCTTTGCTGTTTGTGTGTTAGTCGGAAAGATACACCCAGAAAAAAATTCCCTCAAATCTCATTAAAATTGGTCAATAGGAAAATTATTGATTTAATAGTATACAAAAAATAAATCTTCTCATATAAATTCAATGGCAATGTCATGGTATTTTCTTGTATTTAATAGTATTTTCTGATTAAAATAATAATTTATCCCATTGACTATTTTTAATAGTAAAAAACTATTATTTATATATATTCTGGGTGTAGAAAACTATAAAAATAGACAAAAGAGACAGATTTATATAAAAGTTGAAGCGCTTGGATCGTTCCGTTAATGTGCCGTCATTAAATTTAATAATAGGGTTTATGCTTGAACGCAAGCTTGACAAGCATATGATTTCATTGCGGGTCATTAGGCGGCCAACAAGTGCAAAAGTTTTCAAGCGAATTTGTAAATATAAGCAGATAAAAAATATATAACTTTTATTAGTTATAATTTATCAACATATATGCAAATCTTTAAATGAAAAATTCACGAAGAACATAATAACACTACTCAACAAAATGAGAACAAAATTTACCTATGAAAATACCATGTATCAATTTTATATAATTTATGGGTTTTGACTGCATACGCTGTTGTTTTTTATTATGTAGAGTTTTTGAGAAATTTGCAATCAAATTTTTAGGCCCTTTTTGGGCACTTTTTAGCTTAAAAAAAAATACAGTCCCTTACACAACAAGTTTACCAAAAAACTATAAACGTAATTTTTCTACTAATCCTCAAAACTAATTACAATATACCAAAAAACACTAATATACGAATATGTTTTTGAGATATTTAAATCTTAAGTTCATAATTTTCATTTTATTAGACAATTTTTTTAATGTGTTTTTAGCATTTTGGATTTAGTGAAAAATCAGAAATAATTTATGGTTACATACAGCATAGTTCAAAATAACTAATAAAATTTCTATCTTTTTTCCAACGGTTCTAGTTTTTAAGATATACCCTATCAAATGTTTCAGTTTGAATATCTTGAAATTTATACAAGTTTTAAAGTGCTTCCTGAGAAAAAATGTCTGGCATATTTATAGAATATTTTCGGCATAATTTGGGCTAGCAAAAATACAGATAAATTTAATATTATGGGATGTGAGCACCCCAAAAATGTTTGCAGGGTCGAGGCAGTTTATAAACATGCCCATTCCCATAATATGCCATTAATGTGCCATTAAAGTTCCACAAAATTTTACAATCTGCTATAAACTTCAAAAATAAAAGTTTCTGATTAACTTCGATCTTGCCAACAATTTTAACTGAGGTTGGTTTTTTTGATTTTTATATAATTCGATGGTACTGATTTTGACTGCAAATTCTGTTTTTTTCCCCAACACTTTTTTTTAGAAAAATTCTGGTAAAAACTGCTTGTTTCAGTACAAGTTTTAACCAGATTTTTTTTTAAGTTAACGTGTTAGGAAAAAAAATTGAATTTGCCCTTAAAATAGTACCATCGAATTATTTAAAATGGATAAACGGTTGTCCATAGGAAAAATCGTGTTGCAGAGTGTAATCTTGTAAATATAAATTCGGCATTTAAAATGAAACAAACAGTTTTTATAACATAAATCCAAGGACTGAAAACTGTACGAAAAGCGATTTCGATTTAGGTTTATGTTTTAATTTATTGCCCGAACTAACTAAAATAATAGGTGTTGTCGATTGTTTTCATATTTTGTTTTTTTAAATCTGTTTTAAAACCGATAACTGTTTATATCGATTTTGAATATTGGAATATTTCTCGTTGTGCATAACTTTTTCTGTTTAAAAAATAAACGATTTTACATGGATATCGGTTACATTGTTAATCTCACTGGTTTATTTCAAAAAATTTATAATCGAAAGTTTTGTGTATCGGGTAAATTTCTACTACACGCTGAAAAAAAAAACGGCTCTCCCAAACATAATTTTGCAGTCATTAACATGTATGTTTGGAATTTTATGAAAACATAATATATAATTGACTGATAAATTATTTGTAAACAGGGTTGTAGAGAGACTTGAACAGTGTTGTAATGAGCTCTGACTTACATTATAATATCCCGGAAACATTTTAATGTTGCCGCTTAAAATGGAGTATGTTCTAATGGAAACAAAATAATTACTACATCCAAACAAAATAAATATTTGAACCGAAACATAAATATGTTCAAATTAAAACATGATTTTGAACGACCTGAATATAAATATGTTTCTAGTGAAACATATCAGTTGTTTCAGTACAAAAAGTAGTATGTTTGCATAGAAACATATTTAAATATTTTTGAAAAGAAATCCTGAAAATAAAATAAAAATAAAATGTTTTTTTATTAATTTTTATTAAAAATCTTTAAACATGCACAGTAGAGATGGGCATGTGAGCGTGATTCAGCGTGATTCACGTGAATCACGCGTGATCACGCGTGAATGTGATTTAATCCTAATTTTACTCACGTGATTGTGAGTGAGTGTGAGTAGAGCAAAAAAGGCCGTGAGTGAGTGTGAGTCAAAACTCACTCACGTGCCCATCTCTAATGCACAGTGGAAAATTATAATAATAGAATTCATATACAAATTTTTAAATGCATAAATAAATAAATGGTTTAATACTGTAAGTACAAGTGACAGCATCAATGAATGATCCAGGCTCGCTTTATCTTTGGTACAGTTCCAGTTGATCTCAGTACAGCACATAGCGTAGGCAAGGAATTCACGGAGGCTTTTGTAAAAACTGATTTTTATTTGTGGTTTTTTTACATTAGTTTCAGAAATTATATACTGCACTATATTATACTCTGTTACTATTTGTACTTTTTGTAACACAATTTATATATTTATTTAATTTACAAATAACAAAATTATTACCGACGCGAACATGTTTTCTCAACGAACAACAAAAGACACGTACGCAGAAAATGCCGATCACCGAGTGTCAACTTTGTATACAAGAAGAGAGCTGCAAGAATACCTTTATTTACATTTGAATTCATTTTTTGTTTGTTTTTAAACATCATTATGTTTAAAATGACCCTATACATACTTCAAACGACGACAAAAGAGACGTAGGTAGAAAATTCTGCTCAACGAGTGCCAACTTCGTATACAAGAAGAATGTTGCAAGAAAACATTTATTTAAATCCAATTTCTTTTTTGTTTGTTTTTAAACATTAATATGTTCAAACGATGGCAAAAGATGGCGTAAGTAGAAAATGCTGCACAACGTTGCCAACTTCGTCAGTCGATAAATTTTCGAATTAAGACGAGCGTTGCAAACATACGTTGTATTTAGATTTGATTAGCATTTTCTGTGTTTCGAAACATAGTTTTAATCAAGTAAATTGCCAAGAAACAGTTTATTCAAATGCAATTAAAATTTCATGTTGGTATTGTAACATATTTATGGTAAATTTGACAGATTCTGCTGGACAATATAATAATGTTTACATGTGAACAAAAATAAATTCAATTTCGATTATAATTTAATTACACTTCATTCCTAATACATGTATGATAATTTCGTATTACTTTGTAATTACATTCAAACATATTCAAACAAATCTTTTCTATCCGTGTACTGTGCAGTTAAAATATGCATATTATTCTCAATGTTCACTACAGAGTCTATAAAGTATAGACTTCTAAAAACCTTATATTCAACATTGTTTTCATTTTTTTTTTCTAAATAACACTAAAGATTATTTTCCCTCAATAAAACATTTTCCCTAACAATAGTATTAGAAATTTAAATAGTTAAATACATTTACCACTTGTAAAACTTTAGTTTTTGTTTAAATAAAGTTGTATATGCTATTTTTATTTTTCGCTTTGCCAGCATACATTTCTTTTGCTTTTATTTTATGTTACACCTATGAGTCGTAGATAAGATGCACCGAACTATTTACCATCTTTTGCAAAACTTGAGAATTTTGTAAAGTTTATTAAAAGTTTAATTTTGGAATTTGCATGTTTTGCAAACAAATACTGCTCTTCATCTGGTGGTAAAGATTTTAGAAATAACTACCTGCTAAAAGTTTATGGCATTTTCAAATTAATTACTTTATAAATTAAAATTTGTCTAAATTGAAGACGCAACTAAATTGAACGGGGTTTTATTCGAATTTGATTCAGTAAACAGTAATTGTTAAAGTCAATTAAACAGAATTTAAAATTTAAGTTTCTTCTTTTTTTTAAATACATGATAAATTATGGCTCAGCTCAATATATAACTCAATATATATATAGGGTGTTTGGTTCATCGATGTCAATAAATAATGGGGTCATTCTATGAATCAAAAATTTAAAAAAAATGCATAACTTTTCAGCCAGTTTAATGTACAGGGTATTTGAATGTTGAAATTTACAAAAATAAAAATATTGACTTGATTGATTTTCTTAAAAATGCGTTACGGATCACCCCGATTATTTTAAAATTTATAATGCAACACAAATTCATTCCCACACGGATAGAAAAGATTTGTTTGAATGTTATTAAAAAGTATATGAAATTACCATACATGTATTAGGAATGAAGTGTAATTAAATTATAATCGGAATTGAATTTATTTTTGTTCACGTGTAAACATTATTATTATAAATATGTTACAATACCAACATAAAATTTCAATTGCATTTGAATAAACTATTTCTTGGCAATTTACTTGATTAAAACTATGTTTCGAAACACAGAAATCAAATATAAATACAACGTATGTTGTATTCATCTTTTGTCATCGTTTGAACATATTGATGTTTAAAAACAAACAAAAAAAGAAATTGGATTTAAATAAGTGTATTCTTGCAACATTCTTCTTGTATACGAAGTTGGCACTCGGTGATCGGCATTTTCTGCGTAAGTGTCTTTTGTTGTTCGTTGAGAAAACGTGTTCGCGTCTTTAATAATTTTGTTATTTGTACATTAAATAAATATATAAATTGTGTTACAAATAGTACAAATAGTAACAGAGTATAATAAAGTGCAGTATATAATTTCTGAAACTAATGTGAAAAAACCTCAAAAAAATATCTGTTTTTCGATTTTCAAACCGAATTTGCATTGTTTTTTTTATAAAAGCCTCCGTGAATTACTTGACTACGCTATGTGCTGTTCTTAGATCAACTGGAACTGTACCAAATATAAAGCGAGCCTGGATCGTCTGATTTAACGTCTGCTGGTGCAATTGTGCATTCATTGATGCTGCCACTTGTACTTGCAGTTTTAAACGAATTATTTATTTATGTATTTAAAATTTTGTATAAAAATTCAATTATTATAAATTCCCACTGTGCATGTTTAAAGGTTTCTAATAAAAATTAATAAAAAAACAACATTTTATTTTTATTTAATTTTCAGGATTTCTTTCCAAAAATATTTAAATATGTTTGTATGCAAACATATTACTTTTTGAACTGAAACAACTGATATGTTTCACTGGAAACACATTTATATTCAGGTCGTTCAAAATCATGTTTTAAATTGAACATATTTATGTATCGGTTCAAATATTTATTTTTTTGGATGTAGTAATTATTATGTTTCCATTAGAACATACTCCATTTTAAGCGGCAACATTAAAATGTTTCCGTGATATTATAATGTATGTCAAAGCTCATTACAAAACTGTTCAAGTCTCAATACAACCCTGTTTACAAATGATTTATCAGTCTTATGTTTACAGTATTATGTTTACATAAAAATTATGTTTGGGTGAGACGTTTTTTTTTTTGCAGCGTTCAGTTATTTCTTAGTAATTACAGTGATTTTAACCTGGTAAGAAATGCTGCAGAAATAATTAATCAATAGAGGGTCTTGTGATTTGGTGGTTGAAATAAAAAAAAGTATTATGATTGGAATATGATCAGAAATTATGTTCTGTGGAGTTATATGATAATAATTATAATTTTAATAAATGTTTACAATTATTTCTCGATTATTTTGATTTTCTTTTTTCGATATAAATTCGACAAACATATAAATTCGACAAAACAGTAAAAATCACTGTCTATCATTTACATCATTTTCAATGCACTTATGTTGTTATCTAATTTAAATATAACATTAAAATACAAACAAAACAGAGTTTTTTTCTAAAGAAAAATGAAAATTCACCAAATACATTTTTAAAATGCCAAATATTCATTTACAAAGATATAAATCTGTCAATTTTTTATCGATGATCTCCATTTTTTTACAACATGATAAGAAAATGTAAACCTATCAATCGGTATTTCAACTTTAAAATTACTTTTTATATTATTAATCAACAAACTCGAAATTTAAATTTTTCATAAAAATGTATTTGGTGACTTTTCGTTCTACAACGACGATATAAAACAATTTCAATTTGATACAGTGAACGAATTGTTATTGAAAATCGCTACACTTCGACGTGTGACAGACTCGCCATTTTCATCATCACTGCCTCTATTTCCTCGTCATCACTGCCTCGTTTTCCGCATCATCAATGCCACATCTTTTTCATCACCAGTAGATCGTCTTTAACACCATCAACTTTACCACGTGTACGTCTTAATATTTGCATGGATTCCTCATCATCACTTCCATGTCTTCCTCATCATCACTTTTAAATCACCCTCATCATCGCTATCTCTTTTTGCTCATCATCACTACCTCGTCTTTCTGATCATTTTTACATCGTATTTCTGATCATTTTTACATCGTATTTCTGATCATCTTCAAATCACTTTTACATCTTTCTCATCCTCACTTTAAAGTCATCTTCATCATCACTTCTACGTCGTTTTCATCATCACCTTTAAATCTTCCTCATCATGACTATACATCTTCATCATCCCCTTTAAATCTTACACGTCATCACGGCCTCGCCTTTCTCCTCATATGTAGCTCGTATTTCGCATACTATGTACGTCATACTCCTCAACATAACTACCGTGTCTCTCTCATCATCACTTTCAAATATTCCTCATCACCACATCTTCGTCTTATTCATCATCCCTACCTTGTCTCCATCATCATCGTTAGCTCGTCTTCATATTTTTCCTCACCATCACCATCATCAACATCATCATCAGCCAGAACCACTGCTGCCCTAGCAAGTTTTTGTTCCAGTGTCATGTACAATGTTTTCTTATTATTCCGATGTTCTAAATCCAGTTGGACTATGCCTTATTCTGTGTCTTCAAACTGTCCGTCATACTGACGTTTTGTCGCCTTTGCGACCGCCACTTCATCACGTGTCGAGTTTGTCTTTGCGGCACACGATGCTGTTTTGTTGTCTGCTGGTTGGCAGTTTGTCTAATGTTCACTCTGTCCATTCTTTCGTCTTTCCCACATCTATCCCGTACCACTGATACATTATGCTACTTTTACTACTCCGCATTGTTTTAAGTTCGCTGTGGTTTCAATTTCATTAGCAACGGATATCAGACACGTTGCTGGCGCACACAATGCAACACAATTGTTTAGACTAGCAATTGCTGCTCGTCGCTCTGGTTGGGGAGTTGCTTACAATGTTGCTGGCAACAATGTTGTCAGTCGACACTAATTGTTGCATTATATGTTGTGCTGTGCTGCGAAGCGTGGGTGGTTAAACAACGGACATTATTTGTTAAGAATTAAATTATTTTAAGTATACATTTGTGAATACAGATTTTCGGCAGGTTTCCGGCAGAGAGGTTGGGAGTTTGTGTCAAAACCTGCCGTTTGTCCGTACTAACAAAAAATGGCATACGACAAGTTATAGGAAGGTGAAGGATGGCAAAGGCAGATATATGGAATTTAAAGGCCGACTGCTATTTTTTTAATTAATGATGCCAATCGATAGGTGCTTTGAAAACAAACAATAATTGCCTCCACATCACTATTTTATCTAGTACCGTACGAAAATATTCGCCCTTTTGGCATGACAAGATTTTCAATTTTTCAAATTACTTAGTTTTTTTGCTATAATTTTTTATTGGTACAAGATAAAATAGTGATGTAGAGGTAATAGTTGTTTGTTTTCAAAGCACCTCTCGATCTGCATCATTAATTAAAAATATTTTGCCTAACATTTTTTTCTGCAAATAACAAATGGCAAATTAATGTTTGGCAAAATATTTTTAATTAATGATGCCAATAGATAGGTGCTTTAAAAGCAAACAATTAATGCCTTTACATTACTATTTTATCCTGCGCCAATTAAAAGTTATAGCATAAAAAACAAAAATATTTGCGTTTTGATCAGAATATAGCCTCACAAAATCCGTATTTATAATTTAGTAGGTTGTTCAAATCTAAAGATATTTTATATACGTTGTAATAATTGACGAATAAACCAAAACAACAGAAAAAATTGAAAAAAATATAAATTTTTCTAATTTTTAAAGCACTTCAAACTTTAAAATTTGATTTTGCAACATTTTTAAAAATGCACATTCGCCCCTTTCTGGCATGACAGTGACGATATAAAATTTTTTGAATTAATGCAAGCTGAAATTCATGTTATTTAGTCGAGCTTCAATCTTTAAATAAAAAAATTGTAGATTTTTTTTATTCAAAAATTTTTTTTTCGGAGACATTTTTTTATACGAATTTTTTTTTTTAATTTTTATCTCACATTTAAAAAAAAAATATTTTATTTTTTAAATAATTTTTTTTTTCGAATTTCAGTTTCGAAATTTATTTTTTTTATAGTCGTCAAAAAGGCCATTATATTATACATATTTAATAAATTAAAATGCTAGTAAAAAAATATAAATCATTATAATTTAAAAACAACTCTTTTTTTATTTTCAGTTTCAAATCAAAACAACAACTACAAAATTTTACTTAAACAGCTAAAGGTAAGTTTGCCGACACTCTATATATTCAAATACAAAAAATCCAATTAGCCTCTTTAAGTTACTTTGAAGTCATAGATAACGAAATAAAAATAAAAAGTAAAAATAAAAAGTTAAAAGAAATTTAGAAAAACTAAAGTGCACCAAATGCACATTGACCACAATCAGCTAATGCTGTCTTCACCTACTTCTCAAACGTGCCAGAAATGTTGGTAACATTAGCAGCAGCAGCAGCAACTGACTGACAAACCTGCTAAGTTGGCAACACTCTTAGTGTCAGCGCATTAGCCCTCGACATGCTGAACTTTGAGGTGAAAATCAATGGAGCTGAAATGTAATGCATTGTAAGTGAAAACGTGCGCCAAGAAACCCCTTGCACAGTGCAAACGAAATACTAAACGACCGACCAAACGACTGACTGAATGACTGACTAATTGTTAACTTTAAGTAGAAAATTGCGGTTGCTACTTTTAACACCTTTCATTTAACCTTAAACGAATTTGTTATGAACACTGGACAAAGTGCGGGCAACAATTTTAGCATTATTTTATTTAAATTTTACCGCATTCATACCAAATTAATCATTACACCTAGAAAAAAATACTATATAAATAATATATAAATAATATTAAAAATAGTCAATTATTATTTTAATCGGAAAATACCATTAAATACTAGAAAATACCATCACATTTCCATTGAGTTTATATGAAAAGATTTATTTTTTGTATACTATTAAATCAATAATTGTCCTATTGACTAAATTTAATGGGATTTGAGTGTATTTTTTTCTGGGTGTATGCATTAAATACTTTTAATATAAAGCATGATGAACACGAAATACATTTAAATTAATTTGTATCAATTTCACTTTTTGATCGCCATGCAATATACACTTGAAATTGCTACTATTTATAATTTAAATGCTTTTTAATTGATTATTTTGTATTTTTTATTTTATTACAATTTGCTTTTGTTTTTTTTTTTTTACTCTTGTTTTATTTTTGTATTTTTACCATTGTTCCTCCTGCGTTGCGGCTGTTCATTTATTTATTTGACATTTGAGTGACACTCAAGTGCAAAATATTGTTCAGCTCTGATTTATTATTTATTGCCAATTGAACATTTTTTGTGTGATATGAATTTGTTTTCAACAATAATACACATTAAATACATTAAGTTTGAAATTACAAAGTAATAAGTGAAATATGTGATATGTACAATTATCCCAAGAAATTCACAGAGACAAAATTTTCGCGGGACAATCATTCTGACCCGAGACAATTCTTCCCCGAATAATAATTCTTCCACGAATAATAATTCTTCCCCGAATAATAATTCTTTCCCAATGAGACAATTTCCTAATGACAATTCTTTTTCATATTAATTCTTTGCCGTATATTACATTCTTCCGGTAACAATTCTATATAACTCTTCCCGAAATCAACACTTCCCAGGACATTAATTCCTACCCATAAAACATTCCCCATACATTATTTCTCAGACAACAATTTTTTCTAGAGACCATTTTTCCCAAATTGTTTTTCTTTCCGAGCACTTTTCTTGCGAGATAATTTTTTCCCTAATTAATTCTTCGCTGGACAATAATAATTTGCTGATGCAATTCCTTTCCGATTGATATTCCCTAGTAGAAATTTGCCCGATGCGCCATCGGGAAATGATCGGGTTTTCGTTGGGTAAGCCGTATTAGAGAAAATATGATCATTGCCTTTGCATGACCTTATCATGCTTACCATACCAGGGTTTGCATTATCTAAATAGTCAATGTTCCTGATCATAGCTACATTATTTGTTCCTCATAACGAAATGACATCAGACAATGATCGAGATTTAATGAGAGAAACCCTATTATGCTCGGGCTCTGACAAGGCAATTGTCGGGTAAATAATAAAATGGGGAATTGCCCGATCAGTACATGATCATGGCCTGAGGTCAATACATGATCAGGACACTGCGTTACAAGGACATTATGGGCCTCCCGATCACCTCAAATAACGACATGATCACTTCATGACCATGGCCCTAGCAAAATTTCTACTATGGTTCGCCAATTGAAAATGTTTTGTGCGCTACCAATTTTTTATCAAAAATAAAACGCATTAAATACAATCAATATTTAAAATATGGGATGTGTACAATTTTTTCCAGGTCATTTATATACCGATAATTTTTCCCCATGAAAATCATTCTTTTCCGAGAATATTCTATCGGAGAATTCATTCCTGCGACAATTCCTCTCCAGACAACTCCTACCCGATCCAAATCTTTATCGTACATTTATTTTCATTTCCAAATCAATTACTTCCGTTCCTTAAAATTCTTCCCTGAGATTATTCTCTCCCGAGATCCATCCTTTCCAGAAACATTTCTTTCCTGAGACAATTCTTATCCGTAAAATTATTCTTTCTCGAGACAATTCCTCCCCCAAGAATAATTGTTTTAGCGAGACAACTAATTCCCCTGACAATTATTCTCTAAATTAATTCTTTCCCATATTTAAGTATTCTTCCACGGACATTCATTTTCTTCGGTAACAATTCATTTTAAATACAATTAACAAATAATTCTTTCTCAAATCAGTACTTCCCCTCTCATTAATTGCTTACCGAATAAATTCTTCCCCAAAAAAGAATTGTTTCAAGAATTAATGATTGTACGGGATAGGCTACAATCATACTTCCTTGAGACAATTCTTTCCGAACGATTCCTCACCTGATATTTCTGTCCTGTCTGCTTTTACCTACGACAATTCTTTCCCGTTGAAACTATTTCCTTAGACGATTGAGTATTATTTTTTTTTGGGGAGATTTGTAAAAAAACATAAGAGCGAAATAGTAAAACCAAAAACTAAATAATATTTGAACTACTACAATTTCTGTTGTTATAATTACAAAGAAAATATCGTCGCCAACTACATTTTCAAAATGCCAATTGTTCATTTACAAAACTCTTAATATATCTTTCAATTTTTGATCGGTGAGCTCAATATTTGTACCAAATGATAAGAAAATGTGAATCTATCAATTGGTATTTCAGCTTTAAAAATGTATCAATTACTTTTTATAATAATTACCAACAAAGTTGAAATTTAAGATTTTCATAAAAATGTAGTTGGTGACTTTTAGTTCTACAACGACGATATGAATATTTTTAGCAATTTTAAGTGAAATTCTTTTGTTAAAAAACAACAAAGTTTTCTTAATTTCATTAAAATAGTTTATTAGCATTTGAGTAATGCGTTGATTGTTGACATTAAAAAGTTGTTGAACAAATTGTTCAATGAAATCAACGCAATTCAACGCACGTCGCTGTTGCTGATGATGATGATGATGATGAATTTCTTTAAAAAATACTTGAAAGAAAAAGACTTTCACTTCATTATGTGAATTACAAAAACTTGTTAAAGGTTAAATTATGGCAAAAGCAAATTGGCAACAATTTTTAAATGAATGAATAAATAAAATATGGGAAAAATATAAAAATAAATGTATAGATATAAAAAGTGAAAAATATAAATAATGGAAATATAAAAAAAATAACCCAGCAGAAAATCACATCTATTCAGAGCTGATTTCAGGACGAGAAGATCCAGACCATGACTGAAAACTTCCTTCAAATTTGTATACAAATGTCCGCCAATTCATTGAATAAATTTCATATTATTTTCAGAAATATCAATTGAAATTCTTAACTTTATCTTTGAAATGCCGAAAATATCAACTGTAAATATCACAATTGATATTTTCTGAATTACAAATGGAAATATATGAATTTTAATTAATGTAAAGGGTTTTTCAATAAGAGCGCCACTAAAGTTTTTTTCAAGGGTTTTTCAACAGGGACGCTACAAAAGTAGAGCGACATGGACAGCAAACGACGCCATATTTCTTGCCGCTTTTTTGAGATTTCTCTTCAGAAAGATTTGCCATTTCATGATGGAAAGATATACGAGCCAACAACGAGTCAAAATTATTAAAATTTACTACCGAAATTCGAATTCGTATATTTTTCCATCATGAAATGGCAAACCTTACTGCAGAGAAATGTCAAAAGAGCTCTACTTTTGTAGCGTCCCTGTTAAAAAACCCTTTATTTTGGAAAATTATGAATTTCATTTAATATTTTCTTAATTTCAAATGCACTCAGAAAAAAATACTATAACATCAATAGTTTTTTTTTGGTATTAAAATTAATCAATAGGATAAATTATTATTTTAATGGGTAAATACTATTAAATACTACAAAATACTATTAAATAATATTAAATTGTTTTTGTGTTTAAATGAAAATATTTATTTTTTGTATACTATTGAATCAATAACTGTCCTATTGACCAAATTTAATAGAATTTTTTTCTGAGTGTGGAAACTTATGATGTATTCTGAAAATCAAATAGAAATTCTGAATTACAATTGATGTGTTTTGAATTTCAAATGCAATTTCTGAATAATTGATCTGTTTTGAGTTTCAAATAGAATTTCTAAATTACAAAAGACGTGTTTTGAATTTCAATTGGTGTTTCTGTATTACAATTGACTCATCTGAATTTTGAATTTCAAATGATTTGTTCTAAATTTTAAATGAAATTTATGAATTTATGATATTTTTTTAAATAAAATTTGTAAATGATGTAGCTAATTTGTTTAGATTTCAATATTCAGCACTGAATTTAACAGGGCTATCGAAATTTCTGCTGGGATATATAAAAATGCGTCGTATTAAAAAAATTATAGTAAAAAAATACTGACGGCAGTGAAAAATAAAGTAAAGTCTTTCACTTTGATTTGCTTGATTTGGCGCAAAGACTGTCGACAAGGACAGACAGACAGACAGACCGACAGAGAGACATCTAAACCACAGCCAGCCAAAGCTGCAGCCAGAAGGGAGGCACTAACTGCCGCTACGTTTAACTGTCTTAAAGTATCTGAAAGTTGCAATAACTGCTGCGACGTGATGACAGCAATTGCAAGCATTGCAATGCAATTGCTGCACTTTGAAGTAGTTGCAGCTGAAGTAGTTTTTGTTGTTGCTGTTGTTCTTGTAACCGTTTGCACTGTTACTGCTGTTGTGACTTGTTTATGTTGCCACTGCAATGGAAAGTTATTGGTCATACGGGGCAGCCAGCTGCCGCGGCTGCTGTCCGCTGCACTTGTCGTGGCTGCTTTGCGGCCGCCAGCATTTCAACGGGAAATTGTGGGAAGTTTTTTGCGCGCGCGTAAACCGACTAAAATTTCTACGACTTAAATTAGCTAGATTTGTTTTTTTTTAGGATTTGATTTATTGTAATATTTTTTATAATTTATATTTTTCATTTTTTTAAATTTATTGTTTCAATTGCTAAATTATTTTAATTTTGTTCACCATTTCTAGTAGAAATTTAGCCTTTTAGATTAAACATCTTAAATTGATTATATTTGTTCACAAATCATAGCTAGCATCGTATAGAAAAATATGTTGTATGAAAAGATGTTGACAGTTGCTGGGGTCGAACACGGGACATCTCAGCTCCTAGTTCAACGCACGCAACAATCGAGCCATCGACGCTACTGATGTAAATAACATAATTCGAATTAAAATAAACGCATTTAAATATTTGATTAACTACAAAATTTTGCCGTACCACGTAATTTCGTCACCTATACGTTTTACACATATTTTTGCCGATTCAACATTAAAATATGTTTGGTACGTTTGAGTTCAACATTTGGCTGCACTTTGAAAATGCAAACGTTGCAGTCTGCGAAATCGCTTTAATTTTTTTTTTTAAATGAAAATAAAATTACCATAATTTCTACCTTCGTTCGAGACAAGGCAACCGACGACCACCGCCACGCCCAGCATTTGTGGCGGTATGTGGGTCACATAATTTGTTGTTGTTGTTGCGGAGAAATTCGACCCAATCAAGCACAGTCTGAAAAAACGCGTTAATATCGTAAAACGTAAACAACACCAAGAGCCAACAGAGTCAACGTCTTAACCACGTAAGCAGCGCAAATGGATTTTTTTGTCTCTGGTGTTGTCAGAGGCGTTCATATGAGATTTGTATTGGGTTGATGTTCATTTTTTATTTTGTTATTTCTGTTTTTTTTTGTTTTTCTGTATTTTATGTTTATTTCTTGTATTTTTGTTTATTTCTTGTATTTTTGGGATCACCACTTTGATGCGTTTGTATATATAAAAAAAACAAAAAAAAAAAAAACAAAAAAAAAAAAACAAAAAAAAACCAAAACTTGTTTGACTTTGGCGTGTGTACGGAAAACAGCATCGAAAGTTCAAAAAACTCCATTTTCAGTGGAATGCGTCGAATGTGGATGCATTTTGTACCATGTTTTGTTTTTGTTGTACTTAACAGGAATATGTTAATTTTGTTTTTGTTGTATTTTTAATGGTCATTGATCAATCTTTAATTGGCCAAAAATTTGTTTTTATTTATAAGATATTGTTACCAAAAGAGCCAAAAGGGTGAATGTGCATTTTTAAAAATGTCAAATTTTCAAGTTTGAAATGCTTTAAAAATTAGTTGTAAACATTATTTCTTTTTTCACATTTTTTCTAATTTTGGTTTATTCATCAATTATCATAACGTATTTAAAATAGCTTTGGTTTTGGACAACTTAATGAATTATACAATCGGATTTTGCTCGACTATATTTTGTTCAAAACGCAAATAGTTTTGTTATTTTAGTCATAATATTTTGTGGGTACAAGATAAAGTTTTTTGTACCTATTGATTGGTTTTAATTTTTGAAAATAATTTGTCAAAAAATTTCTTGCAAATAACAAAAAATCGAAAAATTTTAAATCATGTCAAAGGGGCGAATCTTTTTGTTTTTTTTACATAACTTTTTATTGGTACAAAATAAAATAGTGGTGTAAAGGCATTAATTGATTGTTTTTAAAGCACCTACCGATTGGCATTCATTTTTAAAAATAATTTGTCAAACATTTTTCTTGTAAGATTTTTAAATTTTCCAATATTTTTTTATTTGCAAGAAAAACGTTTGGCCATTCGATAAGTAAAATAAACAATTAATGCCTTTACATCCCATCCCATTTGAAAACCATAAAAGATCTGTTGAAATTAAAAACTTCTATTTAAAAATACAAAACATAACAACTGAAATTCGGAAAAGCAATTTGAAATTCAAAATACATAACAAATAACGTACAGAAATTAATTTAAAACTTAAAACATACACTACCTAGAAAAAATCACTTAAAATCTATTTATAATTTGTTAATTAGACAGTTTTTGATTTAGTATACAAAAAAATAAATATTTCAATACAAATTCAAAAATAATTTTATAGTATTTTGTAATACTTAATGGGATTTGCCAATTGAATTAATAGTTTATACTCGTGACTAATTTCAATAGTAAAAACTATTAATGTTATGGTATCTGTTTTCTGAGTGCAGTGAAATCAAAAGAAATTCTATATGAAGTTCTGAAAATATTATTTGTATATTAAATTAGATTAGATACATTAGATACTCAAAAATGATATTTTAAAATTTAATTCGAGATTTTTGAACTTTTAAATGGAATATATAAAATTTTATAAAAAAATTTTATATATTCCATTTAAAAGTTGAAAAATCTCGAATTAAATTTTAAAATATCAGTTTTTTTATATTCAGAAATTATAATTTTATAATTTGTTTAAAAAAGTATAACATATAAATTTTAGTTCTGAATTTCCATTCGCTGGATTGATATCAAACGAATTAAGCCAAATTAAATCAAAGAAATTATTACTTTAACAATTGTTTAAATAATAAGTTTAAAAATTCATTGATTAGACAAAATAATTATGTGCTTCTTTTCTTGGATGTAATAAAAATGTGATTGTTTTCGTGTTGAATCTGAAATTATACTTCTTTTAGTAATTATGAAAAACGTGCTGTTTTTCGTAAGCAAATTGAAACGTGTAGATTTTCGTAAGAGGCGTCAATAATAAAGGCCACATTTATTATTTGTTATATTTAAATTTTCAAAAATTTAAAAATCAACAAATTTATGTTGAACAGTTAAAGAAATGTAACATTTTTTAAATAGAATGTTGATACGTTTTAAACCAGTATTTATATTTTATTTTCTTAAAAATCATTTTAAAGAGCATATATGGCGCTACACATAACAATTATTTTTAGCATTCTTCCACCAAGTAAAGGTGAAATTTATTGTACAATATTTAAAGTGATTCAAGAAACCACCATTGCGACAGGTTAAACATAGTTCAGAGATATTATAAATTGTTTAAAGTCATTACCGGGAACTGAATATTTAATTAAACAGAACCCGACCAGTCAGTGTATCCTTTGTAGAGTAAATTTTACTTAGGGCTAGCAGTTAAAGACGGCATTTCTATACAAAACTGACTTTGAACTATCTTCGTCGAAATTATTAGGCACTAGCTGGACCCGTACACGACTCGTGCAAATATTATGTGAACGCAAGGTTATTGAGCAATTTTATTAATATAAATAACATTTTTATTATTTATATCAGGGACCCGTGCCTCGCTGTGGACGTTTTTTTATTGGTTTTATAAATGTAGTAACCAAAACCATACTAATTATCCGATAAAACAACTTTTCGACAATTCTTTCTCAGGCTGTGCTTCCCCGTAGAATTCCTCCCAGTAGAATTCTTTCCCGAAGAATTCTTCCCCGTAGAAGTTTTAGTGCGGTTAGTTTTAGTGTGGTGAGTTTTAGTGTGGTGAGTTTTAGTGTGGTGAATTTTAGTGTGGTCAGTTTAAGTGGGTCAATTTGAATGTGGTGAATTTTAGTGTGGTGAGTTTTAGTGTGGTGAATTTTAGTGTGGTGAATTTTAGTGTGGTTAGTTTTAGTGTGGTGATTTTTAGTGTGGTGAGTTTTAGTGTGGTGAAATTTAGTGTGGTGAGTTTTTGTGTGGTGAATTTTAGTGTGGTGAATTTTAGTGTGGTGAATTTTAGTGTGGTGAGTTTTAGTGTGGTTAATTTTAGTGTGGTGAGTTTTAGTGTGGTGAATTTTAGTGTGGTTGATTTTGTTTTTGTTTTCTATCCTTTTTTATTTTTCTGTTGTTTTTGAGTTACAGCTTAAGTTTTGTGCTTTTACTTTTGTTTTGTACTTGATTTTTGCTTTTGTTTTTGCTTTTGTATTTTTTTTTTTGTATTTGAGTTTTTTGTTTCATCTTCTTAGCTTTTGTATGTGCCGAGGTATGTCGCCCATATATAGCCTATGACACCCTCCGGACTCCATAGTATCCTGGTGCAAAATTTCAGTTAAATCGGTTCAGCGGTTTAGACGTGATGCTGGAACAAACAGACAGACAGACAGACAGACAGACAGACCGACAGACCAAGAGTTTTATATATATATAGATTAAAAATTCGATAAAAATTCAAAATCTTCTATAAAATTTATAAATTTAGATTTATATTTATATTATCTTCATATAAAAAAATTTAATTTAAATTTAATCAAAATATGATACAACAATAAATAACCACTTTTTGAAGGCATTGTTGCTTGAAAAGTATACCGTCGTATGTTATTTGAAAATCCTATAAATATTCAATATTTTATTTTAGCTTCAACTGTGTGTGTTTGTTGAAAGTCATACCTAGAGATTATATTACAAAATCCCCAATGTACATAAACCACAAGATATACTATAAAACCGAAATTTGACCTTTTTATATTTATTATAAGTTGGCGCTGTTTTAATTTTCAAGAAAGTATTAAATTTCATTTTAACATTGAAAATGATCGCGTGCCTGGATGGTGACACGCAATCAACTGGTAACAAATAAAAAATATATCATAAGGAAATTATTTAATTTCTAAAATTGTATTTATAATTTAAAGATTGAGAACAACATTTTTAATTATTTTAATTTTGAAACTATTTTAAATAATTAGGCGAAATAAGATGGCAAAAATTTCCATTTTTATTCTAATTTTACATATTTGTGTATTTATTTGGAGATTTATTCCAAGGACCATATATATTTGTACTCAAAGTGATGGGACCCACACGGATGGGCCGAATCCGTACGGCGGGTGAGAGCTTTTCATAGGCAATGTTTTACTCTCGTAGGTTTGCCATTGACTGCCGAGAGGTAGCGTCGCATAAAAAAATGTTTTCTATGAAAAAGATGGTGACAGTCGCTGGGGGTCGAACCGGGGACCTTTCGGCCCGTTGTTAAACTCACCAGCGACTTTTCGCTGCATAACTGTACCTCTTATTTCGATAAAAAAATCAACAAAATCTAATCATTGGTTTTGAAGCAAGGATTGAAACCGTAACCGAAACCGATATCCGTTTAAAACCGCTTCATTTTTAAAACCGAAACCGTAACCGAAACCGTTCTACGAAAATCAGAAATAAACCGATATCCAAAACCGAAATAAACGGTTTCGTTTTTATACCGGTTTAAAACGGTTTTTTAAACCGTAGTTGAACTCATCAGCGACTTTTCGCTGCATAACTGTACCTTGATATTTTCTTATTTCGATAAAAAAAATCAACAAAATTTAACCATTGGTTTTGAAGCAAGGATTGAAACCGTAACCGAAACCGATATCCGTTTCATTTTTAAAACCGAAACCGTAACCGAAACCGTTATACGAAAATCAGAAGTAAACCGATATCCAAACGGTTCCGGTTTTATACCGGTTTAAACGGTTTTTAAAAAAGTATAAAAGGAAACAGAAAAAAATATATTATTTTATATAAAATATCTTAAAAACAAGGCATGTTCTAATGTCATTTATTATAATTTGGAGTTACCGAAATAAAAATTTTTTGTTGTACAAAAATATTCACATGTTTTTTTTGTTCAGAGAAACAACGGTCTTTGGTATATAATTTATTTCATTTTTTTCATTAATTTGTGTAGCGGCAAATCGAGTTAACAACAAAACACCAGCAATTCCAAGCACATTTTTTTTGTTAAAAAATGATTCAAATTTTAATGATATTGGTTTTTTATTTATTGTAGTGATGATCAAAAATGTCTTGTTCTTGCATTTTTTGCAAGAACAAGATCGAGATTTTCTTGCAAGAACAAGAGCAAGTGCAAGACTAACACTGCAAGAAAAGCAATACTCTTGCGTTTTTTAACATTTTAATGTATTTATTATGTTATTAAGATTTTAATGAAATTCAAAAGAATTCCTGATATTACTAAAGATTGAACAACAAGTAACAATGAAAAGCGTGCAAAATATTTATGAACGTAAACATTAATGAAGATGTGTGTTTTTTTTTTGTTTTTCAACGCTAATGATTATAAGCATCTTAAAAATAAGATTTGTGAAGCACTTTTGAAGCGGTAAATAGCTTCAAAAGTGCTTCAAAAGTCGCTTCAAAAAGATAAAATAGACAAAACAATGTTTTTTTCTCTTTTCTTCGCTACGCAAGTTGGTACATCGATTCTGCATATGTACTATGCTATTCACATTATTATTTTTGTTTTACTTTTATACATAATTTTTTTATTAATTGTAAAATCATGAATTATTTCTTAAGTTAAGTTCTATGTGCATTATTTCATTTCACTTATACTTAATACAAAAAAATAATATATAATATATGAACATTTTCACAGTGTACCTCATTTAGCTATTGCTATTGCTTTTTTTTGTGTTTTTGTTTTTATTTCATAAATCTGCTGATTAGTTTGAAAGTGAAACAACAACAAAAATGCGAATAAAGCAACCTTCAAGCTTATAATAGAATTTTTGATGGGATTTTTTTTGTACCACAAAAAAAACTCGTTGTTGTTGCCAACTAGATAGCTGTACAGATACATACATGTAGTGTGGTGCCATGCGACTGTCTCTGTCATGCGTCTGATGATACAGGATAGCAACGAATAGTTGTCGTTGTGAAAGTGTGTGTATGCGCATCGTAATTCGTTATTGAAGGAAAACAGAAATATGCCTATACGAAATATTCCTTATATTTATTATGAATGTATATGTTCATTTTATTATGGCCTTGAGATTTTGAATTGTTTAAAATTAGAAACTTCTAGTAACTACTTAAGAAAATACGAAAAATAAAGTGCATTTACTCCTAGTCAGAATTTATTAACTGACAATAGACACAGGTGTAGTTGCTGGTCGTCATGTTTGTACATTTTAAGTATACAGTTTCCAGATATTGCAGTTCACTGAATTGTTGAAATGTACTTTCTTTGGATGGAAATTGTACAAAATTCTTCTTATTCTTATTAAGGTTAAGAATATTTACCGATTTAAGTATTCTTGTTGCCTAGTTTAAGGTTCGCTTCTCGGCTCACTTCTGCAATTCAGATCATATCTCAGGCGAAGTCAAAATGTTGCTTTTCATTGGTTTGTGGTCACAATTGAAGTTTTTTATTGTCAAAATTAATTAAATAATTCATATAACACAATATTTGCACTAACATTACATTTGTTGCTTAAATTACGTTTTCTAATTTACCCAAGAAAATGATTCTTACTTTACCCCAAAATCACAATTTGAACATAATTTAGCACCATATAAACAATGTTGGATTATTTCGAAACTAGTTTTTATTTCAAAAGATATACAATATTCGATCATTTTGAGAAGCACTTGACAATTGCTTTTATTTTTTAAATGCAAAAACATGATCGAAAATTGAAATTACCCACATTACCCCATGTTCCACTTTACCCAGGTTTTTTGTTGAATACATTGAAAAATATGAAATATTTTATAAAAAAAACCGAAACCGTTACATGGAACCGATATACCGAAACCGTTTCGTTGTAAAAACTTGAAACCGAAACGCGGAAAAAACCGAAACCGACATCGAAACCGTTATTTGTTTAGGTTTCAATCCTTGTTTTGAAGTTATATAATTTTGTTCAAAAAAGTGCCTTTCGTTCACCGTGCATTGTGTTGAAAAACATTTTTCAATTGGGGACTCGAACCGACAACTTTAGCCTCGTAGTCCAGCGCACTAACAATGACATTAAATTAGAATAATTATTAAATATAAAAAAAGGTATAGAAAATATATTCATATTATATATTTTTGGTGCATTTATAACTATTAATTAAATAATTAAATTTGAGATATACTATTTCTTAGATATTACTTTGGGTCATCGTCCGATTATAATTTATGTAAATTTACCAAAAACATCAATGCTAATTGGATGATTAAGATGAATAAGAAAACCCGAAATTCAAATGTATAACTACCACCATCTTGCTTGGATGACCCACTAAAATTGTGCTATTTAACTTTCGTTTTATCAAGAAACACCTAACAATTTGCTTGATTTTTTTTATAATTTTTTTAAGACAACCTTCTGCCACTTCTTTGGTTACTACATTATCTCTTCTTTTACCTTAAACTACTTTGCACGAACTTTGTAAATTTTTTTTTTGGCAATTATACAAATTAATGGGTTTTCTTTAACGCCGGAAGCTTTAGATGGCATTGTAATAATAGATATTGGCTGTCAGTCTGCCAGACTAACTAACTGCCCTCCCTATAATAAGAGTGGCTACTTAAGTAATTTTATATATTATAAATTTGTTTTGTGGTGACTCTTAAATAATACTTTTTTTTTTAAATAAGAAACATTAATCATTAACTAATTGATGCAGTGGCACTAATGATGTAATGTATGAAATTAATGAAATGTATTAAACAATTTTAAAATATAATATACCTTTTTTAAAAGCATTTGTTATACTGTTTTAAAATAAATAATAATTTATTTAATAATTTCTATTTTGTATTAAAGTTTTTATAAAATTTGTAGAAAATAATTATTTTTGATTAAAATAATTCATATTTCATATTTTACGCACTTTTTTAAAATTTATAAAACCTCAAAATTATATTTCTGACATTTGTAAACATACTTGTCAGTGTGTAAACAGTTTCACTGACAGCTGTCAGTTGTAAGTTTTAATAACGAAAATGCCAATAAATTCGGTGCCACAATTGTGTGAAGTGTTGAGAAACAAAATCAGAACTTTCTATAAAACAAAACGGAAACATGAAATATGAAATGCATTTGGACACATTTCCCCCCTAAAATACGATTTTTATTATTATTATCATGATTATTTGTTGCATATGGCAACACCAAACATATTTATGAACAAATTGTAGCGCATATGAAATAATATTCAAAAAAAAAAAACAAAATGAAAACTAAATGTTTTTCTGATATATTGTGAAGCTTGATCGATAAGCAATATTGCATTTAACATTGTGGGGTGGAAATATTTTGAGAATGGGCATAGACGCTACCATATGTAGACTGTCTGCAGCACCCTTTTGGTGCAACAGCAAAATTTATAACTTTTGCGGTTGAGTGCTAAATGAAAAACGGAAATATTACAAACAAAAATAAAAACGGAAACCAAAATTACACGCAAGGAAGGAGCCTAGACAAATGGTAAAGCAATTAGGAAATAACAACTATTAAAAGAGCATTATGTTTGGTTTTAAAAAGGGGTTTATACAGGGTTTTATAGAGGATTTTGAAAAAATGCTTACAGCAGAAGTTCTTACGGAATTGCGTTCAAAATAGTTTCAAATAAGTTTTTAAAGATAGATATAAAAGATAGGTATTTAAAAAGAAAAATTCAAAAAATAGTTAATATTTTTGTTAAAAAATCGTACAAAATAGTTAAAAAAGTATTAAAAAATGTTACAGTCTTACAAAACTGTAAAAAAAGGTATTAAAAAAAACGATATAAAATTGTTACAAAAATTAACAAAAAGTATTACAAAAGAAGTATAACAACAGTATTATAGAAGTATTAAAAAAGTATTATAAAAGTATTACAAACGTATTGCAAAATGTTTACAAAAGTATTACATAAGTATAACAAAACTATTACAAAAGTATTACAAAAGTATTACAAAAGTATTAAAAAAGTATTACAAAAGTATAACAAAAATATTACAAAAGTATTACAAAATCAGTTGGGAAGGTTAGATCACATGGGAAATTTTAAAGTAGGTGTAATTATGATAGTTAGGATTATCAAAATTATAATCGGTCTAAGCCGACTATAAATACCCTACACATATGTGTGGTTACCATTCAAAGTGATATATAGGTCACCAGGGTATACGAATCCTGAAAATAACTACAAACATTCAATCGCTGAAGAATTTCCATTCATTTGATACCCATATTTACAAATGGGTAGGTGTACCGAATTTCGATTTTTTTTTTGTGAACCACAAGTCTTTTCGCCGGAAAACATTATTATCATGTATTTGAGCATGATGTCAATATATATTTGACCAACAAAGTTTACCTAAGCACGTATACATAAAAATTGATCTTTAAATATACATTTTATATGTGGTATTTGAACATAAGTGGTCGGATCATAGGTCACCATGGACCGATCTCGCCAATTTTTTCGCACATACAGCGTAGGTATATTAGTAATCTAAGTTATAAGTTTCATTTATCTAGCTCTTCAATTTTAAAAGTCTTAGGGATTTCAACAGACAGACAGACAGACAGACAGACAGACAGACAGACAGACAGACAGACGGACAGACAGACGGACAGACAGACGGACAGACGGACATCGCTAAATCGACTCAGGAAGTCATGCTGATCAAGAATATATATACTTTTCCATACCGGAGATGCTTTCTTCTGGGTGTTACAAACGGCGTACCAAACTGAATATACCCTTTCACTCTTAGTGTAGGGTATAAATATTACAGAAATATAACAAAAGTATCACAAAAGTATTACAAAAGTAGTACAAAAATATTACAAAAGTATTACAAAAATATTACAGAAATATAACAAAAGTATTGCAAAAGTATTACAAAATTATTACAAAAGTATTACAAAAGTATTACAAAAATATAACAAAAGTATTACAAAAGTATAACAAAAGTATTACAAAAGTATTACAAAAGTATTACAAAATTATTACAAAATTATTACAAAAGTATTACAAAAGTATTACAAAAGTATTACAAAAGTATTACAAAAGTATTACAAAAGTATTACAAAAGTATTACAAAAGTATTACAAACGTATTACAAAAGTATTACAGAAATATAACAAAAGTATTACAAAAGTATTACAAAATTATTACAAAAGTATTACAAAAGTATTACAAAAATATTACAAAAGTATTACAAAAATATTACAGAAATATAACAAAAGTATTACAAAAGTATTACAAAATTATTACAAAAGTATTACAAAAGTATTACAAAAATATAACAAAAGTATTACAAAAGTATAACAAAAGTATTACAAAAGTATTACAAAAGTATTACAAAATTATTACAAAATTATTACAAAAGTATTACAAAAGTATTACAAAAGTATTACAAAAGTATTACAAAAGTATTACAAAAGTATTACAAAAGTATTACGAAAGTATTACAAAAGTATAACAAAAGTATTACAAACGTATTACAAAAGTATTACAAAAGTATTGCACAAGTATTACAAAAGTATAACATAAGTATTATAAAAGTATTACAAAAGTATTACAAAAGTTAGAAAAGTATTACAAAAGTATTACAAAAGTTTTACAAAAGTATTACAAAATAATTACAAAAGTATTACAAAATAATTACAAAAGCATTACAAAATAATTACAAAAGTATTACATAACTATTACAAAAGTTCAAAGGTATTACAAAATAATTACAAAAGTATTAAAAAAGTATTGCAAAATATTTACAAAAGTATTACAAAAGTCTTACAAAAGTATTAAAAAAGTATTATGAAAGCATAACAAAAGTATTAAAAAATAATCATAAAAGTTTATAAAAATATTTCAAAGTAGTTTTACAATGAAATTACAAATAAAAACTTTAGTAAAACTTTCGTTAGGTATAAACAAATAAAAAAAAAACAGTTCGAAACATAAAACGTTGTCAGTGTTTATTAATTTTTTAAAAACATTATTAGATCAATGAACTCACATTGCTCCTGTGTGTGTATAAAGAACTATTACAACTAACGTCAACTATTTTGTCAGCCTATTGCAATACGATTAATAATAAAATAATGTTTTAATTTGTTGTGTAATCAAATATTATGCTGTAGCTATAATCTCGACCTAGTTGGGCAATGCTCAACCTACTTTGTATGTTGCAGTGCATTTTATAAATTAGTATTTGACTGATAAATACTGTGAGATAAGCATGTGTGGCAAATGACAGCAGTCTATTGATTTTACTGACACATGACATTTATGTTTTGTCATTGATAAAGTCATAAAATTGATTGGCTAATGGATGTGAAAAATATTTACATATCAATATTTATGAAAATGTGGTTGGTGTTTTCTTAATTTTTTTTATTACATGTGTTTAAGTTAGTTGAGATATTTTTATTGATTCGAAAATATTTGATAACTGAAATTTTGTTTTATGCTCAAATGTATTAAAATCAAAAAATGCTAAACTTTACACAGAATTTAAGTAAAAATAAAAATAACTTTTTTTTATTTCATTTTTGTTTTTATTTGATTAAATTCGCTTTCAATCACTTTCAGTAAATATTCCATTTGTATGCAATGCGCAGAACATTTTTATAAAAAAATATATTTTTTTTGTTATTCTCTGTCAGTTTCTAAACCAATTTATCTGATCGAGTTTTTTCGTTTTTATGTCTGCTACACTTTTTACACCTTTTGTTTTTGGTTTTCAATTTACTGGGAATCGTTGTTTTAATTATCGCACGTGTTGCCACACAGACATTTTTAACATTTCCACATTTCAATGGCTGTAATTAACATGCAACGCGGTTGGCAACGCGTGACATTTCACGTTCTGCTGCTCGCTCTGTTGAATGCCGCCGCAAGTCAAAATGCTTTCACCGAAAAAGGGTAAAAGTTTAAACGCAGCACAATGCAGCATAAAAATATAAAAAAAAAAATAAAAAAAAAATACAAAGCCACGAAATGCGTGCAGCATTGAAACTGCGTTAATGCGAAGAACGTGACAGGATTTTAAAATTTTTGTGTTTAATTATTTTATGTCACTTATAAAAAGAAGATGAAAATTGTTTTTGTTTTTAAAATATCGTTATCAATTATTTCAATTCTATTAAGAACTGTTTAATTTATATTATTGTCAATATATCAATGAAATTATTGAATTTGAAACTACAACTTAAAAAAATAGTATATAATTAATAGTTTGTTAACTATTAAAATTGAACAATAGGATAAATTATTATTATAATCGATAAATATCATTAAATTATATAAAATAAATTGAAATAACCTTTGAGTTTATATAAAATATATATATATTTTTTGTGTAGACCTACTACTAAATCAATAATTGTCCTATTGACCAATTTGAATGGTATTTTATGTAATTTTTTACCGTCTAAAATAATTTTTAATATTTTTATATTTCATTGGTATTTTTTATTCAATTTTTATGACTTTTAACTTATTTTTATATTTTAAAATAATTCTACAATCAATTCTATTGAAATCAAAAGTTCAACCTCTAAAACGACGATATATTCCATTTTTATGTGCATAGCGAATAAAGGTTGGTTTCCCTTTTTATTAAAATGAACTTTAAATTTATTATCAACTAAGTTGAATGAACAAATTTGTATGAGCCATCATTTTTTTAACATAATTCAGCACGTAACTTTTGCTTTTACTTCACATTAGAAATGCAAAAGAAAATAAAGACAAAAATGGAATTTCCTAAAAAATTGTTGAATAATTCCCTGAACTTGAAATGGATTTTCATACAATAAAAATGACGCAGGTCATTGTATTTGCTCTGAGATAATCATCACACAGTTACCCATAGTGCTAATAAGTACCCACACAAATTATGTACTCACAGAAGTATTACATTATTTAGATTTATTTTTAGTTCGTCAGTTTACAAACTATTTGCATTAGAATTTATTCAAGTACTTACTAAATTACTCAGATTTGTTGGTACATTTATTCATTACTCACTAATGTACTCAGTACTCAAACTCATAGTAAAATATCAACTCATTTAATTCAAGCATATTCCTTTAATTTTCTCAATTCTATTATTCAATTCATGTACTTACTACTAGTACTCATATGTTTTCTATTTTGTACTCACTTATTTACTAATATTGTATGAAAGTACTCATTTATGTTTTTACTTATGTACTAAATTATGAAATGCCTGAACTTTATACATATACTCATTTTTTAATCACATAAGTACTTACATTTTTACTAAGTTAAAATTTCATGTATGTACTTACTTATGCTCTCTCTTATGATTTCACGTATGCTTTTACTTACGTGTACTTACTTATTACGCGTGTACTTACTTATGTAATCACGTATGTACTCACTAATGTACTCACGTATGTACTCACTTATGTACTCACGTATGTACTCACGTATGTACTCACGTATGTACCTACGTATGTACTCACGTATGTACTCACGTATGTACTCACGTATGTACTCACGAATCTACTCACGTATGTACTCACTTATATACTCACGTATGTACTCACGTATGTACTCACGTATGTACTCACGTATATACTCACGTATGTACTCACGTATGTACTCACGTATGTACTCACGTATGTACTCACGTATGTACTCACGTATGTACTCACGTATGTACTCACGTATGTACTCACGTATGTACTCACGTATGTACTCACGTATGTACTCACGTATGTACTCACGTATGTACTCACGTATGTACTCACATATGTACTCATGTATGTACTCACGTATGTACTCATGTATGTACTCACGTTTGCACGTTATAAAATGTATGTTAAGTACTTACTAATAACATAGTACTTATTTACATAAGTACTAACTAATATTTTCATTTAGGTGCTCATTTCTATTTTTAAACATGTACTCATTTGTGATTTCACAAGGTACTCACTAATATACTCAATTATATCTCCAATAATTGCCTTTCTGTATTTTCGGCAGCCCCAGCATTTTGACTGGTGAAAATGCTGCGATAATCGCAAGGCGATATACGCGCGACAGGCGACACACACTAGCGATAGCTGCCCTAAACAGTCGACAAAATAGGCAACAACTTGTTAAATATTTTTTATTATATTTTCATTTAAATATGTTTTTAATTGTTAACATGTTGCCACTTAAAAATGCATGTCATGCACAACAATAATGACAACAAAAATAAAAACAGCAGCAAAAGCAAAAACTTTTTGTGTGAAAACAATGGTTAAAAGAGATGAAAAACATCAAAACAAACGTGTTTTGCATGCGGCAGTGTTGCCAGATCTATGTAAATTTTACATTAACAATTTAGGTAAATGGGTGCAACAAACAAACAAACAAAAAAGCAACTACATTGGCAATAAACACTGAGTGAAGCAGAGGCTACGAAAGGTTGCTCTAAAAGGTTTTTAAAAAGTTGCTGTTTTTTCTGTTGTTGTTTTTATGGTGTTGATGTTGCTGTTGATTTTGATTTTGTATTGTTGTTGATTTTATTCTTAAGTTTTTTTTTTGTTTGGATTGTTGCAGCTGTTGCTGCTTCTATTGGTGCTGCCTGTTTTTGTTAACTTGGCACCACTCAAAATGCTAGCAAAATGCAGAGTGTTTTTCAATGTGATTTGCATTTGAAAACATGCAACTAATAGATAATTGATTGATTGTTAACATTACAAAAATTAAAAAAAAAAAATGTGTACATTAAAAAATAGGCAAATGAAAAAGTTTTAAATATATTTTTTTTGTAAAACTATAAATTAAGAAAGATCTTTTCAAATTAATATTTTTTCTATATCTTTGCTTTGTCGCATCTTCGTTGGTCGCAGACAATGTTGCCCCAGAGTTGCGGCATCATGTTGCCATGAGTTACATGTTGTCATAATTTATTCAATAGTTTTGACATGACAATGCACAGCAATCCATTTGTTTTATTGTTGTAGTTGCTGTTTCTATTATTGTAGCAATTGTCATTGTCAACTTTGCACTAAATGTCGTTGTCGTCGTCGTCATCGTCGTCATTGTTGTCATTATGACAATAAGTCGACATGCAACATTTTGCTTTGGCTGTCACTGCCTGTAACATGCAGTTGACTGACTGATTAAAGCTGGGAATTCAATGCAAAAACTCGACTCTTGGGTGCGATTTAACATATTTGAATAATTAGAAAAACGTAGAAACTATTTTAAGTATTTTATTAATTTCTTATTATTACGAAGAATGAAAGTTTGAAAATTTTAAATTGTTATAAAAAAAATTAAATAAAAAAAATTAAATAAATAAAAACTAAAAATATTATAAAATTAAAAACAAATATCACAAACAAAGAAAAAAACAACAGAAAAACAAAAGGAATATTACAAAAACAGACACAGATGTTCATATACAAAATCAAAAACAAACACAAAAGCAAAAACAAAAACAAAAAGATAAACAGAAGCACAAATATAAAATCACAAGAAATCCAAAAACATAAAAATAAAAATAAAATAATATCTAAAACAAAATCAATAGTAAAAACAGAAACACAAAAATAAATGGAAAAATCTAAAGAAAAACACAAAAAAATATAATTAAAACACACAAAATAAAAACAATAACAACTCAAACAAATAAGCAAAAACTAAATATCAAAAACAAAATTTTCAAGTCAAAGCCATAAAAATATAAAGAAAAACACGAAAGCTAAAGAAAAAATGTAAAAAAATACCAAATAAAAAAAAATCACAATTAAAAAAAATCATAAGTTAAAAAAAAAATCACAATTAAAAAAAAATCACAAGCTAAAAATCACAAAATAAAATACAAACCCAAAACAAACTCAAAATCATAAGAAAAACACAAAATATAAATAAAAAATAAATCAAATTCTAACGAAAAACAAAAAAGCAATAAAAAAGCAAAAGCCAACATCTAAACTATTTCACTCACAAAAAATAAAACCATAGAAAAAACACAAAGTCAAAACCTAAAATAAAGGCAAAAACTCAAAACCAAGTGAAGGCTGCTGTTTTTACTACAAATACAATTTCTTTTTAAATTTTTCTATTTATATTTATACATACACAGAAAAATATATGTGTAAATATAGCAAAAAATATATAAATCCAATAATTTTTAATTGTTTTATCGCTGATGCAACATTTACTGATTTTAATTAAATATTAAATTACATTAACTAGTAAATTAATAGAACTAAAATTGAAGGTACATTTGTACATTTTATTTTATTTCTTTTATTTTAATGAACTACTTGCTCTATATAATGAAAATGTTAAATACAAATAAGAGAGAGGAATATAAAGGTCATGATATACGCAAAGTCGTGATATACAGAGGCGACCTACGCGAATAAGCATGCACGCGTAGCAATGAACCAATGTAAAATCATATCGGTACAACAGTACCTGCAATACTGTGTAGTGAATGTAAAACTGTGTAGTGAATGTAAAACTGTATGGTTGCTGTAAAACTGTTGATTGCTGTGCATGCTTTATATTAGCATATACACCAACCCAGCAAGGATTTGATTTATACTATTAAATAATTCGTTAATCGAATTAATTATATTAATAGAATTAATTATTTCGAATCAATTAATCTCAGTTGCTTTATTTACGTTCAATGTTTTTTTTTTGCGTGTATGAAATATTATATTAATTTTTTTTTTCTTTTTTTTTCAGCCTTACAATATTATTTTAAAATTGAAACGTAAGTAGTACTTTTAATTACACATATGTCTTTATCATGTATTATAATTCTTAAATTTAAATAAAAATGCAAAACGATTGCATTTGTTTAACAGCATGTTCAACACACGTTGCTCATCATCATCATCACTATTATTGTTGTCAAGATCTTCGGCGTCATCTTAAATCTCATCAGTCGTTTTGCTGTCGTCTGTGGTCACTTGGCAGCCGGTTGAGCAGTGAGACAAATAGACAAATGGACGGATGTGCGCCACAATTGCGCTGGACACAAATGAGCGGCGGCAACCAACAGTCGTCGTCATCAATGTCGTTGTCTTGTGTTTCTTGTTGTTCTCGGTCATCATTTCCACTTGATGGCGCAACAATTCGGGCAGCTCAAGTGCAACTGCGACGACGTTGCAAAAACAATTGAGAATTCAATGCGATATTCGTTCGTCGAGTGCTTTTTATCGCTGACTGAAGCAATGTCCAACCCATTATCCATTGTATGATGACACCTCTTACCGCGTTACCACTTTATGTCGCGTCGCAACGCTTTTATTGTTTCTCAGATAAATTATATTTGCGACAGTTTTTTTGTGAAAATATTTGCAAAATAAAGGTTGCCAAGGTTACAGTTTTTGTTTTTAAATATATTTATTTTAATATATTGAAATATCTGAAATTCTCCAATGTTCAACTTTCCAATGAATACTACGTCTTTAGGAAAAAAACTCATTATATCAATGAATAAATTCGTAATATTAATTAATGATTCATAGATACAATAAATAGTTCTTTAATAATATGAATTTGTTTATTTATATGTTGATTTTTTTCAACAAACAAAAGTTCGTTCATCATATTGAAGATATTTTCTATTTTTGTGTAGCTACCTCTAACATTTTGGTTTCTCTCTGGTTTTCTATAAAATAAACTAAACTGAAAAAAAATATACCAAAATCAAAAGAGCATTTTAGTATTAATTATACACCGAGAAAATTAATTTAATTAAATATACTACATATTTGTTTTGAAAAAATATAGTTTTATTAAAATTTCTTTGATACTAAATACATTTGTATTTATTTGACAATGTATTAGAAATTATTGCAGAAACAGTAGCGTGTATTTGTTTTCTGCATTCTTTATTAATTATTTGAAGTTCGTGCACACGAACGCATGCCGAAGAACCAACGAAATTTGATTGAAGTATTGTTTTGTTTTCTGTATTTTTTTGAATTTCGTGCGCTTGCATAATAAATAACAAAAACTTGGGTGTGCAGGTGAAGACAATTACAGAATGTGTTAAAAATAAATGCATATGTAGTCATTTTTTACATTTACCTAGATATGAGCCAACATTTGATTTTAAAAACGCGCAGTGTCTATAAATAGTGAAAATAAAGACATATGTAGTAATTTAACTACATATTTGAGGATGTATATTTGAGGATGTGGTAAGATGTTGTATAGGAATGCAGTAAAATTGTGTAGTTATTTCAAATAGAAAAAACTACATCAATGTAGTAAAAACAAATACATTTTCTTTTGGACGTAAATCAAACACATATGTATTTATTTTAAATATATTTTTCTATCTTTTTAATACATTATATGTTCGTTATAGATTAAAAGCACAATTTATACTATTGACTAATTTGAATTACAAAAACTATTGAAATATTTTAAAAAAAATACTACAAATTGTATTTTTTTTTTTTTAGTGTGCCAACGCTTTTTACCATTTTATTTAGTGTGTCATTTGATTAGCGTCACATTATTTACAATTTTTAATGGTTCTACTAACAGCATAAATAATTGACAAACGACAGAGCACGATTTCCGATGCGCTTTTTGCACGTTCGAATGAATTTTTTCATTTTGTATATTTCAAGCTGCCGCAACAATGTAGCAACTACATAAGAGAATATATAAAATGCATTAATTTGGCATACATTTATTAGAGAACATTTTTATATTGTACTTCAAATTTAAAAGAATAATTTAAAAATTATATTTTTTTAAAACATATTTTTTAGTAGAACTTTTTTAAATTTCTTTCTATATATTAAATAATAATAGTTTGGCACTACAGTCCTATAAGAACTTAGGCCGAGCTCTCTCACCATTTTGAGCTGTGCGTGTTATATTTGTACTCAAAGTGGTGGGATCTACAGTTTATTGCCGAATCCGAACGGCGGGTGAGAGCTTTTTTATAGGCAATGGTTTTACTCTCGTAGGTTTGCCATTTACTGACGAGAGGTAACGCGGTATAGAAAAATGTTTCAATGAAAAGATGTTGTTAGCCCCAGTCCAGGCTTGAACCGGGGACCTTTCGGCTCGCAGTCCAACGCACTAACCACTGAGCTACCGCGGCTATTTATTTATAATTATTTTATAAATATATATTAATAAATATTAATACATTTATAAATAAATAGTTAAAATTTTATTAATGTACAAAGAAAATAAATTGTACTAAAAAATGTAAAGTGAGGCTTATAAATTCCGTTTGAAATTTAGCAAAATCATTTAAGAAATATATAAAAAAAAAATGTATACACTGGCACAACATCGTTGATGTCATGATTATCAATATCAGCAACATCAGCATTTTCATCAACCACTGAAGACTGAAGATCTGAGCTTCGAAAACTTATCGGCGGCAAATAGTAATTTTCTCATTTAGCCACAAACACAACTGGGTCAAAAGGTGAATTTGACAGACACAGACAGACGGTACACATATAGACAGACATGATTATTTCTTCCTTCGCAGGGCACTAATTTTTTGTCTTCGTTGCTGGTAATGTTAACGTTTTTTCTTCTGCGGTTTTCCGCGATTGTATTCGATGATCGTTCATTTGTAAGATGCAGCCGCATTCGTTACTTTAATGAATTTTGTGAAAATGCAGTTTTACCGTTTCCCATAAAAACCAAAAAATATAAAAAAATAATACAGCACTAAAGGGCAACAACAGTTGGGAAAAACAAGCAATGAAAAATGTTAAAAAAGAAACAAATTTCAAATCAATACAAAGTAAAATTTTTAAAATAAGAAATTAAAGTGAAATAAAAACCAAAGGTAAAGAGAACGAACAAAAAAGGAACGAAATAAAAAAAAACAAAAACTCAAAATAAAAGAGAGCAATAAAATAAATAAGAAACAAATTGTAAAAAAGTAAAGTGAAACCAAAAAGTAAATAAAAAACAAATGTAAAATAAAAACAGAACGTAGAAAAGCAATAAAATGTAAAAAACAAGAAAGTAATACAAATAAAAAATAATTAAGTATCATAGTAAAAAAAAAGAAATATGATTTTTAAAAATTAATTAAATCAATCAGTTAAAGAAAATTAATTGTAAAATACGAAATGAACTGTAAATTATGAATTAAAACATTAAACAAAAACAAATAGTTAATAAATGAAGCAAAATCAAAAGAACACAAATTTTAAGAACAGAAACAAAAAGTAAAAATAGAAACAAAAAGTTTAAAGAAGAAACAAAAAGTTTAAAAAAGAAACTAATAAAAAAATAAAAAGAAATGAAAAAAAATACAAGAAAAACAAAAACAAATGTTTCATTAAAGAAATTAAAAAAAATATATTAAAGAAAAAGTAAATTTCAAAAGAAACAGAATTAACAAAAAAAAAAAAACATAATGTAATAAAATTCATCAAAAAAGAAACAAACTGTACGAATAGAAAAAAAAATAGGAAAAACTATAAAAAGATATAAAAAAAAATAATAAAAAGTAAAAAAAAAGCAGAGTAAAAAATCTAAGATCAATCAAAACTAAATTCTAAAAAAAATCAGTACACCCAGAAAAAAATACTATATAAATATTAGTTTTTTACTATTTAAAATAGTCAATAGGATAAATTATTATTTTAATCGGAAAATACCATTAAATACTAGAAAATACCATGACATTGCCATTGAGTTGACATGAACATATTTATTTTTGGTATACTATTAAATCAATAATATTAATGAAACTAGAGAGAATTTTTGACTGGGTGTAAGAAAGGCATCAAAGTGACAGACACTAAAAGTATTAAAAAAGAAACAAAGTAAAAAATAAATAAAATGTAAAAACAGAAACAAAAAGAAAAAAAAGCAAAGTAAAATACAAAATAAAAATCACCAGTAAAAAAAAAAAAGGAAAGTTTAAAAATGTGAAAAAAATAAAAAGAAGAAAAGTTAAAAACAGTAACAAAGCGTAATAAAAGAAGTAAAGTAAAAAATAAAATAACTGATGATTTTTATTTTATTTTTAACTTCTTTTTTTTTACTTTTTGTTTCTGTTTTAACTTTTCTTTTATTTCACATTTTTAATTTTTTTTTTACTTTTTGATTTTTTTTTTTTGAAATATAAAAAAAGAAACAAAAATATAAAAAAGAAACAAAATGAAGCAAAAACAAAAATGTAAAAAATTCAGTAAACGAGAATCAAAGTGACATACAAGAAAAGTAAAAAAAGCAAGACAACAAAAAATTAAAAAAAAGAAATAGAAACAAAGAGTAACAAAAAAAATATATAAATAAAAAATAATAATAGAAAATAAAAGTAAAAAAGATAACATGATTTTTATTTTATTTTTTACTCTTTGTTTCTGTTTTAACTTTTCTTTTTTTTTCACATTTTTCATTTTAATTTTTTTTTTTTTTTAATTTTTTTTTATATATAAAAACAACAAAAATATAAAAAAGAAACAAAATGAAAAAAATAAATAATAAGTAAAAAAGCAAACAAAAATAAAAATGTAAAAATTCAGTAAACGAGAATCACAGAATTAAAGGATCAAGAAAAGTAAAAAAGAGAAAATTAAAAAAAAACAAAATAGCAAAAAAAAAAAAATAGAAACAAAGAGTAACAAATAAAAAAAACAATGGTAAAGAAAATAATAATGAAAAATAAAAGTAAAAAAGATAACATGATTTTTATTTTATTATTTTCTCTTTGTTTTCTGTTTTAACATTTCTTTCACATTTTTCATTTTTTTTTTTTTTTTTTTTTTTTTTTTAATTTTTTTTTATATATAAAAACAACAAAAATAAAATAAATAATAAGTAAAAAAAGCAAACAAAAATAAAAATGTAAAAATTCAGTAAACGAGAATCACAGAATCAAAGGATCTAAAAAAGTAAAAAAGAGAAAGGTAAAAAAACTAAATAGCAAAAATGAAAAAAAAAATAGAAACAAAGAGTAACAAAAAAAAAAACAAATAAAAAAAACAATGATAGAAAAAATAATAATGAAAAATAAAAGTAAAAAAGAAACAAAAAATAAAAATTCAAAATTATGTAAAGATTCAAAGGGACAGACGCAAAAAGTAAAAGGAAGAAAAATAAATCAAAGCAAAAGTGACAGATACAGAAATTAAAAAAGAGAGAAGTGAAAAAAGTAAAAAAAAAAATAAAAAGCAAAGTAATGTAAAGATTCTATGCAAAGCAGATTAAAAAAATCTGTAAAATTGCAAAAAAGAGACATAAAGCAAAAACAGAAACAAAAATTAAAAATATAGAATTAAAGTATAAAAAAGAAACCATTTATATATAAAGAAATTAAAAGCTATAAATGAAAAAAAATGAAAAAAAAAGAAAAAAGTACAAAAGTAAAATTTTTATATGAAAAAAAAAAAAAAACTTTTCGCCTTGACTGCAATTTTTACTAAGCGCTACTTTAATCGAAAAAAAAAAAAAAATCATCGATCACGTTCATCAGCCAATTGCTGCTATTTAAGTGTTGCTGCCTCCACTTCCGGCAACAATTTTTTCTTTATGGCTTTTGCGCAAATATATATAAAAAAAATCAAAAAAAAAAAAACAGCGTTGCCATATTATAACCACACTTTAGTGCCATAAACTGTAAATGCATTTTAAAGTTTTATTATTTCACATTTAATTTTCAACTTGAACTTGAACTTGAAAAGCAAAAAAAAAAGAAGAAAAAACGTAGCAACATCAACAACAGCAGCAACCACACGTGCAGCATGAACGCCCCTCCAAAGGCACGGCTAACTGCCAGATTGCATGGCAACTTTGCTACGAAATTTAATTAGTTTTTACAAAATTTATTTTATTTTGTTGTCTTTACTATTTTTAAAAAATCTACAGCACTTGTTTTAAAGTTTGCTTCTTTTGCTTCTACAACTCGCCTACAGCAGCAACAATATTTTCCATGTGCTGCCATCGAAGCGTAAAAAATGCATTATGGTGTTGTTTTTGTTTTTTTTTGTGTGTTTCTATTAAATAACTACAACAACTATTATGCAAGGCAACTTTGCGTGAAATCGTAACGACAGCAGCAACTCATCGTAACGCAACAAAAGCTACGTAATACACAACGCCTCAGCATCCAACCAACCTGCGGCAAATAAAACCAACTACATACCTCGCCACTGCCAAGATCAACATGCAGTTATTACACTATAAAAATTATTGAATTCTTAAAACATGCTTTGAAAAAAAAAAATTTGAAAACATTCATAATTTTGTTAAAAAACATTAAAAATCTCAGAACAAAATTTTAGGCAGGACAATGGTAGGAAACAGCCAGACAAAAATGCAGTTGATATAGATGGAAAACATATCTTTAGGAAGGTTTTAGGATGGCAAAGGTGTGATGTGAACAAAATCTGTCTATTCGTGACGTTTTCAATGAAAATGTTTCAAAGTTGCCTGCCTAAATACTGTCTTAAATTGACTGAAGCATGCAGAATTTCGATATACTTCCTTAAGGCTACCTTAAATAATTTTTCAAATCATAGTAGAACTTGCAACAGGGTTATCATAGGGAACCTTTTAATCCATGTCATAATTCGATTAGTTAAATCACGAACATAATCATGATGATCATGTCTACCCTCATAGGGTAGATTTCTACTTGGGAAATATATGTATATGTAAAGTTTTTGATTGTAAGAAGACGGCATTCTCTTCCATATTAAACTGCTTTTAAAATTGTTCATAAAATATTTTTCTGAATAAGGTATTTGCCAATAAAAGGCACGCAGCAAAATGGTACTTTTTTCTACCATGTGTCCGCTATAAAACTACTTAAAAACCTTAGAATAAAAATGTATAAACAAAAATTAAAGGTACTCTGAAAAAGCAGCATTACGGCAACTACTTTCAGTATTTTTAAACAATTTATAAATATTGTTTTTGGACACTATAGGCAATAACCTTTTCTTTTCACTCTACCATTTGCCTGCTATTTATCAGTTTTTTTTTTTAATTTTTAACGCAAAACATGCAATTTTTCGGCTAGAGGAAAAGTAAATTGTATTTTTAGTGAAAAATTGAATTTTTAGTGAAAAATTGAATTTTTAGTGAAAAATTGAATTTTTAGTGAAAAATTGAATTTTTAGTGAAAAATTTAATTTTTAGTGAAAAATTTAATTTTTAGTGAAAAATTTAATTTTTAGTGAAAAATTTAATTTTTAGTGAAAAATTGAATTTTTAGTGAAAAATTGAATTTTTAGTGAAAATTTGAATTTTTAGTGAAAATTTGAATTTTTAGTGAAAATTTGAATTTTTAGTGAAAATTTGAATTTTTAGTGAAAATTTGAATTTTTAGTGAAAATTTGAATTTTTAATGGAAAATTGAATTTTTAATGAAAAATTAAATTTTTAGTGAAAAATTGAATTTTTAGTGACAAATTGAATTATTAGTGAAAAATTGAATTTTTAGTGAAAAATTGAATTTTTAGTGAAAAATTGAATTTTTAGTGAAAAATTGAATTTTTAGTGAAAAATTGAATTTTCAGTGAAAAATTGAATTTTTAGTGAAAAATTGAATTTTTAGTGAAAAATTTAATTTTTAGTGAAAAATTGAATTTTTAGTGAAAAATTGAATTTTTAGTGAAAAATTTAATTTTTAGTGAAAAATTTAATTTTTAGTGAAAAATTTAATTTTTAGTGAAAAATTTAATTTTTAGTGAAAAATTGAATTTTTAGTGAAAAATTGAATTTTTAGTGAAAATTTGAATTTTTAGTGAAAATTTGAATTTTTAGTGAAAAATTGAATTTATAGTGAAAAATTGAATTTTTAGAGAAAAATTAAATTTTTAGTTAAAAATTTAATTTTTAGTGACAAATGGAATTTTTTTTAGTGAAAAATTTAATTTTAGTGAAAAATTGAACTTTTAGCGAAAAATTGAACTTTTAGTGAAAAATTGAATTTTTAGCGAAAAATTGAACTTTTAGTGAAAAATTGAATTTTTAGTGAAAAATTGAATTTTTAGTGAAAAATTGAGTTTTTAGTGAAAAATTGAATTTTTAGTGAAAAATTGAATTTTTAGTGAAAAATTGAATTTTTAGTGAAAAATTGAATTTTTAGTGAAAAATTGAATTTTTAGTGAAAAATTGAATTTTTAGTGAAAAATTGAATTTTTAGTAAAAAATTGAATTTTTAGTGAAAAATTGAATTTTTAGTTAAAAATTGAATTTTTAGTGAAAAATTGAATTTTTAGTGAAAAATTGAATTTTTAGTGAAAAATTGAATTTTTAGTGAAAAATTGAATTTTTAGTGAAAAATTGAATTTTTAGTGAAAAATTGAATTTTTAGTGAAAAATTGAATTTTTAGTGAAAAATTGAATTTTTAGTGAAAAATTGAATTTTTAGTGAAAAATTGAATTTTTAGTGAAAATTTGAATTTTTAGTGAAAAATTTAACTTTTAGTGGTAAATTTAACTTTTTGTAAAATTGAATTTTTAGTGAAAACTTGAATTTTTAGAGAGAAATTGAATTTTTTGTGAAAAATTGAATTTTTTGTGAAAAATTGAATTTTTTGTGAAAAATTGAATTTTTTGTGAAAAATTGAATTTTTTGTGAAAAATTGAATTTTTTGTGAAACTTTGAATTTTTTGTGAAAAATTGAATTTTTTGTGAAAAATTGATTTGTTAGTGAAAAATTGATTTGTTAGTGAAAAATTGAATTTTTAGTGAAAATTTGAATTTTTAGTGAAAAATTGAATTTTTAGTGAAAATTTGAATTTTTAGTGAAAAATTGAATGTTTAATGACAAATTTAAATTCTCACAGTGTTCTATCAAGTTACTTTTGTTGATTTAAAGTGTTTCTACTATTTGCAGAGTAGAGTAGAATTGAATTGAATTAAATGCAAATTGCAATAAATTTAATGAATATGTTGTTGGTTTGTTGTTGGTTTGTTGTTTTACTCTTTGTTGTATATATTTATTTTTGTTGTTGTTGTTTATGCAGGTGGTTTTTGTTCCAAAACTAATTAAAATCTCATTGTTGCATTAAAATTGCTGGCTGCTGTGGCTTTTGCTGCTGGTACTGCATTGGAGTTCTGTGAAATTAGCTGCTGTTAGTAGATTAAATTATTTATTTTAATTATTGCAAATTCCTCTACCTCCCCTTCCTCTACCTCAAAGTATTTAGGTTTTTACCAGCACATGTTGACACAACCAACAGAAGCTGGTTAAAATGCGCCAACTAAAAGTGGTTCTTAATTCGAAGCATTCGATTTAATATTTGATTAAACGAACCGAACCGAACCGGTTGAAATTCCACAAATAATGCACTGGTGGCAGTTTGTGGTGCATGTGTGAATTGCATGTGGTCTATGTAGTAAAAATTCAATTATTTTTTTTATTAGTAAATAAAAGATTTTTAATTAATATAGGAAGGAGCAAAAATTCAAACGTTTTTATTCCAGAATTTTAACAATTCATTAAAATTGCTATGTTATGAAAAATATATATTTTTTAAACTTCGATTAAAAAATATTTTTGTGGTCATAATACCACTGAATTAATTAAAATTATTAGAAATCTTTATATATTTTGTAATGAAATATTCGCATACATATGAATCATTTTTAATAAATAAAATTTAAATTTATAAAAGTTTACTTTTTATTGAAGCAAATCATACCTCTGAAGTTATTAATAATAGTAGGGAAATATTTAAAACAGATTAAAAGCTTTTTCTAAACTGCAGTAGCTGCACTCAAAGGCTTTGGAAAATTGCTGTGGCTGCTACTGTTGCTTGGAAGCCCTTAAACTGCCGCATTTAGTTTTGCCTTCATGTTGATAATACTGATACTTGATGAGCGCAGCATTAGGATTCCATTCAAATGCATTTCGTTGCTAAGTTCTGTGAATTTTCTGCAACGCATAACACTTTGCGTTTGCGTGGCTCAACGGCCCGCGCTGTTGCAATCGACTGCAACTGCTGTTAATAAAGGATGTGCTGGCAGCAACAGCAGCAGCATCAACAACTTCATCAGTAACAGCAACTACTATTTCTACGGCAGCAACAATATTCATGAGCAGCTGCATTGAAGCGAAAGTTGTTGCTGCCTAATTGAGTGTCTGAGTTGTTGCTGTTTGAAATGAAGCGAACAACAGTGAGAGTAGCAGCAGCAATAACAATAGCAACAGCAACAACAACAACCAACAGCAGCATCATGACAACATCATCAACTCCTACAACTATCTACTAAAACAGTGAGGTTACGTTGACAAAACAACTTCCGAAGTGCGTTGCACAGTGGAAATGTGGTATGAATTATCAAATAAATAAAATAATAAAAATAATAATAAAATAATATTTTTAAAAATTCATTTACATATTTAAAAATATTAAAAAAAAAATAATAACTAAAAATAATGTTGCGAAATTTAAACAAACACATTTTGACAAATTAATTAAAAATAAATATAAATATGCCGAGTTTTCACTATATGTCTTATTTTATTTATTTTTACATTATGTTTACAAAGTAGAAAAAGTCCAAAATTAAAACATTAATTAACCATTGAATATATGCCACTGATAAAAAGTAACAAATTTTAAATTTTCAAACATGCATATGAGGAAATTCCGAAATCATAATATTATATTTCACAAATTTCCACCTTTGAATTATTCTGCAGCATTGTAAACCAAATTTATATTCGGTATTTATAGGTTTTAAAATCATTATAACATTTTTATAAAAGTGTTTGTAATAAGAAGCATAAAAAAACGATTCTGTAACCATTCTGTATCCATTTTGTAACTATTCTTTAACGTTTTTGTGACCATTCTGTAACCTTTCTTTCAAAATTCTGTACCTATTCTGTAACCATTTTGTAAATATTCTGTAACTATTCTATTACCATTCAGTACAATACTCTAACAATTCTGTAACCATTTTTTTTATCATACTATAACCATTCTGTGACCATTATGCGATCACTTTATAACATTCTGAAACCAATTTGTACTCATTCTGCAATCCTTCTGCGATTCTTCTGTAACCGTCTATAAAAATTGTGTAACCATTCAGTAGCTATTCTGAAACCATTATGAAACCATTTTGTAACCCTTCTATAAAAATTCTGTATCCATTCTAAAAACATTCTGTAACCATTTTGTAAATATTCTATAACTATTGTGTAACTATTATGCAACCATTCTGTAACCATTTTTTAATCATACTGTAACCATTCAGTAACCATACTGTAAAAAATCTGTAACTATTCTTTAATCATACTGTAACCATTCTGTAACTATTATGCAACCACTTTGTAACATTCTGTAACCATTTTGTACTCATTGTGCAATCATTCTGTAACCATTCTATAACCTAAAGAAATAATTTTGTAACACCATTCTGGAATCAGTCTGGAATCATTCTATAACCATTCTGTAATCATTATATCAGTCTGCAAACATTTTGCAAATATTCTGTAACCATTTTGTACACATTCTGCAATTATTCTGTAACCATTCTGTAGTTATTCTGTAAGCATTCTGTAAACGTTCTGTAAACATTCTATAAATAATCTTTAACCATTCAGTAACTATTCTGTAACCGTTCTATAATCATACCGTAACTATTCTGTAACCATTATGCAATCATTTTGTAATATTTTGAAACCATTCTGTAACCATTCTGAAATCATTCTATAACTTACTTAAGCATTATAGAATCATTTTGTAACCATTCTGTAAACATTACCTAACCATACTGCAAATATTTGTTTAGCTATTCTGTATTTATTCTGTAACTACTCTGCAACCATTTTGTAATCAACATGCGACTATTTTCTCACCATTCTCATTTTTGTATTAATATTATTTTTGCCTAATTTTTGCATTTTCTTGAACAAAAAAACCGAAATACCGGGAAGAAAAAGAAATACCGGGATTCCGAGATTAGTTCCGAATTATTCAAATTTCTATTACAGGTAACAAAAAAGGAAAGAATATTGTGAAAAATAATATTGTGAAAAAAAATGTTAAGATTAAAATATGCTAACGGCTGCATATTTGAAATTTAGTAGTTTTCATTTTTTTATTGGAAATCTCTGGATTTTCGGCACGAAAAACTCATTATCTAAAATTTTCTTATTTTAAAGTTTTTTTGATTTGCAATTTTTTTTTATTTATAATTTTTTTTATATATTTTTTTTAATGCCATGAAACATTTTGATTTTACCCAATTTTTTAAAGCAAAAGTTCCACTGTGCGACGTTGTCAATGGCAACGGCAAAGGACATTCAACTCATCATTGCAGGAAGCGGCAACGAGCCAACAGTGCATATATTTAAAAGTATGGCAACGCTGTGTTGTGCATGAGTCTTTCAATTTGCATATTAAACAAGCTTCATTCGCAATTAAGCCACAGCAGCGAACTGATGTTGTCTGTCTGTCTGTTTGTTCAATTATCTGTCTGTCTATTTCTGCTGTTGCTACTGCTGATGTTGCTGCTACTACTACTACTACTACTACTACGGGTGATGTTGCTACGGCTGTTGTTGCCGGCGTGAAAACCTATTTGAAATTGCAGCCAAGGCAGTTAAGCGGCGCACATTAACACATGTGCAAACAAACGCCCAAGACAGCCACACACTGACACACTTGCAGTATGTGTCCGTCCGTCCGTTTGTCTGTCTGCCTGGCTTTGCAAAATGCACTTCCGTTTGCAAAAATTATGCACACACACAACATGACTTTAATGTGCGCGCATTCGTTATAATTTCCTAAAATTATCCACATTTTACATGCGCCACAAACACAAACGCGAAGTAGGCAGGAAGCAAGCCGCTGGCAACGTCTTCGGCGCCCAGTAGAAAATTTCAAGTTCTATGCAGTGATGACTTTGTAATGCATTGGCAATGAGTTAAAATTGAAGTAAATATACAAGGTCATTAAAGAGCAAAAAAAAAGGAAAACACGTTTTTGGGTACTGCCTTTTTTTGCAGGAACATAATCGACATTCCAATGCAAGATTAAGAACGATAATGCATGAACAAGACTACCATGTTTTGTTACTGTTGTTGTTTTTGCTCATCGCAATTTTCGAAATTTTTAAATTTTATATATTTTAACTGCTTTTTACGTTTAAATCTTTTGTGAAATCTATTTTATAAATTAAAAAATCGGTTGTAGTTGTGTTAGTTGTTCAGATCATTTTAGAAAAACAATTCTAAAAACTATATCGTTTACAACTTTATACATTTTCTATTGGCTAATTTGAACCGCATAACGTCTTCTATGTTTTAGTTTGGCGTCTGTGTGCTGTTTGCACTTTGGTGCTTCTAATCTTTGCCTGAATTTTCCAAATGAAGTGACGGAAGATTTTCTACTTTGCGCATTTTCGCATCTTGTTTACCTAGTTACCGTGCTGTCGGTCGGTGCAGAGGTTAACCAAACAAACTTGGAAAAAACACGAACATGACATTTACAACTTTAAGCTGATTAAAAAATGTCAAAGATTATTCAAAAGTAATTAGACTGTATTGCTTAATTATAGATCAAACTTATAGCTACGAATTTGTTTTTTTTAACAAAACTAATGAATTTCTGACATAATAATGGAGTAATGCAAAAGTAATTGAGTGTAATTGAATGGTAATTAAACAAAACTAATGGAGTAATGCATTAAATTGAGTAATTCAAAAGTAATTGAGTGTAATTGAATGGTAATTAAACAAAACTAATGGAGTAATGCATTAAATTGAGTACTGCAAAAGTAATTGAATGTAATAAAATGGTAATTAAACAAACCTAATGAAGTGATTACAAAAAATTGAGTAATGCAAAAGTAATTGAGTATAATTGAATTGTAATTAAACGCGCTATACAACTTTAAGTACTAAAACTGAAGTAATGCAATAATAATTGAGTGTAATTGAATGGTAATTAAACAAAACTAATGAAGTGGTGACAAAATAATGGAGTAATGCAAACGTAATTGAGTGTAATTGAATGGTAATTAAACAAAACTAATGAAGTGGTTACAAAATAATGGAGTAATGCAAAAGTAATTGAATGTAATAAAATGGTAATTAAACAAACCTAATGAAGTGATTACAAAAAATTGAGTAATGCAAAAGTAATTGAGTATAATTGAATTGTAATTAAACGCGCTATACAACTTTAAGTACTAAAACTGAAGTAATGCAATAATAATTGAGTGTAATTGAATGGTAATTAAACAAAACTAATGAAGTGGTGACAAAATAATGGAGTAATGCAAACGTAATTGAGTGTAATTGAATGGTAATTAAACAAAACTAATGAAGTGGTTACAAAATAATGGAGTAATGCAAAAGTAATTGAGTGTAATTGAATGGTAATTAAACAAAACTAATGAAGTGGTTATAAAAAATTAAGTAATGCAAATGTAATTGAGTGTAATTGAGTGGGAATTAAACGACCTATACAATTTTAAGTGTTCAGAACTATAATTGAAGAAATGCAATACTAATTTAAAGGAATTTAAAGAACATGAAAGTATAAAAATATAACACAAAATAATAATAAATAGCAATAAATAATTTATAAAGTAATTTTAAGTTAATTAAAGTAATATTCAAATGAACAATTAAAATCAAGACTCGTAATGAACTTAAATAGATTTCTGAAATATATGTTTTTATTGAAATAAGTATTTAACATAATGGTAATCTTTAATTACACTAAGCACTTAAAAAGTAAAAGTTAAATATTTTTTAAATAAAAATTTATTATTTGAACAATTTAATGAAATCTTAAAAAACTAAAAAAAAATACTTTATACAATAAAGTAATTTTAAGTAATTTAAAAGTAATTTAAAAGTAATGCAATTAAATTTGCGATAATGCAAAGTTCTTAAAATAAAACTGCATACATCAGAAAGCTGTTCAATTCAATGTAAACACATAATTTAATGCCCTGGCTCAGCAACAAAGTCAATAATGTTTTATTTTCTATGCTGTTGCCAACAAAAAAAAAATCTGTCTGTCAGCACAGTTAAAACGAAACGCTGTGCATTGACAGCGAAAATGCAATGCAGTGAGTTGGCAAACAACACAAATGACTTAAGGAAATGGCTGCCAAATGCAAAAGGCTGCCAAAAAAAAAATGAAGTACTCACAACAATTGGGAACAAAAAAGCAGAGCAAACAACAGGCGAAAAAAGCTGCTGCAAGAGAAGTAAAAAAAGCGCTGCGAGCCGAAGAAATTGCTACAGACTCGAAGAAAAGGATACAAACTCAAAGAAAATGCAACAAACCCTCAAAAAAGTCGAAAAAGGCAGAAAGACTAAACACTGTGGAAATGCTATAAAAAGTAGACAAACAACAAAAAAGGATATAAGCAGCAAAAAGGAATACAAAAATCTGCTTGAATCCAAACAACAAACAGCTGTTTTGCATAAATCAATAAAAAAAAAGAAAAATTCATTGCAGCTATAGATGCTTCTCTGTCTCGCACACATTTGCTTTCATATAATCTTCTATACATCTCTCTCACTCTACCCATCTAACGGGATTTATCACGCTGTCTGCATTATGCGCTAAATGAGCGCCAGTTTTCGTCTAAATTTTACACTTACGCGACTTTGCTGTCGGCTTAAGTGGCTTTCAGCGCATAATGATGACAGTCATGATGATTGTAATGTTGCTGACGATGTTGCGAATGATGAGGAAGTGTCGCTGATTATGTTGTTGCTGTGATGTTGAAGTTCAAGAACATTCTGGCAACATGTTAATGCAAAATAATGAATGCACCTTGAATATAAATGCGCCTAAAAGTGTGCACTTTAATATTTATGTTTATTTAATTGTCACGATCTTCTCATTATTGTCTCCTTGTGAATATATGCCGATTTATGCATTTATATATGCATTCAAATGTCCATTAAATAGACGCTTAAAATGACAAATGGCTGCAGCGCCTAAATGTATGCAATTATTTACGCAACTTCCAGTTGCAGCTGCCTGCCTTCACAAGCAATTACTGCCAACTCAATGAATTGCAAAATTTGCGCTTTGGTTTCAGGTTCTATTGCTTTTGGTTCTGGGCTGTTGGTTCTGCACTCTGAACAATTTATCATATGTTTGCTGATAGATGGCAGTACGCGCGCCCTACGGTTAGTGGATTTGCTCTTGTTTGCCTAGTGGATAGGCATTGAAAATTTGCTACTACTCCAATGGACTGGGCCACATGCTGTGGTGGTCAATCTATATTTGCGGAAAACAAGCAGTCAGTGGCAGTAGGATGTAGCTAAAGTTGAATGAGTAGTGCATAAGTTTAGCGGTAATAACCAAAGTAGATGCTGTTTCTGACAACCTATATGAGATACGGAAAGTAGAAAACGTGGTTCTGACAACAGCAAATTGTGCAGGAATTAACAATAGTGAGATTAGCTGGCATAAGCAAAGCCAGATCGATCCTGTTCTGCAGATGATATTGATGAAACTGCACAGATATTTGATTAAGTATTGAAAAGTTCAGAATATGTTTTAGCTGAAGAAATTTCCGATAAGCCGTTGAGACTATAATAAGCCGGACAAAAACTGTCTAGCATATATACGGATTTATTACGGCAGAATCCTGACAAAAATATACATCCTTATAATAAATATAACTTATTGAATAAGAAAATCAATTGTTCTGGAACTTTCAAGTCTGATTCTCGAAATATATTGGGAAAGTCATGGAAATATTGCGGGATTCTATATTTCCATGACTTTCCCAACCTGTATCAGGCATAATGTGATTAAAATGAAGAAAACTGTCAACGAAAGATTAATCCGTGGAATATTAATAGAAGGAATAGTGTGAGGGGAGCTTATCCAAAATTTGTTGAAGTAGACAGGACAACAATGTATTTGCCTCTGCCTTAGTTTTTAGAAGGCTTCTGAAACATCGCCGAAAGGAGCAGACAGGCTTCTCAAGAAAATAAAGGGTTTTTCAACAGGGACGCTACAAAAGTAGAGCGACAGGAACAGCAAATGACGCCATATTTCTTGCCGCCCTTTTGACATTTCTCTTCAGTAAGGTTTGCCATTTCATGATGGAAAGATATACGAATTCGAATTTCGTTAGTAAATTTTAATAATTTCGACTCGTTGTTGGCTCGTATATCTTTCCATCATGAAATGGCAAACTTACTGAAGAGAAATGTCAAAAAAGCGGCAAAACCCTAGAAAAATACTTTTGTAGCGCTCTTATTGAAAAACCTTATATTACACCGAAGACAATACAATGTAGAAAAAGTTGGAAGAGGGATTCTTGTTAATTTTAAAGACAGATGTTCGAAATATGTTGGGATGAATAGAATAAAGTTCTCAGGCAGGACCACAACATTTTCTGCAAAGGAATAAACCGAAGAGCATGCCTTAAAGGGAAAAAATGAAGTCATTTTGCAGGTTGATTCTCGCGGTATTTGGGAATAACAGTGATAACAGTTACATAAACTATGTCCTTGTCAGTCTCAATTAGCATAGGGCATCTTAAGAATACAAAGCTCTCATGATTACATCGAAGAGCATAAAATAAAGAGTAATTAAAAAGGAATATTACTTGGAATTTTAAACAAAGATTCTCGGCAATTGTTGGGAGAAACAGGGAAAAAATTACTTTGATGTAAACTCTTGTCAATCAAGAGGTATAATGTGGTTCTTAATCCTCGCTTTTAAGACTAGAAATTTCACAGCTTAAGATACATTGAAGACTTTAAAGGAAAAAGAAAATTGCAAAGAAGATTCTGTATAACTTTAATGAAAGGCTCTCGAGTTATGAACGAAGGTAAAAAAATACTACTTTTGACAGTCTCAAGTGATTCGAGATTTAACAAAAAAAAAAGATCAGAAAGAACTCAACAAAAGATTACACCGAAGACTATTAAAAGAAGAGAAAATGGGAGGAAATAATCTCTGAAATTTATATTCTGGATATATGATCGGGGGCATAGAAGAAATTGTTTTTAGACAAAATCTGCCGTTCTCAGTTTGTGGCTATGAAGTCTCTGTAAAATGTGCAGAAAACTATCGGCAAAAGATTATACCGCACTCTATAAAATAAAAGTTAAAATGAAATGAGGATTCTTTGAAATTTAAAGATAAATTTTCGAAGTAGATTGGGAAGTACAAGGAGATAATTGTCTGAGTACAAACTGTGCCTTTGTCTGTTTCAGTTATAATGTGGTTCTGAAGCTTCGTTAAAAAAATAGCAGAATGTTCTATGCAAAAGCGATGACTGCAAAGAAAGAAAGTAAAAATGGAAAATCAAAATCTCAGTTTCTCTGAAATATAGATCCTCTAAATATGTTGCGATGAATGCTCCCAGCAAAATATCACACCGAAGACTCTGGAAAGGCAATGTTCTGATGATGGTCTGAAGTAAGCCTTAAAACAGTATAAAATTGGTTGACCATATAGTAGATATCTACAGAAGATGTAGAATTAAAATACAAAAAGAAATCTATGGTGATACCAATGGCTTCAAAAAAAAAAAAGTGTCAAAGGTATCACGGAAATTTTGACAAGGGTCTCGAACCCTTTTTTATGTGGGTTCCGATTTCGGTTTCACACATTTTTTTCTATTCGGTCTCCGTAAGGACTAAATTATCGGTTCTGGTTTAGATTCCGATTCCTGTTCCCATTTTTTTTTAATAATAGTTCCGATTACTGTTCTATGCGATCCTTGACAGGGACTAAAATATCGGTTCGTATTCTGGTTCCAACAATATTAAAATAGCAGTTCAGGTTCCGATTTTGGTTCAAACCAAACAAATTATATGGCCTCCGATTCCAGTTCCACACATTTTGTAGTAACGAATACGGTTCCCTGACAGGGACTAAAATTTCTGTTCTGGTTCCAAGATTATTTAAACAGCGGTTCAGGTTCCGATTCCGGTTCCAACCAAAAAATAAAAACATTTATAGGTTCCGATTTCGATACCGGAGGTTTTGGAAATCTAAACCGTTCCGGTACCGATTCCGGATCTTTGCGGTCTCTGATTTTAACAATATTTGAGAGCTCTGAGGGAAAAACACGTTGAATAGAAGGGATTTCTTGTACATACTGCAAATGTCTAGGAATGAAATATGAAAACGTAAGGTTTCGAAAAGAATTGAATACAACTAGAAACTCTGATGACAACTAGAGATTTTGACGACTTATACAGACTAATATAGACGATAACAGCAGGCTTTTAAAAGTGCCGAGTTGGCAGATTTGAAGTAAATAATAGGAAAAATAGTTAGAATGGACATTAAGAGAAGCAAAAAAAAATGTTATAATAACAAAATCTGTAGACAAGGACGTAGCAATTACAGAAGAAAAGGAGATAAAAAAAACAACGGAAGACTGTAGTTGTGGCAACAGCAGGATTCGCTGACGACAGCAATAGGTGCCAACAGCAACAACAGGAGGCTCTGGCTGTATGCGAAGGTGCTGCAGGGAAAAACAACAGGAGATGACAACAACAGAAGTACAAAATAGTGGCACACATTGTTGGGCTACAATTTGGGCTCAAGCTGGATGTGGAGGTGGCGAAGGAGAATGGGATGAATTGGAAATAGCAGATGAAGGCAGACCAATGGAGCTGCATATGTTGCACTAAATCATGTGACAATGACTACGGCAGCACCATATGTGTGCGAAGCCAATCGGAATGCATTTATGCGATGGCATATTAAGCGATGTTCCAACGATATGCCCACGATTCGCCGATGATATTCCGACTATTTTCCGGCAATATGCACAACGAGCAAACGTAGCAATAAAGCAAATCGGTGCAGTACTGGAGGAGCCAACATAGTCGGGGTATGTTGTGCATTAATTTTCAATGCAAAATCCTTTGGACAAAATGCCTAATTCAAGCAAGCATTCTCTGCGGCGTCAACAATTTGTGCGATGCTGTCAACTTCAATGAAGTATAATTTTCAATTACTCAGCAGCAGCAACAAGGAAAACAAGGAAAACAAGGAAAACAACAACAAGAGCAAGAACAACCTGCAGACAAGTTGTAGGCCTCGAGTGGAACCTTTTAATCGCATCAATTTGTTCATCCGGTTGTGCATTTCATTCGTGCCATAGAAGCCCGCAGGCGAGCCAATAACAGGGTGCGACCGGAATCTAACGTTTACCGTTCAACAAAAAAATGAAAAACTAAAAAACTACGGGTCAATCTCAACCATAAAGCATTGACATTTGCAGTCAGAGCCTGCCCCAAAGTCCTGACACATACAGTTAGTTTAATTGTGTCGTCCTTGTTTTCATTTTTCACATGTCCTGCAAAGTTATAAACGTTATGCAAACAAAATTCTTCACACACAATTTTCCTCTTAATATGTGTTGTAGTTTTCTGAATTTCCTGTGTGTTGTCTCCAGGCAATATCCAAAGAAGCAGCATCCTCGTCTTTTACTTCGTCTCTCTCTCTCTCTCTCTGGCCTCATGCATGAATAAACGCATGTCCTTTGACACAAGGACTACTTGCAGAAAAACCTATACCGTTCTTTGTACTTTTTTACTCTGTAGTCTTTGCACATCATTCGTTTTATTGAAATGCGTAAATTGCTGGTTTCTCGTAAGGCTATCAGATAAAATTATTGTTGTAAACAACAATTTTTTAAATTCCCAACTAGATGCCTCCAGTAGAACGATACAGATAAACAATGAAATGCTGAAAATGCTGTCGAAATTCGAGAAAATGTATTTCAATTAAATCAGTAAAATATTATGTGCAAATGCTGAAATGCTAATTGAGATTAAATGGCAATTTGTGTTGTTAATGCGTCGCTTGGCAGGTAATTTTGTGGCTGTAAAATGTTATTTGTTTAATTAGTGTGTAAAATGCATTCAAATGTAAAGCAATTGTATGCTGCATTACTCACTAAGTACAGCTTAATTACTTTTGATTTCAGATATTTGAGAGTATTTTGATTTTGCCGTTAAATGCATAGACATTAACTTAATAGAGAGTTTAAAATAAAAAACAACTCTTAACAGCGTTCTTAATCAGATGTTTAAAGGGCAATTGTATGCTACATTACTGTCAAAGTACAGTTTAATTACTTTTGATTCCAAATGTTTTGCAATTGAAAGCATACTATGAAACTAAGCAAATAAACTAAGAATAGTAAGACTCTTGAGCAAACATTTAAAAAACCAATTACATGCTGCATTACAGCATAAGTACACTTTAATTACTTCTGATAACTATTTATAGAAAAAAAACTCAACTCTTAACAAGATTTTTTAATAAAACATATAAAAATAGCTATTGCATTACTGCCTAAGTACAGCTTCATTACAGGTCATTCTAAATATTTAGAAGTATTTTCGATTTTGCATTTAAATTTAGTGAAATAAATTTATTAAGTGGCTAATATAAAATAATTATTCTTAATCTGAGTAGCTTTAAACTGCATTACAGCCCAAGTACAAATTTATTAGTTTTGGTTCTAAATACTTCAAAGTATTTTCGGTTTTGCAATTAAATACAATAAAATAACCTACGCGTCTAATAAAACAAACTACTCTTAACAAGACTATTATACAGGCATTTAAATGACATTTGTATGCTGCATTACAGCCTAAGTATAGTTTAATTACTTCTGTTTACAAATATTTTAAACAATTTAATGTTTTGCAATTAAATGCCTAAAAATAAACTTAAAATAAGCCTAATATAACAAAATACACTTAATAATCATCAAAAATAAACATTTAAACGACATTTGTATGCTGCATTACAGCCTAAGTACAGTTGAATTACTTCTGTTTCTAAATATTTCAAACAATTTAATGTTCTGCAATTAAATGCATACAAATACAATCAAAACGAGCCTAAAATAATAAAATACTCTTAATATGGATTATAACCAAACATTTAAAAATTAATTGTGTGCAGCATTACAGCCTAAGTACATTTTAATTACTTATGGTTTGAAATATTTCAAAGTATTTTCAAATAAATATTAAATTATTCAAACAAACACTTCAAAACGTTTAAATGCCATAAAACAATACCACAGTAATTGTGTGGTAATTAAATATTTAAAAAAGCTTAAATAATGTAATGTTGAATTTGTATAATTTCAATATATATCTAATCATTTTAAAAATATACTTAGCAGTTAAATTACATTAAACTTTTAATAGCTAAAATTACTTTAGAATACTCTAGACAAGCCAATTAAATAAACCAACGTAATTGTGCGATACTTAAGTAACAAACGAAGCCAATAACATGTACTGACGAGTAGTTTTCACTAAGAATTGTTTATTTTACACAACTATACGACATGTAATGCAATTTAAAACTAGAAAAATAGATTCGAGAAAATGGATTTTGCGCTTTATGTCTTTGTTTGTGAAATGTGCCAAAAGAAAAGAATTTACAGCAGCGCATACCAGTCGAATACCAGCGACAACAAAAGCCACGTGCAGAAAACCGCATTCACACGGAAGCAATTTTCGAATGCAATTCACTGTCGCTGGCACAATCCACTGAATTCCGCGTCATTTACAAACAAAAGTCCCCCCCATTCCACTAGACTCCAAATGTTTCTCGATTGTGCTTTACCAATGTCTAGTAGTTTCTTTCATTTAGAGCGCAGAATTGAAATAACAATGCGAAATAAAAGCAATAAAAGAAAAATCAACGTGATATCCATTAAAATATAACACAATGAGTGTCCTCCTCGTCGTTGAGTAGTAAAGCTCTGCGTTGTACAAAAAATAAAAACCAAAGGATATACGCCAAAGTGCAAAGAATATGATGTGCTAAAAACAAAGGATTTGCACTGGAGTATGGAGTATGGTAGATTCAACGGACTTGTAGGTAAAATTCTGTTATGCTAACGGGCATAACAAAGACACAACGAAACTCTTGGTCACCTAACTTGGAACCACCTCAATTAAATCCAGCTCAACCCACAGCGACGATGAACATTTTGAAATTTTGTGGTTAACATGCGGAGCGAGAAGTGCCACCACAATATCGCTGTCCAGTAATTTTCGTGGTTTAGTGGTACTTTTGCATAAACGAACCGCAGACTGTGCTCAGATTTATATAATGGCGAGTTTGGAGGACACACACTCGACAATTCAATTTTAATTCTTTTTATATTATGGCATTAGTACTGTCATTAGAACTGTCAGTTACATGTTGATGTGGGTACGTATTATGACAGCTGCAACAAAAAGGCGCTGAATTATTTAACATTTCGTTTAGATGAAAATTGGTTTATTGAACATTTCAAATTATAGGATATGGATTGTACAAAAAGGCATTGTATTGTTGAATTTAGGAGTTTTAATTATTTAAAAGTTTTTGACATATATGCTTTTTGTATATGTTTTGACTAATTTAATAGTGAGAAAAATAATTTCTTAAAATTTAAATTATTTAGTATTATTACATTGCACTGAAATACTATGCAGTACTAAGAAATTACAATTGAATTACTTTAAAAATTCATTCAAATAATATTGTGTCTCAATAAAGCATTGAGATTACATTGAAATTTTCGTTTAATTACTACACAATTACATTTTAATTACTATATAGTAAATAATTTTAAAGCAAACTGTATTTCCATAAATACAATGTCCATGAAGAGTATTTAAAAATGTTTATTGTAGTAATGCATTTAAGTATTTAAAAACATTGATGGCAAGTACTTAAACATTACTAGTGATAGTTTTTAAATGTTTAAAGTAAATGAATATAATAAAATTATGTGCTTTTGTATGTTAACGGATGTGTTAAGTAATGTAAAGTAATTATAAGGTAATTAAGTTTATTTAGTAAACATTAATTGATTTAGTAATTAAAAAAACTCTTTCTCTCATTACTTTGAAACATATTTATATTGCAGAAATACTTATCCATATTACGTAAAACAAAACGAAAGGTTTTAACGTCAGAATTTCCAATAACAATTTTTTTATATTAAATGAAATAAAAACGTCGAAATGAAAAAGCTGTCACTGGATTTTTTGACTATTTTATTTTGTTTCGTTTTACGTAATAATGGAATTGTGATATAAATACTTAATGGGTAATTTAAAAATAATTATAAAATAATTCTTAAAAATATTAAGATACTCTGAGAGCTATAAAGTACTTTAGAAGTACTTAAATCTAATTTCGAAATAATAAAATGTTTTAAACACGAAGCATTTTGAAATACTAATTAATTTGTAGGTAATGCATTGTAATTCAGCAGTACTTAAGCAGTCATTTGCTGATTTTAAGTACTTTAAAGACAAAGTATTTTAAATTGTTAGATAATGTATAGGAAATACTTTGTAATTTAGCGGTAATTAAGCATAACTTTTGTAATTTTATATACAGTTAATAGGCAACCATTTAATTTAAAATTTATTGGTTTTGTTGCTATGCAAATGACTTATTTTGAAAATATCAAAAAAGTAAATTGTAGTCAATGCTTTGAAGAGTAATTATAGTGTACTTTAGATTAACTGAAAAGTAAAAAAAATACTTTAAAAGTATTCAAATGAAACTTTAAAATATCTAAATAATTGAACAAAAAATATTTTGAATTATTAGATTTTTTTTTAGGTAATGCCTGGTAATTAAGCAGCAATTACATTTTTGAAACATGAAGCATTTTGAAATATAAGTTAATTTATAAGTAATGCATAGCAATAGCGCAGTAATTAAGCGCCAAGTTGTTGATTTTAAGTACTTTAAACACAAATTATATGAATTATTAGTTAATTTCTGGATAGTTTATTGTAATTAAGCAGTACTTAAGTAGTAATGCGTCGATTTAAACTACATTTTTAAATTTATAGTCAGCGCACATAAATTTAAAAATACTTTAAATTATTCAATAAGTAAAAAAGTACTTGAGAGGTGCCTAAATATAATTTTAAGATATTTAAATTTTATAAACACAAAGTATTTTAAATTATTAGATATTATATAAGTAATGCCTGGTAATTGAACAATAATTAAGCAGTAATTCGCTCATTTTAAGTGCTTTAAACAGAAAGCATTTTAAATATAAGTTAATTTGTAGGTAATGTCTTGTAATTAAGCAGTAATTAAGCAGTAATTTGTTTATTTTAAATTTATTTAATAGACAAACTATATTTAATAAACGAATTTCGTTGCAATTTAATTAAGAATTTATAGTTTTTGTTGCAATACAAATTACTTTTTTTTTTGAAAATACCACAAAACGCAATTATAGTCAATGCATTTTTGTTGTGGTTTTGGGTTTTTGGTTGTTGTCTTGTGGTTGTCTCTATTGTTGATACTGTTTTTATGTTGTTGTTTGTTTGTATATGTTGTTGGCAACAGCATTGTTGTCATCATCAACAATAGTGTCACTGTTGGCGCTCGCTGTTGCTGCTGTTGTTGTTATTGCAATGTCAACGACGTCGTCTTTATTGCTGCGGTTGTTTTTGCTGCTGTCGATGTTGTTGTTGTTGCTAGCAATTTGTATGCAAATCGCGCGTTGCACTCATAAATCGAGTAGCAACTACAAGAAAATATTTTGTTGCTATTGCTGCTGCCATGAACATTGTTGTTGCTGTTGTTAGCACTTGATAGTTGCTGTTGTGACTGTTGTTGTTATTACTGTTGTTGTTGGTGGTGCTAGTGCTGACTCTATCCGGCAGGCGGCAGCATAGTTGCAATTACCAATGTCTGCAACAGTAATGACTAGCAACAACAGCAACAATATGAGCAACAAAGTTTGGACGACCAGCGACTAATTTTGTCATTTTTTGTGTTCTATTATTTTTTTTGTAATTTTTTCTTGACCAACACAATAGTGTTTGCGTCTGCTGTTTCAACTACAACTGCTGCGCAAAATTGCAACGTTGTTGTTAGGCATGTTTTTGTGTTGTTTCTGTTGCTGCTGCTGCTTTCGTTCGCGCGCTGTAGTTTGAAATTGAAACCCGTCGATTGCACGTGACTCGACTTCCTAATTTGGCGCATGTTTGACTTTTCTATGTGGCGTTGCCGGCTGTGTGCTGTGACTCTTCGGCTTGTTATGCAGCGTTAATGCGAAATTTTCTTTGGGTTTTTTTCTGGTTTTAACATGTTTTATAAAATACATTCAGATATTTTGCAGTTTAAACTTGCACTTTTTTAATATATATTTATTTTGTATTCCTTTATTTTTTATTTTTTTTTGTAATTTTTTATACTTTTTTCATTTCAGTTATTAAATCATATTAATCATATTTTTATTTTTAATTTTTAGTTGACATGAAATGAAATTTTCAACCTGAGTTCCGCAGCCAAATGCATTTCAATTGAAAAAACTCCACAACTATTATTCAAGGTACGTTTTTAAAATATTTATAAAAAATATATATTAAAAAAAAAATAATATACAATGTAAATCTGAAAGCGCAAATTATAAAGTAATGATTTTAAAATTTAAATTTGATTAAAATATTTTAAAAATCTTACAATCTACTAATTATTTTTAGATTAAAAAATAAGAAATTTACAAAATTGTTTGCAAAAATTAAGCTTATCTTCAAAAGAAACACTAAATTTCAATACAAATGCATAATAAGAAAACTAATGTTAATTGAATTGCATTAAAATAATGAACAATTATTAACGACATTACCTATTAAGTACAACGTCATTACTTTTCATTAATGTGTAAATATTTGTTAAATTCTATTTTTAATTATGTTTGTAATTACTATATTTACAATAAGTGCGCAATGAATTTTAAAGCTTCAAATAAAAGTTTTTTATTTCATTATTTTTCAAAGTAATTATGTGGTACTTAAATAGCAAAAAAAGTTAAATATTGGTACTGAAAACAAAAAATATATTTTAGTAGGCTTTATTTTATAATATTTTAAAGAAATATATTTTTTAAAATAAACGGTCTCAAAATACAAAATAATAATAGAATGCAACAGACGCGAATTTTACAAAAAAAATGAAAATTTTTAATTTTTAGATTTATTTAAAATATTTTAAAATTATAAAATTCTTTAAAATTTTTGAAAATCAACTAATAATTTTTGTTTTCATTTTTTTTTTTACAAAATATTTTACAAAAAATAGAAAATCTTTAAAAAAATAAATTGCATTTGCTAAATTCCAAAAAGTCATAAACTGTTTGGCGCTGCATACAATACTGACTTAAGCAGGCAGCCACAACATTTGCCACAACCTGTCAGAAACACACACACAGATAGACAGACAGACAAAAAGCAAACATTAGGCAACACCAACACAAACTAAAATCAGTCAATCACTAACACAAGCATATCATAATGCGTTTCTCGCAGCAACACACACGGTCATAGAGATATAAACCTGAACAAAAACATAAAACTTGCAACATATCGCCGACATTAACGACATCAAAGCTCGAAACTCAGTTATGCCGCACCTGCAGCTTTGCGCATCTTGCAGTCATTCAGTGCATCCGCACAGCCAACGGCTGGCATTATCACATCAACTGCAGCTAAAGTTTCTTTAGAAAAATAAAATAAAATCTCCAAAAAAAAAAATATACAAAACACCTTCATTAACCCTTTAAGGACACTACAAAAAATGTCACATATCAAAAGCTTTTACTAGAAACACAAAACAACATTTCCAAAAAACAACAAAAATATCAAAGAAATCAACATTAAAAAAATCGTCAGCAGTAGCAAAAGTTCAAAAAGTTCAACTTTGTTTTAATCTAATTTGAACGATTTGCGGAATTTTGTTTGCTGTGGTTTTTTAAAAATTATTTTTATTTGTTACAAATTGTATTACGCCAGTTTTTTTTGTTGGTTTATATATTTTTTATTTATTATTTTGTTTTTGCCAAAAGTTTAATGTGAGTTTAATGCAGGTAGTAGGTAGTTGTATAGTGGGCAAAGGAGTAGCATAATGAGTTAAAATACCAACAAATTATTCTAACTAAAAAAAGAGCTTTAAATGGAATGAGCAGCAAGTGAAAATGCTTTGAGTTTAAATTTAAGAGCTTTTGTTTGAGCACAATTGGTAGCTAAAGCTTTCGGCTAAAGCTTTGTGCTTTAAAAGCTAAAGCAAGTTTTGTAATACATAAACTGCCTAAAGCTTTTTTGTGTTTGTTGTGCACCTGCATAAGCGTCACGGCAACCATAGCAATGTACAAGACATATTTTTTATTTGTAATAGGCGAAAGCTTTTTGTAGCTTTGTCTAAAAGAGCTTACACGCGACCAAAAAAATGAGAAAATAATTTAAAATTAAAATGCATTCAAATAAGGCACATTAGTTTGCGACATTACCAACTAAGTACAACTTAATTACTTTGCATTACTATGAAATTATTTTGAAAATTTAATTTTTTATTGAGTTTTTATTGGTTTTATTTATGAAAAGTGCACAATACATTAAAATGCTTCAAAATATTGATATTTTTCATTAAATTATTTTTCAAAGTTATTATGTGGTAATTGAATAGCAGTAAAAGCTAAATACTGCTACTGAAAAGTAATGGGCTATTTTTGTAGGCTTTATTTTATAATATTTTAAAGAGATATTGTTTGAAGAAAAATGTTCTAATAAAATATGAGAGAACAAAATAAATGAAATCATTTTCAAAATTAAAAAACTGAAAAAAAATAAAATTTAATAAAAATAGATGCAAATGAATAAAAATCAATATAAATAAAATATAATAAATATATAAAAATAAAATAAATATATAAAAAAAAATATATAAAAGTAATAAATATATAAAAACATAGTAAATAAAAACAAATATAAATGAGTAAACAAAAATTTGTTAGCTTAGAGTATATATTAGTAACTAATGCATTAAATCTAATAATTACGTTCAAAGTACAACTTCATTACAATGCATTACAAATAAATATAAGTCTTAGTATTATTAAAAAAAAGGAACTAGTGGAAAGTTAGTGAAGTTAAGTGTTTATTGCAAATATATAAAGTAGGTGCTTCACCAAAGTAATCGATGTAATTGCGTGGTAAACAAGAAATGAAACAAAATTTGTACTATAAATAGTTTTTTTCCCAAATATTTTGTGTTCATATTGAAATTGAAATAGTTAGTTTTAAAAATATTCTTTAATGTAATACATTAGCTGCAAGAATTACCTACAAAGTACAACTTGATTACAGTGCATTACTCATACATGCGCTGTATTACACACATATAATTGTTTTTTTTTAAATAAAAACAATGAAAATTGTTTCAAATAAATGTTTTTGCAAATATATAAAGTAGCTGCTGTCAACTAAGTAATCTATGTAATTGCGTGGTAATTAAAGACGTTAGCAAACACATAAGTGGTACTTACATGTAATAAGCTATTTAAGTATCATTAGCTTAAAAACGTAAACATATAAAAAGCTTATTTAAAGCTTTTGAAAATAGTTTTAAGCGTAAAAATATTAAATAATTAAAAAAGGTAATATGTATATTTATTTTTAAAATATTACAATATTAGTTGGCAGCACTTTGCATAAAGCTTTAAAAAACTTTTAACCATTAAGTTCAGTACTGCATTAAGTACATATGACATTTTTGTGATTACTTAATACGCACGTCATTCTTATTAGACCTTTTACTAAGGCGTCATGACGTATCATGCACACCAAAGATTTTCAAAGCAAACATACAAAGCTTTCACTCAAAAGCTCGCAAAAACATGCGCGCAGCTTTCACACTCACACTCATGCTCTTTCTCTTTTTTTTTTTGTTTGGCTTTGTTGCGCTCTGTCACATCCTGCTTTTTGGCGACTGTCTTTTTTATGGGAAAACACACATCGTGGCATGCAACGGAATTTAGTTTCCGCACAACAGGCCACGAAAACGGTTCGGATGAAATTCAGCAGGCGGCTGGCCAAAAGTAAAACGCGTTTGAATCGCTCTCTCTCTCTCTCTCCTTTTTCAAGTGTATATTGTGCGCGCTCTCTTTCTCGCCAATGGATTCTTCTGCTTGTGCTCTGTGTTAGGTTTGCATTGAAATTAAAGAAATTGATAAATTATTGTTGTGCTAGGCAAGTGAAAGAAGGCAAGGCAAAGGATGTAAAGGTTGAAGAAGAAGGCGCTTTGTAATGTGCGTGTGTTCGGCAATACATATAATATACAGACATATATATAGAAATATATACACTTTTGTAGATATATATATAAAATTATACTATGAATTGTTTGGTAATATATAAAACATAGATTTTATATATTCTAGTATAAAAATTATAAAAAATTAAAAATTTAAAAAAAAAATATACTAAAAAATAAAAAATATATAAAATAAAATATGTAAAAATATAAAAAAAAATTTAAAATGATTATAAAAAAGAATGTTTTATTCCCTTTTTTTAATATGTTTTTTTAAGTGGTAGTTTTATTTTCTGTCTAAATAAACTTTGTTAATATTTAACAAATTTTGTAATATTTTTTTAAGTTTTTTTTTCTCATTTTCGTAATTTTTGTATTTGCTTTGTTTCCTTCAACGCGCTTATAAAATGCTGTGTGTATGTGTTGTGAAGTGCAAAATACGTCGAAAGTTGAAAGGAGCAGCAAACCAACAACGTGCAACTGTGCCAAGCGATAGAGAAAAAAAAGAGAGAAATGTGTTAACAAAAAGAGAGAGAGAGTGCGTGTGTGTGAGATTGACAGTGAGCGAAAGTGCGCAAAGAAAAGAAATAAAAAATGAAATAAAAAACAAATGAGTGACAGCCAAATTACGTGCGTGTGTTCACGTCCTTTTGCTCCTTCGCAGAAAGTGTTGTCCAAAAATCAACGTTGAATTATTTGTGCCAACACGAATATTTTATAAAACATTTCTTTGTGCTTAATTTTTTTTTGCCATTTAAAGCAGCTGAGCAAGAGAAATCTTTAAAAAGCAAAGCGAAACCATGATATAAAATTAAATTCAACTAATGTAAAAATCAAATCATTAAAAATAAATAATGTTCCACATGAATTAAAGTAAAACAAATGCAATAAGGTAAAAAAAATAAAGCAAAAAACTAGAGCAGAAAAAAAAATATCAAAAAGAAAAAAATAAATAACTTAAAATAAATGATAAACTGTACGACAATCGCAGAGTTTTGAACATTCTTCATCAATTTTATGTCTTTAAGGCACAGCTTTGCAGTCAATATTTAAAATTAAACGTAGTTTAAACTAGATATAATTTCGTGCATAGTCACAAACATTATTTTGACATTTGATATTTTTCAGGAAAAATTTGTTGGCATAATATTTATAATTAATAATGCAGATCGATAGATGCTTTGAAAACAAACAATAATTGCTTTTACATAACTATTTTATCTTGTACCATTAAGGAGTTATAGCAAAAAAACGAAAAGATTCGCCCTTTTGGCATGACAAGATTTTCAATTTTTCCCATTTCTCCGTTTTTTTGCTATAATTTTGTATTGGTGCAAGATAAAATAGCGGTGTAAAGGTATTAAATGTTTGTTTTTAAAGCACCTATCGATTGGCATCATTATTTAAAAATATTTTGCCAAACATTTTTTCCTGCAAATAACAAATGGCAAATTAATGTTTGGCAAAATATTTTAAATTAAAGATGCCAATAGATAGGTGCTTTAAAAGCAAACAATTAATGCCTTTATATTACTATTTTATCTTGCGCTAATAAAAAGTTATAGCATAAAAAACAAAAATATTTGCGTTTTGTTCAGAATATAGCCTCACAAAATCCGTATTTATAATTCAGTAGGTTGTGCAAATCTAAAGATATTTTATTTACGTTATAACAATTGACAAATAAACCAAAATAAGAGAAAAAATTGAAAAAAAATATAATTTTTGCCAATTTTTAAAGCACTTTAAACTTTAAAATTTGATTTCTCCATATTTTTAAAAATGCACATTCGTCCCTTTGGCATGACATGACAATATGAAGTTGAACTTCCAAATTTCGGAAGCCACTGATAAATATTTTGTATATAATAATATATACTTATTCTATTTAAATTTTAATTTGCTATATTATTTATAAACATGTTCTTAAAAGGTTCTTCATTTTATAGTTGCAACTTATATGGAATATAAAACATTTAATAGTTTGCCACTATTTTGCCACCTATTAGCAACAAAGTAAGCTTTTGGTATATGTTTATTATCAGAATTTATGACTTATTACTGTGTATGTTCTTTGCCACCGCTTTGGAACACTAGTTTGCAACACTGTTGACAGAGGTAACTGAAAACGTACACTTATGCCACAACAGTTGGTTTCAATTGTAGCGTTTTGGTTATTTGGGTAATTGTCTGCTTTTTTTATATCGTCGTTATAGAACGAAAAGTCACCAACTACATTTTTATGAAAAACTTAAATTTCGAAGTTGTCGTTTAATATTACAAAAAATGTATAAAGTTGAAATATCAATTGATAGATTTACATTATCTTATTATGTGTTAAAAAAGTTGAGATCATCGATTAAAAATGCGCAGATGTATAAAGATTTTTGTAAATGAATATTTGGCATTATGAAAACGTATTTGGTGACTTTTCGTTCTACAACGACGATATTATTATTTTTACTTTTAAGTGTTAGTTTATTAAAAACTTAATTATAATTTAACAAAAGAATTTTACAAACAATCCAAAATCTTTTCATTTAAAGTTTTCAAACTATAATTTGCATTATTTTTTGAGAAGTTTTCGATATAGATAAGGCTCTTAGTTACAATAATAAATAGATTATAGAAAAATGTCAGAATTCAAAGAATTTTAGTGTATTTTTTTCAAATTTGGTTTTGCAAAAATAAAATAGTTTTGTTTCGGAAAATTAAGAACATTCTTTGTATGTAGTTTTCAAACTGATTTAACATAAAACACCTTATTAACATTTCATTAAAAATGATTTATTAATTAAAATAAAACAAAAATCACTTTTTTTTCAAACTCTTGAGCTGATTAGCTTGTAAATCCCCTACTTAATTGCATGAATTGCATATAGCACACATACGATTTCAATTAATTACAACTTAAATGCTGTGAAAGTTGTTTGTGCTGAGCACTCATTGAAGTCATCATTGAAGAAGTTGAATTCTAATATGCCAAAGTGGTATTAATTTGCTTAATTTGGTTTAATAGGTTTTTCTTTTCGAACATTTTTGAAATTCAATCAATTTTTAGCATATATGTTCTGAAAGTATTTTAATAAAATTCAAAAGGTTTTCTATTAGCATAGTATTACAAAACTTTTAAAGTTTATACAATTTATACAATTTAAGTGCCATTCATTAGGGCTATATTAAATTTACATGCATCGCTTTTTTATGACCTCTTGACATGTTTAAAACACTTTTTTTTCTTATTTATTTGAAGTGTCACGGCGCCAATTTTAATTAGGCGTGCGTGTTTGACACTTTATATGCCACAAAATTTGACATATTTTGCAAGTATAGTTTAAAATAAAAACTTCAAAAAGGTTGCATATGACGTATGAGTGACAAAAAATATGTGTATAAAACTTAAAAAGCTTTGGGATGCATTTAATATGTTACAAACTATAAAATTAGAAAAAACGGTATTTTTTAACGGTATTTTTAAAAGTTTTTTACACTTCAAGGCACCAAAAGCTTAATTTTAAATAATAGATTTATTAACTAAACAGCTTAAAAGCTTTGCTAAAACTTGTACTGCTTAAACAATTAAAGACAATATTTTTTCAAAAGCTGTTTATACTTTAAAGCACCAAAAGCTTATGATCATTCAATAGATTTATTAAGAAAAAAGCTTAAAAGCTTTGCTAACTGGCTAAACAATTAAAGACAATATTTTTTCAAAAGCTGTTTATACTTTAAAGCACCAAAAGCTTAAGATAATTCATAAGATTTATTAAGAAATAAGCTTAAAAACTTCGCTAACTTGTGCTGGTTAAACAATTTTTAACGTTTTATTTTTTAAAAGCTTTTAATAATTTAAAGCACCAAAATTAATATCGTTCAATAGATTTATTAAAAAAAAAACAGCGCAAAAGCTTTACAAAAACTTGTACTGCCTAAACAATTTTAAATCTTTTACATTTTAAAAACTTTAAAGTATTAAAACATTTGAAACATTGCTTAAAGCTAACAATTTCTGAAAAATTACAGAAACCAATATATTAAAAAAAAATATAATCCCTAAAAAAAATTAACAATGAAATTATTTTTTTTGGTTTACAAATTCAAAATCCTTATAAAAGCTCAAATTTCAACAATTTGGAAAAATTACTAAGTTTGAAATTCAAAATTTACAAAAATCTCACCTTTAATTCGCTCTTAACTGAACAAATTAAATTTAATGAAAAACTTTATGAACGAGCTTTAAAAATAATCAATAAATATTTCATAATATTTCACATTTTGATACTTAAAAAGCATAAAAGCTTAAAAGCTTTACATAATTAAAAGTTTTTCAAACGAAAAAGCTGAAAAACCTGAAAAGTCTGGCATACATAAAAACTTTATGTAATTTAAAGCTTTAAAAATGCAAAATCTTTACATACAGAAATAATTCACATTTAAAAGATATAAAAATATAAAAACTTTGTAAAATTAAAAGCTTGGCGGTTGTAGAAGTTCGACAAATTATCGAAGCCTTTCACATTTAAAAGTTTTGCGTACTTACAAGCATTGCATAATTAAATTACAAGCTTTGCATAATTAAATGATTAACAAAGTTTAGTAGCCTTAAATTTTGAAAGCTATAGAAATCTCTATCAATAACCCTACAAATATATAAAGTCGTACAGAAATGAGCATGAGAATTTAAATCATTCAAAGCATTAAGATTTACAAAATTAATGGTTTTACAAACATAAACATAAAAGCTTCATAGGCTTAAAAGCTTCATAAGCTTCATAAGCTTAATAGCTTCATAAGCTTAAATGCTTAAAAGCTTTATAAACTTCAAAGCTTCATAAACCTAAAAGTTACATTAAGGTAAAAACTTAACTTTTAAAAATTTAATCACATTCAAATCACAAAAACTTTGCAAATAATACTAAGAAAAATTAAAGCTTGAACAACTTAAAAATTTGCAAGTAGATTTAAATATTTAAAAGCTTAAAAAGCGCCATAAACTTAAAAGCTTTATAAACTTCAAAGCTTCATAAACCTAAAAGTTACATAAACGTAGAACTTAACTTTTAAAAATTCAATCACATTCAAATCACAAAAACTTTGAAAACAATACTAAGAAAAATTAAAGCTTTAACAACTTAAAAATTTGCAAGAAGATTTAAAACATTAAAAAGCAAATAAGCGCCATAAACATAAAAGCTTTATAAACTAGAAAGATTCATAAAATAAAAATTACTTAAAATAAAAATTATTTAAACTTAAGAGATTATTTTTTTTTAAATTCAACCAAATTCAAATTACAACATCTTTGAAAAAAAAATTGAGAAACTAAAGCTTTAACATGTTACAATATAACAACATCTTAAATTTTATAATATTTAATATTTATGTTAGCATGTTCGAGTCTTAAAAATCGATAAAGCTTTAACTTTATTTTTGAAAACTTAAAAGTTTTACACATGTTCAAAGGATGTTAAAACATTTAGCAAACTCGCACGCAGACTCACTAAAAAATAAAGTGTTTCTCTGAAACACCTCGTTTTTTTCGCTATTTATTGTTTTGTTGCTTTTATGGCCAAGGGCAGTAGGAAAACAACAACTAGAGCAACAATAAAAACTAGTCGAAAAATAGCAGCCAAGTTTTTGGCATCAACCAACATCAATGCAATCGAAAAAGCACTTACGTCAAATCCTCTCAAAGTGCGTATGTGGTACCTATACGTGCCATGTAACTAAAACCAACTGCGTTACTTACAGAGTTTGAGTCTGTCTGCGTGTGTGTGATAGGAGTTTGAATTTTTCAAAGTACCCGAATTGTGTGCTTTCGCAAGTAGAATTGTCCATTTTTGTTTGCGTGTAATTGGCTTAAATTTGATTGGAAAGTTTAGAGTAAACTTTGTGGCCAAAAACTATGTTATTGCTAAAGTTTTAGCAGTGTTGTGCCGGAACTGACTACAACCAAAATTGTTATGTTGTTGAGGGGGCGCAAATTTGTTTTCATAAAATTCAGTTTTTGTTTTTAAACATTTTTTTTTTTTTTAATATATTTTATATTTTGCGCTGTTTGCAAAATATATAAAAAAAATGTATTTTAGCTTACATATATTTATAAAGCTTTTAGTATTTTTACGCAGAAATAAATTTATTTTTAAATAAATCATAACAAAATATAAATGATATTTTTTTTAAATTTAATGAATAAAATAAACTGCAACTAATTACAGCACAACGCACTACGTTCTCTGAATTATTACATTTCATGTGAATTTCAGTAAAATGAACTTTGATTGCTTCCCACATAGGGAGTTTTCAGTTGAAATTGGTTTTGTTTTTGTTTTCTGTTAATTTTATTTGTTATATAAGTTTTTAAAAATAATTAGGAATTACTAATTGAGCTGTGTTTAACTAGAATTTTAAACAAGTATTGATTTAAACTTCAGCGTACTACATGACGTATGAGCAACATTTTATTTCACTACACTACCCAATACGATGGGAAACCATGGACATTCCATACATCAATTCTATATGGAATTCTGGTGCTGATTTTAACTGCATACTCAGTTATTTCCTATAACGCAACGTTTTGGAGAAAATTGCAATCGCAATTTTAAAATCGTTTCAGCCACTACTTAGAAAAAAATATAGTGTTGTTAAAAAATAGTTTTACTAAAAAATTTAAATGCAATTTTTATTTTAATTGTCAAGGTTAATTTTAATATACTATTGAATGCTAATATTTCAATACGTATTTATGACAAATGGATCCAAAGTCGGAAAATTTGATTTTTTTGTTAGACATTTTTTTAATTATTTGTTTTGCATTAGGATTTAGTTTTAAGGAAGTAAATGATTTATTCCTATACAAAGCATATACCACACTTACTATCAAAATTACTAACTTTTCTATATGGTATTTATAATTTTAAAAAAATATATATTTTCATTGTGCCTCAATAATAAACTAAATTCAAATTCAAAATTATAAACATATATAGTATTATAACACTTAATTGTTCTCTAATTATGACAGCTGTCAGTATTCATCATTTGCTGAAAAAATAACGTCAAACAAATTAATCGATTTCAATAAAAGTCGCAATAAATAGAAACAGTGCGTAACAACGTCAATCAGCAAGGCGAACAAATAAATAACACAAAAGGAAATACTATAAACCCACTAAAATACAAATAAAAACTCATAACGTTGACAAATATAAATAAAAAGTACTTGTGGCAGCTCTGCAAAGTGCAAACTATCAATAGATATTTAGAGCAAATAAATTAAGAGTTATTTGTAATGCTAGGAGTTATAGAAATAATAGAAGTTATAGAAATAATACAACTATTCTTTTTTTTTTGTAAAATAATATTTCAAACTTTTTGTGAAGATTTACGAATAAAAATGATTTAATTAAAAAAATGAATAAATGAATAAATGAATAAATGAATAAATGAATAAATGAATAAATGAATAAATGAATAAATGAATAAATGAATAAATGAATAAATGAATAAATGAATAAATGAATAAATGAATAAATGAATAAATGAATAAATGAATAAATGAATAAATGAATAAATGAATAAATGAATAAATGAATAAATGAATAAATGAATAAATGAATAAATGAATAAATGAATAAATGAATAAATGAATAAATGAATAAATGAATAAATGAATAAATGAATAAATGAATAAATGAATAAATGAATAAATGAATAAATGAATAAATGAATAAATGAATAAATGAATAAATGAATAAATGAATAAATGAATAAATGAATAAATGAATAAATGAATAAATGAATAAATGAATAAATGAATAAATGAATAAATGAATAAATGAATAAATGAATAAATGAATAAATGAATAAATGAATAAATGAATAAATGAATAAATGAATAAATGAATAAATGAATAAATGAATAAATGAATAAATGAATAAATGAATAAATGAATAAATGAATAAATGAATAAATGAATAAATGAATAAATGAATAAATGAATAAATGAATAAATGAATAAATGAATAAATGAATAAATGAATATGAATAAATGAATAAATGAATAAATGAATAAATGAATAAATGAATAAATGAATAAATGAATAAATGAATAAATGAATAAATGAATAAATGAATAAATGAATAAATGAATAAATGAATAAATGAATAAATGAATAAATGAATAAATGAATAAATGAATAAATGAATAAATGAATAAATGAATAAATGAATAAATGAATAAATGAATAAATGAATAAATGAATAAATGAATAAATGAATAAATGAATAAATGAATAAATGTATAAATGAATAAATGAATAAATGAATAAATGAATAAATGAATAAATGAATAAATGAATAAATGAATTAATGAATAAATGAATAAATGAATAAATGAATAAATGAATAAATGAATAAATGAATAAATGAATAAATGAATAAATGAATAAATGAATAAATGAATAAATGAATAAATGAATAAATGAATAAATGAATAAATGAATAAATGAATAAATGAATAAATGAATAAATGAATAAATGAATAAATGAATAAATGAATAAATGAATAAATGAATAAATGAATAAATGAATAAATGAATAAATGAATAAATGAATAAATGAATAAATTAATAAATGAATAAATGAATAAATGAATAAATGAATAAATGAATAAATGAATAAATGTATAAATGAATAAATGAATAAATGAATAAATGAATAAATGAATAAATGAATAAATGAATAAATGAATAAATGAAAAATATTTTTTATGTATGTTAAAAAATATTTTAAAAACAGTAATTTCAACCATTTTACTCGCAACTCTCTGCTTGTTGAGCAGCATCTCTGCATTTTTATCTCCATCTTTAGCACGGTGGCGGCTGCTACTGCTTTTACACAGTCTTTGACAAGTGAACCGCGTAAAAGTGGCAACGCCAGACGCGCGCGACAAACTGCACCATATACGAATGACGCACATAGGGGAAGCCGTTAATGTACCGAGGCTGGTGCGCAGTATGAGCGGCGCTGGCACTGAAGAATTTAATGCATTTATGTGATAAGCAAATGTGTAGCATGTTGGCAGAGCGCACAGGAAGTTGAGACATAGAAGATGGCGGTGAAATTGTTGCAGAAAAGTTGAAAATGATGGGGTATAAAAGACGTTTAATTTAAGAATATTGCTTGTGAGAGTAGATAGAGTGGATGGTTAAATTGTAGATGTGATGTTGAAGCTGATGCAGATGATGTCGAAAAAACGAAAATTTTAAAGGCTGCTACACAGAACAGTTGCCAATGTGGCCAATAATGTTGTAATGCGTTTTTTGTAGTACAGCTGATGCTGTTGTTGCATTAAGTTGCAGCTGTTGCTATGTGGAAAAACAGCAAACACATAACGAATATAAGAGCTATAAACAACTGATATGATAAATATTTAATAAAATTCCCAAATTGTGAAATATTAATACAAGTCCAGTGAAGTTTGTATTATTCGTAATTAAAATTTTGGATAATTTAAAAATAATGTTAGTTATTAATTTATGCAATATATAAAAATACCATAAATTTAATAGTATTTTAAAATATTTTAATAGTATGCATTCTAAAATATTTATAATAATATAATAGTTTGGCCTGTATAGAACTTCGGCCGAGCTCTCTCACCATTTGAGCTGTGCGTGTTATATTTGTACTCAACGTGGTGGGACCTACAGTTTATTGCCGAATCCGAACGGCGGGTGAGAGCTTTTTCATAGGCAATGGTTTTACTCTCGTAGGTTTGCCATTTACTGACGAGAGGTAGCGCGGTATAGAAAAATGTTTCTATGAAAAGATGTTGTTAGCCCCAGTCCAGGCTTAAACCGGGGACCTTTCAGCTCGCAGTCCAACGCACTAACCACTGAGCTACCGCGGCTAAAATATTTAATTAGTCAAAAATTATCAATTAATCAGATTTGTGGTTAATCAGTATTCTGATTAATCAATGATTTGAAATTTTGATTAATCAATAAATTAGTATTTGGTTAATCAAACGGTTTATTTAATCGTTACAAATTATACAAATCATGTAGTAATCGATTGGTCAATTAAACTTTGTAAATTATATAAATCCAGCAAAGTCACATTGAAAAATTTTATTCAATGTTTTGAAATTTTGATTAATCAATAAACATTTATTTTATTAATCAAACGATTTGTGTAATCGTTACAAATTATACAAATCATGTATTAACCGATTGTTCAATTAAACTTTGTAAATTATATAAATCAAGCAGTCACAATGAAAATTTTGATTTTATATCACACTGCGTATGAGTTACATTTATTTAAATTTTATGTCACTCATACGTCCAGCTCAAACCACTAAACGACCATTTTTGGCATTTTTAGTGTTTAAATTTCGATTGACAACTTCTTTAAAATTCCTTTGCATTTATCAATGCTAAAATCAATTTCGATTTCCATTTCAATGCAATCAATATTTTCAATTTAACTGCAAATATTTTCGTTTCGACGAGCACGCATTCGACAGCCAGCAGCAGCAACAGTGGTAGCAACAGCAGAAGCAGCAATATCATCATCATTGCTTTTGTCGACGTCAGCGCAAAATTCCCTGCAGTGCAGTGACTGGCAGCTGGATGTGAATGCAGAGTTCTGTGGAAAAACATACAACACGCAGTGACAGTCGAGCATCAAATACGACAACGACATATGCCAACTAACCAAATATTAGGCGGCGGCGGCGGTCGCTGCTGGTGCCGCCTAACCACAGAACGCCAACAAACATATAGTGCCACTGGAAACTATGTCACAACGTAGCATTTTTCATGCGACACGACACACACACTCACAGAGACAGCAGATAGCGTTGAAATATAAATTTTCAAATTAGTATGCATGCCATAGTAGCAGAAGTAGCGCAAAAAAAAAACGAAAACGAAAAATTCTAAAATATTTGTATAGAAATTCAAATCAGCTGCGCGCCATGCCTGTTTTTTTTTTCAAATGTCTATGTGCAGCAGCCGCAGCAACAACTATATCAGCAGCAGCAACATCATCACCAGCAGCAGAATCAGCATCATCAACAGCAGCAAATGTCTTTGAATTTTAATGTTTGCCTCCTCGACGTTTAGGTTATGCAATATATGCTGGCATGTGCCAATTTTTGTTTAGCCATAAAAGCATTGCCGCCAGCACTGCATGATGATTGCGGAAAAGTACTGGCCAAATAATTTTTCAAAAACTAACAAAAAAAAATACAAATAATTGGCTTAAAATGCATTGCTTATGCTTGCATTGCATTTATTATTTAGTGCCAAATAATATATAACAAATATTTATAAAAAAAAATCATAACTAAAAAATATCACTCATACGTCATGTGTTACAGTTTGAACTGTTTAACCCTTAAAAACATACGGAGGCCAACAGGAACCACCCAACTAAAAATTAATTTGACGAATTTTAATTAAACTTAGAGCTGAAACTTTAAAAATATTATTCAGAAATCGTCAATTTGAAATCAGATAAATCAAATTAAATTGAAAATATATTAATAGTATTTCAGAATAGAATAAATAGTATTTCAATTGATATTCAGAAAATAGCATGTAAATCAGAAATCAGTCGATGGAAAATGGAACACAGGAAATGCAACAGAAATTACAGAATCAAATTTCAGCATTCAAATTTCAACCAGAACCCTAATTAATAATTTCAACACTCAGAAAAAAAACATATAAAAAATTACAACTACGACTATTGATTCAATCTGTTAAATTCAATAGTTTTTCTAGTTGTTTGTGCTATTGTATTATCAAAAAATACTCCATATTAAATCAATATTATTATAAATAAATAAAATAATACGTTTGTCCTGTTAATTCAATAGTATCACGCACATTATATCAATGAGAGTAATAGTAGTTTTAAATATTTTAACCCTAATAATAGGATATCATATTAGTATTTACCGTACATTTGATTTAATATTATTAAATATTTAAATTAGTATGTTTGCCCTGTTAAGTCAATAGTATCACTCACATAATATCAATGTGACAAATAGTGTTTTTAAAATTTATTATCGTATAGAAATAATAGGATATCATATTAATTTTTAATAGTACGTACCATTGATTTAATATTATTAAATAATTAAAATAATGGTGTACATAATTTAATCAATTATTTTGACGTGTTAATTTAATAGTATCGCTCACATTAAATCAATATAAAAAAAGTATTTTTTAATAGTATTATGGTACGTTATGAGAATAATAGGATGTCTTATTAATTTTTAATAGTATTTCATATTTAAAACAATTCTGTGATGATACTATAAATTAAATAGTTTTTCAACTATATTAATAATAGGATAAATCGCATTGACTATTTTCAATAGTAAAATCCTATTGAAACAATATGAATTCCTATTGTTTTTAAAAGATTTTTTCTGAGTGAAGAAATGTCTCAAAATACAAAAAAAAAACAATTAAAGCGCTTTATTAGATAAAAAAAGTAAAGCACTGGAAAAAAACAACTCAACCAGTGCACATATTGATATCGAGGATACAACAGATTATGTACCATACAATTAATAGTTTGTATGTACTTCTAAACTTAGTCAATATGATAAATTATAATTTTAATCGGTAAATACCATTAAACACTATAAAATAAAATTAAAATATTGTTGAGTTTATTTTTGTATATATTTTGTACAGCCTACAGGAGTAAAGTGGGATACATTATGATTTTTTTTCAAAAAAATACATTTAAATAATTTTATTAAATTCTTTTGAAGGGTGTACTCCACTGTTTTTGTACAAAAATCTTCTTCTGATGAAATTGAAGAATCTTCTTTACTGACTTATGCTTTTTGCTCTTGTTCAGGGGCCGTTTTTCGGTTTTCTTCAATTCAGATCTAACTTCAGGTGAAGTCAGAATTTTCGTTTGTTGACAAAATAAACGTTTTTCTTGACTAAACCAATCAAATAATTCATATAACACATAAATTCACTAAAATTACAACAAACATTGCTTAAATTACATTTCCCACTTTACCCCAGAAAGTGTTTCCCACTTTACTCCAATGTCGCAATTTGATCATAACACAGCGCCATTTAAGCAATGCTTAATTATTTGCAAAATCCGTTTCTATTTCAAAAGATATACAACATCCGAACATTTTACACCTACCTTCCTAATTAAAAACGACAAAAATTTACACTTTTTGATAGCAAACAACCGCAATCTAAAAAACTTTCAAAGATTTTTTTTTCGAAATGCAATAAAAAGGTATAAAGTCGATTGTGACATATGGATGAAAAAGTTGATGTCATTTTAAGAAGCACTTACATTTTTTTTTTATTTTTCTAAGTGCTAACATGTTCAAATATTGCAATTTCCTCTATTAAACGGTGAACATTATTTGAAATGTCACAGATAAAACAATTAAAAAAAAACAAACCAAATATTTCATTAGTTTGGAATTTTCCTATTTGTGTGGCTTTTAATTAAATGCAAATGGTTTAAATTATACGAAAATATATATATTTATATAACATTAAAATTCTTGTATATTTAATATAAATAATTCATATTTGTTTGTTTTAATATACGCGCAGTATTCATGCATTAAGCAACAAATGCAGAAAAATGTTGCTCATACGTCATGTATCTCAAGAACGTGTAAAGGACATACAGCTGAATGTTTATAGTAATATAAAATTAATTTTATAAAATACAATGCTGCATTTATTCATTATTTTAAAATCTATACAAATTAAAAAAAAAAATACGGTTTTAATAAATAAAAATTTTAATATTAAAAAATTTTAAATATTTAAAAATTAGTCTATGTATATTTAATATAAATGAATTATATTTTCTTGAAGAATTTTGTGTTATTTTCTAATAGACAGACACAGTATTTATGCAATAAACTGCATTTGAAAAATGTTGCGCATACGTCATGTTTCCCAATGACTTGTAAATGACTTATTTTCGACTGTATAAAATAATATAAAATACATTTTATAAAATTTGAGATTATGAAGCAGCTCATATTCAGCTTTGTTAAATTTATTTACTCTACAAATTTAATTTTATTATAATATATAAAAATGTTTAAATTTTTTTGAAACAGTTTTTTCAAATATATATATTAGTCAACAAATAAATAGGTAATTATTAAAAAAATAAAATATTTATATAGCAAACTATTTAGAAAAACGCATAATCTACGCTACTGTTTTTTTTTATATTGTTTTAGTATAATTTTGCATATTATTAAAGAATTTAGCAAAATATCACTCATACGTCAGAGGTGGCATCAGCAAATTTGAACAGCTCTAAGTCATTGATAAATAAAACAACAACGAAAAACTAAACATTTAATGAAAGCGATTGAATTTATCTATAAACTAACCAAATTTTGTTTGTTTAATATTAGAATATAATGTATGTAAGATGCATTTGAAGAAAAAAAATATTAGTTAAATGACAAAAATAAAATGAGAAAAACAAAATGAGCAAAAGTAAAATTAGCAAAATAATGCCACTATTTTTCTATTATGTAAAATGACGCACTGAATTCGAAAATGTGGTTTACAATTTTTTCTATGCATAGGTTTACGAGATATCGCTCAATAACTTTTTTTTTATAGAAAATTCAAAAAGTTGCTTACATACATATATTTGCAAATAACTTGGATTTTTTATTACTCATATGATCAAGTCTTTTTTTAAATGAAAGTTTAATAAACATACAACAAATATTTCTCAAAAACATAAATTGGGCTACTGGTTTAAGAGAACTCGATAGGAGTATGCGAAAAAAACATTTTTTTCGAATACATTTTTAATCAATAATTCATTTAAAAAAAAAATCGAAAAATCAAAAAATTGTACAATTTGTGATATTACAAAATTAGACTGTACATTTTTTAAGAAAACGAGATATAAATAAAACAAAATCTATGTATAAGTATGGCGAACAGATACAATTATGTTGTCGAAGTTTTTGCAAATTTCTTTTGAACTTTGAAAAAAGAGTCTATAAATAGAAATAAAATTAAAAAATTAACTCAATGGAATTATAAAAATACTCTTTTTCCAATAACACTTATACCTCAGGGGGGACGAAATAGTTAAACTGTAATTTAAAAACGTTGTAATTGCGCTACAATTAAAAGTTTTACAATGAATAAAAGCGGTTAAACACAGTATTTACACGTTTTAAATATTTACGCATTTATTGATAATATTTGTAATAATTATATTAAATATATTAAAAACCAAAATGGCGCATTTTTTAATATATATTTTTTTTTATTTAATTTTTCCACATTTAAAACACAATACTAATTGCACAAGTACTCTTGATTTGCGCACTTGTTTGCTGCATCATTAGGTTAAGCCTTCTGCCATTTTGCAGCAATCAAACGCACTCGAAAGCACTCGAAAACATTCGAAAGCACTTTGGAAAAGCACTGCAAATGCATGCAGCATGCAATTAAAATGAAATTAATCAATTTCGTCAACGCTTGTGTTAATTAAATCAATTGAAGCGTAAGGCCCACGCAAAAGCACTCAAAACTATCGCAAACATCTGTATGTGCTACATATTATGTTTCACACATATTTAAGTCACTAATAAATCAAAGCGTACACTGTGCTGGGATTCATAATTATGGACACCCCGTACGACCGGCCGCCCATCCGTCATCATCATTGTTGCTCCTTAAACGCCTCTTTATTTCATTAATTAATGCTGCTGTAGTGTGTTGTTGGGTAGGGCTCTACATTGTTTTTTTTTTTTTGAAGTTTTCGAAAGCTTTTGAAGTGCAACATTAAAATAATTTTTAAAAATTTACTACGAAATACATTTTTAACGAATACTAGCAGAATTACGTATTTTACACTTTAATTTTTTGCAGTTTTCTGTGTGGTTTATGAAAAAATCTTTAAAAAGTAAATTTATTAAAATTATTACAAATTCAAGTAAATTTATTATAAAGACACTTTTTACTACACATCATTGTGAGCTTTTATTGTTGTCAAAAGTTTTTCAAATATTTATAAAAATAACTTTAAAAAGTGCATTAAATTAAATTGAAAAATATGTTTCATAATATCTATGTTAAATTACTAACTTTGTTCAATAAGAGCTTTTACGGTTTTGAAAAGCTTTGTAAATATTCATAAAAAAATATTTAAAGTGTATTGAATTGAATTAAAAACCAACATTTCATTAACTTTAAGTAAAAGCTTTTAAGTAAGAGCTTTTAGCAACTTCAAAAGCTTTTGTAATTTGAATGCAAAAAATAAAATGTTATGAAATTTATGTTAAATTACATAGAGAGCTTTTTCGATTTTTAAAAGCTTTTACGTATTTCATAGAAATAACATTTACAAAATAAAATTAATATATTATTTTATTAAATCTATATTAAATATACAATTCAACATTTTAACATTAAAAGCTTTGGTAGTTTTCAAAAGCTTTGCTTTTATAAGATTACTTTGGCAAAAATTGCTTCTATAAAATGTACGCCACAAAATTAAAATAATACATAGTGGTTAATTTTAACACTTTCACTACGCAAAAGCCTACACATTGCTTTGCTCTTTTTTTTTTAATTCTATATTGAGGCTTTTGTGGTCTCTAAGTAAAAGAGCGCAGCCTTTGGCGCTGTTCTTACTTAACAACGCAAAATATTGCAATACTTCAAATGCAAAAATCCAATTCAGCCATTTTGAAATAAACTACATGCAGCAGGACACTTTAAGCAACAGAGCAGCAAAGTCACCAACACATTCACCTATACATGCACCACACACACACACACACACGTACGAAGTGCACTTGATGCGCCACCACTTCACTCCAATTGCTGTTCAGTGTTGCCAACAGAACAACACGTACAATAAGAACAGAAAAAAGAAACAATCGCTGCAACAATGTAGTTGAAGTTGTTGTTGTTGTTGCTGAAGTTGAGTTGAGTTGCTGATAAAGTTGTTTTTGCTGCTGCTTCACACAATTTCAGTTCATTTTCACTTTCAGCTTGATTAGAGGAAACTCTTCATAAAAACAGACATAGTCCAATAGACTGGCAGACAGACAGACACACAATCATGAATAGTGCGACATATACATAGCGGATACATGTTGCTTAAAATGTGCGCAACATGTTGTAGTGTGTTTGACACTTGGTGTCATTGCGTCTAGTTGATGTTTGTGCCGGTGTAGAAGAGCAATTGAAAATTGTTTTAAAATTGCACAAATAAAATTGAATTGCTAAAATATTTTCAAAGTTGTTAGGGCCTTTTATTATTAGCATTTAGTACAAAATATGTGCAAAAACATAATTTCTAACCAATAATAGGTAAACCCCTTAAAATATTCTATTTGATGAGATAATCGATGTGGAGAATTTTCAGATTAATCTGTGTAGGTGAAATTGAGCCACCGGCAGCTCCAAGGTCGCGCGTTGATACCCAAATCAACACTTTCAAAATTGAATTAAAATGACGTCTCACAAATCCAATAAAATATAATAATAATAATAATAATAGTTTGGCGCTACAGTCCTGTATAGAACTTCGGCCGAGCTCTCTCACCATTGTGAGCTGTGCGTGTTATATTTGTACTCAAAGTGGTGGGACGTACAGTTTATTGCCGAATCCGAATGGCGGATGAGAGCTTTTCATAGGCAATGGTTTTACTCTCGTAGGTTTGCCATTTACTGCCGAGAGGTAGCGCGGTATAGAAAAATGTTTCTATGAAAAGATGTTGTTAGCCCCAGTCCAGACTTGAACCGGGGACCTTTCGACTCGCAGTCCAACGCACCACTGAGCTACAGCGGCTACAAATACAAAAAATATAACACAATGTAAAAATGTCAACTCCCAAAAATGCTCTTTTCAATTAAAAAACGATGTGGCGAATTTTCAGCGAAATACGTGTATGAAAAATGGATCAGTCGGCACTAGAAAGGTCGCGTTTCGATACAAAAATTGACCATTGACAGAATTGAATTGTGTCTCCTAAAAGCGATAAAATAAAAAAAGCAAAAACTAAAAAAGCATTTTAGGGGGTTGACCTTTTCATTAAAATTCTATAACATTTTTTATTTCTTTTATTTCAATAATACGATCTTAGTATGATTTTTTTTTCGATGATTCTATTAAAGACTAAAAAATCAGTCTTTTGAAATTAACAAACATTTTGAGTTATTATGTAAAACAATATGGAAAAATCTCATATTCGACCTTTTGGTGCCTTGGATTAGATGTCGAAATTATACACAAAAATAATAACAGATTAGAAAAATTATAAAGTAATTTGATTCTTCCTATTTTTTTAATATTTTCAACCTCATTTAAAATAATATAAAACACACATTACTTGAACTCACCACTACGGAACTCTCCAAACCGAAATTCAAGACTTCAAATCTTACCACACAAAACATTCAACACACTAAAAGTCATCACACCAAAACACAACACTTCAAATCTCACCACACTGTGTATTCACCACACTAAAAGTCATCACACCAAAACTCACCACACTATAACTCGCCACATTAAATATTCATCATATTAAAAGTCACACCAAAACTCACCACACTATAACTCGCCACACTAAATATTCACCACACTAAAAGTCACTACACCAAAACTCACCACCCCAAAACTCAATCTCGCCATATAAAATATTCACAACACTAAATATTCACCACACCAAAACTCACCACACTAAAATTCACCACACTTAAACTCACCACACTAAAACTCACCACACTAAAACTCACCACACTAAATATCACCACACTAAAACTATTCACAAAATAACGAAGTACTTTTTTAAAATTATTTTTCTTTTTTATTACATTAGAATTTTCTCACCAGGTGGCTCACGCACCAAAATATTTTTCTGTCGAATTTCTACACATTTTTGTTATCAGCAAAAATTGGTAGTTTTTCTCTACTCCAGTAACAACTGCAAACTGCTGTGAAGTGTCGTTTTTCAAAACACAGATATTGGCACTTTGGGGGGGACGACATGTGTAATAGTGTGCGTGACTTTTTTTTGCCGACTCTGTTGAGTTCGTCTCACTGCAAGTGTTGCTGATGTATGTTGCTATTGTTGTCATGTGTGCGTGTTGGCAGTGATTATGGCACTGCAACGGCAATGGCAACCGGAAGTGCGGTGTGTTGCAGCCGAACAAGCGAAAACTGTTGCTGGTTTTTTTTGTTTTTAGTGGAGTTGCTAACATTATTGAAGTCTCGACTATGTATCTCGAAAATGTCAGAGTTCAATTGTGTGCGTCAGGCACGACTAAGTATAAAGCTTTTTCATTACTATGACGTTTGCAAAATCAAAAATACACAAGAGTGCAAAAAAAACTGAACTTGATGCTTTAAAAATTATTTTTTTTTTAGAAACAAGAAAAGATAGTAAAAAAAAGTCACTAAAAATTCAATTAGCCAAATAGTGCTTTTCTTCATTTTATTCCAACTCACTTTTTTCACTATTTTTTGCACTTTGCTAATAATTAACATTAGCACTGACCTTGAGCTGTCAGTTAGCTTGAACTTTTTGCCTGGCTGTTTTTGTCTATTCAACCGAAAAAAAAAATGAAAAAAAAAAAGAAACAACCAAAAGCTTTTATTAATTAAAACTGCCTGACCTAGACTTTGTGTTGCCGGACTGTGCAGTATGGTTTATAGCTGCCTCTTCATAAATACCACTGCTTTCCCGCTGTTGTCTGCACATTTTGTCCTTTAAGCTTAGCATTTTTTTTATATATTTTTTTTATTCATTTTAGTTTTGTGTAACTGCATAATTTCTTAGTTTTGCAGGCACAAGTTTATTTCGAACTGATTTCGGTCCTTGCCATTTGCACCCTTTTGCATTTCACACTTTTCCCATTAACCTTTTCACTTTTCTTTGCGGCCTCATTAAACTGCAAATCAGCATATAGTAGTTGTCTGCTTCGTCCTTATGTCTGTCATGTTTACTATACTCCTCGTGCATTACTCTCTCACTTGAATATCCTTGGAAAATATTTATGTCGTTGCTTGGCAACTGAGCCGCAAAATGGCCGCAAGTGCGTATATCATATCGTGAAACACATCATAAAGAACGGCAAAGCTTTCAGTGTTAACAAATGGAAACTTTATGGTAAATGTGATAGTAATTTAAATATTTAAGTACTTTGTTGTTTAAAGAGATTTTTAGATATAACATAGTTTAAAGTATTACGAAAATTAGCTACGGAAATCATAGTTATTTTTTAATTATATAATTCCATGCTTAATATAAATGGTTTAATTTAGATTTTAATAAAAATAAATAATGGACGCAATTTGGCAGATTATTGACAGAATATCGATGTATTTCTGTGAAAAACTCAGTTTTCTAACAGATTTTATGCAGGGCACAATATGTAGTTTGTATTTGATCAAAAGCGACAGCCTTACCGCAGGTTTAACGCAGGCAATTGGCATGTTTGAAAATTTGTATGTGACACAACAGATTTATAGCATGTTTTTTTTGGAATACTATTCGTAATGGGCTGCTTTATAGCAGGTTTGTGACATAATATCGGATGGTAGTTGTTGGCAAATAATTGATTTTTGCCCAGACGAAGTGATTGGCAGGTTACTGGCAGAATCTCGAAATATTTCTGGGTAATGTGTATGCAGCACGGCAGATTTATGTCATGTATAGCAGGTTTTTGGAATAATATCGGAAGACCGTTGTCGGCAGATGATTAACAATATGTTCGACAGGCCATCGAGATTTTTTTTTTTCGTTAAAAGACAGTTTTCTGGTATATTTTATGCAGGGTACAGTATGTAGTTTGTATTTTAACAAAACGCCAGACTTTCAGCAGGTTTAACGCATACAATCGTCGTTTTTAAGATTTATGGAATGTCGTGTGTTATCGGCAGACTATCGAAAGACAGTTACCGAAAACAAAAAAAAACAATTTATTTGGTTTTTAAATATTCAAATAGTTAGCTGCATGGAGGCAGATTTTGGGAATAAATGGACAGTCCGTCTCACACAATCAACATTGTTGAAATGCCTGCCTCAAGGCAGCTTTTTGGCCAGTTTGTAGCTTGTTCAACATGTTGTCGACAGACAACATTTTCTTTTTTTGACAAATATAAAAAAAACTCAAAAAATTCAGTATTAAAAAGGTTTTTTTTTATAACTGCGACATCAAAATGCTTTTATTGAACACGCGAAAGTTATCTACCGAAAAGAAACTTTGACAAGTGACAAATTCTTCTAATGTCCTTCACTTCATTTTTTTTAATTCAACTTCAATTTGGTGCAAATTTATGTTCATAGACATAACCTACGAATGCAAAGTTTTGGTGCTACGCATAATAATGATGGACGACGCTGCAAAAGACGTGATTGAGCACCAGATTTGGTCCTACCAATGACCTACAACGTTCGCTAATAGTATTTGTTAGGCATTGTTTAAGTGAATTAAATAAATGTTAAGGTTTGCCATTTCATGATATACGAATTCGATTTCGGTAGTAAATTTTAATAATTTCGACTCGTTGTTGGCTCGTATATTTTTGCATCATGAAATGGCAAACCTTACTGAAGAGAAATGTCAAAAGAGCGGCAAGAAATATGGCGTTTTGTAGCGTTCCTGTTGAAAAAGTTTTGTAGCGCTCTTATTGAAAAACCCTTTAGATTTAGATTTTTGGCAGTTAAGCGGTCAAAATAATTATCCTTGGTCTGATCTTAGCCTTGATCTGCTTTTACATTGCACATATCTGCCTCGGCATTACTTCACCTTCCTTTAACCTGCCGTTAGGTTGTTTTATAGTGCTGACAACGCGCAGATTTTAATACAAACTTTACCTTTGTCTGCCGAAAATCTGTGTATTTCCAGCTTGAAAGCTACTGTGTTTGTGTGCATGTTGCCCGCCTGTTTTCTGCCTGTTGCCCGCCTGTTGCCCGCCTGTTGCCTGCCTGTTACCAGCTTGTTAACTGCCGTTTTGTCTGAGGAGACTAACCCATGTAGAGTTTTGTCGGAAATTAGTTATAGGATGATTAAATAACAAAATTCTTGATTTTTTTTTTATTTCAAAAAAAAAATTCAATTATAATTTTATCGGAAATGAGCTTTGTTGAATTGAATTTTGTTTTTTATGTTCAAACAATATTTTTTTTAAGTATGCTAATATTGAAATTTACTAACTACGACTTACCCTTTTTTAAGTATTTTTAGAATTTTTGCCGGAAGATACCTTTGGCATTTAAAGTCTGTATCATGCTGAAAAATTAAATTAAAAAGTTTTAGTAAAATTAAAGTTTTTACATTATACAATACTCAAATTGTCCATTGAACGCACAATAAATCTGCTACGGTTAACTTTGAGTTAAAGCCTAATTTTCAACAAAATTCCAACTAACCCCCAAATAAATCACGCCAACAAACTATATTTAGATTTATTGCCGACAGCATAGTTTAGTCTGATTTATTTGCGCGAATTCTTGATTAAATATAACTAAAATAATCTATTAAAAGCTTAAAAAAACAGCACAGTATTTAAATAAATAAAAACAAAATTATTGACACTAATTTTGATATTTGCAGCTAATACAGAGGACATATCACAAAAACTAAAACAGAAAACTACAAAATTAGCGACTATCAATTTCAATCATGCAAATAGACTTTTTTTTTTTGTTTAAACATTTTAAGGCTTATAAATCAAATGGAGCTATATATGAAATACGTCAAATACACAGACACATAACACATATATACTACCAATTAAACGATATTTACACAAACACACAAAAAGACCGAATGACAGACAGACATTTGCACAAAAAAGGAAATTGAAACAAATGTTGAATTTTGTTGTTAAAGCCTTTTGGGCAGAAATTTATTGACAATCATGTAAACACGAGCGACAGTATTCTACACACAAACACACAGTCACACAAACATAGTTAGGACTACAACACCTACACCAACACATACTGTGACACACAAACGTACACAGCGCAAAATGTAGTTGCAATAACCGAAATGATGTATGTGGTTATTGTTTTAAATCTGTTCAAATTAAAATCTAATTCTTGCTACTGTTCAAAATATTTGTTTTAAGTGTGTTGTTGTAGACAACAACGATATAAATAGCGCAAAAATCTACGATGAGTTTAAAATAAATTAAATTTTGTTGTCATAACCAAATTGATATAACTAGTTATGCTTTAACTATGTTCTACACACATTTTTATATCTTTCTAATGTTCGTATTAAAGTTTGTAAAGTTCGTATTAAAGTTGGTATTACGCTACACCGCGCGAAATCTGACATGTAATTAAAATATATAAAATTTAGTTGTAATAACCAAATTGACTATAGCTTCAACTCTATCAAAACTGTTTCTATGTTTAAAAAGTTTGTATTTAGCATTTTGTATTAGACACACAAAAGTACGCAGAACCAAATCTAGCATGCGTTTAAAATGTATATAAATTAGTTGTAATAACCGAAATCATGTATATGGTATCTAAATTAAAATCAAATTCTCAATTCTCTCTAAATGTTTGTATTGGGTGTTTTGTATTAAACAACACATCTTAGCGCAAAAATCTATCTTGCAATTGAAAATAAATGAAATTTAGTTGTCATAACCAAATTGATATAATTAGTTATGCTTTAACTATGTTCTAAACCAATTTTTATATCTTTCTAATGTTAGTATTAAAGTTTGTAAAGTTCGTATTAAAGTTAGTATTACGCCACACCGCGCGAAATCTGACATGTAGTTAAAATAAATAAAATTTAGTTGTAATAACCAAATTTACTATAGCTTCAACTCTATCAAAACTAAATTCACTTAATGTTTCTATGTTTGAAAAGTTTGTATTTAGCATTTTGTATTAGACACACAAAAGTACATAAAAAAATATAGCATGCGTTTAAAATGCATATAAATTAGTTGTTATAACCGAAATGATGTATATGATTATTACTTTAATTCTATTTAAATTAAAATCAAATTCTCAATTCTCTCAAAATATTAGTATTAAGAGTTTTGTATTAAACAACACAACTAACTTAGCGCAAAAATCTATCTTGCAATTGAAAATAAATGAAATTTAGTTGTCATAACCAAACTGATATAACTAGTTATGCTTTAACTATGTTCTAAACAAATTTTTATATCTTTCTAATGTTCGTATTAAAGTTTGTAATGTTAGAATTACGCCGCACCGCCAGAAATCTATCATGTAGTTAAAATAAATAAAATTTAGTTGTAATAACCAAATTGACTATAGCTTAAACTATATCTAAACTACATTCACTTAATGTTGCTATGTTTGAAAAGTTTTTATTTAGCATTTTGTATTAGGCACACAAAAGTACACAGAACCAAATCTAGCATGCGTTTAAAATGCATATAAATTAGTTGTAATAACCGAAATGATGTATATGGTTATTGCTGTAATTCTATCTAAATTAAAATCAAATTCTCAAAATATTTGTGTTAAAAGTTTTGTATTAAATAACACACCTTGGCGCAAAAATCTATCTTGCAATTGAAAATAAATGAAATTTAGTTGTCATAACCAAATTGATATAACTAGTTATGCTTTTACTATGTTCTCAACAAATTTTTATATCTTTCTAACATTCGTCTTAAAGTTTGTAAAAATCGCTTTGTATTACGCCACACCGCGAGAAATCTGTCATGTAGTTAAAATAAATAAAATTTAGTTGTAATAACCAAATTAACTATAGCTTAAACTCCATCTAAACTAAATTCACTTAATGTTGCTATGTTTGAAAAGTTTTTATTTATCATTTTGTATTAGGCACACAAAAGTACAGAGAAAAAAAATTTAGCATGTATATCAATTAGTTGTAATAACCGAAATGGTTTTGTGTAAACTAAATTCTATTTTTTTTTTTGGATATTTTACATTTACTCTCACATTACTCTAAAAATGTCGCTACCTCAAAATGTTGTGATCTAAAATTGTTAATTAGTTTCATTTATCTGCAGCGAATAAATTGCAATAAAAATAGTTATGACAACCAATTGATTATATTGAGCGTAGATTTAAGTACAATATATGTAATTGTTAATGAAACTAATATTTTAAACTAATAATTCGGTTCACACAACCAATATTGACATAGAAACAATTAAACGCATGCTTGTCAAATGTTTGAAAATTTCGATTGGTAGTTAAATTTCAGGTATTAAGTTACATTTTTAAAAATTATATCAATTATTAATTTAATAAAATCATTTGTATCCCTAAAATGGCTGACTTTAGTAATGTCTACCAAATTTTTATCTTATTTTGCTCTTCTTATTAATAAAGTATTTGAAAAACAGTTGTTGCAACTACTTATATGAACAATAATTCGTTGTCACAATCAAATATTATTCAATGTGTATTCAGTGCTCGTCAAATAGTTGAAAATTGTAATTAGAAGTTAAATTTTAGGTAGTATTTATTTTAAATTATATTAATTATTATTTTGTAAAACAAATTGTTTCTTTAAAACAGCTGACTTTACCAAGTTCTGTCTACCAAGTTTTTATATTATTTTTCACATATTTCAAATACAATTATTTCAAAAATTATTTGTTACAACTACTTATAAGAACTTATAAGAACAATTAAAATAGTTGCCACAACCAAAATTTTATTCAATGTGTAGCGGAAAAACACAACGTTAAACACAATACTCACATAGGTAGTTACACGCTCACTCAGTTACTCAGGATTACACTCTTCATTCACACTCGTACTCACAATCACAATCACACATACACATACTCAAACTCTCATTCAGTCACTATAACGTTAACTAGATTTAGATTTATGGCTGATTACATGCATTTGTTTGCTGCGCTGTTATTAGTAGCGACCATGCGTCAGTTTCTCCGAGGAAGACACCCTCCGACGAGGGAGAGAGAGCCCTTGTGCTTATGTTGTTGTTGCGTGTTTGTGTGTGGGAGGTCGGGTGTTTGTTGTGTGCGTCAGAGTGTTGGTGTCAGAGAATCGCCGTCGCATGCGACAAAATCATTTATGTCAACGGCAGTCGTTTGTTATAAAACATAGGCGGAAATTTCAAATGAAATTGAAACAAAAATTATAAATTATTGGATTTTATACAAGAGATTTGTATTAATTACAATTAAAGGTATTTTTTATTTGTACTGCTTATGGGTTCTAATACGACGGCTTGTATAATGTTTTTCTATTTAATTTCAACATTATTACATTTATTGTAAAAATTGCTATTTTTTGAATTTTAAATAATTAAAAATCCAATAAAATTGGTATTTTTAAAAATTTTGTTTAGAAACAGTATAACTTAAACTAATCGAGTATATTATAAATGTTAGTTACATGAATTCGATATCTCAAGACGGATTATCAAAATAGAAACCTACTTCAAAGTTCTCATGTGATCGAAACTTCATTAATGGATTCATTTAATAATAATAATAATTTGGCGCTACAGTCCTGTACAGAACTTCGGCCGAGCTCTCTCACCATTTTGAGCTGTGCGTGTTATATTTGTACTCAAAGTGGTGGGACCTACAGTTTATTGCCGAATCCGAACGGCGGGTGAGAGCTTTTCATAGGCAATGGTTTTACTCTCGTAGGTTTGCCATTTACTGACGAGAGGTAGCGCGGTATAGAAAAATGTTTCTATGAAAAGATGTTGTTAGCCCCAGTCCAGGCTTGAACCGAGAACCTTTCGACTCGCAGTCCAACGCACGAACCACTGAGCTACCGCGGCTACAATGGATTCACTTACCGCACCGAATAAGTGTGGTAAACATAGTTGTCACAACAAATTTAATTTGAAAAAATATAATTTTAAATAAATTTTAATTTGCGTATAAAAATTTAAAAAGAAACCCGAAACAGTCCAGGCTTGAACCGGGGACCTTTCGGCTCGCAGTCCAACGCATTAACCACTGAGCTACCGCGGCTACATTCTGTGCATTTACAAAAATCCTATATTGTAAAATATAAAAATTTGCGTCACCCTTTAAATGTGTCAAACTGTGACGTTCCATAATAATCTATATTTTTTATTAATTGCTGACATGCAGCACACATTTGGTCGGCCACAATCACCAACAATACAACAAGCAGCAGTTGATGGTCCTCACAGGTCTACTGCTCCATCATAAAATCCGTGCCATTTTGTCGACATTTTGTACATTTAACCAGACGATCGTCTGTCAGTCGTACGTTACACACTGTGAGTTCTACGCGTTTTTATCGAATTTTTGTATGTCACACCCTACAATGCACACATTCTAAATACTCTACACACCCTACAGATGATCAATTTTTATTTATAAACACTAGAAATGTAAATTCCGGGCTCATGGGATTTTTATTTTTTTTTTTTTCGAAAAAAAATATCGGAATTAAAAATTGTCCGAAATTTTTTTTGCGAAAAAAAATTCAAAAAATTGTAAAAAATTGAAAAAATTGAAAAGATGAAAAAAAAAATGTCATATTTTTTTTTTTTTTTTAAATGTTTGCTACAAATGATTGATACGCCAATTTTTATTTATAAACACTAGAAATGTAAATTCCGGAATTATGGGATTTGAACAATAAGAAATAAATATTTTGTCCGAAAAATTTTTTTTTTTCTTTTCAAAGAAAAAAAAATACGAAAAAAATTTGTCCGAAAAAAAGTTTTTTCAAAAAAAAAAATTGTTCGAAAAAAAATGATAAGTTATGAATATTGTCCGAAAAAAAAGAATTTTTATTTTGCGAAAAAAATTAAAAGTTATAAAATAAAAATTGTCCGAAATTTTTTTTGCAAAAAAAAAAAATTGTAAAAAAATAATTGTCCGAAAAAAAAATTTTTTTTTCAAAAAAAATTTTTCCGAATTTTTTTTTTTTATACAAAAAAAATGGCCCCTACAAATACGCCACTTTTTATTTATAAACACTAGAAATGTTAATACCGGGATTTAAACAACAAGAAATAAATATTTTGTCCGAAAAATTTTTTCTTTTCAAAGAAAAAAAATCCGAAAAAAAATTTGTCCGAAAAAAGTTTTTTAAAAAAAAAAAAATTGTTCGAAAAAAATTTTTTTTCGAAAAAAATGATAAGTTATGAATATTGTCCAAAAAAAAAAGAAGTAAAAAAAATTGTCCGAAAAAAAAATAAAACTTAAAATGATAAAATAGAAAAATTCTTTAATATGATGATTTTATTCATAAATATTATGAATTTTTCACCAACTAATAGATTCATCATATGGATGATTTTATTCATTGAATTAAAATTTAATGTATTTATTTTAATTATGTTTTTAAAAATCAAATTTACATACAAAGATTTGTTTTCATTTACAAATTTCTCTATTTATAATTCTTATAAGGTTTATGTTATTTAATTTTGAAATACTGCATTCTTGATTGATTTATGAAATATATTGTTTCTATAATTAAAATCGTTTATTTTAAATAAAAATTAGTAACAAACTATATATTTTTTTAAATTTCAAATTTTTCAAAAAAAAAATTTAAGAAAACAAAAAAGATTTTGGAAAAAAACTTGTCCGAAAAAAACTTTTTTTATCGAAAGTAAAAATTGTTTTTAATGAAAAATTGTACGATTTTTTTTTTGAAAACTAAATTTTGTTTTAAAAAAATATATTTTTTTTAAATACTTAAAATAGTAATTCCGAAATTAAAAATAGTTTGGGTTTGTCATCCCTGCCATACTTTATAGCATAAATATCACACCCTCAAACCAACGCGTACCTCACAAACTACATATTTTACTCCTACTATTTTACGGACTACGTCACCCACAACTTTTTGCCATTACTTTAGTCACTAACTTAACTACGCTGTAGTAACTACCAGTTGAGTACATTTTCCACCACCACCACCTACATTTCACTGGTCTATTTACACAACAACCCTACCCAGAATTCAACCCATTTACAACCCATAGCAAATGTTGCTCGCAATCATATTTTTTTCATTTGTTTTTTATATTGTTGTTGTTATTATTATTGTTGTTGTTTTTATTATTGTTGTCGCTGTAACGATTATTTCGATGTCGCTTATGATGAGTGGCTGTCATTGTTGTAAATTTCATTCTTGTTGCTACTGCTGCAACTTCTTGTAAATCGTTGTTCGTTCTTGTTCTGAATAACGACTGCACTACAACAACAGCAGCAATGACAAAAAAACATGACAACAACAATTACTACTACAACAACATTATCATCAACAACAACAACAATATGTACAACAATATATGCAATGCGATTGTTTAACGAAAATGCATTCAGCTGTTAAGCTTAAGTTTTACAGCGGATTTATTGCTGTTGTTGCTACTGCTGTTGTTGTTATCGCCTTTATTGAATCTGTTCTCATTGATTGCATTTCCTGGCAGTTGCAGCTCAAGTGTTGTCCACAAACAGCAACCCACAATAAACCCCACAATAACAGACCCTACAAAAACAGAGCCTTAAATCACCACAGCACGAACAGCTGGCACTTCAGTGGGTTCGATTCTCATTTAATGCTATTACAGAGTTCAATTAAACCCTGGCTAAAATGAGTAGCTTCAAAAAAAAAATTTCTTTTTAACAATTATTAAAAAACTAGCTGGACCCGTGCACGACTCGTGCTCATAGAATTCTTCTCGGTCGAATTCTTTCCCGTACAATTCTTCCCCGTAGTGTTTTAGTGTGGTGAGTTTTAGTGTGGTGAGTTTAGTTGAGGTGAGTTTATGTGTAGTGAGTTTTAGTGTGGTGAGATTAAGTAAGATGAGTAACATCCAATTTTAAAGTTTAGTTGAAATCGATACCATTGGGGCTGAGATATAGCGTACTGAATTTTTGGGTTCTATGGAAGGTGCCACTCCCCTTTGTCCCTCCCCTTTGTCCAATATATGGTTTAGGATACTCCATGGACTTTATAGCATAGTTTTGCTATGAATCTGAATTATACACCAAAAATAACCAGTTGGGAAGGTTAGATCACATGGGAAATTTTAAAGTAGGTGTAATTATGATAGTTCGGATTATCAAAATCATAGTCGGTCTAAGCCGACTATAAATACCCTACACATATGTGTGGTTACCATTCAAAGTGATATATAGGTCACCAGGGTATACGAATCCTGAAAATAACTACACACATTCAATCGCTGAAGAATTTCCATTCATTTGATACCCATATTTACATATGGGTAGGTGTACCGAATATCGATTTCTTTTTTGGTGAACCACAAGTCTTTTTGCCGGAAAACATTATTATCATGTATTTGAGCATGATGTCAATACATATTTGACCAAAAAAGTTTACCTAAGCACGTATACAGTAAAATTGATCTGTATATGTAAATTTTATATGAGGTATTTGAACATAAGTGGTCGGATCATAGGTCACAATGGACCGATCTCGCCAATTTTTTCGCACATACAGCGTAGGTATATTAGTAATCTAAGTTATAAGTTTCATTTATCTAGCTCTTCAATTTTAAAAGTCTTAGGGATTTCAACAGACAGACGGACAGACAGACAGACGGACAGACAGACGGACAGACAGACGGACAGACAGACGGACATCGCTAAATCGACTCAGGAGGTCATGCTGATCAAGAATATATATACTTTTCCATACCGGAGATGCTTCCTTCTGGGTGTTACAAACGGCGTACCAAATTGAATATACCCTTTCACTCTTAGTGTAGGGTATAAAAATGTGCGTAAAAGTGGGCGTTGTCAACGAAAACTATATAGTGACCTTCTCCTGGGTCTGTAGGACATACATTCCAAATTTTAAGGAAATCCGTACACAGGTGTACGTTTGCATAGCGCACAAACAAACAAACGGAAAGTAGGACTTTATGTAATAAAGGGTTTTTCAACAGGGACACTACAAACGTAGAGCGACAGGGACAGCAAACGACGCCATATTTCTTGCCGCTCTTTTGACATTTCTCTTCAGTAAGGTTTGCCATTTCATGATGGAAAGATATACGTATTAGAATTTCGGTAGTAAATTTTAATAATTTCGAGTCGCTTTTGGCTCGTATATCTTGAAAAAAACGTTTGTAGTGCTCTTATTGAAAAACCCTTTATACTCATAATTTAATGTATTCACAAAATTAATACTTTTAATTCTATAGTATTTTGTAGAATTTAATAGGATTTAACGATTGAAATAACAGTTTATACTATTGACTAATTTTGATATTATAAAATTATTAATTTTATGATATTTTTTTTCTGAGTGTACTTTAAATAACCAAAAGTCATAAAATTAAATTTGGTAACTTAAGTACAACGATTTAAGATAAAATTTTTTAAATATTTTATGCAGAAAAATGTGAAATTTCCAAAAAAAACAGTGCCCATTTTCTTGCCGTTCTTAAAAGTTGATAAGATTCTCTTTATAAAATTATACAAAATTTAATAACCTGCTATACGCTTCCCCTAAAATTTCATTTATCTGTGTATTTTCCAGAAATATATCAAAAAAAAACAATAAATGCCAATTATATTATCTTTGAATATTTATATTTCATTCAGATTATTTAAATTTCATTCAGGAATTAAAACCTGTTATTATTTAAATATTTCAAAAAATCGATTGTGTTAAATTTTAATAAAAGGTATACCAAAAACTAGAAGATTTTTCTCCTAACTTATTTTGAGTTTTTCGTTTCACTATTCTGCATAACTTAAATATACAATTTCTTTATTTCATATTTTACCACTTGAATATAATAATTTTGTTTCTATAAATAAACTCAATAAACGCACAAGTAAAAAGTATTTACGAAATTAATACAATTTTCATTACACAATACAAAATGTTGGCAATGCTGTCAGTCAATCAGTTGTCAATAAAAATGCGTTAAAAATGGAAAACATACAAAAATAAAAAAGATATATAAAAAAAAATAAAAATCAATAAAACATGATATGGCTTTCACAACGCATTTTTCAACGAAATATTAGACGTTGTAAAGAAATAAAAAAATAAAATCAATTAACAATAAATATATATAGTACACACCTCTAATATTTCGAAGACGATGGCTATGACGAGTATGAAAAATGATTGTTGCCAACATGAGTTTATGATTTACGAGTTATGCGTCAAGACAACAAGAAACAACGTTGTTTTTTTGTACGTCCATCAGACGCGGCGATAATAACGATGATGTTGATGATGGTGGAGTTATTGTTGCAGTTTATGATGAGCATAATGTTGAAGTTGATAATGCGGTTGGTGAGGCATAGTACACGTAGCGAAAGAAAGTACTTAAACTGAAGAAGAATTTTTCTTAAATTTCATTATATCAATAAAATGGTAATACAGTTCTAGAAATTATCCCAATATTTGTTTTAATAATAAAAAAGTAAATATTTTAAATATTACAAAAAATAATTTACTGTTTTATAACAATGAAAAATATATGTTATAATTTTTACTGCCTAAAAACTGCTGACAAAAGCATTTTTTATGAATGCTCTGAATATCAAGTATGATTGCGCTCAGTTCCTTTTTTCATTCCCAAAAAATAACTTCTGCATATCAAGAACAATTGCTCTTGATTACTATTTTGATACCCTAGACTATCAGTTCTGCATATCAAGAATAATTGTTCGTAGTAAACGTTTTACTATGCAAGATATTACGGACATGGCTAAACGGACTCGGGTAGTGATGCTGATCAAGAATATATATACTTTTCCATACCGGACACGCCTACTAAGGGGCGTTACAATATCTGCACAAACTTAATATACCCTGCACCTCATAGGTGTAGGGTATAATAATAATAATAGTTTGGCACTACAGTTCATAAGAACTTCGGCCGAGCTCTCTCACCATTTTGTGCTGTGCGTGTTATATTTGAACTCAAAGTGGTGGGACCTACAGTTTATTGCCGAATCCGAACGGAGGGTGAGAGCTCTTCATAGGCAATGTTTTACTCTCGTAGGTTTGCCATATAATGCCGAGAGGTAGCGCGGTATAGAAAAATGTTTCTATGAAAAGATGTTGTTAGCCCCAGTACAGGCTTGAACCGGGGACCTTTCGGCTCGCAGTCCATCGAACTAACCACTGAGCTACCGCGGCTCAGACATTTTAAGAAAAATTGCGCTCACCTACTTTTTGTGAAAAAATATTTTTTTTTTATAATCTGAAATTTTATTATCGTTCATTTTGAATAAACTAATTCTTTTTTCTTCAAAAAATTTCAAAATATATATATATTTTTTTTTTTCTATCGAATATCAAGTATAATTGCGCTCAGTTACTTTTTTTTATTCCCAACAAATTAAGTTCTGCATATCAAGAATAATTGCACTTGTTAATATTTTGATAAAGTAGAAATTAACTGCTGCATATCAAGAATAATAGTTCTCAGTAACCGTTTTTCTACCCAAGATATTTACTTCTGCTTATCAAGAAAAATAGCTATAAGGTATTTTTTGCGATTTATTGATACCCCAAGACGTTACAGATATACAGATATAAAGAAATATGGTTAGTTAACTTTTTTTTAAATATCCAAGTGAATACATTTTTTTTTTTATGAAAGTAATTAAGTAAAATCTCACTTACTCTTTGTGATGAACACAAATGAACTTCTGCATATCAATAAGAATTACTCTCAGTTATTTTTTTGATGTCAGAATATAATCTCTTTATATTACGAACAATTGCGCTTTGTTAAATATTTTGTTGTTGTCCATGAAAGTAACCACTGCATATTTAGAATAATTGTTCTTAGTATATTTATTTTACTATCCCTTGAATACCAGAACATTTTGTCTCTAGTCACTTTTGTGATACCCAAATTAACCTCTGCATATCAAGAATAATTGAGAAGTTCAACGCCAAAATGTGATATCCACTTAAAAACAAAATGTCTGAAGTTTTAAATATACGGCACAAAAATGTTTATTAATAAAAACTGAATATTCTAATTGTATGATGAAAACAATAAATATAGAAATCAAATTTTCTACATTTGAGTCTAGCATTGAATAATTAGTTATTTTGGTTTCATTTGGTTTACATAGCACGTTTTTAAAAAATGTACACTTTGTTACTATTTGTGACATATTAACTAACCATTCAAGAATAATTGCTCTTAGTGACTTTTTGATAAACAAGTAGCTTTATTTCTTAAAATTAAGAATTTTATTGCCTAGTTGTATATCACACCGTATACTTCCTGATTTTTTCTGAATTTTAGAAGTTTTTTTTCTCTCCATCATAATGGTTAATGTATAAGTTGCTGGTTTGGTTTAAGTCCAAGTAATGCATATTTTAAAAATATTTGAAATTGAAAACTTATATTACCTTTTTTTCAATTAAACAATTTAAGAAAACTAAATTTTATCATTTTCTTTATTTTTTAATTTAAAATGAAAGCGCCTGATACAAACTTTGTCAAAGTCGTCACAAAAACTTTTATGGCAACGTCTTTATTTTATGTAGTTGCTGTTGGTGCAAGCTTGCAAAATTAAGAACAACAATAAACAAAACAACAATAACAGCAACTGCAACAAAAAATGGCCAACATTTTTCACTCACTATTCATGTCATGCCGCCTGTCGCTCTGTCAACAATTGTTCACAATTTTTTTTTCTAAGGCTTTTCAGTTTCTTTGCTGCGCTGTTAAATTATTAAAAAAAATATATAATACAAAATTTAAAAAAAATATATCAGACACACACAAAATATGCCGTCTGGCAACAGGCCAAGAAAAGCAGCTAAAATTGAGCAAAATATGAAAATTATATGTTGGCCAAAATAAAATATTTCACTGCACTTGAAGCGTAAGAGAAAAAAAAAATAATTGAAAAATATTACAAAAAAAGCATCAAATTAAATGCTGAAAAACCTAAACAAAATATTGTACTAAATTGAAAATGAAAAAAAAATAGAAAATATTACAAAACAACCATTAAATTAATGCTGAAAAACCTAACAAAAAAATGTTGTAGTAAATTGGCGAAAATTGCTGTTGATTTTCTAATGTTATTTAACAATATAGCAGAATACATGATTTTTAATTAAAAATAATAAAAAGAAAAATTTAAATACATCAAGAAAACACGAAGGACATTTTTTGCCGTTTATATTAATTTTTTTTTTAGGAATATTTTTCATTGACAATAATTTTGCGATTTTCTGTTAAATATCTGTAGCCTCGAGCTCACTTTTAAACTGTTAATGCACGACACAATTCAGGATAATAGATAGAAGACAACATTTGAAAATAAATCATTAATTATGTTTAATGCCATTGAAAGACAATTTAAAATTAATAAAACGCTGTTAATCAATTAAACAAAGTTTTAAAATATAAATTTTAAAGTATATTATAATCTGTTTAAAATAGATCTACATTTAATCAGTAACATAGAATGTAATTAGATTTAAAACAAATTCATTTGATTTTGAACATTTAAATATGTAGTACACGGTTCATGTCTAGCATATGTTTTAGTGTAGACACAAACCAGAACGTGTTGCCATTAAGCTGTATTTTATCATATTATAAACATTTGATGTTTAAAAACAAAATATTTTAAATATAAACTTTGGTATTAAATATGTTTTATCAAATAGCATTATTTAAAATCATAAAAATAGCAAAACATATTTTAAAACATATCGTAATTGAACTGACATATCGTCACTGTAATGTCAAAGGGGCGAATGTGCATTTTTAAAAATATAGGAAAATCAAATTTTTAAGTTTGAAGTGCTTTTCAAATTAGCAAAGTATATATTTTTTTTAAATTTTGTCTATTTTTTGGGTTTATTCGTCAATTGTTATAACGTATATAAAATATCTTTAGATTTGGACAACCTACTGAATTATAAATACGGATTTTGTGAGACTATATCCTGATCAAAACGCAAATATTTTTGTTTTTTATGCTATAACTTTTCATTCGCGCAAAATAAAATAGTAATGTAAAGGCATTAATTGTTTGATTTTAAAGCACCTATCTATTGGCATCATTAATTAAAAATATTTTGTCAAACATTAATTTGCCATTTGTAATTTGCTGGAAAAAATGTTGGGAAAAATAATTTTAAATAATGATGCCAATCGATAGGTGCTTTAAAAACAAACAATAAATACCTTTACACCACTATTTTATCTTGCACCAATACTAAATTATAGCAAAAAAACGAAGAAATTGGAAAAATTGAAAATCGTATCATGCCAAAAGGGCGAATCTTTTCGTTTTTTTGCTATAACTCTTTAATGGTACTAGATAAAATAGTGGTGTAAAGGCAATTATTGTTTGTTTTCAAAGCACCTATCGATCTGCATTATTAATTACAAATCTTTTGCCAACAAAATTTTCTTGCAAATAACAAATGGAAAATTAATGTTTGGCAAAATATTTTTAATTATTGATGCAAGTTGATAGGTGCTTTAAAAACAAACAATAAATACCTTTACACCACTATTTTATCTAGTACCATTAAAGAGTTATAGCAAAAAAACGAAAAGATTCGCCCTTTTGGCATGAAAAGATTTTCAATTTTTCAAATTCGAGCTTTTGGTTTTGTCTTTTGTGGCTAGACATATCCAACAAAATGACACGCGGTTTTGGCACAGCATACTTGAGGATAAACTATATTGAAAAATGTAAAAAAAAAACGGAAATGTCAAAAATTGCACATTCACCCCTTTGGCATGATAGTGACGATATTAATTCTATTCAATTTTTGTTTTCGATCTATTCTGAATTTATTTTTTAAATACATAATGAGCTTTTTGCTGAATGTTAAATTTATTTAATTCTTTGTAATCTTTCGGCGAATATTAAATCCTATTCATATAATATTTGTGCATTAATAATTAAAATGTCAAACGAAAAAAAATCGACAATTTCAAATATAATATATATATTTTGTTTAAGTTTATTTAAATATTTGTGTTATAAAAAAAAAAAAAATTTATGCAAACAAATATTTGTATTTTAAGCGCTTTATTGCGCATTTTTAGTTTATGTTGGTTTTTTGTATAAAAAAAAGATATAAATTAATTATTAATTGGTTTAGCAAGTAAATATAATATTATTATATTATATTTGTATATAAATTAAATTTATTTTTTTGAAATGTTTTTGCTGAGAGGCATACTGGGTTTGTAGTTTGTATTTGTTTTTTTTTTATATTTTTTTATTATTGTTTTATTGATTTGTGCGTGTTTTATAATTGCATAACAACAGCTGACCTATAAGAGGCGCCACAAAGCATGCAACACAATTTTCTTGTTTCCTTTGCTATGCCAACTAAATAAGTTTCAAAACGGCTCAAATTATTTGTTCTTCGATCTGTGCTATCAAATTTACGTTTAAATGTTTATGAATTTTTCTGCAAACATTTTGCCCAAAATCGTTTTGAACTATGATGTTGTCAAAACCAATTTCTATTCAATTATTTGCAGCAGCCACAAATTGTCGAATAAAAAAGAAAAACTCCAATGCAATTCAATCATTCAGCACAATGCAAAAATTCAATTGATTTCATTTCATTTGGATTCATTCAATGTTTCAATAGAATGCAAAATGTGCGTTGGGCGGGTGGGGGTTTTTGTCAAAACAACAGAATTTTTGTATTTTATACAATAGCAGCAAATGTTGATTTTGCAGTGAATGCAATTTGCAGAGAAAAAAACAAAAAAAAAATGTAGTAAAAGCGCCAATGGAAAAATGTAATAAAACCAATATGAGTTCTTTGGAAATTTTAAAATATCAATTTAAAATTTTGTATTGTATAAATAAAATATATAATAAAATAATAAAAATATTTTTTTTTTAAAGTAGAAATAAACAAATTCATCTAAATGATACGTACGCTATTACAGCTTAATTATTTTTTGTGAATTTAGTAAGAAAACTTGGGTTTACGAAAATTGTCTCATTTTATAAACTACACTAAGAGTGAAAGGGTATATTCAGTTTGGTACGCCGTTTGTAACATTCAAAATGTCTGTCTGTCTGTTGAAATCACATTTACACGAAATCTAAACGAGTTAGATCAATGAAACTCCGATGTTAGATTACTTATACATCTATGCTGTCTGGGATTTAAAATGGGCGTGACCTATGTCCTATGACCTATGTGACCTATGTCCTGATCACTTATATCAAAATACCTCATATAACACAAACATCTTTGTGTGCATTATACTTTATATTAGCCGAAATGATGTGTTTTGTTCAAATATAAATTGAGCTTATTTTCTTGAATTATTTTGTTTTCAAGTACTAATTTTTCTGCTACTACTTTTACTACTACTAAATTTGTAACTACTACTTTTTAAGTACTACTATTTTTTCTTAATTTTGTGCTAAATTTGTTGATATTTAAAGCAAAACAAATGCATTGTTTTTCATATTTAGTGCACTTATTTAGAATAACAGCTAAATAAAAGAAATCACATGTCAAATGGTACAAAATAAAGTAAGGGCAACGAAATTAACGAGCACCAACGAAAAACTAAATACAAATGCGAAAGAAAAATCTACAAAATGTAGAAAAAAAAATGTAAAAAAATAAAAAAATCATTGCAATAAATACAGCGTAATTGAAAGTGCGTGAATGCATTTTTTGTTACTGCAATTTCAAAGTACATTTTTTATTTGTGCTGATTTTGATGTTGTTTTCATTGTTATTACGTCTGTTATTATTTGGCCAACGCCTGCTCTTTTCATCGCACAATCAAGTCAAACAAATAAATAAATTGAAAAAAATAAAAAAAATAAAAAAAATCCATTCATTTTCGACAGCAAACTGCAGCGCAAATATTTGTGCAGCACTTGAGCAGAAGGACGCGCAATAACGCAGCGTCCACTTATTTTTAAAAATAAAAACTATAAGACATGAATGTCAAAATAATAGATAAAATGTTTAAGAAAATAAATAAGAAATATATAAAAAAAAACACAACAAAAATATAATATAAATTAATGAAAACAAGACAAATAAAATGCAATAAATAAAAACTTCCACAGCGAATAATGGCACAGAATTGCAAAGAAAGAGTTTCGGTTAGTAAACGGACGCAACATCTTTTTGTAGAATCAGCATTAAAATCAGCTTTAATTATGAGGCAACTTCAACATTTTTAAAAATCAGTATCATACTCAACATTATCATCTTCAGTATCATCAACATTATTATCATGAAAAGCAATATCATAATTTAGGAACAATATTTATTGATGTTACTGATTTCGCCTTTATTACTCAGGGCCCGTGCTTCGTGCTGCAAATAATAATTCTCCGCCAAAACAACTTTTCTCAGTTGCGCTTCCCTGTAGAATTCTTCGCCATAAAACTCTTCCCAATAGAACGCTTTCCCGTAGAATTCTCCCCGGTAGAATTCTTCCACGTTTAGTGTGGTTAGATTTAAAATGGTGAGTTTCGGTGTGGTGAGATTTAGTGTGATGAATTTTTAGTGTGGTGTGTTTTAGTGTGGTGAATTTTAGTGTGGTGAATTTTTAGTGTGGTGAGTTTTAGTGTGGTGAGTTTTAGTGTGGCGAATTTTGGTGTGGTGAGTTTTAGTGTGGTGAGTGTTAGTGTGGTGAGTTTTAGTGTGGTGAGTTTTAGTGGTGAATTTTTAGTGTGGTAAGTTTTAGTGTGGTGAGTTTTAGTGTGGTGAATTTTGGTGTGGTGAGTTTTAGTGTGGTGAATATTTAGTGTGGGGAGTTTTGGTGTGGTGAGTTTTAGTGTGGTGAATTTTTAGTGTGGTGAGTTTTAGTATGATGTGTTTTAGTGTAGTGAATTTTAGTGGGATGAATTTTTTGTGGTGAGTTTTTTGTTTGGATTTTAATTTTATGTTATTGCTTTTGTGCTTTTGCTTTTGTGTTTTTGCTATGCTTTTATTTTTTTTTTGTATTTGAGTTTTTTGTTTCATGTTCTGGTGAAAGTGCCGAGTTATATCGTATTGAAAGTTTAGGTTGTATGGGACGAGCCACGCCTCTTTGTCCAATCCCGCCCTTATATAGCCTATCATTCCTTCCAGATCATACCGTATCTGTGGTAAAAATTTCAATAAAATCTATTTTAAGACTACTTATTTTCTCGAATTCCAAAACAAATATTTTATTTGTTTTAACAAAATAGAGCAAATTTATTGCATGTGATGCTTCAATAGTACAAAAATTTACCACATACCAACATTTTTGTGCATTTGTGGTATTTGAACAATAAACATATATTTCAAACTGCTACAACAATATTGACTATTATTGACAAATTCATCAAATAATCCAAATCAATTACAGACAGCATACAATAATTTACAGAGATTCACAAAATATTTGCAGTGCTTTACCATTGATTTTCTTTTACGTTATTGAAAATACCAAGCAACTATATTGAGAATTTCTAATGTACCGAGAATGTCTGTGCCTATTTGTTTGGTATTTGCGGCAGCTAATCAATCAATAAATAGTTGCAATAAAGTGTAATTCTATTTGATTGCAACAGAATGTGTTTGTGCAAAATATATTTGTTTTTGTATAGTATTTATATTTACAATTTGTACATTGCAGCAACTTACAACGACAGTGGCACAATTTAAATTGAATGACACATTAAATTTGGCTTTATTTATTTTTGTCAAACGCAGCAAGAAAACAGAATACTTAAATAGTTGCTAAATTTATAAAATTCAATAGAATAATATATAAAAAATACATACAGAATATAGTTATAAATGTTAACCGACATATTTTTGAGTTTTAAGTTCTTTAATACATTGTTTTGAAAAATTTAACATTTAATTATCTGAATTTCATATTAATTGTTATTACCAGGGACCGCAAAGAAACGAATCCGGAATTGGAATAGCTATTTTAAAAATTTTATTTATTTAAAAAAAGGTTTTTTCCTCCTCCCTATAATCTTTTTTTACGATCAACACTGTGCATTGCACGAATAGGGGGCATCCCCTGAGCGTTGGTTAAATTGTAAAAAAAAATGCATAAACTATTTGTTCTCTAAGAACAAATATTTCCCGTTATGTATTCAACAATACCTATATTTTTATTTTGTCTTATTCATAATTTTTTTCAGCCATTCTAATTTTGACTTCCAATAATTTATATAATTAGGGGGTTATTTTTCAATATTGTTCATGAAATTTACTAAATAATATAGTTATGAATTACAGAATAAACAAAAAGAAAAATTCAGAAATTGTAATGACCAGTGTAATGGAGATTTTAACTAATTTGTACTGAAAAAGTTTCGTTCATCTTCAGTCATATTCGTCGAAAACATTTTTAACCTCAAAATTTGCTCTGAAAAAAATGTTCCCTGAGACAATTGTCCCGTGAAATTTATTTTTCGAGACAAGTCTTTAACATAGTACTCTACTTCGAGATAATTCTACCCCGAGACAACTCTACCCAGAGCCAATTGTTCTCCGGACAATTATTGCACGATACACAGTTTTCACAAGACATTTTTTCGCCGTATAACAATTGTTACATGAGACTATTTATTTTCTGAGATATTTCTGTACCGAACAAGTCATTTTCGAAACTATTTTTCACAGAGTCAGTTGTTGCCCAATACTTTGTATAACAATTGTTACATGAGACAATTCATTTTCCGATATAATTAAAGGGTTTTTTTAACAGGGACGCTACAAAAGTAGAGCGACAGGGACAGCAAACGACGCCATATTTCTTGCCGCTCTTTTGACATTCTCTTCAGTAAGGTTTGCCAATTCATGATAGAAAGATATACGAATTCGAATTTCGGTAGTAAATTTTAATAATTTCGACTCGTTGTTGGCTCGTATATCTTTCCATAATTAAATGGCAAACCTTACTGAAGAGAATTGTTAAAAGAGCGGCAAGAAATATGGCGTCGTTTGCTGTCCCTGTCGCTCTACTTTTGTAGCGTCCCTGTTGAAAAACCCTTGAAAAAAACTTTTGTAGCGCTGTTATTGAAAAACCCTTTATTGCTTCGAGATTATTCTTCCCCAAGACAAGTCTTCTGGAAGACAATTCTTCTCCCGAGATAATTCTTTCCAGAACTTAATTTATTATAATTGATAGAGTAAAATACACAGAAGTATTGGTTTGGAGAATAATTGTCTGGGGACGAGTTTTTCAAAAAAGAATTGAGGGAAAAATATCTCTGGCAATGAATTATCGTGCGGAATAATTGTCTCTTGTAACAATTGTTATTCAGAATTGAAAATCATTGATGCTACACTCAAAATAAAAAGTATTTACAGCATACTTTTAGTTGCATTAACGAACTGTTTGCTAGGAATCGTAGTTCTGCTAGTGATCAAGATCGTGCTAGTGTCACTGGTGTGCATATCGCAGGTGTAGCTAACCTGCACTAGATGGCGCCATAGTCACGAGACGCTGCAGCTAAATGTGTCTATAATTCGTAGATTCTTATTAGACAACATGTTTATTTAAAAGAGATATTTATTCTACGTAATAATAATACACGCATGCAAGAGTGAAAAAGTGAAAAAAGGTAACATAAAAAATAAGATAAATAAAATAAATATAATAAAAAAAATAATAATATAAAAATAAAAATTATATCAGAAATAAAAAAAATATTACAATACATAAAAAATATATATTTTTTATTTTCTTTATTTATGAATTCGAGTTAACAGCAAAAAAAATAGTTATAACAGCTAAAATTGTCTGATCTAATAGCATCTGGCGCTTTCCTCTTTTCAGCAAACATTTTTGCTACATTGGCAACCTTTTTTGCTACTGTTACAGACTTTTTATTTTGAGTGTATGTAAAAATTATAGATACACTTTAAAATTTATATATTTTTTTGTGTTTGACTTGTCATAACTTTGGTCTTTTATTGCAAAATATTAGATGAAGTATTCTCTATGAAATAAAAAATCTTAAAGTAAAGAAAAAAAAACTTAAAGTGCAAAATTTCGAGAAAATACGAGAAATTCGATATATTTGTAATAACTCAATAACTGTACGCAATATTAAAAAACAAAGTATCAGGTCGTAATATTAGAAACTTTAAGTCTTTTGAAATAACGTACTAAGATCGTGGATAAATAATAAATTATAATGGTATATAATACGAATAATTTGTCTATAACATTTTAAATATTTTGATAAATATTCAAATTTAGGCAATGTTCAAGCTTGAGAAGAAAAATTTTAAAATTGCTGACTGAATTATTAAGTATATCACATAATATTTGTTATCCTCAAATGTTGCCCATACATTTATGTCATTGATAGTCCAATTTCTTTGAAAGAGTGTGAACTAATTTTGGAATATTACAAACTGTGTATTACTTTTTCGATTTTTAACAATTTTTTAAATACATTTTTTATTTAAAGTGTTATTTGAAATACGAGATATATATACTATAAATTTAATAGTTTTTTGCTATTAAAACTATTATTTTAATGGGTAAATACCATTAAATACTACAAAATACTATTAATGGGGAGTTTTTCAGTTGTTGATCTAATTTTGAACAATTTTGTAGCATTTTATAAAAATTAATTTAAATATTTTTTTTATCTAAATTAAGAATCTGACCTTGAACCAGACAAATTTATAAAAGATTAAACTGAAAATTAAAAAAAAAAATAAAAATATGTAAAACAATTCTTCTTTTTTTTAATTTTAAAATAAAATAATATTTAAAACATTATCAAAAATGGCAACGTCATAACATAAAAGCTAAAATGTTTGTCAAACCGCATGCAGCTCCTGCCACATGTTCCGCCATGTGGCAGCACTTGAGGCACCTGCCGCCTGTCACACTTACGCGGCATGCATGTCAAGCGCTATGTGCGCGGCTGCACTTTCGAAATGTAGCCACAAAGTAGGGTGAATGTTTAAATATACATTTTCTTACTTTTTATATTTAAGAGCAAAAGAAATAAAATAAAAAGTGAAAATATACAAAAAAAAAAAAAAAATTAGAAAAATTCAAGAAATTGCGTGAGTAATTGGGTCAGTGTGGCGAATATTAAAGTTACTTTGAAGTTATTTTAAACCAAACAAAATCACTGCAAATTGCGATTGTTGTATAAAAAAATCAATAAAATGTATATAAAATAAAATTTAAATTTATCTTAAATAAATAAAAATTAAATTAAAGTGAAGAAATTTAATTAGCAGCCAACAAAATTACAGCAACAGCAACTACAACCTACAAAAGCATAAAAAAACACATATCAAAATGTAAAATAAAATCAACCCAACCAAATAATAAAATTTTAAAAGCATCACCTGAACGGCAATTAAATTGCCTGGCATTGCATTAAAATTGCTTTTAAACGCACAATTTTAAAATAAAAAACATATCACTTAAAAATATAAAAAATTACAAAATTAAAAAAAAAAACACAAACAAAATTAAATAAATTCAAAAGAATCATCATATCAGTGCATTCGTGAGCCAAATAGCTAACGGCAGACGCACACAGCAGAACTCGATGACCATGTTCGGTTGCATTTATCAACTATGGGACTGGTAAGTGAATTATGTCAACTAAAAGGCAAAACAAAAAAAAAGTTACAAAAAAATTTTGTATTTTTTGTTTTAATTTTATGATGGCAATTAAATTGTTACATAATATCATGTACTGGTTACAGTGAAACCTATTATAAAGAGTCTAAAAAGATTCAACTTTGATATTAAGTGCAATTCTTTGGTTTAAGTTATCCCTAAAAAAAGCAACAGCTTTAAATCATTTAAATAAATCTATAGTTTTAAGTGTACTACACTAGTAGATCCGTTTTTAATAATTATTAGCGGATATTTATAAACTAGATGGATAAATTCTGCTCTTTTAAGTTGAAACAACGAAATTAATTATCTAAATTCCAGCAAAAAATAAAATTTTATATTTCTGAAACATATTTGAAATACAAACCAACTAATATTCAAAAATCTATCAGTAAATACTCGTTTTTATCGGAACTACAATTGTCCATTAACTATGGAAAAATATTTAATTTAAAATAGTTTGAAACAAACTAATACAGGGTTTTTCAAATGGGACGCTACAAAAGTAGAGCGACAGGGACAGCAAACGACGCCATATTTCTTGCCGCTCTTTTGACATTTCTCTTCAATAAGGTTTGCCATTTCATGATAGAAAGATATACGAGCCAACAACGAGTCGAAATTATTAAAATTAACTACCGAAATTCGAAGTCAGTGGCCTCAACGTTAAGAGCGCTACGTCCAATTTATGGTCGTCATAATCGTCCTAGCAGTTCAACAATTGAGCGTCTAGTGGAAAAATTTGAATCCACAGGCACAGTACAAAATGTTCCCGTGCCAGTGAGACAAAGAAGTGACCGTAGTGTCGAGAATATTGCTACCGCTGAGGCTTCAGTTGAAGAAAGCCCAAATGTGTCTCTCACACGTCGTTCTCAAGCGTTGGACATCTTTGTGACGTTCTCGTGGCGAATTTTTTAAAAGATCTTGGCCTACAAAATCAAATTGACGCAAGAACTGAAGCCGCTTGACCACCAGAAGCGTCGTATGTTCGTGAATTGGGCTGAGCAACAACTTGAAAATGATTCGGATTTTCATCGAAAAATCATCTTCAGCGATGAGGCTCATTTCTGGCTGAATGGCTTCGTCAATAAACAAAATATGCGTTATTGATCAGACAGCAATCCACACGTACTCCATATGTCATCATTGCATCCCGAAAAAATTACGGTTTGGTGCGGTTTATGGGCCGGCGGCGTCATTGGGCCGTACTTCTTCCGTGATGATAAAGACCGGCACGTTACTGTGAATGGGAATCGCTACCGTTCAATGATAACCGATTATTTTTGGCTCCAATTGGATGATATGGACTTGGAGAACATGTGGTTCCAACAGGACGGCGCCACAAGCCACACAGCGAATGACACAATCAATTTATTGGAAACCATGTTTGGAGAACGTGTTATCTCACGAAATGGTCCAGTCGATTGGCGCCGTTCGACTATTTCCTGTGGGGCTACGTCAAGTCTATGGTCTATGCCAACAAGCCAGCTACGATTGATGAACTTCGTACGAATATCGAACGTGAAATTGCAGCAGTATCGGCCGATTTATGCTTGAAAACCGTCGAAAATTGAGTACAGCGTCTGGACTTCTGCAATCGTGCCCGTGGTGGCCATGCAAAAGAAGACGAGTTCCATACATAATGGCATCGAACGTACTTTTACAGGAATAAAGAATTTCATTGATTTCCAAAACCGTTTTAGTTTTATTTAAAAAAAAAAAAACTTTTGTAGCGCTCTTATTGAAAAACCCTTTATATTCAATTATAGATCCGTTTATATTATACGGATTATAAAATTACAAAATTCGTTGAACAGACATCTCTTTAAAATAACCTATTTGTAAATGATGGTAAATTTTTATCGAACTCTGCAAAATAAAAATTATTCAAAATCAAGATAAAACGTTTTTAAAATGCATTGATTTTCTCTGATATACCATTTTCGAAAGACTATAGGAAAATTTACATTTTATTAAAAAAATAAATGTAAGCTATACAATTATTTTTACACATGACGTGCTTTAAATCAAGTTGTAGATCCGTTTTTAAACATTATATACGGATTATTAATTATCATTTTTACACATTACGTCCTTTTAATCGATTTGTAGATCCGTTTAAAGTCATTACATACCGATTATTAAATTATACAAACGTTGAACAGTATTTGCACGGTTTATTCAATAATATCGCGTTTTTATAAATAGAAACTCACCACATTCTATTTAAATAAAAATCTATTAGAAAAATACTTCGTTTTTCTCTGATCTAAAATTCTCTAAGAGATATAGTAATATATTATATTTAATATCCACTAAAAAACATTGTTCATATGGTACATTTAAACAATAAAAAAAAAACTTATAATAGCAACATTTGTACATCCGTTTATAATCATTATTTACGGATTACTAAATTTCGAAATTTTGCAATTCTTTTAAAACACATTACTAGTTTCTATTATTAGCTTTTCTGGCCAAATAAAATTTCTTTATCGAAGAGAAAACTATTTCGATATCAACTTGATATCTATAATGACAAAAAACAATTGCAGCATTCAATATAGCTTCGTTTTTAACAAAAATCGTATCATTTTTGTATCATTATAGATTATGAAAAACGATAAAGTTTCTATATCGGTAAGACATGGTTTGTTTTGTTGGGAATATAAAAGAGTCTATAATGAACCAATTCACAAACAGTTAGCAAAAATAAAATTCATCTTGCGATATAATTATGGTTTTAGATAATACCATCTGAACAAAACTTCTCCAACAATGTCCGGCGTTGAATTGTTTGGCAAAGAATGGTCTGGTAAAGAATTGTGTCCCGGTGGAATAGTCTTTGGGAGAATTTTGCGGAAAATAATAATCATCTTGATATGGTATTATCGGAGAAGTTTACCAAAAATTTCTACCCAATACTATTTTTCCCAGACAAAATTCTTCATTGGCCAAATCATACCCAGACAATACTTTCCAAAGAATTAAAAGAATTGTCTCGAGGAAGAATTGTCCGATGAAGAATTTTGTTATGATATTGTCGGAGAAGTTTTCCAAAAATGTCTGCCCAATACTATATTTTCCAGACAGAATTATACATAGGCCAAATCATACCCGGTTTTGTTTTAGATAATACCATCCGAATAAAACTTCTCCGACAATGTTTGGCAAAGAATGGTGAAGAATTGTGTCTGGGTGAAATAGTCTTTGTGAGAATTTTGCGAAAAAATCATGATATTGTCGGAGAAGTTTTCCAAAAAAGTCTGCCCAATACTATTTTTTCCAGACAGAATTATACATTGGCCAAATCATACCCAGACAATCCTTCCCCAAAGAATTAAATGAATTGTCTCGAGAAAGAATTATCCGATGAAGAATTCTGTTATGGTATTGTCGGAGAAGTTTTCTAAAAATGTCTGCCCAATACTTTTTTTCCCAGACGGAATTCTTCATCGGGCAAATCCTACCCGGACAAACCTTCCCCAAAGAATTAAAAGAATTATCTCGAGGAAGAATTGTCCGATGAAGAATTCTGTCTGGGAAAAATAGTATTGGGCAGAATTGTTTGGAGAACTTCCCGAGTTTATTATTTTCCGCAAAATTCTCCCAAAGACTATTCCAGACACAATTCTTCACCAGACCATTCATTGCTAAACAATTTAACGTTGGACAAATTCTTCCCCAAAGTATTAAAAGAATTGTCTTGGGGATATATTTTCCTAGCAAGAATTGTGGCTGGTAGGAATAGGGAGGGTTTTCAGGCACACTTCTTCGATAAATACTTTCGTTACAGAAAAATTCTTCTCATGACTATACTTTCCAGACACAATTCTCTACCAGAGATCATTATTCCCCGGAGAAATTCTATCCCAAATTTTTCATAGCATTGTTTTGGGGAAGAATTTTCCTGGGTTAAATTGTGTCTGGAAGGAATAATCCTGGGGTGGGTTTTTCAGAAAAACTACTCGGACAATACTCTCTCGAGAATATTCTTACCAGACACTGTTCTCCACTGGATCTTCTTCTATTCTTCACCGTACAATTATTTTCCCCCTCAGAATTGATAGAATTGTTGGTAAAAGAACTTTCCAACTTTAAAAACTCCAACTTCATCATACTGAACTCTGTTATTAATCGAATTTTTATTTTGCTTTTCAATGCATTTAGTTTTAAAAGCACCTCAGTCATTTTGAAACATTCACTAATTAGGTTTCGCGTGCATTTACTGTACGAGTTGCTTGCTGGTGATGCAATTCGTCGAATGCACATCCGCCGCAGCAACAAAGTGGACAACATATCGACGCACGCTGGCGGCGCTTCGAGTGCAAAAAGGTACCGACAGAGTGCATCCGTTTGTGACCAGTCGTCGTTTGACTTTTCGTCTGTTGGTCAGCGTCATTTTTTTTTGTTACTTTGCATCCGCTGCATACAGAGTGGCAGCGGTACCACCACATTTGCTGGAAATCATTCAATTAGAAGCAATTAAATTGCTACGCGACGCGCCATTTGTGAGCCACACAGTGTGAAAGGGCGCTTAAATCAATGCATTGCAGTCACGACTGTCACTCTGTCAGCACTTAACTCAAAATGTTGCAAAGTTTTCAATAGAATTCAAAGCGTATTCAATTAAAATAGTTATTTTCTTTGGAAAATGTTTATTCAATTTATGTCTTTGCTACGCTTCAAATTATTTCAAAATTTTAGTTCATTCGGTAGGGTGTAGTAATTGTGTGAGTCACATAATTCGGTTTTTAGATCAAGATATTAAAAATTTGAATCCGGCACACCAAAATACAAAGAAGTAAAATCGATACGAGGAGGAAAACCGAAATAGTTATTCGTGGCGAACGGAAATAATCCCCACGTACATAGTCATCATATCGAAAATGGGGATTATTATCGGTCACAATGTTATGAGCTTTTACAAAATATTTATAATCCTTCTTAAAGGGTCAGGTTTATGACCGAACATTTCAAGGACATAATCCACATTTTTAATATGTGAATTATGTCCGTGCAGATGATGACATCTTTATTCATTTAAATTTTAATACTTGGATTTTATTGAATTCGGGTTTGCTAAAATCCTATAAAACTTATTTTAAAAATTAAAAACTTGTTTTTTGTTTTACATTTCATTAATTTTTACCTATTTTTATTATTTTGCAGGTTGGAAGCGCCGCCGCTCTTCAACGGCGCCACCATGGACGCCAAGAAACTGCAGCATTTGCAGCAGCAGCAACAACAACAGCAGCAACAACAGAAGAAGATACCGCTCGCATATCAGACAAATATTGCCGACTATCGCAGCGCCACGCATTCCCCTGTCTTCCAACAGCTGCAACAGCAGCATCAACAACAACAGCAACACCACCAACAACAACAACATCAACAACTACAAAACGCCTATCACATGCATGGCTACCAGCAGAGTCCAACCACCAGCAACTCGAGCGGTCTCGGCGGTCCATTGACGCCCATTGAGCTGCAGCCGCAGTCAAGCAAATTGCTGCTCAAGCATCAACAGCAGCAGCAGCAACATAGCAGCAGCAACAACAACAGCAGCAATACGCCAACATCTAGCAGCGCGCATAGCTCGCCCTATCATCAGGCGTTGTCGCAACAGCAGCAACAGTCGCCCTACAGCGAGCAGCTGTATCAGACGCCGCCCGAGCGCGCTTATCTTGCGGCGGCCGGTCGTCTGCAGGCGGTAGCGCCACACAATCCTTCAACGACGCTGCAGTCGCAGTATCAGCAGCTGCAGCAGGCAAAGTTGCAGGCACAGCTGCAGACGCAGAGCGAGGCGCAGCAAGCGCAGCAGCGCACGTTTGCCATGCGGCAGGCAATAAATCCGCCAATGCCATCGCAATCGTTGTACGGCATGAGTCAGTCGGCGAGCATGATGTCAACGGTGACGTTGCAGCAGCAACAACTACAACAGCAGCAACAACAACAACTACAGCAACAGCGCGCGCCGCCCTCGACTTTAAATCTCAGCAGCCAATTTCAGCCGGCGGCCGGTCCACTTAAGGTCAACAAGCAGCAACATTATCATCAGCAACAGCAGCAACACCAACAGCAGCAACAACATCATCAACAGCAGCAACAACAGCTACAGCTGCAACTACAGCTGCAACAGCAACAACTACAACAGCAGCAACTACCGCCGACGCGTCTCAAATGCGCCGAAACACCGGGCAGCGAACAAAGTCCCGTCTATATACAGCAAAATCATCCCGGTCACGTGGTCAATCAAGCCTGTCAGACGCAAATTTCCGCCGTCAAAACTGCCAGCGGCGGCAGCTCCTCTGCCACAAGCGCCGCCGTTTCGAAATCAACGCCCAGCTCTGAAGACTCTGCCGCCGGTGTCAATAACAAAAGTCCTGCCGGCGCTAGCATCAATTCACATGCACCGCTCGAACGTCGTAAAAGCGCTGGCGTTATGCAAGCTCTCAAGTCGCCGCTCAGCAAACGTCCTGCCGCCTCACCCGTTACGCTTGCCGGCTGGCTGTACAAACAGGGCGCCGACGGACTCAAGGTTTGGCGCAAGCGTTGGTTTGTGCTCGCCGATGCCTATTGTCTCTACTACTACAAGGGTCCGGAGGAGGAGAAACTGCTCGGCTCGCTGCTGCTGCCGTCGTATCGCGTTTCAATGTGCGCACCGGCGGAGAAGATCGGCCGCAAGCACGCCTTCAAGTGCGAGCATCAGAACATGCGCACCTATTGGCTGGCGGCGGAAACCGGCGATGCGCTTGCGCAGTGGGTGCGCGCTCTGAGCGCCGCTAGCACAATGCAGGCAACAACAGCAGCGGGCGGCGTCGATTCCGATCAAAACTCCTCGTCGACGCTTAATCACAGCGGCGAGAACAGCGACAGCGGCATTCATACGCTGCAGTCGCAGCAGAGCAAAATGAGTTTGGGCCAGGTAACGCCGGCGTCTGCTTCAGCGTCGGATAATGCGCAAAATGCCAACTCGGCATCGAGCAGCAATAGTGGTGGCGGCGGCGGCGGTGGTGCACAACCGCTGTATGCCAATGCACCGCCCAAGCCGCGCCGTTGCAACGATGGCGGCTACTCGTCGCCCAGTCCCGAACATTCGATTGACAGCGAGTTACAGCAGCCGCAACAGCAGCAACAACCTAGTCGACGCAGCGGCGTCATGTCGCCCACGCTGCAACAGCAGATGCAACAACAGCAACAGTATCAGCAGTTGCGCAATCAACAACAGCAGCAGCAACAACAACAGCAGCAACACCAACAGCATCACGCCATCTACGACACGCGCACCGGTAATGTCACCTCTTCGCTGCGTCTGCAGCAGCAACAACTCGAGCAGCAGCTCGATGCACAATTTCAGCAGCAACTACAGCTCGATGACTATGCCACCAAATCGCCGCCGCCACCCGCTACTCAGCACTACATGGACATGGAGCAGCAAATTATGCGACTGCAACAGTTGCGCGCCACCGCCGCAGTCGCTGCTGCCAACAATGATGAGGACATTTACGGTGAACGCGAGCTTTACTTGCAGCAACAACAACAGTTGCTGGCGCAGCGCTACACTGCCGGCAACTATCCGAACGCTGAGCGTCGTACACCCGACGCGTATGGTCGCTCCAAGAATCGCACTGTGTTCTCCGACTACGAGGACATTTACAATTTGACGCAGAACGCTATGTTGGAGCAGCGCAGTGGCGCAGGAAGTGCAGCAGCGGTAGCAGAGGCCAGTTATCGGCGTCCCATGAGTCCGCCGAGTTACGAGAGCAACAAACATGTGCCATCGATGCCGGCGCGTTATACGCCCAATCATTTAGAGGTGAGTATTTGAAGAGGTTGGGACAGATTGACGCAGTAGGATAAACAAAAAGTATTCCCGAATGTATTCGTAGATTATACAATTAGTCGATTGTAGTGAGATATTTAAAGGAGAGAGAAATGGGATTGATTGGATATACTCCAAAGGATTTCCTTACCTTCTGAAAATATACGTTCCAAATATAATGTAATTCAGATCGACGGTAGTTCGAGTAAACAAAATTTTACAATATGTCTCCTAAAATTTCACCGAGTAGATGGTACTTTGGGATTTTCGGAGGTTGGAAATCTTTACCATTCCCGAATGAAAAAGGTTTTCTTAACTGATTACTGAAAATAGACGTTCCAAATATAGATCGAAGATGTCAGATTGTCGGAAGTTTAGTAAAAGATGTTTACAATATGCCGCTTTAAATTCTATGGAGTAGTCATATTTTGGCAATTTGGAATTATTGGAGGTCGCAAAACTTTACCATTCCCGAATGAAATAGAAGTTCTTAACTGATGACCGATTATACAATTAATCGATTGTAATGAGATATATAAAAGATTGATCGGTATGTGGAATTAATTGGGTATGCTCAAAGGAGTTTCCTTAACTTCTGAAAATATACGTTCCAAATAAAGGGTTTTTCAATTAGAGCGTTACAAAAGTTTTTTTCAAGGGTTTTTCAACAGGGACGCTACAAAAGTAGAGTGACAGGGACAGCAAACGACGCCATATTTCTTGCCGCTCTTTTGATATTTCTAATCAGTAAGGTTTGCCATTTCATGATGGAAAGATATGTAATTAACAACACTCCAAACTATTATAAAGATAAGTATAAAGCCTAAGGTTTCCTCTGAAGGAAATATGCTAATCTTTTCTTGAAAAGAATTTCTCTTTCCATTTAAAGTTTTGTCGGAAAAAACTAATCGTAGGAGCAACAATTTTTCCCTTACACTGGATCAAATAAAAGTTGGATTTTACACTAAAAGGTGAATTTTTGTACGAAATAAAAGTTTGATATACAATATTTGATTTTTTTTGGGTGGTTTTTCTACAGGAGGATTTATAGAATTCAGAATTTTGTGAAATTGTTGTATTTTAAGTTTCTCTCTTTCTCACATTGTACCAAATAAAAAGGCATCAATGGAGACCACGATTTATTAAAAATTATATTGTAAAGTAATTCATCTGTCGGAAATAACTCGAAATTAACTCTCTTAAAAACGGTACCTATTGCTGTTATTCTAAGTAATTAAGTGAATATTCGCATAAATACCAAATCGCAGACCTCAATAACACGTAATTATCTAATTAAATAACGCAGAATGGTATGTTTTTGGTAGAGGTTGTCAGCAACCCGCAGGCCAGTTGCCATTATAGGAATTTCTATAATTTAGGTGAACATTAACTGCATTTCCAGAGTGAGTTTTACGTTCCACCTTTCAATTAGCTTTCAAAATTTCGTAAATTTAATTCACTGTTCGTTACACGTATTAGCCTCATTGAAAGGAGACAAACAAACCAGAGGATATCGGCACGAACGATAGTTGCTTTGATGTGGTTTTCCTCGAAATCCCCAAAGATAGTTTACGAGTATTTCGTAAGAGAGAAAAAGAGACAGAGAGCCATAGATGGAGGGAATGACAGAATGATAGACAGACAGAAAGTTGGACGTAGGATGTCTAATTGAAAATGCAAAATGAAAGACAAACCGGTAGACAGCAGACAAAGAACTGACTGACTGACTAAATGGCTGCCTAAGAGCATTACAGCGACTCCATTTTGTCTTTCGAAAAACTGTTTTGTGCTTTCTTTAGAATCCGTGTGTGTGTGTTTGTCTCTTTCGTGCCTGCTGTCTAACATAACATGACTGAATGACCCACATTTCATGCAGTTATTACGTGGCATATGGCAGGCAATAGATGCAACGCGAGCCGGGACGAGGCGACGCAACGCAAAGCAATGCAAACGAAACGGAAACGATTGCAACGGAAACGTAGTTGTTAGTGTTGCCATTGCCGGTGCTACATGTGTTGCAAGTGTTTTGGAATATTGCTGCAATACTTTGTGCTACGTGAACGAGTCGTCGTTGCCACAAAACGATTTTTCGTTTTATCTACAAAATCTTGTTCAGTTTTTTTTTTTTTTTTTGGTGTGGGGATTTCTTTTGCAAATACTTTCTGTACTAAGTCATGAGTTCAGAATAGTTGTTTTTGTTGCTCAAGTAGCTACATAAATCTTGTGCGGCACATGCAGTTGGTACTATTTTGTCTCACGCTAGTATTGGATTTTTTTTGCATTGAACAGTTGGTCATAAAATCGATAGTAGATTTTTTAGTGCTGTTTACACTATAAGTTTTACTACAATTCTTTACAATACTGCTAATTTTAATAACGTCAGTGGTACTATTAATAGTTTTACTACTAGTTCTACTCTTACCGTTTATACTAACTGTTCTTTTTACTTTCTACTACATTTATTTACCTATTTTACTACACAATGTATTAGAAAAACATTTTCTATATATTTTGCTGAAACTGTAATATGAATTTGTTTTGTGTATTTTTATACCCTGCACTGAAAATCATACTGAAACCTAAGGGAGACTTACTGGACGACATAAATGGTTTTCCTAAATAAGCCCTTTTACTTTATAGTATAAATAATTAAAAATATACCAACTGATCTTTTTATTTTCATTTAAATATTATACCGAGCAAATAATGCAATGAAATTTAATATGTTTGTATTTATTTTGTAGAAAATAATTTAGTTCTACTACATTTATCTACTTTTTAAGTGAATTTGTATTTATTTGACAAGATTTTACTACACAATGTATTACAGAACATTTTCAATATATATTGCAGAAACTGTAGTATGTATTTGTGTTTTGGTATTTTTATACTCTACACTGAACGTCATACTGAAACCTACGGGTACTTACTGGACGATATACATTTTTTTTCTAAATAAGCCTCTCTACTTTATGGTATAACTCATTAAAAATAGTCTTACGAAAGCAGTTGTGGGTATCTACAAAAAAAAATCGGGACATTATTACATGTTTGGATTGCACAGAAGAAACAATGTACATCATATTGTTGAATATTTATGATATTAATGACTAACGACATCAAAGTTATAATTGCGATTAATGAACGCTTGGTAACTATCTAAAAAGTGTTCTTCAATATCATAAGAACACGTATAAAATAATATGAATATGAATAAAATGAATGAAAGAAATAAAAAGAATGCAAAAAAGAATACGTTTCATCATATTAATGAACAAATACATAAAATACAACATATATTCAAATCATATTAAAGGATGCTGCTCATCAAACCAAGTTTCAATAAATATATTTATTTTTCGTTCATTTTTTGAACATACCAGACTAAAATTCACCACTCTAAAATTCACCACACTAAAACACACCAGACTAAAATTCACCACTCTAAAATTCACCACACTAAAACACACCAGACTAAAATTCACCACTCTAAAATTATAATAATAATAATAGTTTGGCGCTACAGTCCTGTATAGAACTTCGGCCGAGCTCTCTCACCATTTTGAGCTGTGCGTGTTATATTTGTACTCAAAGTGGTGGGACCTACAGTTTATTGCCGAATCCGAACGGCGAGTGAGAGCTTTTCATAGGCAATGGTTTTACTCTCGTAGGTTTGCCATTTACTGACGAGAGGTAGCGCGGTATAGAAAAATGTTTCTATGAAAAGATGTTGTTAGCCCCCGTCCAGGCTTGAACCGGGGACCTTTCGGCTCGCAGTCCAACGCACTAACCACTGAGCTACCGCGGCTACTCACTAAAATTCACCACACCAATATTCACCACACTAACACTTCACTGGAAAAAACTCTACGGGGAAGAATTCTATTGGAAAGCGTTCTACGGGGAAGAATTTTACGGAGAAGATATAAATATCTTTATATTAATAAAATCACTCCATATCCTTGCATTCACAAAATCATGGCACGAGTCGTGCACGGGTCCAGCTAGATTCTTATATAATTCTTGCTCGGCAATGCATGTTTTATAATGTATTTATTTATAATATCAACTTATTTTTAATAAAAAGTTATATTTATAAGAATTATATTAAAAAAAAAAATTGTTTTTTAATTTTCAAAAAATTTTTTTTTTTTCAAACAACATTTTTTCGAATTTTTGTTTTCGAAAAACAATTTTTTTTGAATTTTTATTTTTTAATACATTTTTTTTCAAGAACATTTTTTTCGAATTAATTTCTAATATTTTTTTTTTGAAAAAAATGTTCATCAATTAATTTATTTTGAAAAACAAAATATTAGTTCAACAATATTCATCACATATACATAAATATTATGAACAAATTCATAGATATTATGATTATATAATGATTCAAATTCATTGGGTTGAATATATCACTATGATATTCGATAGTATAAATAAGTTCATATATATAATGAACGCAATCATCAATATGTCATTTAATGAATGGTAGTATCAATGTGATGAATCTGGAAGTTCGTAGAAAAGTTCATAATATTTATGAATAAATTCATCATATTGATGAATTTTTTTCTGTGTTTGTTCATCTCTTCACTGACGTTCGTAGAAAATTCATAACATTTATGAATAAATTCATCATATTTATGAATAAATTCATCATATTGATGTAATTTTTTCTATGTTTGTTCGTCTTTACTGACGTTTACATTTATCCCTTATAAATTTTAAACATATTACATTCTCTTATTTTCTACTACAAATTCCTTTTTTTGTGCTCCACTTTGCAATGCTTACTTTGATATGCTGCGACACGACGCTGTGCTACTTTTTTATATTGCAACGCCAACTTTACGTCAACGTATGTTACGGTACTTGCTATTTTCTGCTACTTTTTTTACGGTACGCGCCATTTTTCATTTATTTCTTTTGGCCCAGATGCACGCTTCATTTTTGCGCTCTAATTGGTCATGTAGCGGTGGTCGGTAATAGGTGTTGGCGTGCTTAGAATTTTTTTGTTTTTTTGGTTCGTATTCTTCATCTTCTTCGTTCAAAGTGCAACTTTATGTCGGTTACAAAACTTTGCGGTCTGGCAACGCTTAAGCGCTATACGGCGGGTTTGTGGGTCAAAGCAGGACATTTGAGTTATGGTTGTTTTCGGTTTTTTTTAACATTTTAGTGGTTTGAGACTGGTTGCTACTCAAGAAGTAGACAGAGCGTATTTGAAAGAGGACTTCGGAATTTTAAAGTGCGTCAAAATGTTTTGACATTTTTTGGAAATAAAATGAAAAAAAATTATAAATGTTGTTTATAATAATAAAAAAAAAATAATGAGAAAGTGCTTGTTTCATGAATTAAAAACGGCATATTTCACTTCATTTATTTTAATTATTTTGGTGAATTTTTTATAATTTTATATTAGACTTCGATGATATGCAAATGAAACAATTTTTATAAAGCTATAAAAATGTATTTTATCTCAGCTGATTCCACGAATTGTAGGATCTAATTTAGCAATTTTATAAATTTCATGGTTCAGTTCGTTAGTCAGACTCTACGAATCGAAAGGTCGTGGGTTCAAAAGTTGCTTTAAATTGTTTTTCTATACCTACTACGCTATCTCTTTGCACTATAGATTCCACACTTAGAGATAGATCCCACAATTTAAATGGTGAGAGTAGTGATAAGCAAATGCAAGAACAAAACATACCCGAAAAAAATGTCTGGCATTTTTAAGGAATATTTCGGGCATATTTCCGGCAAACACACAGATAAATGGAATATTTTGGAAAGTGTACAGCAGGTTGTAAATTTTTATGGAATTATAATGGCATATTCACGGCATATTTAGGGCATCGGTAGAAAACAGGCAGCTTGTGATACAAACTTCGCCTTTGTCTGTTTGAAACATGTCTAAAACATGTTTCAAAACTGCTCGATCCTGCCAAAAATTTTGTCTGGGGATAATACTATTGATCTTATTCTTGCAGGGTCGTTCTTGTTCTTGCATCGAAATGTCATTCTTGTTCTTGGATCTTGCAAAAACTGCAAGAACAAGAACGAGAACAAGAGGAGTTTTGCATTTTGTGCTTATCACTGGATAAAAAGACCCATTCTCGATTCTTCAGTGCTGTATTATTATTCTTCAAAGAATTATGTAAATGAATTCCATGAACCTCGGAAATTTCAAGTATCTGACACAAAAAAATCAATTTTTAAAATTTTTCTTCTCTTTTCCTCAATAGGCCACTTCTTCCGCCGTCACATCACCTACCACCGGCAGCAACGTTAATCTGCGCTCACGCTCCGCCACCGCCAGCATTGTGCGCCCACACTCCGCCGACTTCCTCGAGTACGAGGCACGCGCCGAGGCAGCCGCTGCTGGCGCACATGCAGCATCATCTGCTGAAGTCGCCGCCGCCGCAGGCATCAAAACAGAAGCCACACGTGCACCGCGTCCCAAATCGAGTCTCGACATCAATCGCACCCCCGACAGTTTATACTATTCGGAGGCTAGTTACGCAGAGAAGATGCGCAAGAGCGCGCTCTATCTCTCGACACAGTCGAATAGCGGCGCGCAGCCACAACAACCGTCGGCGGCATATCGCAGCGGTGCCAACGATATTTATAGTCCTAGCGGTGGCATGAACACCATCGGCTATGAGAATCCCTATGAACGCACCTACAAACGTAGCGAACTCTTGGGAGAGAATCAGGGTGCCGCCAGCATGCCGCGCATGAGTCGCTCGATGGGCGCTGCGGGCAGCGGCGCACACAATCGCTCGACATCATCGCATAATCACAGCGCCGCGGCTTTGCAGCAGCAACAGCAGCGCGAACAACAGCAACAACAACAGCAGCAGCAGCAATACTATCAGTCACCAACAGCAGCGACCGCAGCCAATGCAACGCCGCCACAGTATATGTCACAGAATGCCGAACAGTTTTTGCGTTCGGCCAGCGCACGTCTGCCCAAACGCGCCGCCTTTCAAGACGACGAATACGTTGTGGGCGGAAATGTTTTAGCATCATCAACAGGCAGCACGACCGCCGCCGCCGCTATAACGCATCAGGAGGGCGAACGCAAACGCGAGGAGTCGATGAAGCGGCTGCTCGAGTGGAAGCAACGCATGTTGCAGTCGCCGTTGACACGCAAGGGCGTTCAGCAGACAATGAGCGGCGGCGTCGGCAGCAATTTAACCGCCATGTCGAAGTTGGGCAGTAATCCGAATATTTTATTGGCTTCCACGATTGTAGCAAGTGGCGCGCATCATGCACCGTCCGCGACAGGTGCTAGTGTCATTGCCCGACGTGCGTCCAGCGGCAATGCATTGGTGGGAGGTGTCGGTGGCATACAGCGTAGTCGCTCGGAGACGCATGCAAACGGACCGGCGGGCGATTATAACAGTTACTCTTCCGATGACGAAGGTAAGTCGTTGGTTTATGCCGTTCAATAGTTTTTTTTTTATTTTTTATATCTTTAAAATAGTCAAAATTCCAAAAAAGAATTTTAATCTCAAACTTTTATTCTTGCGTTTATTTGTTTTTGTTGTTTTTCTAAATTTGCTTGCCTCTCTTATTCTTTAGTTTTATTTATAATTTTTATTTGAATTATTTTTGTGTTTTTGCTTTTAATGCGGTGCTCTTACTGTTCTCTTTCTACTCTTTCACTTCATTTTCTTTTAATGTATTCCATAGTTATTGTTTTTCTAAAAAGCTGTTTCCGAAATATCCATTATATTCTTACAGTGTAACTGCCAGTTAAAGTGTCAGTTAATACTTAACTGGAGATTATGTTAACTGCCTAAAGTGTATCTGCTCTCTGCTTTACTTTATATGTTTTCTTTCACACTGCATGGGTCTCTTGGTTAAAGCTTGGTTCCTTCTAGTTGTAACAGCACATATCCTACGGACCCCATTGGTCTAAATAAGTAATTATATGTTTTAACCCTTTACCCCAAATAGTTATGTTCCGTATAAGTTAGAATGAATTAAATGTTTGTTACGCATGTCAATTTCGCGAATCTTCTCGAACTAGCTGGATATACAAGTTCGATTTCGTAACTTTATCGCTTCTAAATTTTAAAATGCCTCGTATTTAAATGGCAACATGCGATATTTAAACATTTCTCAGTCTGCAATATCCCGAAGCTCTCCGATGCCTCGAATTGTATTCGAACTCACATCGAGAACTACTTAAGATGTCGTTGTTTTATCTGCTAATTTTTTTTGTTTCTCGACTTCATGGTTTCATTATAAAAACACGAGAAACTAAAATATATTTCTCTTGGCTGTCATATCAAATAAAGGCTAGATTTTTTTACAAATTAATTAAAATTTTTATAAACAGAAAATTTAAATTTTACAACTAAAAATATTGTGACTTTAAATTTTTTATGTAATATTTTGAATTATAATTATATAATTCCTGCAACGAGACAACTATATTATCGAATTGTAGTATGATAAAGATACGAGAAATTGTAACCGATATCGTGTAGGTTCCCTGACATCTCATAACAGTCTAGAAGCGATGTCATAACGGATGGCAGACTACACAGAAAAAAATATGTACATCATATTGATGAATTCCGTTCTTCAAACCATGATTTATTGTTTTGAAGAACCATTCATAATATTAATGGCTAACACAACCACTGAGCCGCGTTAGCTCAGTGGTTTGTGCGTTGGACTGCGAGCCAAAAGGTCCCCGGTTCAAGCCTGGACTGGGGTTAACAACATAGAAACATTTTTCTATACCGCGCTACCTCTCGTCAGTAAATGGCAAACCTACGAGAGTAAAACCATTGCCTATAAAAAAGCTCTCACCCGCCGTTCGGATTCGGCAATAAACTGTAGGTCCCACCACTTTGAGTACAAATATAACACGCACAGCTCAAAATGGTGAGAGAGCTCGGCCGAAGTTCTATACAGGACTGTAGCGCCAAACTATTATTATTATTAACACCATCAATGTTATGAATGCTATCATAAACATGATGGACGCTTGGTAACTTTCGAAAAAGTGTACTTCAATATAATGAACTGTCATCCTATAACGAATAAGACCATAAAATACTACATATTTTACTTCATATCGAAGAATGCTGTTCATTAACCAAATTTCAATCAAAATATTTATTTTTCGTTCATTTTTTGGCGTACTTCTCAGTTCTCAAGTAGTTCTTGTATGTTATTTCTTATATAATGCTGGCTCGACATGCATTAAAAGTTAAATGTTTTATAATATATTTATTTATAATTACCACTTAAGCAAATTTTTATTAATAAAAAGTTATATATATATATATATATATATATATATATATATATATATATATATATATATATATATATATATATATATTTATATATATAAAAAATATATATATTAAAAAAAATGTTATTTGTAAAAAAAATGTTATTTGTAAAAAAAATGTTATTTGTAAAAAAAATGTTATTTGTAAAAAAAATGTTATTTGTAAAAAAAATGTTCTTTCTAAAAATTTATTTTTTTCGAACAATTTTTTTTCGGACATTTTTTTTTTTGTTGAACTTTTTTTACTGTTTTTTTTTTTAAATACAATTTTTACAACACTTTTTTTCGAATTATATTAGAAACAAAAAAAAATAGAAAAAAAATTAGAAAAAAATGTTTAGAAAAAATATTATGAACAAATTCATCAAGATGACAATTTAAATTCATTGTATTGAATATTTTGTTTATATATATATTGAATGCATTCAATAATATGGCATTTAATGAACGGTGGTATCAATATGATGAATCTGGTAGTCTAGTAGTGAAAAAATTCATAATATTAATGAATAAATTAATCATATTGAAGTGGGTTCTAACATTTGTATCACAATATTTTTTCTAAGAAATCCCGAACTATCATTATTTATTTTTTCGACATCGATTCGATGCCGACATAACGGATCGATATCTACCTACCATGTTGGTTCAATTTGACGCTCGATAACTCCAGCATCTCGAACTAATCTGTACACAGAGAAAAATCATCAATTTATTCATAAATATTATGAATTTTTTACCGACTACCTGATTAATAATTTTGATATCACCCTTTATTAAATAACATATTGATCAATGCATTCATTGTATATATGAACTTATTCATTATATATATGACGATTCAAATTCATTAATGAATGTTTCATTCTTTAGTATGATGTTCGATATCGAATATCGAACATCATAGTGAAGAACGAAATATTCATTACAATGAATTTGAATCGTCATATTGATGAATATAAACATAATATCTATGAATAATTTAAACATTATTTGTAAATTGTTCATAATATTTATGAAAATAATATTCAATATGATGAATATTGTTGAACTAATATTCATTTCAAAATAAATTAATTGATGGCATATTTCAAAAAAAAAAAATTAAAAAAAATCGAAAAAAAGTTTATTACAAAAAAAAATTTCAAAAAAAAATATATAAAAAAAAAATTTCGAAAAAAAAATTCAAAAAAAAAAAAACGAAAAAAATAAAAAAAAATAATTTCAAAAACAAAACATTTTTTTTAAATATTTTTTTTATATATATAACTTTTTATAAATAAAAAATTGTAATTAAAATTTAATTTGTACATATTACATCAAAATGATGAACATATATATTGTTTTTTATGTGTTTGTTCATTAATATGATGAAACGTATTCTTCACATACACTTCATCCTATTGAAGAATTAATTCATAACATTGATGTTGTGAAGTTATCAATATTATGCATCGTTCTCAATACAATAAGTCATGCTTTGAAGAAGAAATTCATCAATATGATTATGATTTTTTTTCTTTGTAATGATATCGTAACGAATGGCAAACTGGGTATAAATACTAATTTCAGTGCCATAGAGACACAAATACAAATTCTACCAAGCACCAGTATTCATCATATTTATAAATTAATTCATTGAATTAAAATCCTATTTTTAAAATCATTTTCATGTTCAATATTTTTCTTTTTAACATCAAATTTCAAACTAAAATGTGAAGATTTATAAATACACATTTATGTATTTATAATTCTTATAAGTTTTGTACTATTTAATTTCTAATTATGCCAAGACTCATATTAATGAACAATTGATAAATTTTGTTCATCAAACTATATTTATTTAAATATCATAAATCTTATCACAATTATAAATAAATGGAGACAAATTTTAGTTTGAAATTTGATGTTATAAAAATTATTGAAAATTAAAAACATTAAAAAAATGCGATTTCAAGTTCAATGAATGAAATCATCAATATGATGAATACTGGTTGTTGGTAGAATTGTGTGTGTGTACTGCAGTAGTTTTCGATGTCCTTAGTACGCAACGTGGTGGGAACTACATTTTAATGGCGAAACTGAAAGGCGGGATGAGAGCTTTTTATAGGCAATGTTTTACTCTCGTAGGTTTGCCATTTAGTGCCGAAAGGTAGCCCAGCGTATCAGCGACTTTTAGCATGTAGTCCATTGCACTAACCAATCGAACCAACGACGCTACAAGTTTCGATTCCCTAACAAGCCCAAAATGATGATCCAAATATGTCGATTTTGAATTTTAATTTTGGCACAAAATGTTATTGAATAATGTTGGGGTTATTTAAAATATTTCAATATTGATTAAGCGAATACATTTCTGTAAAAGAAGGTTTTTAGTAAACATAAACGTCTTTTTAACTCGTCATATCATATATTCGATTTTGTGGAATATTAATTTCAAATCAGATTCTTTATCTGAAGTGTGGAGTGCAGGAGTAATAGCTTTCAGTTTTCTGTTAATGGTGAAATACAAAATATATTGTACCAAATAGTTGCAAAGAAATAACTTTACAAAGAGTGTATGTATTACTTTATAAATAATTGCATAAACAAGTAGTTAGATTTCTTTTTTTTTTTGGTAATACAAACTTTTAAAATTACTAAATATCTATTTTAATATATATCTTTCATTTTTTAATATTGTAATTTTGTAGTGATATTAGAATTTATTATTTGTAATTTTAGTTTAATTTATGTAATATTTAATCCTTTATCAAAATATTAATACAACGACGAAGTTCACAAAGGTCTCCAACAAAAAAAAAATGCAACCTTCCTGCCGAGCGTGCCTACCAACCAATTGCTGTATTTCCAAAGTACATTCAACCAACCCATAAACAAATATATATTTATATTGATTATATTTATCATTTGGTATTTAATTAGTTCGTTTAATTGTATTTGTATAGTTTTCATTCGTTCAAACGTAATTATATTTTAAATGCGACAATTAAAATGCAAACATTAACCAAAATCAACACAAATAGTTTTTTGGACATTTGCCGAAACACGTAAAATTTTGTTTTGTAATTTTAACTGAAACCAAAAACAACAGGAACTTAAACAAGTAGCAACAAAATTAAACAACATTTGTTTTGCAAAAATTTGCATGTTTTAACATACTTCATGTGGGAGCAGCACATTAAAAACATGTTGCATGGTCTCACAACAACCAACATGAAATACGCAGTTGAATTTGGCACCATTTATGGGTCAGTAGAAAATAGTTCGGGTTGAAAAGTATTTTTTATTATTTAATATTTTTTGTCATTCCGCTGGAATTCATTGATCACTGATATTTAATAAACAATTTGTAATTTAAAATTTACATATTTAGTTCAGGCCTTTGCTTCTCCAATCAAATCTTTCCTGTGACAATTATATGCCAAGACAATTCTTCCTCAAAGCAATTCCAACGAGGCCTTTGCTTCTCCAATCCATTTTTTCCCGAGAGAATTATTCCCCGAGACAATTCTTTCCCGAGACATTTCTTTCTTGAAATAATTCTACAGAGACAATTATACCCTAGAACTCATCGCAAAAAAAATATTTTCAGAGACAATTCTTTCCGGAAAAATTCTGCTCCGACATGTCTATCCCGACACAGTTCTTAGTCGAAACAATTTTACCGAGACAATTTCTCCCAAGGCAATTCATCACAACTCAATTCTTTCTCACAACAATTTTTTGAGACGAATCTGCCCATAACTGTCCCGATAATATTCATTTCCATTTATCTCCAGACAATTTATCACCGTGACAATTCTTTCAAGATAATTCTTCCCCGAGACAGTTCATCTCAAGGCAATTCTTTCTCAAAACTGAGACAATTCTACCCTAGACAACTCATCACAAAACAACAATTATTTTCTGCGAAAATTATTTCGGAAAAAATCTGCCCCTGTCATGTCTATCCCGACACAATTCTTAATCGAAACAATTTTACCGAGACAATTCATCCCAAGGCAATTCAGCACAATTCAATTCATTCTCGCGACAATTCAATTGATACGAATCTGCACCGCCATCTCGAGACAATACATACCTTAGACAATTCTTTCCCGAGTCAATTCTTCCTCAAAATAATAGTACCGAGACAATTCAACCAGAGACAACACAAAACCATTCTTTCCCGGGGCAATTCTTTCCTGAGACAAATCTGGCCATGCCCCGTATTTCTAAAGATAATTCTTCCCAAAACAATTCATCTCGAGACAATTTATTCCCGAAACAGTTCCTTCCCGAGACAATTCATTCCCCTGACAATTATTTAGCGAGTCAATTCTATCTCAAAACAATAGTACCGAGACAATTCAACCAGAGACAACACAAAACCATTCTTTCCCGGGGCAATTCTTTCCTGAGACAAATCTCGCCATGCCGCGTATTTCTCAAGATAATTCTTCCCCGAAACAATTCATCTCGAGACAATTTATTCCCGAGACAGTTCCTTCCCGAGACAATTCATACCCCAGACAATTCTTTCCCGAGTCAATTCTTCCTCAGAACAATAGTACCGAGACAATTCAACCTGAGACAACTCATCACAAAACCATTCTTTCCCGGGGCAATTCTTTTCTGAGACAAATCTCGCCATTTCTCAAGATAATTCTTCCCCGAAACAATTCATCTCGAGACAATTTATTCCCGAGACAGTTCCTTCCCGAGACAATTCATACCCCAGACAATTCTTTCCCGAGTCAATTCTTCCTCAAAACAATAGTACCGAGACAATTCAACCAGAGACAACTCATCTCAAAATTATTCTTTCCCGAGACAATTCTTTCCTGAGACAAATCTGGCCACACTATGTATTTCTCAAAATAATTCTTCCACGAAACAATTCATCCCGAGACAATTCTTCCTCGAAACAATTCTACCGATACAATTTATCTCGAGACAATTTATGCCCGAGACAATTCCTTTCCGAGACAGTTCTTCCCCGAAACAATTCTATCCGAGACAATTGATCACCCCATCATATTTTGTGTAATAGCACATTTTTAACGACCGTTTATGTATTTTGGTCATCCGTCCGTATGTCTCTCTGTCTGTTGAAATCTCGATTACAGGAAAACTAGAAGAGTCAGATCAGTGAAACTTAGAACATAACTTACTTGAATTCCTAAGCTATCTGAGATTGAATATGGGCATGTTCCGCTCATTTTTATATATCTCATACAGCACTAAATCTTCGAAAAACTATTAACTGAAAGAAAACAATTTTCTTTTAAATAAATCCCTTTATTTTATACCAAAACATATTGTGTGGTAAAGACCTCACGTACGTGTGTACATTAGGGTACTCAAATTAAGGGTAATCGAGATATTAGGACCACTATTTCCACTGGGTTTTACACGAACACACCCACACATCAGAACCTCCCAAACATACACAGTTGAAGGAATTTACGGCAAAATTTCATACAGGAAATTACAGTTATTTTTGTTCGTTTCTTTGTTATTTGAAAAAGAAAAAATGAAACTAGGTTTTTGCCATGAGTTGTTGCCAACGTTGCTCAATTTAGGTCAAAAAAATATTTATCTTGCTGTAGTAGTAACCACACAACTACAAGTAAAAACTTCGAGTTGTTTGTTTTTGTATTAACTTAAAACATAGTAACATAAATTTAAAAACCTCTATAACTTTCATTGTTGCTGTTGTTGGTATGGGTTACCTACTACTATTATTGTTTGTCTTCTCAATTGTTTATCTAACATAAAAAAATAGTAGCAGTAATAAAAAAATATTAATAAAAACATAAATCATGTCATTTCACACATACACACACACATAAACACTATATAAACTTTCCCCCACCCTGCGTAGTTAATACGAAAATAATGAAAATGGAGTTTTTCTTTTGTTTTTTTTTTTTTTGATTTTGGTTGTAATGGGTTTTCATGGTACTTCCTAGAGTAGCTAACTTTTTTCTTAAAACTAAATACAAAAAACGCACTAAATCATTAAAATTTCACAGAACTTTATTTAGAGAAACATTTGGTTTTGTTTTGTTTTCTTTTTGTACAAATTACATCACCATATGAAGAAAATTTCATTTTTGTTTTCTTTTTTTTTATATATTTTTTGTGTACAAATTTTTCCCCCCTCACATTGAAATACAAAAATGTAAATGTAAAACATACATATCAGATGGAAACGAGGTGAAATCGCCGGCAGGAAGGTCTACCACAAGCGCGACAAGTCGACGTGACAACAAAACCAAGGCGGCTGCTATGAAACATTCGAATACTACAATTAGTAGTAGTCGAATTAGTAGTAATAGTAGCAGTTACACAAAAGCAACAGCAATTACACTTATTGATACAACAGACAAACAAACTATAACAGACAAAAACACAAACACTCATGTAAATGTTACAGCAACAACAAATAAATTAGAATTACAACAACAAAATCCAATAACAATGACAATTCCGAAAGTAGTAAAACCCATATTAAAAATTCCCGAGGCCTACAAACAGAATACAGCTGAAATCGTAGCAGAAAATCAACCTCCTACTGAAAATACAACCCTGCGTAGTAGAGCCAATTTAAATTTAAACATGGAGGCCCTAAAGAATGAGACTGCCCAGCAGTTTTGTGCAACCGCAAAAGAAGTGAGCCCAGATCTAGCGCAAGAAGTACCCATATTACCGAAGAAACCAGCGCCAAAATCCCCGCAGATTACAAACTATGTGCCAGTCTATACGACGAAGATTTTAACCGCTGGCGAACGTAAGACGGCTATGGACTACGAAAATGTGATAATAAATACTGTGGAAGAGACTAAAGACCATGAAGATGCTATTAAGAAAGTAGAGAAAGTTTTAAAGTTACCTACCAACGAAGCTAAAAAAGAGGTTCGCATAAATACTCTAACAGATGTTAAAACTGTGACCTCAGTGTTAAAACCCATTTTAAAAGTAAGCTCTGCACCAAAAACGGAGGCCATAGTAATGAGCAAAGAAGAGACGCCGATGTTGATGAGTTTACGTGCTTACAAAGCCAGTCAAGAAGCTCAGGAATTGAAAAAATTGCAAGAAGAAAAAGATGCTCGCGAGCAGCTAGCAGCAGACAAAGATATAACAGAGTTCTATGAAGTAATAAAAGAGAAGCATGAATCCGTAACTGTAGAAGTCGACAATAATATGTTAAAAAGTGAAGAATCTCAACAATCTGAAGAAACCATAACTGAAATTTCCGATTGCATGGATGATGAAGAAGATGATGACACGGATACCGCATGCGAAGAATACACTGATGACGATTTGGATGAAGCGTTAGCTGAGGAGGAGTTTAATAATCAAGAGTCTGGCAAATTTATCGCTGAAGTCTCTACTGACTTGGCAAAACAACAGAAAGTGCCACCGAAATTAATACTTAATGTGAATGAAATTGACATGCAGATCTATGAAAACGAGGTAGTGGGTACTTCGATAACTCTTAGCACTCCAACAGATCTCCACGATGAAAGTCACTATCTGCCCATGACACCTAAAAAAGTGGATAACTCAAACGGTGAGAGTCTCACATTGGTAAGTCTTAACGATAGTACTGCCGAAGAGGAAAATCCTTACGTTGAGATGACCAAGGGCCTTCATGATGATGAGTCCAAGTACAACTATGAAACGGTATGTATTGGTGCAGTTTCGGCTTCTTTACAATTGACGAATAAAGCAAAGCAGTTGCAAATACAAGCAGAACCTGTTTACATGGAATTAGCGCAAGGCAGACAATCGGTGGAGCCAATTGCCACTATCACACCCACTACTAACGTTATAGTACAGGAAGAGTTGCACAGTTCATCGGGCCGCTCAACACTTAAAAAGAAAGGCAACGACACATTGAAGAAGAAATCGAAAAAGTCTTCTAATGAACGGTTGCAAAATAAACGCAAAGATCTTCCAGACATACTAAAGCCATCCCAAAATTCGCTTGCCATGAGTTCAGATAGCTCGGATGCTGATGATGAGTCATCGAAACATATCGACCCAAAAAAGATGCGTTCACGTACTCGTTTTAGTCTCTCGGATACCTTCCGGCCGGCTTCTTACTATTTGGGTGCAACGACACCGCTAGCCAATTGCGCGGAATCGTCTGACAGCGAAATAGTTTCACCACCGCCAATACCATCCTCACCGCCTCCCATGGAAGAACTCAACACGGAAGAAATTTTTTCATCGGAAATCTATGACACGGTTAAGCGTCGCGACAGCAGCAACAGTGGCAGTAAATGTAATCTCTCATTCGAGCAGTTACCCAAGATCCATACCAGCAATTCGTCGCTCAATATGGCAAAGCCAACGACAGAGACGGCTTTAAAAAGCAGTCGTCTCTCATTACCCGATCAGTTTAGTAAGTTGCGTACTTCCGGGCAATTTAAGACACCTTCGACGCTATTGAAAAACCACGAACGCACTTTGTCCGACTCAAACTACAGCTTTCAGACTGATAATAGCTCAAATACCTCGTCGGACTTTGATCTTTACAACAAACTAAAACAGAACTCGCCATCTTTTATTGCAAGTCCATTACGTTACCAGTCGAATAGTTCGTTACCACCAAAGTATCCCATGCCAGGAGCAACACCTGGCAACGGAGCTGGTGCAGTTGTCGCGGTTAGTGCTCCTCTTGCTGGTGGTGGTGATAGTAGTGAAACAGAGTCTGTAGAATTCAGACAACGACAGGGTTCTGACTCCGAATTGGAGCGTCAACGTTCGCGCCGTCCACTCTCCGAAGAGTCCATAAGCGAGATTGAATCTATGAGCGAACGTTTCGAAGAGACTCTCACATCCACAGATTTGGATACATATTTGAATCACTTGCAATCTAGCGATTTGTATCTTTATCAGAATACCATGACACTAGATGGAGCTAGCAGTTTGCTTAATGAGAAGGTAGCCGCATCAGGTTCTGCCGTGTTAACACAACTTATCAAGCCGCCCGAAATCTTTCGCAATAAGGACGGCGATGAGCACTGTTACGGCAACATACATTTTGTTTCATCGACGGATTCTTTGCAGAAATTGGGAAGTGACCATAGTGGAAGACGAACTGTACTACAACTCAGGGAACAGCCAACTAACGAGAACGCTGACTTAGGCTCCGCATATGATCTTGCCAGTAGAATCACACCAATACATAGTCGTAACAATAGCAATATATCTGAGCAATCTGCGCCCTACTATTACTCGGAGCTGACAAGTAGTCGCGAAATGATTAAGTCGCCCACAATTACAGCAGCACCACTCAACAATCAACGAGATGTACATGCGACGCTCAGTGGCAGCAACATTGCTCACATCAATAATCCGATTAAACTGCATCACGGTCTCAATCCTGCTGATATGGATATGATTACCGAGAAGGATCAGACAATAGACAGCAAGAATTTGTATAAGATGAAGACGAACATCGAAAAGCTAAGTTATTGTTCTGGAAAAAATCTAAAGTCTGGCGAAACGTTCACTCAGGTAGCAACTACATCTCAGGCATTCCATCTACAGCAGGTACAGAGCCCACAAATTAAATTGAGTAACTTCCAAACATCGAAACTCTATCATACACAACACTTAATTCCTAACCCGTCCCAGACACCAGTGCACCCAGAGACCTTTGATATGGTCCCAGATATATGTGAAACATCACGTTTTTCTAAAAATACAAATGTACAAATGGGAAGAGTAGTCGTTGGAGGTGGTGGTATTGTTGAATCAGTGGCACCAAGAAATCCTAGCCAAGTCGCGAGTAACACTAGTAAAATTTCAGTTCTAGGAAATGTATCTGGCGGAAATAATACCACTTTGACACATACTGGACCTGGCGAACTGCTTTGGGAAGAAGATACACTGTGGCGCGAAAGTCTGCGTCGGGTATCGCAACGACATGCACGTTCCTTGGACGATCTAGATCGCATTAACGCCAGTCCAAAACATAAAACAGCAACTCCTCCACCGTCTAGCAAGACACGTTTATCTCGTGATGTGACCTATGTCAACGATAACGTTTCGCAACACTTGCGCGCCAGTTATAAACCACGACTAAGTGAACCGACAACCACCTATATGCGCACTACCGCCGAACATATGGATGTGGAACCAGACATGGACACGGTTATGGATCCGACGCATAGTACCAACGAGCACGATGTTTATGTACAGCTCAGCGAAACGCAACCGCCACTGCCAGATAACGATGCAGATGTGTACGAAGTGCTGCGCGAAGACAGCATCGGCTCGGGATTTTCACATAAATCCGGCGACATGGATCGCGAGACTCTAAGGCAGTGGGACTCAATGTCGAGTGGATTGATGAAGAACGGTGACAGTGGCACCACCGTGACAGCAGCATTGCCAGCTGCAACAAGTAATGTGCGCAACATTATACAGCAACTCAATGCAAGTACGGATGCCAATGGCAACACTGGCACAAATACCATGCTGCCAGATGACAATGAATCTCTGCGCAATTGTGATACGAATCAAAATTCGATGTGATAAAATTTTAAGCGGTTTTCGGTTTTTGTTTAATATATTTTTTTAGTTGTTGTATTGTTGTTAGTTGGTCTTTTTTATGATTTTATAAATAGTTGATTGTGTGTGTTTTCAAAATAATTTTTAATCTCACACACTCATTACAAACGCACACTCATTCACACACAAACACAACCATTCACACAAACGTAAATACATAGAATGTATATGAATATTGCAATATTGTTTTTGTTGTTGTTGTCGTTCTTGTTGTTGTTTGTTGTTACTGTCTCTATATTCTCACAATGGTAAGACAATTTCACACACTTATTTTGTACCTTTTTTTTGTTTTGTTTCATTTTTATTATTTATAAATCATCTCATGCATTTTACTAAAATGTTAGTTCAAGTTGTATAAATTATGTAAAATTTTTATTTCGTAGTCATTTTGAATTAAGAAGGGTTAATTATTTCGCTTAATACTGTAAATACCAGATATGCATATATAGTGCAGTTTGACATGTTGACCTAAAGTTCTCTGAATTCTTCACCTGTAAAATCTTTCCCGAATAATTCTTAGCTGATACAATTCTTCTCTGATTTTTTTTTTGCATAAGAGTTCTTCTCTGGGCCTGTCTGCCACGAACAATTCTTCCGCCGATCCAATCCTTCCCGGAGAGTTCAACCCGAGATTATACTTCCCAGACTATTCTTTCCATGAGAGTTCTTCTCTGGGCAAGTCTTCCACGAACAATTCTTCCCTGCATACATTCATTACAATTCAAAAGTTCTGTGAATTCTTAACTTTGAAATTCTTCCCCTGGAAAATATTCCCCGAATATATCTGACAGTTCTTCTCTGGCAAGTGTTCCACGAACCATTCTTCCGCCGATGTAATTCTTCCCTGAGAGTTGAACCCGAGATAATACTTCCCTGCGTACATTCATCATAATTCAGAAGTTCTCTGAATTCTTCACTGTGAAATTCTTCCCCCGGAAAATATTCCCCGAATAATTCTTAGCTGATACAATTCTTCCCGGACTATTCTTTCCATGACAGTCATTCTCTGGGCAAGTCTTCCACGAAAAATTCTTCCGCCGATCCAATTCTTCCCGGAGAGTTCAACCCGATACTTCCCTGTATACATTCATCATAATTCAAAAAATCTCTGAATTCTTCACAGTGAAATTCTTCCCATGGAAAATCTTTCCCGAATAATTCTTAGCTGATACAATTCTTCCTGGACTATTCTTTCCATGAGAGTTCTTCTCTGGGCAAGTCTTACATGAACAATTCTTCCTGCGATCCAATTCTTCCCTGAGAGTTCAACCCGAGATTATACTTCCTGGACTATTCATTCCATGACAGTTCTTCTCTGGGCAAGCTTACACGAACAATTCTTCCTGCGATCCAATTCTTCCCTGAGAGTTCAACCCGAGATAATACTTCCCGGACTATTCTTTCCATGACAGTTCTTCTCTGGGCAAGCTTACACGAACAATTCTTCCTGCGATCCAATTCTTCCCTGAGAGTTCAACCCGAGATAATACTTCCCTGCATACATTCATCATAATTCAAAAGTTCTCTGAATTCTTCACTGTGAAATATAATTCTTAGCTGCTACAATTCGTCCCGGACTATTCTTTCCATGACAGTTCTTCTGTAGGCAGGTCTTCCACGGACAATTCTTCCGCCGACCCAATTCTTCCCTCAGAGTTCAACTCGAGATATTACTTTCCTGCGTAATTCTTTCCGGAAAAGTAATAAAGCGAAGTAATACTATCCTGCTCAAATCTTTCCCGAACAATTCTTTACAGAAACAATCCTCTCCCAGACATTTATTCGCCAAACAATTGTCTCAGAGAGGAGTTCTTTCTGGAAAGAATGAGTAGTAGAAAAATTCATGGTCATGGAATGATTTAAGAAATAATTCCCAATAATAAGCAGTAATCTGAACCAGTCATGTATTACGGCAATCCGTCAACAAAGACTGTATAAATTCTGGAATGATAAATAATGTTACCTGTAGTTAGTCTGTAGAACAGGCTTATACCAAGACTTGTGTCACAAGATTGATCCAAGTCCGAATGTGACAAACTTATGCTAGATATACAAGGCCTTTGTGGAGTTTGGGAGTGGAATATGTGCCAAGTTTTTATCTAACCTAAGCTATTAAGGCCTATTTGAAATTTCGGAATGATAATTGAGCTTAGCTTAGCTTGTTATAACATTCTGAGTATGGAGTCTTGTAGTATCAGTTGTGCTATGGTGGAATTTAGCCTGATATACCAAGACCTGTGTGATGTCTGGTGGTGACGGGTGTGTGAATCTTGTATATAGCCCGACAAGATCCTTGGCAGTCTAGTCTGGAACGTTTGTTAGAGCCTGGAAATTTCTATCTTGGTTGATTCTGGAAGAACTGTTTCGTAAAACGAACGATACTTCCACTGATCCAATCCTTCCCGGAGAGTTCAACCTGAGATAATACTTCCCTGCGTAATTCTTTCCCGGAGAATTCAACCCGAGGTAATACTATCCTGCGCAAATCTTTCCCCAATAATTCTTTACAGAAACAATTCTCTCCCCGACATTTATTCGCCAAACAATTGTCTCAGGGAGGAGTTCTTTCTGGAAAGAATGAGTACTGGAACAATTGCTTTTGGAATGATTTAAGAAATAATTCCCATGTAAGTACAAACGACCGGAATAAGTTTGGTACAATAATAAGCAGTAATCTGAACCAGTCTCGTATTACGGCAATCCGTCAACAAAGACTGTATAAATCCTGGAATGATAATTAATGTTACTTGTAGTTAGTCTGCAGAACAGGCACGTACCAAGACTTGTGTCCCAGGATTGATCCAAGTCCTGGAGAATGTGACAAACTTATGTCTAGCTAGATATACAAGGCCTTTGTGGAGTTTGGGAGTGGCATATGAGCCAAGTTTATATCAAACCTATAACAAACCTATACTATAGCTTGTTATAACATTCTGAGTATGGAGTCTTGTAGTATCAGTTGTGCTATGGTGGAATTTAGCCTGACGTACCAATACCAGTGTATATAGCCCGACAAGTCAAGTTTGGAACGTTTGTTAGAGCCTCGAATTTCTATCTTGGTTGATTCTAGAAGAACTGTCAAAAACTGAAAGGCCTTGTAATATTTTTAAAATTTTGTAAAATGTTCTACCTGGTTGAATTGACACGGTGAAGAATATTTGAAAAAGAATTATTGCAGACAAATTTGTCGGACATTGACATTTCAACCTAGGTTGTTTCTGTAAGAATTGTCGCGGATAAAAATAACTGAGGATGAATTGTAGATGAAAATTTGACGGAGAAGAATTGTTTAGCATTTTTCTCTATAATTTGAGTAAATCTTACTTAGCTTTGGTTGGTATTATTATCAGTTATCCGGACTATAGTTTGTGATGCTGAAAATAGTTAAATATGTTCATGAAAAAGCTTTCATTGTGAATTTTTCGATACTTTAAGTGTTCCCAACATTAGATATCCGCAGAGCGAAGAGCGGAGTTATCCGTTTAATACGTAGTATATTTTATTCTATATATTTCACAACAATTTCGCATAAATTCGATTAAAATAGTTATAGAGGAGTTAATACCAATGGGATTTCGTAAATTTGTATATTATCCGTTTTATTCCAGTTAATAACTATGCACCTTTGAAGCATTTTTATTGATGAGTTATTGCAAACGGATAATAACATTTTTTATGTAAGCTTTATTTAGACATTCCGATTCAATTGATCTGCATGTTGTTAACTTTGGATAATACGATTTACACACGCCTATTGTTTTTGACATTTTTGGCGTAAATAATAAGAGACCTAAATTTCAAACTAACTTTTTCCCATATTTCTTTGCGTAACCCATGCAACAAAAACTAATGCTTTCTCAGAACTTCACTAAACCCAATCGATAATAAATATTAATATGAATCCAAATCTTAATTAATGCAACTTCCCATGCAATTACAGCTTCGATTTCCGTGCGCAATGTACGCAATCTACCGAAGAGTAATCTCACCGTAAAACCGGATCCAACAGATCCGTATCCGCAACAGACACTCGAAAACTACGATCAAATGAGCAAATTAACGCATTCGTACTACGGCACCGCACAGGATACGAAATACGCAAAGACAACGATGTTGACGGATAAAAATGGCGGCATTGGTAGTGCTGCCTACTATGGCAATGGCGCAGCACTGGCAACATCGACACCATTGCATCCCAGCAGTAATGGTGGTGGCGGTGGTGGTGGTGGTGGTGCTGGTGATTACTATGGCATGAGTGGTGCCGCAACGGGCAGCATTTACGATATACACCAGAGTCAGGGCGCATATCAGCCATCGCCGCAGGCTTATCCCATGAGACGGGTTGGTAGTCGTGCGGAAATCGATATGTTGGAACGTGAGACGAGCTCGCAGATGAGGGTGAGTGTCTTTGGGAAGGTTGCGAGTGTGGGTGTAACACAAAATGTCTAATTTAAAGTTATAATTGTGGCGGCATTTGTGTGCTGATTTGTCAGAAACTATGTCTGGCAGGATATGATGATGAATTTTTATTATTTTTGTTTTACTTATTTTTTTTTTTTTATAATTATAAATATAAAATTATTTTATTTTTTATTTTATGTTTTGTCTGATTAATGTTTTAATTGAAGTTTTTTATTTTTGTTTTATATTACATTTTTTTATATTATATATTTTTTTTATATTTATCATTTTATTACCATTAATGTGTTTTTCCTTATTTTATATTATTATTTGTTTATTTCCTTTATCTGCCAAATATTCACCACACTCTGCGTATTCACTACGCGCAGAATCTGGATGTTTCCGCGGGCGATCTTCTCAGTCGCACACACGAGGAACTGGTGCTGTTGCTCATACAACTGCGTCGGCAGAACAGCAACACGGCACGTGCGATCGAACAATGTTGCACCGATATTCATGAAGTTCAGGTTGTTGTTTTTACGAAATGTTTTGCTAAATGTGGTGTTGGATTTATGTGTAGGCTGTAAACGGTTAAGTGTGTGGAAAGTAGTATTAAAGAAAACCTATCAAAGATTATTGCCCAAATACTTTCACAGCAAACCGAATACGAAAAATGGTCACTAACATTATGAAAAAAAGAACATATAGCTCAAAAAAGAACCTTTCATTAGCTCCTATTAACTCTTTAGAATATTTAGCTCTCTCTCCATCTAAATTTATGGTGTGCGGCTCATTTAAATATTAAATAAAACCTTTTAAAACATCAAAAACTAATATTTTTATCTATGAACTCATTAGAATCGTCTACGCACCGCCGAGGGTCTAACACGTGCCGAGAGCATTCAACGGCTCGATTATCTGAAGCAACATCTGCTCGATCTTGAGCGTCAGTACGAGAAGAGCAAACCGCTCGTCAATCTGGTCGATAACATGGTGAAGTTGGGTTCACTATATCGCAATAATGACGGCGCAAACACCAACGGCGGCCGACAGCAGTATCCGTATCAGCAGCAGTTGCAGCCGCGCACCGAAGCCGATGTACTGGAGCGGCTGGAGTTTAATCAGCGCCTGCAGGAGGAGCGTATGCTGCAGGAGGAGCAAAAGCAATGGGATCGTCTTAGTCCGGATCAGTCTGAGCTGCAGGTATTTTTCGTATTTTATATATTGTTATTGTTCAATATTTCATTTGTTCCTTCACCCAGTCCAAGGTCCAACAACTCTACTACTTGGACCAATTGCTACAAGAAGAGTCTGGCACTTTGCAGAGTCTACAGCGCGACAAGGAGGACTTGGAGCGTGCCCTGGGCAGCATACGCGCTCGCATTCAAGACACCAACGAGCAGCCGCTAGCGCTGGAGGCCGCCAAGAAGGAGCAGCACATGCTGGAGCTCGAGCTGTCGCGTGTGCATCAGCTGCTGGCGGAGAACTCAAAGGTAGAAGAGGTGTGGCTAGTAAAACGTTTGACGTCTGTTTTTGTGCTTTAAATAATATTATAGAAATATAACAACAAACTTATATGAAAATTGCATGCAATAACGCTTCAAAGTCGTCGCCAAGTCGCTTTGAAGTCGCCTTAAAAACGCTTTTGTGTCTAACCTAATTTTAAGCTTTTTAATAAGTCATGTCATAGCTAAAAAAAAGATTTTTAAACATCAATTTATTTAATTTCAAAGAATATTTATTAAAGAAAAATCTATAACAGACGCCTTAAGCTCTACTAGCCGCACGAAACGCAAATCGCTTGCAAATCATTTACATGTCGCGCCTTTGCATTCCAACAACTGCACCGACCACCTTCACACACATCACACTAACACACATTTCTCTCCCTCTCGTTCTCCCTTCGTTCGTTCGTTCACAATCTCTTGGCGCCCATCACACATTTGACACAACGCCAGAAACTGGAACAAACGGTCGCGGGCAACGCACGTCTCGAACAAGAGTTGCTGGTGCTGCGTCAGAAGTTGCAAATATCTCGCGGCACTCGCGACTCACAGGGCTTATTTGTGAGCGACACCTATACCAACAATACGACCGTCATGTTGGAGTCGGAGCTGAAACGCGTGCAGACACTCGTAGGCGACATGCAGCGACAGCGTCAGGAATTGAGTGCTGCAGTACGTCAACTAACTGAAAATTCAACGCGACTCTATCAGGAAATCGGCAACAAACATGGCGCAAATGCGAACAATGCACGCGGCGACACCAATGGCCACATCAAGAAACGCTCAAACTCAATGTGTTGGATAGAGACAGATCTAGACTCAATGCAGTGTGTTGATCGCACGTTGAGCGACTCGACGCTCAATCTTTCAACACCGCTTTATGTCGACACGAGTTCGACACCGGCGACAGCGCGTCCGCCGCTGAACAGCGCCAGCTCCAGCAAATACAGCGATTATAATACGGGCGGCGACAGTTCACACAATGATACGTTGGGCAGCAATGGTGGTGGCGGCGGCGGTACGAGCGGTCGCAAGTCGCACAGCGCATCGTATCGCTACCATGACTCTAGCGATCAGTTGGAGACTAGCGGTGTTGATAGCGACGGCTTTCTCGATTCGAATCCTTTTGCCGCCTTGTCGCAGCAGGAGAAACAAGAGATCAAAACAGTGCGCATAGTGAAGCGTGAGTCGGAGCGACGTCAACGCGACCGTGAGCGCACTGGCGGTCTGAGTAGCTCTACGCAAAATCTCGATCAAGTGCTGGAGGAGGAACAGCAGTTAGTTTTGTTGCAACAGCAGCAACAACAACAACAGCAACAGTTAAATGGCTACCAAACGAATGGCTATACTTCTGGCGACTCCGATTATCGCTCGCATGCCGCAAGTCGCTCAAAGTCGCTGCCGCGCAACTCATACACTGAGACGCCAAAATCGCGTACGCATCATCGTCAGCATGCGTCGACCTCCAGCTACAATGGCGCACAGCAAAATGGTAGTCGCTACTCCGCTGACTACTACGCTAGCGCAGCGACAGACAAAAACAGCAACTACGCAAATAATGAGCGACAACAACAGCAACAGATCAATGGTGCCACCGCCAGAGAGCAACTCAATCCGCTGGCAAACGCTTACTTTGCGAAGCATCAGTCGCGGCATCAGTCGCAACATCAGTCGCAACATCATTCGCTACAACAGTCGCAACAACAGTCGCAACAACAACAGTCGCTGCAACAGTCACAACATGAGACACAACATCAGTCGCTTCATCAGTCACATCATCGTCATTCGTCGTCGCATCATCGATCGCAGTCGCAGCATCAGCCGCTGTCGCGCAACTCATCGCAGACCGCTTTGCGTCAGAAGACCGACTCATTGCTGAGCCTAAACAAAAGCATTAGCGATTTATGTCCGGGTCCGGTATTTCAGAGCGAAGCCGCACGTCAGATCATCAATGAGTTGTCGGCGGGCAGCGCCTCCGAGGATACAGAGCGCGTCGTCGAGAAGGTGCCGTCACAGCACAAACACAGACGGGCGGTACCGCGTGAGAAGCGACGCCATTACACGGCGCCCAATAATGTCAACATCAAGGCGATGGAAAACGTGCAGGCGGAGAATGATATGAATAGAAACGTAAGTGATTTGGTACATTAACGGAAAAGGCACGCGCGATAGTCGCTTGCGACATACGTGTGCGATATACGTCCGAATTACATTTCAACGCATTTCATACAGCAATGTTTTGTACGTACCTAACTGTTTTTTTTGTAAATAACTTCACAGTTTGTTACAACATAATCAAATATTTATTTAAATATTTCACATATTAAATTTTTGCTCTTCCCATAGAACACTAATTGGCGCGCACGCGACGATTTAGACATGGAGGTGGCACTGCGCCCACGCATGAATGCGCCCGATGTGGTGCGTTCCGCTCTCGGTCATGGCGAAAAGATTTCCGAGAACACTATCGACAATTTGTTGTTGGCACCGAACAAAATCGTAATTCCCGAACGCTATATACCAGAAAAGGTGAGTTGAGTTGAGACTGTTTACAACGTAGTTAAAAAGTTCATAAATACCATGAATTTTTTCATAAACATTATGAATGCGTTCATGAGTATTGTGAACTTTTTCATTACGGTTTTATAAACGATTCATAAATGGGATGAATTTGGTGATTGGTTGAGTCGTAAAGACAAATTCATAATATTGATGAAGAAAATCATAATATTGATGACCAAATTCATAAATAGTATGAAGTTTTTTCTGTGTACGCTCTACATTGTAGTTAAAAAGTTAATATGTACCATTACTTTTTTCATAAATACCAATAATGTTTTCATCAGTATTATGTATTTTTTCATTACGATTTTATGAACGATTCATAAATGGGATGAATTTGCTGATTGGTTGAGTCAAAGTGAAAATTCATAATATTGATGAACAAATTCACAAAATTAATGACCAAATTCATAAATAGTATGAAGTTTTTTCTGTGTACGCTCTACATTGTAGTTAAAAAGTTAATATGTACCATTACTTTTTTCATAAATACCAATAATGTTTTCATCAGTATTATGTATTTTTTCATTACGATTTTATGAACGATTCATAAATGGGATGAATTTGCTGATTGGTTGAGTCAAAGTGAAAATTCATAATATTGATGAACAAATTCACAAAATTAATGAACAAATTCATAAATAGTATGAAGTTTTTTCTGTGTACGCTCTACATTGTAGTTAAAAAGTTAATATGTACCATTACTTTTTTCATAAATACCAATAATGTTTTCATCAGTATTATGTATTTTTTCATTACGGTTTTATGAACGATTCATAAATGGGATGAATTTGTTGATTGGTTGAGTCGTAGTGAAAATTCATAATATTGATGAACAAATTCATAAAATTGATGAACAAATTCATGAATACTATGAACTTTTGTTTTCTTTGTACGCTATCTGCTATTGAATATGGACGTAAAATGTTCATTTTGAACTGTGATCCGACAACTTAGCTTCAACTACTTTACGCTACTTCAAAATGATCCATGTTTATCATATAAATTTGAAATTTCATTTGATATTTGCGCTTTTTTCAGGCACCGGAACTATCACCAGAGGAGAAGAAACGCCGCCAGGAAAAAGTTGAATCGATTAAGAAAATGTTGGCCGAAACGCCCATCAGCACAGCAAACGTAATTTCATTAAAAACTAAAATTTAAATTTCTAATTTCACTAAATTTGCTAAATTCAAAAAATATTTCCATTTAAAGGACACTGTCAGTCAACCGCCGAGCAAGATGAATGCCGAGAAAAAACAACGCGAACATTTGCTGCAACTAAATCAAATTCTGGCGCAGCAAGTGATGCAAATGAGCAAAATTGTCGCTGGTAAGTTTACGAGTTATCACTAAAAAACTCTAAAAAATTGCATACGTATTTTTTGCATTCTTTAAACATTATTTTTAAAATAAGTTGAAAAATTATTGTAAAACATTTTATTTTTATTTGTATCTAATTCAAAAAATGAAGTCAAGAAAAAATACCAAAATTAAGCGCCAAGCAATTAACTGCAAGTTTATGTTATTTTTTTGTGTTTAATCTTTTATGTGTTTTTTTTTTGTTTACTAATTTATACAAATTTCACAATTATATAAATGTGTTTTATATGTTCTACTCAAATGAAATTATTTTGTATTATATGTGTCATCCACATTTTACTTGCCCCCTCTACTCTCTACTCTGTCTTAACTATCTGTCTCTTTTTGGCTAATCTAAATATTTCTTTTTATTTCTAATTTTCTAGATGATAATTGAGTATGTTTCAGTAAATAACACACACAAAAGTTTCGGCCATTTTGAAAATATCTATGTATATGAAATATATTCATTTCAATCAGCATTCAAAAGTCATCATAAAGAAATCCATCGCCATTGTTCCTTCATGTCACACATATTGGATGTTTAAAAAAAAAAGAGAATAACTAAAAGAAAAAGTAAAAATCATTGTCACTCAATTCAGTTCACTCATTACATCACTCAATACATCATGCATCAAATCACATACTCATTACTCATTTATTCACTCAATCAATCAATTTTTAATTTATTCATACATTAAAAGTTCCTTTCAGAAATTCGTTACTTCATTATTTCATACTCGCACTCAACCATTCGACATTACAAAATTATTTAAAGTATATTTTTAGGTTATTTTTCTATTTGTTGAATATAATTTTAGGTATTTTTTATAAAAGTTTTTTGTTATATTCAATATTTCAGTTTAACTTTATTAATACTTTGATCTATAACATTATTCTTTAAGTTTTAATAAATTATTTTATACTTGTTTTATATATTTTTATATGCACTCAGTAGAAAAATCCTATTAAAATTGATCAATAGCACAGTTATTGATTCAATAGTATACAAAATATAAATATTTTCATTTAAAAACATAAACAATTTAATAGTTTTAATAGTATTTTATAGTATTTAATGGTATTTACCTATTAAAATAATGAGTTTTACTATTGACTAATTTTAATAGCAAAAAACTATTGATTTTATAGTATTTTTTGTTCTGAGTGTATTCATAATTGAAATTTTATGTTGCATATTTTTTTTAGTTGCATTTTATATTTTATTTTTTGTTTAGTTTTATTCAATTATAATCTTTATTAAGCATTCAATTTTTAAAGCATTTTTTTAATAAATAGTAGAACATACAGGAAAAAGTCAGTAATTTTACTCGTTAGTTTGGATAATGATCTGAATAACCATACATTTTTTTTGTATATCATTAAATCCAAAATGCTAAAAATATCACAAACAAATATTTTAAAAAAATCTATTTTTATATTCAAATAACTTAAAAATGTTTAGGTTTTTTAGTATTCATTACACCCAGTAAAAAAAATCCCTCAAGTTCCATTAAAATTAGTTCATAGGACAATTATTGATTTAATAGTATACAAAAAAAAAATCTTTTCATATAAACTCAATGGCAATATTTGAATTGAATTTTCTAGTATTTAATGGTATTTTCCGATTAAAATAATAATTTATGCTATTGACTATTTTTAATAGTAATAAAACTATTATAAGGACTGCGTCGAATAAAATTGTCCGCTACAAAAATAAAAAAATCTAGAAATCTAGTAATCGAATTTTTATAGAATAAATATTTTATTTTGCAAATTATTTTTAGATTTAAAAAAAAAAGTATAAAAAACCAGAATTGAATATTTTTTTAATAAAAAGTTTTAAATTTTCCGGAACCCCTTCCATTAATGTTGTAATGGTAGTGTCCGACACCCACACAGCCGCTGAAGACCACTTTCTTTTAAAGTCTTGAAGGTCTTTGGCCACTTTTTTGTTGTCTTCATCTCCCTTTTTACTAAAGCCCAGTATCTCTCAATCGGCCTGAGTTCTGGACAGTTTGGTGGATTCGCTTCTCTAGGCACCAAAATCACTGCATTTTGTTGGATCCACTCTAAGGCCGTTTTGCTGTAGTGACATGAAGCGAGGTCAGGCCACAAAAATGTGGACACTTCATGTTGGCGTAAAAATGGAAGCAATCTCTTTTGCAAGCATTCCTTCACATATATTTCGCTATTAATTGTACCCGATGTCACATGAGCTGCTCCTTTTTCCACAACTGCAAATTGCCTGCCAAACAAGGAATTTCTTTGGGAATTTTGTGATTTTCTTTGATTTGAATTTTTCAGCGACATTTCCTCGAGAATCGGCTGTATAAAATTCCTGCCCAGGTAGCTGAGAATAGTCTGCTAAAACATAAGTTTCGTCGCCCATTATGCAGCAATCGAATTTAAAAAAAAAATCTTGGTTCAGCTTTTTAGCTCGTTGTTTTGCGGTTTCATTCTTGACGGCATTTCTATCCGGAACTTTTTGGACCTTGTACGTCTTCAGCCTAGCTTCTTTCTTAGTCCTGCGCACGAAAGATTCTGAGCAATCCGCCTTTCTCGCCAATTTCCTTCCGGATATGCTTGGATCTTTCTTTAAAATATTCACAACCTTCGACTTTTCACGATCACGTGGGCCTTTTTTTTACCAGAACCTTTCTTCCGATCAATATTCAGGTCTTCCTTAAAGCGGTTGATAACGCGAGAAATGGTCTTAGGGTTAGCCCCTACCTCCTTGGCAATTTTTTTAAAAGACCAACTAGGTTGTTTTTGAAAAATTTTAATTATATTTTCTCGCACTTCCACTTCGTTTGCCATTTTCGCGTTAAATAAATTTTGTATTGACTATAACTGACACAAATTATTTTCTACCATTTAATTCAGAGCTACTATGATCAATTTGTTTTAATTTAATTTTTTTAATTTTTTTAATTTAAAATTCTACTTTTCTACTGTGCTGCTTCTTTTTAATTCTTAGAAGTGGCTAAAAAGCGCATAACATTTCATTTGCAGTGTGATAGAAACGATCAACACCTGCAAATTGTACAAAATTGATGTTGTGATGTTTATAGAATAAATCATGTTATTTTGTATAATTTTTTTTCAAGGATTTTCAAAATATTAAGTTTTCTATTCAGTAAAGAAAGCACGTGTACCCACTGTCATGTCTCGAAACCTACGATGCCTCGAAGTTTAATGAAATAAGTTTGATCTCCAATTCTAATTTTTAAAATTTCTCGTACATTAAAATTATTTGAAAAGATTCGATACTTAAACATTTATCACATTGATATTGTCAAATATTTTTCGAAACACTCTTGATTAGTTTTTTTCTCGATATCATTATGATTTCGAAAATTTATCGTATCTAGAAAATATCGATAGAACGCACCGATATCTACCAACCATGCAGGCTCCAATTTGAAACACGATATCGAGTATGTGTTGAATATCATGTGTTTTCTACATGTACTCACATTGATCGCGTAACGATATCAAAACGAATGTCTCCAACAATTTCGCGAATTGACATTCCTTGACAACTTCGATCAAATTCTTATTCGTATCTAATTTTTGAAGATTTATTGTATTTAGTTTCTAAAATTTCTTCAAGTGTTACTATATCGATTTATTTTATCGTTATTAACTTTTATTGCATTTCGTTATCGAACTCCGGTGTTTTTATATACGAATGTTCGAACCATGCTCGTTTTGATATGACTACGATTTGATATCTGCCGTCTGTTTTGATATAAATATACATAATATCAGTCCTAGTATTTCATGTCTCAGAGCTCTTCGATGATCGAAATTACTCGAACTGACTGCAATAAAAAAGTTAGATCTCATTGCATTATTACTACTAATTTTTAGAATTTTTCGAACAATAAAATTTAAGGAAAAGATACGATATTTAAATATTTAACACATTGATATCACAATGTTTTTCAAATCAACCTCGATATTTGATGCCATATTGATTCAGACCCGTTTTATCTCATTTCGAATAAACTTCATTATCTCGTACATCTTAGATTGAATTGTAGTATAATCCCAGTCTGCCTTGTCTCGGAGACCTTCGATGTCTCAAAGCTTTCTCGAATAACTTCGATAAAAAAGTTCGATCTCGTTGCATTCTCGATTCTAATTTTTAAAAATGTTCGTACATTCAAATTCTTTGACAAGATACGATATTTAAATCGATATCGTAATATTTTTTGCAGCAATCTTGAACTTTGATAATTTTTTTCTGCGATATCGTTTTGATTTCGAAAAATTTCTCATATCGAGAAAACTTCGACAGAACGTTTCGATATCTACCTATCATCTAGGTCCAATTTGACGCTCGATATCGTTACGAGAACGAGTTCGATATCGTGTGAATTCACCATCTACTCGCATTGATCTCGTAACGATATCGAAATGAATGGCATACTGGGAAATATATGCGAAATCGTAATCGAGGTTCTAATGAATTCCTAACCATTTCGAAACAGTCTCGAAGCGATATCGAATCGAATTGCAGACTGGGATGTAATTATGTGTCGGATGTTTTCTCGAACAAAATTCGATAAAAAAAGTTCGATTTCGTCCCTTTATCGATACTACTTTTTAAAATTTTTAGTACAATAACATATTATGACAAGTTACGATATTTAAACATTTGTCATATCGTTATCGCAATTTTTTCGAATCAATCTCGAAATCTTTGCACTTTTCAATGCGATTTCAATCCAGAATCGTTTTTATTCTCGTTCGAAAAATAAAACTGCGATATGTCGCTTTGAACTATCCATGCAGTTGAGTACGTCTTGGTGTTAGATATTGGTAAAAAATCTGATTCGATATAATACGAGCTCAGTGGTTAGTGCGTTGGACTGCGAGCCGAAAGGTCCCCGATTCAAGCCAGAACTGGGGCTAACAACATCTTTTCATAGAAACATTTTCTATACCGCGCTACCTCTCGTCAGTAAATGGCAAACCTACGAGAGTAAAACATTGCCTATGAAAAACTCTCACCCGCCGTTCGGATTCGGCAATAAACTGTAGGTCCCACCACTTTGAGTACAAATATAACACGCACAGATCAAAATAGTGAGAGAGCTCGGCCGGAGTTCTATACAGGACTGTAGCGCCAAACTATTATTATTATTATTGTCTACAGTATTATAGTCTCTCTAGCGACTGCACTTCACTGCAGTATTGGTGTCAAGAGTGTCCAGTCATTTTTTTCAAGACATTCAATGTCTTTAAAAAAAAAAACCAAAGCCAATGACACTATTGTCGCTGTTAATACAACATGTACAGTGAGTGCAGTGAGTGAGCGCAACGAGTAACGAGTGAGAAAACGTAGATTGAAAACAACAACAAATCTGCCGCTCAGCGTTCGACGACAGTATTATTGTTTTCGGTATTTATAGACTCTTCACTACAACTACGCTTTGTTTGTGTTTTGTTTTGACACTACATTGTACTTTGTTGTTGTGAGCTACACATTCGATTGATTTTCAAGCATAGTGTCGGTGACCGTACATGTCTTAAAAAAAGGCATTTGTGCAGATGTCTAATATCAAAAATTCACCTAAAATAGTTTCTTTTTACATATCGAAACCGTTAAAAGGTATAATTTATACATGTATAATTCAAAAATAATTTAGAAAATAATTTGCATACTTTTCGGTTTTGTACAAAAAAAAACATAGTATTATCTTGAAGTGAATTAAAAACAAGAATTTAAAATTTTATATTGAGGAATTGTCACAAATGATTTTTGATATTTTTAAAATAAGGTTTTTCTATAATTTTTCATAGTAGAGAAAATTTTATTTCATACAATTTTTCAGATTATTTGTATATTATTTATTTCAATTATAATTTTTTATATTTGAATATTTAATTATTATTTATAAATATCTTCAAGTATGTAAATTTATTTCTAAAATATCATTTCGTTTATTATGTATTATTATTTTTAGTATTATGTATTATTATTTATTTTTTCTAAATATTTTAGAAATTATTTTTAATTTTTATTAAAACTGCTTGTTTATATTACACATTTTTGTTTCAACATTATTTTTGTGCATTGTGTTTTATTTTTGATTTTTTGATTTTTTTATTTTTATTTTTTTTTTATGCATACTTTTAGGTAATCCTAGTCCATCTAATCCATAGTAGTTGGCAGTACGCGTTCTTTGTGTTGAACTTTTGTTGTGTTCGTTCTTGTTGTTTTTGATTTTTGTTTAAAATGCTATATTTTCGATTTTGTTGTGTTGTTTACATTAATTAAAACAAAAAATGTTACATTTTCTTCGAAGCTCCTATAACTATGCTATCATTTTTTTATAAATTTGCAATTCGTATAATAATCACACATATCAACAACAACAACAACAACAATAAATAAGAAAACTACAACAAACACAAAATTTACAACAACAACAATTACAATAAACACTACTACTACATTTCTGACAACTACCGTCGCATGAAACATCAAAATTTTGTCGCTCTGTTAATACAAAACATAAAAATATTCTGCATATCAAATATCTATATAAATCTCAAATACTAATACAACAACAATAACTACTACAACAACAAGAACAATTATAATAATAAGTACAACTACAACAACAACAACAAATATGTATATGTCAAAAAGGTTTGTACCAATATATTTTTCTGTTTTTATTATTTTATATATTAATATTTAGTACTAACAGCATTTTTAGTGCTCGAAATTGTTGAATTAAATAAAATTATTATTTTTTTTGTATAAAGCTGCTTTTATAGCGCCTATTTAAGTCTATAATATGTTGCTAGTGATTGTATAAAATTTAACGTTGATTGGCTTTTATTTAATTTTAAAAAAATTTAGAATTAATTTTTTTACTTACTTTCAAAATTCATGCAATTTCTCATACATTTTACTTGCGCCTTGATTACAGCAGCACCTGCCGCCACTTTTAGTGTTTTCGAAGCACTTTGTATTAATTGCAAAATACACTTAGAGCAATACACTTAGCAGCAATGCACTGAAAACAAAAACTATAAAAATTGAAGTTAAATTTTATAGCTAAAAATTTCAATTCAAAAATTTGTCTAAATTTATACAAAAAATTATACAAATTATTTATTATTCTTTTAGCATATTTAATTCACAAATTTGAATTTTTCAAAATTTACCATAAAATTAAACTTCGCTCGTCCCACATACACTTTCACTTTAATCCCTCCTGCAGCAAAGCCTAAAAGCCTGCTACGCTTTGCGCCGTCTCAAAAACACGCAACAGTCATTCACAAATTAAAATTTGAAAAAAAATATATATCACCCACACCACATGCAAAGTGGCGACAACAGCAACAGGTACAACGTTCTTTTTTTCAAGCAAGTTTTTCTTTATCATGGGATTCAACTTTTACAACATATACTAATGGTTTTTAACATCCGTACCAATAAAATCTGCGCAATTTCTTCAAAAGCACTTTTTTCTACTACAAAGCTTTACTTTTATAAATTACTAATTTTATATTTCTCTAAATTTACGCAGAAAAAGCCATGTCTAAAATGAAAAATAAATCAGAAAATGCGCAGCATAATGAGTACGACGAGGAGGATTATGATGATGACGATGTTGCCTATGATGATGTACAACGCGAATCGGTATCACCCGCTGAACCACTGCCGATTTTTCAACAACGAGACAATTTTTTTACCTAAAGAGAAGAAAATGAAAAAAGAAAAAAACCAATGAAACACCATAAGAATAACATCAACCACTATAGACAACTTAAAGTCCAGCAGCATTTATTTACGCTAACAAATTTTGACGTTTACTATTTAAATGTTTTTGAATCATAAAAAAAAACAAAAAAAAACAAAGTGAAACTTAAAATCAACCACAACCACTAGAAAACTAGCGCAAACTATTGTAGTTTATAGCAAAAACATTCAATTTATGAAAATTTTAAAAGTTGTTAAAGCTTTAAAATGACTGAAATGTTGCATAAAACTAACAGCTAAAAAAACAAAAGACTTTATGATATAGCTGCTAATAGTCGTATTAAATATCATTTATAAATAAAAATTCAAAAAATGTATATGTATTTAGAATATTATGTAAAATTCAGATTTAAAAAACCAAAATGTTAACTAGTGTGTGAATTTAATGAAGAAAGTTGCTGAAAAATTGGTTAAATAATTGTTAAAATAGTTTTTATTACAGTCAATTGATTTTATATGAATGAAAAGATTTGGAAAATTATTAAAAAAGGCTTTGCAAAAGAGCTTTTAAATTAGCTTTTGTCGATATAATTTTAAATAAAGCTTTCTGTAAAAACTATTTAAAATAAATTTACAAAAGCATTTTATAGAGCTTTTAAAAAGCAATTATAAAAAACTTTTTAAAAGCTTTTATAAAGAGCTTTTATATATTTTTTTAAAAGCTTTTGGATAGAGCATTTAGAAATGATTTTGTAAAATTCTTCTAGAAAAACTTTTGTAATGAACTTTAGAAAAAGCTCTCTGTGAACAGCTTTTAGTAAACAATTTTATATGGCTTTTAGAAAAGTTTTTGAAATCAGTTTAAAAAGGCTTTGAAAAAGAATTTTAAAAATCGTTTTGTAAAGAGCTTTCTAAAGAACTTTTATAAGCAGCTTTTAAAATAACGTACATGAAGAGCCTTCAAAATAACTTCCATAAAGAGCTTTTAAAACAACTTTAGAAATAATTTTGTAAAATTCTCCTAGAAAAACTTTTGTAATGAACTTTAGAAAAAGCTCTCTGTAAACAGCCTTTAGTAAACAATTTTATATGACTTTTAGAAAAGTTTTTGAAATCAGTTTAAAAAGGCTTTTAAAAAGAATTTTAAAAATCTTTTTGTAAAGAGCTTTCTAAAGAACTTTTATAAGCAGCTTTTAAAATAACGTACATGAAGAGCTTTCAAAATAACTTCTATAAAGAGCTTTTCAAGTTTTTGAAGAGAGCTTTTAAAATAGATTTTGTTAATTTAATTTTAAATAAAGCTTTCTGTAAGAACTATTAGAAAATATTTTTGCAAAAGCACTTTAAAAAGAGGTTTTCAAAAGTTTCTTTTAAAGAGGTTTTAAAACTATTATAAAGAACTTTAAAAAATGTAAAAAGAGCTTTTAAAAACTGTTATAAATAGCTTTTATTAAGAGCTTTTAAAAAGCTTTTATAAAGAGCTTTTATAAAGAATTTTTATAAAGATTATTTTAAAAAGCTTTTGAAAAGAGCATTTAAATATAACTTTGTAAAAATATTCTAGAAAACATTTTGTAATGAACTTTAGAAAAAGTTCTCTGTGAATACCTTTTAGTAAGCACTTTTATATGGCTTTTAGAAAAGTTTTTGAAACTAGTTTTGAAAAATAAATTAAAAAATCTTTTTGTAAAGAGCTTTCTAAAGAACTTTTATAACCAGCTATTAAAATAGCGTTTATGAAGAGCTTTTAAAATAACTTGTATAAAGAGCTTTTAAAACAACTTTTTTATAAGAGCTTTTCAGATAACTTTTATACACAGCTATTCAAAGAACTTTTATATAACGATTTAAAAAAAATTGTAAAGAGCATTTAGAATAGGTTTTTTAAAAAGCTTTTTGAATAGCACTTGTTAAAAGTCTTTTTAAAACATTTTTTAAAAGAAGCTTATAGGTAATTTTTTGTAATGATATTTTTTTTATTTGAAAAGTTTAAAAAAAATCTTTAAAAATTATTTTTTAAGAGCTTTTACGAAAAGACTTTGTAAAGAGCTTGCAGAAAAGCTTATGAAAAGCTTTTGTAAAGAAATATTTAGAAAAACTTTTGTAAAGAGCTTTTAAGACATATTTTTAAAACATTTTAAATGAACTATAAAAAATATTGTTTGGAGGATATTTTGAAAATGTTTGAAAATCTTGGGCTTTTACAATTTTTTTTTTTTCAAATAACTCTTAAGAAAACATTCTAAAAAAAGTTGGAAAAATGTTCTGTTAATTTTTCCAAATTTTTTTAGAACAGCTTTTATTGCAATAGTAATTAAAGAGCTTTTATATTTGAAATATTTTTGAGTTTAACTCAAAAAATTTAAATTGTTTTGTTGCTGATTTAAAAGCTTTTGAAGTACGAATAATTATAACCATTTTTTTCAGCGCCTATTTTAAATAAAAATTTAAAGTTGGGGCACTAATTGTCAAACGAATACAATATTCAACATATCAATGTATAAAAATAAAAAAAAATGAATTATGTATATTCTAAGAACTATATAAACTAAAGTTTATAGCAACAATAGAAACTACATAGGAATGAAATTAAAAAGTTGTTAAAGAAAATTTTGAATGTTAAATGAACAAAAAAAAATTAAAATATATAATGAACATTTAAAAAATTATACATAAAATTAAATATTTAAAAATTACTATTAAAATTAATTAGTTTTTCGAGCAACGAGTTTAAATTAGTAGAATTATTATTTATTTAAATTAGAACAACAAAAAAAACAATAATAGAATTTTTAATTTTACATTTTTAAAATAAACTTTGATAACAGAAAACAAAAAGCTCATCAAATTAAAAGCAACTCAACTAACTGGAAACAATAATTCAAAAGACTAAACCATAACATTTAAAAAAAAATCAATATTTGTCCCGAAAAAAACAATAAATACCAACTAAAATAGAAAAGCATCAAAGTAGAATGTCAAATCTTCATAAAATTGCACTAAATACAAAAAATAAAAAGGCAGACTGAAATTCGATTTTCAAAAACACAAAAATAAAAAAAGCTCAAAAAATCAAAAATGCATAAAAAATTATTAAACATAAAATAAAATAATTCCGATAAAAAATAATAACAAAAAACAGAATAATACAGCAGAGACATTTTTCAAAATAAAAATGTGTTTAAGCTAAATTAAAAAAAAAAAAGTATAAAAAAAAAAATAAAACCATATAGCAATTCAACAAGTACCTAGAAATAATTAAAACTTTAAATAAGAGCAAATTTAAAAATATTTAGACATTTAAATAAATATGATTTAAGTTATTTTAAATTTAACATTTAAGTTTGTTTTAAATAAAAACATAACGGTCATACATATTATTTAGAGAAAACTTTAATTAATTTAAAAAGTCAATTAAGAGTTCAATTGTTTTAAAGGAAAACTGCAAAATATAGCAAAATTTTAAACATTTAAAAAATTAATGAAACAAAAAACTAAAATTTAAAATGTTGAAAATACCTTTGAAATATTCAACAAGTTGTTGTTATTGGCACCGTGTATAACATATTAAAAAATATATAATAATAAATTATTCTTAAAATTAGTTATTGAAAAAATATTAAAAAAAAAAACTAAAATAACTAAAGGCATAAAGTATATTTAGCAAAGATAAAAAATAATAATGTTATAATATTTGTTATTAATATAAATGAAAAAAATATATATAAAACTTGAAAAGATTTGCGCCTAATGCTCATCTATTTCATTTTACGATCAGCTTGATTTAACTTGATCGGCACCGAGGACAAAATAAAATAAAAGTCTATTAAAACAATCAAAAGAATGCAAAAATTGCATTTATAACACTACCTAACATAAAAAAAACATGATATTTTTTGTCAGGGATATCGCATACATCAATTTTATGTAATTCATGGGTGCTGAATTTGAATGCAAACTCAGTTTTTTCCTATTACATATTGTTTTTAAGAGAATTGCTATCGGAATTATAGTTCATATTCAGTCACTTTTTAGAGTAAAAAAAATATAGTACTGTTGAGAAACAGTTTTTAAAAAAACTTTTAATACAATTTTTATCTTATTTGTCAAGACTAATTATAATATATCGTCACTGTCATGCCAAAGGGGCGAATGTGCATTTTTAATAAAAGTTGGGAAATCAAATTTTTAAGTTTGAAGTGCTTTAAAAATTAGCAAAGTTTATATTTTTTTTCAATGTAGTCTGTTATTTTGGTTTATTCGTCAATTGTTATAACGTATATAAAATATCTTTAGATTTGTAGAACCTACTGAATTGAAAATACGGATTTTGTGAGGCTATATTCTGAACAAAACGCAAATATTTTTGTTTTTTATGCTATAACTTTTTATTAGCGCAAGATAAAATACTAATATAAAGGCATTAATTGTTTGCTTTTAAAGCACCTATCTATTGGCATCATTAATTAAAAATATTTTGCCAAACATTAATTTGCCATTTGTTATTTGCAGAAAAAAATGTTTGGCAAAATATTTTTAAATAATGATGCAGATCGATAGGTGCTTTAAAAACAAACAATTAATACCTTTACACCACTATTTTATCTTGCACCAATATAAAATTATAGCAAAACAACGGAAAAATTGGAAAATTTGAAAATTTGAAAATCTTGTCATGCCAAAAGGGCGAATCTTTTCTTTTTTTTGCTATAACTCTTTAATGGTACAAGATAAAATAGTAATGTAAAGGCAATTATTGTTTGTTGTCAAAGCACCTATCTGCATCATTAATTATAAATATTTTGCAAACGATTTTTTCCTGAAAAAAACAAATGGCAAATTAATGTTTGGTAAAATATTTTAAATTAATGATGCAGATCGATAGGTGCTTTGAAAAGAAACAATAAAAGCTTTTACACCACTATTTTATTTTATAAAAATAAAAAGTTATGGCGAAAAATCGGAAAGATTCGCCCTTTTGACATGACTAGATCTAAAATTTTTCAAATTCGCCCTTTTGATTTTGTCCTTTGTGGCTAGAAATATCCAACAAAATGACACACGATTTTGGCACAGCATACTTGAAGATAAACAATATTCAAAAATGTAAAAAAACTCAAAATTTCAAAAATTGCACATTCACCCCTTTGGCATGATAGTGACGATATGAATTAATGCTAATATTATTGGTTGAGAATGGCCTACATTTTGAATAGCAATGTTCTTAAAAACGAAACGTAATAGGAAAAAAACTGAGTAAACAGTCCAAAAACAGCGCCCACGAACTATATAGATTTGAGGTATGAGCTGTTCACAGCAAAATCATGTTGAGCAGTGTAATTAACACAAAATATCATTATGCATAATATATGTAAAAAAAGTTATGTATTTTAAAATAAATAAAAATATATTTATATAGTGTGGCATCTGTACAAACATAATTTAATTTATATTTTAATTTAATATTTGGCATCATTTATATTTAAAAAATTTATCATTTTAAGTTTATTTTTTAATAGTAGTTTTTAAGTTTTTGCGTTGTACAATATATTTGTAAATTTTAGTTTTAAACTTGATTTTAACGAATGTTTTAAAATATATTTAATAAAAATAATATATATTAAAAAACCTAAATATTATGAACATATTTTGTACATATTTTGTTCAATTATTATAATTATTATTTTTCTTCTGGTATTAAATTTATGTTTTTCAAAAGTAGTATTGTTGCAAAATTGTTATATGAGCCGAGGTGCTATGATATATGAAATTTATAAAAATAACAAAAAAAAAAAAAAATAATAAATACACTATACACTTAGTCGATATTCCAAAAAAACAAAAATCACACTCACTCACAAAAATAGTCGATTTCATTTGTCAATTAATATTAAAATATTGTATAAATTTTAGCAAACAAAAAAAAAACGCATACTATAAAATATTATTTAAAATTGATACCCACATAGCAAGCACACAATAATTAGTTATAAAAAAAAGCACTGCATTCACAATCTTTATGTTTTCTCATAATTCGTCCCACTACTCATATCCGAATGATATGAAAATTGATCTGAGTACTATCTGCATGATACAAAATATGATATAAAATAAAATAAAGCATATTAAAAAAAAAATTGTGAACAAAAATACGAAGGCGAAAATATTTAATGTGTTACATATGAAATATTTATTGTATAAACAATATTAATATTATTATATACATACTATATCACTACATATACAGACATACATATATTATAATTAATAATTAAAGTAAATATTATAAATATTCATTATAAGTTATGAAAATCATTGCAAAAGTTATCAATAAAGAAAATTAAAAAAAAAAAACATTTTGTTTGAAATTTTTTATTTCGTTTAATAACACTCAACAACAGAATTGTTTAGTTTTTAATATTAAGTAACCTTTTACTTTAATATTAAGAAACGATTTTCTACTTAAATATCATTGAGTTGGACAAATGCATTTAAAACCCACATCAAGATATTCATTTTATTTCAAAACACTTACTGTCGCCATGCTTGAAAATGGAATGATTATGTTGTTTACAACAACAAAGCAGAAGTAGTGTCAAAACAAAACCCAAACAAGACGTAGTTGTAGTGAAGAGCAGAGAGTATAGATTTTTAATAGAGATTCCTTCCGAGTTGTCTGGCGTCGCTGCCGAAAACGCTGCCGAATTTTACAGATTGAAGTTAACAGAGGAAAACAGTGCACAAAACTGGATCTGTGCGCTGATAATTTGCAACCAAAGTTACCAAGATATATTGCAATCCAACGCCTTATAAATTTTAATGATTTGTCCGGCCAAAAATATGCCAGAAAACATCAGAATATTGATTTGAAAATGTGTCTGTTGACAACATTTTCGATTCAATTCCACATAACCAATGTTTGAATTTATTTGACAAAAGTAGCAGTGAAACCACCTGTATGGATACTCGATATCAAATATATACTCTCTGGTGAAGAGGTTTATAATGATGTTCAATAAAAATTCATATACTGAAAAATTCAAATACTGAAACATTAAATGTTTTGAAATAAAAATGTCTTGACACTACTTGACACCAATGAATCAAATACTGCAGTGAAGTCGCTGAAAAGATTTCACTATAATGTAGACTGCCATTGCACTCAATACTGTAGAGTGCAGTAGTGCATATTTTGCAGAGACAATTTCAAATACATTTGTGCAGATGTCTTAAAATATATTAACTATTTAATCAATAACCAAGCATTGACAACTTAACGAAAAAATGTTTTAGATTCAGTTTTTCTTCGTTTCATCTACGGTTTCGATCTATATCGATACGGCTTACGGTTTCTGGTTTCGTATTTAAGTTAGTATTATGCCATTTTTCAAAATATACTACAAATACCGAATTTTATAAAACTTGTAGTTTTATAAAAAAAAAAAAATATTTATAAATTTCTTTTAATGAAATTTCCTTTTTTCAATTAGTTTTTAATACTTTATTGAAAGTTGGTTGTAAAGCAGCTGCATTTTCTGGAACCAATAAATGAGATTTCTCTTATAAAATGGACCTATAAACTACAGTAGTTTATTGTAGCCACTATAATCTGCAACCTATTAAATAGATCAAAATTCAAACATTTTTTTGCACAAAAATTCTAGTGATCACAGAAATAAATAAATCATTATGTTGTTTTGATTTTACTAATTTGGCAAAATCCGTTAAAAAATAATATTCAATATTGTATCTATATATGCATATATAGTATTTTAATATTTAAAAAAATTAAATATTTGAAATGCACAGAACATTTGGATTTTTTCCTCGTAAAAGTCTTCCCCATAGAACGGTTTCCCGTAGAATTCTTCCCGTAAAATTCATCCCGGTAGAATTGTTCCCGGTAGAATTCTTTCCCGTAGAGTTTTTCCCAGCAGAAGTTTTAGTGTCCTGGGTTTTAATGTGGTGAGTTTCGATGTGGTGAGTTTAGGTGTGGTGAATTTTGGTGTGGTGAGTTTTAGTGTGGTGAGTTTTAGTATGTTGAGTTTTAGTGTAGTGAAATTTTAGTGTGGTGAATTTATTGTGGTGAATTATAGTGTGGTAGGTTTTAGTGTGGTGAATTTTAGTGTGGTGAGTTTTGGTGTGGTGAGTTTTAGTGTGTTGAGTTTTAGTGTGGTGAATTTTAGTTTGTTGAATTTTTGTGTGGAGAGTTTTAGTGTGATGAGTTTTATGTGGTGAGTTTTAGTGTGGTGAATTAGAGTGTGGTGAGTTTTAGTGTGGTGAGTTTTAGTCTGGTGAATTAGAGTGTGGTGAGTTTTAGTGTGGTGAGTTTTAGTCTGGTGAATTATAGTAAGGTGGGTTTTAGTCTGGTGAATTATAGAGTGGTGGGTTTTAGTGTGGTGAGTTTGTTTTTCTTTTTCTTTCCTTTTTTTTTGTTTTTCCTTTAGTTTGAATTGTAGTTTTATGTAAATGGTTTTGTTTTTGTATTTTTGCTTTTGTTTTGTTTTGTGCTTTTGCTTTTTTGCTTTTAATTTTTTTTTTTTGTATTTGAGTTTTTTGTTTCATATTCGTAGCTGATGAAAGTGCCGAGTTATATCGTATTGAAAGTTTAGGTTGTATGGGAGGTGCCTCTTTGTACAATCCGGCCCATATATAGCCTATCATTCCTTCCCGACCATACCGCATCTGTGGTAAAAATTTCAAGAAAATCGGATCAGCCGTTTAGACGGAGAAGCGGAACAAACGTGATTGCTTTTGTATTTTTGCTTTTGCTTTTTTGCTTTTAAAATTTTTTGTTGTATTTGAGTTTTTTGTTTCATGTTACAATTAAAAATTTTATCGTAACCAAGCTTTTTCAAAAATGTAGTAACGATAATAAGTGTTATTAGTTTTTATTTCAAATTTTTACCGTGAAACAAAGAAATGATTTTGCAGGAACATGCCACTCATAAAGAAGTTTCAAAAACTACAAACAAAATCCTAAAATATTGATTCTGCCTGGAAGGTATCGATGACGATATCAGGACGAGTTGTGTAAATGCGGTAAAAACCAAGAAAACACATAAAAAATATAACAAACTTAATTTTGAAAACCGAGTAAATTGAAATTATTAGAGGTCAAATTGAATAAAATTATATGCCCTACAATTTCTGTTGATTTCACAATAAAATGATTGTTCTTTATCTTCATCACTTTATAAATTTTTGTCTTTTTCACTTTTTTAAGATGATATGAGAAAAAATTTTAAAACAATAGTATTTATACTTTTACATTCAGTAATATTGAACTTATTATATTAATTGTGCTGAATATACTTCATATACTTAAAAAAACTTTTGAATTAATATAAAAAACCGAGTAAAACATAAACCATAAAATCAATGGTCCGACCAATAACTACTTAATGGGAGATTTTCTTAAGATTGCATGTTAAATCGTTTCCATGATACATTTTAACAGTAGAAAATGTAATTTTATTATACATTTTTTGTTGTTGATTTATAGACAAATTTGTCACATGTTTTATAATTATATTTAAAAATTATCCGAGAATAAGGTTAGATTTACCGATGATAATTAATTGTGGGAGAAAATGTAATATGAAAAACTTGTTGAATTCACGAAATATTAAATGATTTTTCGTGGAACTCATGATTCTGAATGTTTTAAAACATTATTTGTTGTTAAAATATACAACCTTTTTATGAATTTAATGATTTTTTCAGTGCACATATCGAATCCAAACTTTTTCTTTGTGTGGGTATAAATATTTTTCGCAGGCCTATATTATTATTAAATATATTTTAATTAAAAATTATTTTCGCAACAACACAAAAAAACTTCATACGGTTTATTCATTTTTTTTTTTTTAAACAAACCTGTTAAATTTAATTTTTAAAAATTACTTAAAGAATTTGAAACCTCTTTTTAAAGATAAATTTAATATAATTTTTAAACGCGCCTCATAAAACTTTCCCATAACAAAAATCTGCAAATTATCTAAATGTAAAAATTATAAAACCAGGTTAATATTATAAATCCATATTAATGTCATTCGATCCTGTCTGATTCAAAGAATTTACAGTCAGTGTTCTTGTAAAGATAACAATAAAATTCTGAAATGGCAACAACTAAAGCGGAATAAGGAAATGAAATAAAAAATACTGATTTTGTTTACAACAAACTGAATGGCAATAAAAAATTACAACGAATAAAAATAAAAGTGAACAAAACAAAAAAATCATCAACTCAAGATCAAAGCCAAACAGAGAGTAGTGTGGCCTGTGGCAGCAGGGCTTGAATATTAAATGACTACGGAAAGAAATCGGATTAAAACATTAATAATTACAAATAAAGTAAACGATAAAGTGCGTTCGAATGGCATAAACACGATCAGAGACAGCGACAGGGTGACTAATGACAACAGCGTCAATTGCTCTGCCATGAAACGTGCCTTCAGTGCTGCCAATTTTACGAACGCTTTTAAAATTATAAAATCCAAAAAGTGATTAATTGGAAAATTACAAATAAAAAGAAAAATAAAACTATATGTAGAACTTATTTTGATCAAAGAATTTATTAAACTGAGTCATGTGTTTTCGCATAAAACAAGTTATTATTTTGATAATTTGAAAGAATTATTGATAACGAAACAAACAAAAAATGTGCACTGAAAATTATGGAAAATTATTTATAAAAATATCCAAAATATAAACCAAAATTCCCATATAGACAGTTTGTCTGTTATAATAGGTATTAAAGCTCCCAAACAATATTAAAATTATTATATCTATTGTAGCCGCGGTGGTTAGTGCATTGGACTGCGAGCCGAAAGGTCCCCGGTTCAAGCCTGAACTGGGGCTAACAACATCTTTTCATTTTTCTATACCGCGCTACCTCTCGGCAGTATATGGCAAACCTACGAGAGTAAAACATTGCCTATGAAAAGCTCTCACCCGCTGTTCGGATTCGGCAATAAACTGTAGGTGCCACCACTTTGAGTACAAATGTAACACCAACAGCTCAAAATGGTGAGAGAGCTCGGCCTAAGTTCTTATAGGACTGTAGTGCCAAACTATTATTATTATTATAATAAAAAATCAGATTTTTAGCAAATGTTTACTCTACTTTTTAACAATGAAAATTCATTGGATTACATAAATGTTTTCCTCAAACCCATTTGCAATGCCAAAAATTTATACAAGTAAACGAAATTCTACATTTTACTCTAATAGTTTTTTAAATTCCTATAATCATGTTTTCAAGAGACGGACTACCACTGCGGACAACCACTGCCCGTCGTTGAATTTGTATCTTCTGCAATGCCGGAGATACATTTTCGAACTCGAGCAGTTAAAAAGGTTTTAGCAAATCTGAATATTAACAAAGCCTCCGGGCCAGATGGCATATCTGCCCATGTGTGGAAGAAGTGTGCGTCAACGCTGGCTTGTCCATTGCGTAATCTTTTCAACATCTCCTATACGACAGGAGTTTTTCCATCTTGTTGGAAGGTTGCCAATGTCCAGCCAGTTCCGAAAAAGGGCGAGACTACGAACCCTGCTAATTACCGACCCATTGCAATATGCTCTGCGCTATCCAAGGTAATAAACTTCCACCTTGTGAACTATCTGGAGCGAAACGAATTACTTAGTGACCGACAATATGGTTTCCGTAGGACCAGATCCACCGTTGAGTTGATGGCGGTCCTCTCCGAAAAGTGGAATAATTGTATTCATCTTTTCGGGGAGAATAAGGTGGTTGCTCTTGATATTTCCAAGGCTTTTGATCGAGTGTGGCATGAAGCCCTGGTATCAAAACTTATTGCATATGGTGTCGGTAATTCTTTTACTCGATGGATAATCGAGTTTTCTCCAGGGTCGTTCAATACGAGTTGCGATGGATGGTGTTTTCTCAGAACAACATTCCATCAATTCTGTAGTCCCGCAGGATTCCGTCCTATCCCCGTCCCTATTTCTGGTTTTTATCAATGACCTTCTGTCATCGACCCAGAACCCAATCCATTCCTTTGCAGATGACAGTAAAATTTGTCACTCATATTCGTTGAACAAGCGACCAAACTCTTTGGAGATTGAGAGTAGAAGTCGCACAATGAATGATACACTCAATAATGACCTTAAAACAATCTCCGAGTGGGGTCCTGCAAATAGAGTTTATTTTAATGCTAGCAAGACCCAATGTTGTCTGTTATCTCACAAAAGAATGGATTCACCCTCCCTCCCCTCAAAATGGACTCTGTGGATATTGCGCAGTCAGATGCTCTTGACGATCTGGGTATATCAATTCAATGTGACCTCCGTTGGAATGATCACATATTTGATGTGTCGAAAGAAGCGGTCAAGTGCCTCGGTTTTTTAAAACGGTGTAAGACATACTTCACTCCCGTTGACTTGCGCATTGTCTACACAACCTATATTCGGCCTAAGATGGAATACAATTCGCACATATGGGCAGGGGCTTCAAAATCTTCTTTGTAGTTCCTGGATCGAATCCAGCAACGTGCAATATATTTAATAGGGGGTGAAAATATTTCATCCTCTATTGGTTCTCTTGAGCACCGAAGAACCGTAGTGTGTAAGCCTGTTTTATAGGTACTACAATGGTAAGTGTTCGAGGGAAATACATGGCCTGATTCCACCAGGTCGTGTATTCTCTCGTTCTACTCGGGCATCAAACCAAGCCCACCCCTTCGTAGTTCACTCGGCTCTCAATAGAACCACGAATTACCGAGAGAATTCGTTCTTCAGTCGCACGATACGTTTGTGGAACAATCTCCCTGCGTCTGTTTTTCCCGACATTTTTAATATTGGGAAATTTAAAGCAAACATCCACCGACACTACTCCGTCTTTCCTCCTCCCTTTAACCTATAATCCTTTCTTACGATCAACACTGTGCATTGCATGAATAAGGGGCATCCCCTGAGCGTTGGTTAATTTGTAAAAAAAAAAAATTGCACTTGGATACTATGGAATCCGGAGGGTAACATAGGCTATATATGGGCGGAATTGGACACCTCCCATACAACCTAAACTTTAAATGCGTTATAACTTTGGAGTTACACCAGCTAAGAAGATAAACAAAAAAAAATCAAATACAAACAAATTTCAAAAGCAAAAATCACACACAAATGCAAAGCACAAAATCAAAAACAGAATCTTAAACACAAAAACAAAAGGAAAAACCAGAAAACAAAAGAAACCAGTTGGGAAGGTTAGATCACATGGGAAATTTTAAAGTAGGTGTAATTATGATAGTTAGGATTATCATAATTATAGTCGGTCTAAGCCGACTATAAATACCCTACACATATGTGTGGTTACCATTCAAAGTGATATATAGGTCACCAGGGTATACGAATCCTGAAAATAACTACAAACATTCAATCGCTGAAGAATTTCCATTCATTTGATACCCATATTTACAAATGGGTAAGTGTACCGAATTTCGATTTTTTTTTTTGTGAACCACAAGTCTTTTTGCCGGAAAACATTATTATAATGTATTTGAGCATGATATCAATATATATTTGACCAAAAAAGTTTACCTAAGCACGTATACATAAAATTGATCTTTATATGTACATTTTATATGAGGTATTTGAACATAAGTGGTCGGATCATAGGTCACAATGGACCGATCTCGCACATACAGCGTAGGTATATTAGTAATCTAAGTTATAAGTTTCATTTATCTAGCTCTTCAATTTTAAAAGTAGTAGGGATTTCAACAGACAGAAAGACGGACAGACAGACAGACAGACAGACAGACAGACAGACAGACAGACGGACAGACAGACGGACAGACGGACGGACAGACGGACAGACGGACATCGCTAAATCGACTCAGGAGGTCATGCAGAAGGAAGCATCTCCATACCGGAGATGCTTCCTTCTGGGTGTTACAAACGGCGTACCAAACTGAATATACCCTTTCACTCTTAGTGGGTATAAAAACATAAAAACAAAAGCAAAAATACAAAATTAAAAACACAAAAGCAAAATAAGCAAAAACTGAAATTAACGGAATAGCAAAAACACAAAAAAAAAACAAAAAGAAAATTTTAAACAAAAGAAAAAGACATAAGTTAAAGAAAAAGCAAAAACACAAAAACAAAAGAAAAAGAAAAAACACAAAAGCAAAAACAAAAACATAAAGAAAATCAAAAACAAAAGAAAAAGAAATAGACAAAAGCTAAAGGAAAAGCAATATCACAAAAACAAAAACTAAAGAAAAAAAAACATAAAAACAAAAAAAAAACAGCAAAAAACACAAAAACTAAAGAGAAAATGTAAAAACAAAAGAAAAAACAAAGCAAAAACTTCAAATAAAAAAAAAAACTTACGTAAAAAAGTTAAAACAAAAATAAACAAAATAAAAACATAATATGAAAATTAAAAACAAAAACACAAAGTCAATCTCAGAAAAAAAAATTAAAAGAAAAAATAGAAACAGAAACATAAAAACGCAAACAATCAAAATAAAGAATAGTGAAAATAAAAAGTAAACAATAACGTAAAAAAACACAAAAGGCTGACACATAAATATGAGCAGAAACCAAATCAAACAAAAACAAAAGATAAACACAAAAATTAAAACAAAATAATAAACAAATACATAATGAGCAAAAACGCAGACATTTTTTTTTGGGATTCCGCGAAAGTACTTAAAGGCGCAGTTAGTATCAATAGCTCTCTGTTCTTTGCCCGTTCCCAAAATATTCCGGGAATGTTACTTTAAAAATACGAAAAATTTGACAACCTGCGTATTTCCAAACATTTATCATTTATTTGTGTAAATGCCAAAAATATGTTCGAAATTTTATTGAAAAATGTCAGACATTTTTTTAACGGGATTCCTTATGTTTCAAATTAGGAAGGAGAAGCCAAAAATATTACCCTAGATAAATTTTGTTTTCAAACTCCAGAACATTTAGAAACATTTGTTTGCAAAAATAAAGCAGATATAGACGATATTGAGCACAGAAAAAAATAATCAACCAAAATTTAGCAACCGATATTAATTGCATTCATTAATCAATACAGCAATGAAGTTCACTAATTTAATGAAAAAGTTTTCATTAAATTAGTGAATTTCATTGCTAGATTGATTAATGCATGCAATTAATATCGGTTGCTAAATTTAGGTATTCTTCGCTATTTAGGATATTCCTCGTTAAAACAGCAATTCCGTTTGCTAATATCGATATTTGTACGTCAATGCAGCAAATTAATTAGTCGGCGCAGTTTCAGCAATTATATTTGCTAAAACTGCATCGACTAAATATAGCTCATTGATAATAAAATGTCAAAAAATATATTTTATGAACGTTTTATTCATAAATCATCAGTAAACAATTTTATTCGTGTGTAGGGTTGATAAAATCAACGGAAAGGAATCGAGAAAGCTTCTAGACATCGGTATATTTAAAGAATATAGAAGATTCCAGTAAAAAAAATTAAATTAAAAAAAAAATTCGTAGATAAAGGGTTTTTTTAACAGGGACGCTACAAAAATAGAGCGACAGGGACAGCAAACGACGCCATATTTCTTGCCGCTCTTTTGACATTTCTCTTCAGTAAGATTTGCCATTTCATGATGGAAAGATATACGAATTCGAATTTCGGTAGTAAATTTTAATAATTTCGACTCGTTGTTGGCTCTTGAAAAAAACTTTTGTAGCGCTCTTATTGAAAAACCCTTTACTATTAACAATCTGCATAACTGCATCAAAATTCAATGCATATTGATACCTTTTAAATTAAAAAAAAAACAATAAAATGAAAAAATCACAAACAAAACCATAAACAAAATCGATGACGTCTCAAGTAGCTGTTTCAAAGACTAGTTTTGTTGGTTTAGTTTATTATTGATGAGATGCGAAATTGCGAGATCAGCGTAAAAAATAAAACAAAATACAATATAAGCACTTCATATAAAGGGGTAGCTGCTTATATGGACCACAAAAAAAAACAAAGAAAAAACCCAAAAACAACTAAAAAATCGAGCTATTTTTTTGGTTTTGCTTTGGTGCTTAAGCATTATTTAATGGATTTATTAAAACAAAATAAACGCGTTTTGTCTGTGGTTTTATCATTGATCGCCAAGTATAGTAGCGAAGATTCGCAGGTCATGTTTTTTAATTTTAGTCAGAATTTAGCAATCTTAACGATAACACCACGGCATACATATTATTTTTAAATAAAACAATTAAATTATATATTTTTTTAAAACAAAATGTATTGGCAATTAAAATTGGTAAATTTGTATAATAAAAGTAATATATTTTTTTTATTATATACCAACATTTATTTCAAATAAAAGCTAACAATTGTGATGCTTGCTGTGCGCTTGGAAGCTCTACCGCTATTTGAAGATGCGTAAGTTCAAGGTCACAATATTTGTTTGATTTCAAGATAAAGGTATTATAAAATTACGTTTCAAATAAATTTACTCATTACGTTTATCATTGTAGAAGTTTAACAAAAAAAACTAAAATCTTTTTATTTTTCTAAAAAAAAAAAAATAATAATTTAAAATTTACTGATTTATATCTTAATAACCAGTTGATAACTAGATATTTGGTATACCATTGTACGCTTTGTTTCATCAACTTAAACCAAAATAAGCCGCATCACTTAAAATTAAATATTTGTTTCTACTCTGTCTGGTTGTTTTGATATGACATTAACTGTTTCGTAAATCGAGTTATTACAAAATAACCTAACACCAAAAGATCTGTGAATTTAGAAGTACTAAGTATTTCGAGCAAATTCTGGCAAATAGGAAGATATAAATAACGCAACAGCTCTATATGAAATTTTAGGCACAGTCGAGACGGTTTAGAAACGACAAATTTGAGTTTGTATCAAAAGCTATCTTGTTGTGGCTTCTTAAAATATGTCGGGAATTTCGCTTAAAAATTTCATAAAATTTGACATTACGTTTCCGACAAACTTTCTTTTGTATTCATCTGTGTGTTTGCAGGAAATATACCGGAAATAGTCCTAAAAATGGCATTCAATTTTGTCTCGGGATCTCTAAAAAAAAACGACACAAAATGTTTGGCTGTCTCAGGGCAATTCAGAAACATTTTTTCGAAAGATTTCAAATAGACATAGGTGGAGTTTATGTCAAAAGTCGAATAAAATTGTCCGCTACAAAAATGAAAAAATCTATAAATCTAGTAATCGAATTTTTATAGAATAAAAAATTTAATTTGCGAATTATTTTTAGATTAAAAAAAAAAATAAAAAACCAGAAATTAATATTTTTTAATAAAAAGTTTTAATTTTTCCGGAACCCCTTCTATTAATGTTGTAATTGTAGTGTCCAACACCCTCACTTTCTTTTAAAGTCTTGAAGGTCTTTGGACACTTTTTTTGTTGTCTTCATCTCCCTTTTTACTAAAGCCCAGTATCTCTCAATCGGCCTGAGTTCTGGACAGTTTGGTGGATTGACTTCTCTAGGCACCAAAATCACTGCATTTTGTTGGATCCACTCTAAGGCCGTTTTGCTGTAGGGACATGAAGCGAGGTCAGGCCAAAAAAATGTGGACACTTCATGTTGGCGTAAAAATGGAAGCAATCTCTTTTGCAAGCATTCCTTCACATATATTTCGCTATTAATTGTACCCGATGTCACGAATGAGCTGCTCCTTTTTCCACAACTGCAAATTGCTTGCCAAACAAGGAATTTCTTTGGGAATTTTGTCATTTTTTTTGATTTGAATTTTTCAGCGACATTTCCTCGAGAATCGGCTGTATAAAATTCCTGCCCAGGTAGCTAAGAAAAGTCCGCTAAAACATAAGTTTCGTCGTCCATTATGCAGCAATCGAATTTTTTAAAAAAATCTTGGTTCAGCTTTTTAGCTCGTTGTTTTGCGGAACTTTTTGGACCTTGTACGTCTTCAGCCCAGCTTCTTTCTTAGTCCTGCGCACGAAAGATTCTGAGCAATCCGCCTTTCTCGCCAATTTCCTTCCGGATATGCTTGGATCTTTCTTTCAAATATTCTTCGACTTTTCACGATCATGGGGGCCTTTTTTTTACCAGAACCTTTCTTCCGATCAATACTCAGGTCTTCCTTAAAGCGGCTGATAACGCGAGAAATGGTCTTAGGGTTAGCCCCTACCTCCTTGACAATTTTTTTAAAAGACCAACTAGGTTGGTTTTGAAAAATTTTAATTATATTTTCTCGCACTTCCACTTCGTTTGCCATTTTCGCGTTAAATAAATTTTGTATTGACTATAACTGACACAAATTATTTTCTGCCATTTAATTCAGAGCTACTATGATCATATTTTTTTAATTTGAATCTTGCAATAGCACATTATGGGAAGATATGTAACGGACAATTTTATTCGACGCAGTCCTTATTTACATTTCATAAACAAAATATGGTAGTAATTTGCCTTTAAAACTACAAGAAATTTTATAATCTTTAATACGCTTCTCAACATTTTCCATATATCTATATATTTACCAGAAAAATGTATCAAATATACCTTAAAAATAGTCAGACATTTTATTTTGGGATTCCGCGACAACATTTAGAAACCTTGTTCGAATTATTTCAAGCAGATAAAGATGGAGTTTGTATCAAAAGCTGTCTGTTTTTTGCCCGTTCTCCAAATATGCCGGGAATGTGACTTTAAAATTCCATGAAATTTGATGCCATAATAATCATCTCACTTCCATATATCTGTATATTTATGGGAAATATGCTGGAAATAATCTTGAACAAATAGGAAAAACTTTATCTAGTGATATCTATATAATTTTAGACAGAGTCGAGGCGCTTTAGTTTTTTGATTTTTTTGATATATTTTTTTTACTATTTTGTTATTCAAAGTTACGGACGTGATAAATTTCAATTAGCTGTCAAAAATTTTCTGCAATTACTAGCAAATCTATTGTACGTCAATGCAGCAAACTAATTAGTCGGCGTAACAATTATATTGCTAAAACTGCGCCGACTAAATTATTTACTGCATTGACGTACAAATTGTCATATTAGCGAACGCATATAACGAAGATTAGCAAATGTTTTCATTAAATTTGTGAATTTAATTGCTGGATTGATTAATGAATACAATCAATAAAGTTGCTATATTTACGTCGATTACTTTTTTCTGTGAGTCAAAAACTCTATTTTTTGCAGGCACTCAAAATATGCCATTTTAGAGGCAAATGTCAGGCCTCTAAAATGGAAAAACTTGTCATTTTTATCACTGTGTTTGCCGCAAATATTTCGGATATATAACAGAAATTTTGTCTGAATGAACTTAAAGAATTCTAGGGTAGCCGCGGTAGCTCAGTGGTTAGAGCGTTGGACTGCGAGACGAAAGTTCGCCGGTTCAAGCCTGGACTGAGGCTAAAAACATCTTTTCATAGAAACATTTTTCTATACCGCGCTACCTCTCGGCAGTAAATGGCAAACCTACGAGAGTAAAACATTGCCTATGAAAATCTCTCACCCGCCGCTCGGATTCGGCAATAAACTGTAGGTCCCACCACTTTGAGTACAAATGTAACACGCACAGCTTAAATTGGTGAGAGAGCTCGGCCTAAGTTCTTATAGGACTGTAGTGCAAAACTATTATATTATTATTACTATTATTCTAGGGTCTATGTTTGAAGAGCGACAAATGTTAAATTAAATATTTTTTTTAATTAAAAATATTTATTTCTGTTTTATTCAATTTTTTTTAGCACCTTTACGGACATTGATCTGGTAGCCGAGGATACAGACTCAAGTCCCACCTATGCACGTTCGGAACGTTCGGCTGGCGGTTATTTCAGAGCATTCGGTGGAAGCAGCAACTTCGGTGGTGGTTGGGGTCACTTTGCAGCACCCACATATGGTTATTTTGCACCACGTAGTTTTCATTATGGACATGAACATGATCACGATCATGACGATGAATGTATACATCATGGTGATTACAACGATTTTGATGATTATGATGAGAATGCTGACAGTGATGAGCTTTCGTGGCCACCAATATTTATTGCAGGTCCACCCAAAGATATTAAGGGGAAACCAGGGCCACTGAAACCAACAGCACCTAAACCAGCAACACCGAAACCGAAACCAACAAAACCAGCTAAACCAGCAACAACTAAATCAACAGCAATTAAACTGACAACAGCAGCTGCAAAACAGGCAACAGCAAAACCGGCAACTGTAAAACCAGCAAAACCAGCAACACCTCCACGTGCCACACCAACTACTTTAACCATGACCTCCGTTGCTGTCGCTTCATCGCCAACAACATCGGCAACCATAGGCAGTACAACTGCTACCGATGTTGATGATGGCAACCTCGATATTGATTTGCGATTTGGTCAGAGATAAGTGTTTTGTGATATATTTGTTTTTTTCAAAGTGTTGAAAAGTTAAAAATAGGCAATAAGTTAAAATTGTCAAAATTTAAATATAAAGTTGTCAAAAAGTGATAAAATGTAATCGAAAAGTTACTAAAAAGATTAAAAATTAGTTATTTTAAAATTAAAAAATGCTCTATCTATTTAAAGTGGTAAAACTTATAATTTGATCTTTTAAAAACACGGATCCAGTAGTAACCACTATGTTTATAAAACATCTGGTATTTAGAAATACTAAAGTAAAACAATACTCTTCAACTGACTTCTTATATTCTGCATTTTTTAAGTACTCTACATCTAAACAAATTCTGAACATTTTGATTCCAACAAAATTAGATACTACAATTTTCTAATGGGTCATTCGAAAAAAATCGAGAGCATGTTTTTTACAAATAATATAAACAAAAAGTGAAATTTTTAAATAAATAACAATTTGCAGATAAGCCAAAAAAATGTGTTCTACTTTTTTAAAGATTTGTTATTATTAAAAATTCTGCGTAAATCAGCTCAAACCTAAAGTATATGCGAAATCGTGACTTTGTTGCTTGACACTTAATTTGAATTGAGATAAGCTTGTTTAGAGTTTTTATTAAAAAAAATCCACTTAAAATTCACCCACATATATGAGACAAGTTATAGAAATTTTTCTAAAGAATACCACAAACTATTGCTCTCATAGAATAGATTAAGAAAAATTGGTGTATAGTGAAAAAAATTATATAGTTTTCACTTTTTAATAGGAATTATTACTTTTAATTTATGAAAACGGTATTATTTTCGTGATCAAATTATTATCAAAAGAATATATTATAAAATTTCACTAAACTTTTTTAAAATAACAATTACAAATGATACACAGTAAAAAACAATCGACGTAAATATAGCAACCGATATTAATTGCATGCATTAATCAGTTCAGCAATGAAATTCAGTTATTTAATAAAAAAAATTGCTATTATTTGTTAAATCATCAATATGAATATGTGTACGTCAATGCAGCAAATTAATTAGTCGGCGCAGTTTCAACAATTATATTTGCTAAAATTGCGGCGACTAATACATTTGCTGCATTGACGTACAAATATTCATAACGATGATTTAACGAAAATATTCATATCAGCAAATACAATTGCTAATTTAACTAAGAATAGCAAATGGTTTCATTAAATTACTGAATTTCATTGTTGGACTGACTAATTCATGCAATTAACATCGGTTGTTATATTTACGTCGATTATTTTTTTCTGTGTATAAATATGGGGCATTCGCAAGTGTACCCAAAAAAAAAAATCTCCAATTCAGAGGGACAGAACATGAAATGTTTGTGTTTTGTAAGGATAGCAGTTACTTCAAAGATTTTTCACTGCTTCGGTAGATGGAATAATTTAATTATGTTGATGCAATTCTGTTAAACATTTTCTGAAAGTTCAACTCATATTATGAATTTAAAAAAATACTGCATTTTCAAAAAGGCTGTTAAAAAATAAAAACGTTATTTTTGCGGAATGCGTTCATTTATATTTAATAGTTTTTATATTTTTTAAAATACTTCCAACATTTCCTTATAATTCTGTCATAGATTCTGAAATTGAATCTTCACTTTTGCTATGCGAAAAAAATGCAAACAATAAATTATATATTAAAAATATACTTCGGAATGCTAATATTTGATGGGTCGATTCTTTGTATAATTTTTTGAAAAATTTGTTCTTCCTGCAACACACACTGTTATACAGGGTGTTTTCAAAATTATTAAAAAAAAAAAAAAATACAAACAAATTTTCAATTGTAATGTTTACAATTTCAATCCCAGTAGATTAAAATTACACTTGTTTTAATAATAATCGATCAAAGTTTAAAAAAAAAATTTAACATTGACATTTTATTTGGGGATTTAGGAGATTTCATAATCAAAGTATAAAGACATTATTTTTTACGATTTGTTTTTTTTTTTTAAAGCAGTTTTACTAAACAACTATTTATTACAGTTTTAATTTTTTTATTTTTTGAATGCACCATATTAGGAAAAATGTACTGAGAAAAAAATTCATCAATATGATGAATTTATTCTTAAATATTATGAATTTTTACACCAACTACCAGATTCATCATATTGATACCCACCGTTCATTAAATGACATATTCATGAATACATTTATTATTTATATGAAATTATTCGTACTATCGAACATCATAGTGAAGAACGAAATATTCAATACAATGAATTTGCATCGTTATATTGAAGAATTTGTTCATAATAAATATGAATAAATATTTTTTACGAATTTATCATAAAAAACAAAATTTTAGAAAATAATTCGAAAAAAAAATATTCTAAAAATTTTATTTAATAAATAACAGAAAAATTTAAAAAAAAATGTTTTCTAAAAAAAAAAAATCCGAAAAAAAAAATTTACAAAAAAAATATTTTTTTCGAATAAAAAAAGTTTTTGAAAAAAAAATTCAAATTATTTTTTTTTAAATATATTTTTTATAAATATAACTTTTTTTTAATAAAGTATGACAAAAAATGAACGAAAAATAAATATTTTGATTGAAATTTGGTTAATGAAGAGCATTCTTAAATATGTAGTAAAATATGTTGTAGTATTTTATGTTTTTTTTCATTAATATGATGAGAGTTCATTATATTGAAGAACAATTTTTCGACAGTTACCAAGCGTTCATCATATTTATGATCGCATTCATAACATTGATATCGTTAGTCATTAATATTATGAATGGTTCTTCAATACAATGAATCATGATTAGAAGAACTGAATTCATCAATATTATGTACATTTTTTTTCTGTGTAGTATTTCTAGTTGTGCCAGGGTATAATATAGAATCATTGTAACATGAATCATTGTAATACTATGCGAAACTTGGACAGTTCCACATACGTCTATGGTTTCTTTATAGATTTTCCTAAGAGCAGCCAAAACTTGTTTTGATATATGTAGACTACAAAATATGTTATTACCAGACCTTGCAAATTTACTTTATACTTCTTATATGTAGCTGCAACACAAAAATGACCATAGCATTCAATAATATACCACAGTTCTGCGATGAAGAAGGCTTGTTCTAATATGTGAACAGTTGATAGAAATTGAATACTGGAACGATAAATAACAATAATCAGGTACGTCACAAATCAGAATTCATGGTTGACTGCACCCAGAAAAAATTCCCTCAAATAAAAATTTCATATAAACTCAATGGCAATGTCATGGTATTTTCTTGTATTTAATGGTATTTTCCGATTAAAATAATAATTTATTCTATTGAATATTTTTAATAGTAAAAAACTATTATTTATATAGTATTTTTTTCTGGGTGTGGTATTAATTGAATATTTAAAACTATATGAAAAAAGTTAATTTCACTACACAGCACGGTTTTTCATATCGACATCCCATTATTCATCAATTCTATATAATTCGTCAGTGCTTATTTTGACTGCGAAATCACAAAACTGATGTTATAGTTTGATGAACAAAATTCTTCAATATGATGTATACTTGTTCATTAATATGAAATTGAGTCTGCGCATAATTAGCAATTAAATAACATAAATCTTAACAGAATTATAAATTTATAGATTATTAAAAGGAGACAAACTATTGTTTGAAATTTGATGTTAAAAATATTGAAAATAAAAACATTAAAAAAATACGATTTTAATTCATTTTAAAAATAATTAAATCTACAAAAAGATGGCTTACAATCTCCAAACCATGTTAATTTAATAGAGATCAGTTTTAAAGAAAGTATATATTGATACGAAAAGAGGTAATTTGCTCCATTGTGCAAGCAATCAACAATAATAAATGAGATGCAAGACAATTCAGCGCACTAAGCAATGTGTTAGAAACAGACGGAAGGTCATTCAGCGCACTAAGTAATGTGCAAGAAAGAGATGGAAGATCATTCAGCGCACTAAGCAATGTGCAAGAAAGAGATGGAGATCAGCACATTGAAACAAATGAGTGCGAATGAGATACCAATAGCATGCTTCATTCACGAAACAAGTAGAAGGTTCTCGAAACACGTTGAAGCTTGTCGAAACGTGTCGAACTGATGCATGCAGTATATAAGAGCGCCGCAATTGAGGCACAGCACTTCAGTAGTATTTCGAAAGTGGTCGAGTACGTGTCGTGTGAGAACAATGTCAAGTTAAATAGGGGACATGCAGCAGTTGTTAGAATTTGTTATTAGTAATGTTTGTTTATTAAAGTGAATTAATAAAGTTAGTTATTAAACTCAGAAAAAACATACCATACAATTAATAGTTTTTACTATTTAAATTAGTCAATAGGATATTTGTCCGATAAACTATTAACTCAATCGGTGAATCCTATTAAATTCTAAAAAAATACTATAACATTTATTTGAGTTTGTATGAAAATATTTATTTTTTGTATGCTATTAAATCAATAACTGTCCTATTGACAAATTTTAATGGGATTTTATGAGTTTTTTTCTGAGTGTATAATTTAAGCTAGATATGGGCGCGTGCCTGTTTTTGATGGCACGAACATGCACGGGCACACCGATAGGTGACACGCACGAGCACGAGCCTGACGAGTAAATTTACTGGCACGCACAAGAAGCACGATAAAACACGGGATTTTAAAAGACACGAAGAAACACGGAAAAACACGACAAAACACGGAAAAACACGAAAAAAAGTACGGAAAATATGAAAAAGCAGGCGAAACGTGAAAAATAAAACCGGAACTGGGGAGCTTTTTGGAACCAGAATCGTTATTAAAAATGTGTTGAACCGGAACTGGAATCGGAACGTATATATTTTTTCTGGTTGGAATCGGTACCGCTATTTTAAAAATACCGGAACTAGAACTGGAACAGATATTTTAGTCCCTGTCAGGGAACGCAAAGAACCGGAATCGAAACCCATTTAATTTTTTGGTTGTAACCGGAATCGGAACCATTATTTTAAAAATCTTGGAATCAGAATCGGAACCGATATTTCAATGGGATTTAGTCCCTTTAATAAATAATTCAAAAGTTAAGTTTGATACTTTTTATTCTCTTAAATCCATAAGTAAAACTAAAGCAAATGATTTTTAAGAAAAGGTTAAAATACCACGAAATTTTTATTTTCTAAAGCTGGAAGTAAGGGTTTTTTATAAATTGGGTAGAAACTATAACAAAAAATCTTTAATGGGCGTGTGACTGATTTTGGAGACACGGACACGCACGGGGACGACAGCAACTACAATCAAAGAGGCGAATCTGGAATATTTGACATTTGTGTTTTTTTTTTTTTAATGTATACAGTGTGAGAATCGTTTTCCAGCCAAAAAAGACAAAACCATAAGGGCGAATCTTTTCGTTTTTTTGCAATAACTTTTTACTGGTACAAGATAAAATAGTGGTGTAAGGGCATGAATTGTTTGTTTTTGCACCTGTCGATTGGCATTATTATTTAAAAAAAAAATATTTGCTAGAAAAATGTTTGGCAAATTATTTTTCAATAATGATGCCAATCGAAAGGTGCTTTAAATACTAACAATTAATTGCTTTACTTTACTATTTTATCTTGTACCAATAAAAAGTTATGGCAAAAAAACGAAAAGATTCGCCGTTTCAAGATTTTCAATTTTTCGAATTTTGCTACATGTTTTTGCTTTTTGCAAGCAATTCAAACTTTATAAATTCATTTCCTAACATTTTTAAAAATGCATGTCAGTGACGATATCTCAAAAAGCAACCTTTAAAAAAATGTCAGATGAATATATGTTAAAGGATGACATTTCATCTGTTACTTATGATTTTAATTAGAGTGGTTGTCTTTTTATATTTATGAGGCTGATTCTGAAAATAGCACAATTTTTTCAACTGTACTCTAGTTTTTGAGATATAGGCCATTTTACAAAAATTTAGAATTGGGCTATATCTCAAAAACAAGATTCAATTTGACAAAACTGGACCAAAATACGTGTAGGACAGAATATTTTTGTATTGAGCAAGTACGTTTTAAAATAACAAAAAAAAAATATTGAAATGAAAAAAAAAAAATGTATACAAAATTTTCAACATTGTTTAACATTTTTATACATAACTTCTGCATCCGTTGGACTACCACTCTAATAAACATCTTAAATAATAGATGAAATGTCAATCTTCAACATATATTCATTTAAAATTTTCATAAAGGTTGCTTTCTGAGATATGTCCTTTTGAAAAATACTTTGTTCAAAACTGACCACTATTAAATCAACATGGTATGGAAATTGTAAGACATCTTATTGTTATTATCTTTTTGTTATTAATTTTTAGTTATTATCTTTTTGTTATTACCTTTTTGTTTTTATCTTTTTTGTTATAATCTTTTTGTTATTGACTTTTTGTTATGATTTTTATTATCTTTAAAATGACACCTTTATTGTTTTTTTAATTTTGTTTCAGTATTACTTAAGTTATGTTCAATTAATTAACACGACTTTTGAATTGTTTTCACAGTTTTTACAAAATCTCTGAAACCACACCAACTGGAAAGCTACAATTTTGCCAATATCTTTAATTTATATTGTTTTACCATACTTCCAAATTTCAATTCTGAAATGGTGCTGCCAATCACTTGATTGATTCGATATTAAATCATCTATTAAATCAATGTTCAAACATTTTTGGCAATCAATTTTTACCAAAGTCATCTGTCTAATGTTGCCTTTTGATATTTACAATGTATGTAAATTAAAAGTGAATGGTAATTACAATATTGAATTATCAGTAGCAGTATGGCGCATCGATAATTTGAATTCTTCACTGGTTTTTAATTACAAAAAACAAAAAAAAAAACAAAGAATTAAAGGTAGCATTCTTGAGCAAATGTGACCACCAACATATGGTCTCAGAATAATACAAATGCGTGGCAATATGCATAACTTGCAATCTTTTAGAGGAGGGTATAGAAACAGGTTTTTATGATGTGACATTGATTCACAGTAAAGATATCTATTTTACACTATACCGCAAAAAAATATTGATAGTGTAATATCTTAATGCAGAGCACAAATAGATAATTTAAAAAAAAAATTAAAAGAAACAAAATTATTTACAATGAATTTGAGTACTTCGAAGGGATATTATATAATTTCCAAAAAAAAAAATATAAAAAGAGAAAATCAAATTAATAGATTGAGTGAAGAAACTCAATAAAAACTAAAAATTTAATTAAAAAAAATGAAAAATATGGAATTGAAATTCAAACGAACAATGGTTTCGATTTGAATTTTAATTTTCTTTATCGTTTCAGTTGCAGTTTGAAGTTGTACAACGAAATAGTTTTGGTATACCGGTTCCAAAGTATGGCTACGAATGATTTCGGTTTTCGCATTCGTTGCAGTTTTAAGCTTCCTGGTGTCGTTACCAAATTAAGGCTACGGATGGTTTCTGTTTTGCTATTTGTTTCAGGTTTTGGTGTCGGTTTTTATTTTTTTTTATACCCTACAGAAGTGAAAGCACTAAGAATAGTGAATAACACATTACTAATCAGCATGACCTTCTGAGTCGATTTAGCGATGTCCGTCTGTCTGTAGAAATTACGATTACAGGAAAATTAGAAGAGCTAGATCAATGAAACTCCTAATTTAGATTACTTATATACCTACGCTGGCTGATACTAAAAATGGGCATAATCGGTCGATTTTGATCTGTGAACCGACCATTTATGTTGAAATACCTCATATAACACTAATATCAATGGCATAATTTTTCTTTATACCGCCCGAAGTAAAACTTTTTGCTCAAATATATAGAAAAAAGATTTGTGGTGCCCGAAAAAAAATCTAAATCCTGAAATTTGTTCAAGATTGCAAGTTTGCAGTTATTTTCAGTATTCGTAAACCATTGGGGCCTCAGGAACACTTTAAAACTTAACTACATACATTATTAGATAAGTATAGTGTATTTATAGTCGGCTTAGTCCGACTATAATATTCATAATTCTTAATAATACCAACTTTAAAAATTTCCTAACCTTCCATAAGGACTTTATAATAAATTTGTAATACACCCAGAAAAAAATGCTATATAAATAATAGTTTTTTACTGTTAAAAATAATCAATAGGATAAATTAATATTTTAATCGGAAAATACCATTAAATACTAAAAAATACCTTGACATTGCCATTGAGTTTATATGAAAATATTTATTTTTTGTATACTATTAAATCAATAATTGTCCTATTGACCAATTTTAATGGGATTTGAGGTAATTTTTTTCTGGGTGTAATAATAGTTTGGCATTACAGTCCTATAAACACTTAGGCCGAGCTCTGTTATATTTGTTACTCAAAGTGGTGGGACCTACAGTTTAATTCCGAATCCGAACGGCGCACAGTGTGCCCAAACGCTCATAAATCTGGTGAAATTCAGTATTTTCGTAACCACTCAACCGATTTTAAAAATTTAAAAAGTGTTGTACAGAGAGAACTTGAGAGAACTTAAGTTTTAAAATTGGACTTTGTATATTTAATGGTTATGGAGATAAAAATCAGTAAAAATGAGATTTTTTTCATGAAAATTTTTTCAAAAATTGTAAAAAATCCAAAAGTTAACCGATTTTGAAAATTCTTTTGTTTATGAAAAGCTTTTGGATTTTTTACAATTTTTCATGAAAAAAATCTCAACTTTACAGATTTTTATCTTCATAACCATTAAAGATACAAACTCCAATAATTTAGTCGACGCAGTTTTAGCAAATTAAATTGCTGAAACTGTGCCGACTAATTAATTTGCTGCATTGACGTACAAATATCCAAATTATCAAACTGAACTGCTGATTTAAAGAATAATAGGAAATGTTTTAATTAAATTAGTGAATTTTATTGCAGGATTGATTAATGAATTCATATTAGCAAACGGAATTGCTGATTTAACGAAGAATACCAAATGTGTTCATTAAATTAGTGAATTTCATTGCAGGATTGATTAATGAATGCAATTAATATCGGTTGCTATATTTACGTTGATTATTTTTTCTGCGTGGTTCCAAGTTACGAATTCGGTTCTTTTCCTCCTTTCGGTTTTAAATTTAATTGGTATTTTGCGGCTAAAGTTTTCGGTTTCAAATATGAAACGTTTTGAAACGGATTTCGGTATCAGTACTGAAAAAATATTACGCTCAATATTATGTTGAATTTCAAAATATACAGAAATTAAATTGAATATTGTTACTTTTTCGAATTGGTGGGTAAAAAATAAATCTAAAAAATAATAAATAAAAAGTATAAAAAGTAATGAAATTATTTGAAAAAAAAAAAAACATTTGTGGAAATAAACTTTAGAAGGTCTCTGCAATTAGACGAAAAGTCACTGAACTCCAACGAACAAAAAATTGCTACCTGTGTAAGGTAAAATATTAAAAAATTAAAAAAAAATTCAAAACAATTAAAAAAATTTGTTGCTTAGTTAAATGATTGGTAGTATTTTAAAATGTTTATATATAATGCTTTTGTTGTTCAGTCCTACTAACAACTAAAGCTGTAGCTTAGCTAAAACAATATTGCGTTAAACTGCAGTTAAACAAAACAAATTAATAAATACAAAATAAAAATTTATGATTATATTTCAAAGAGTTGCTCGCGGTATTTTATTCATCGAATGATTTTTTAGTATGCGTGCAGCATTCTAAACGAACAGACGCGCGCAGCATCCATAAAAAAGTCGACTTTTAGTGATCTGAAGCATATGAATATTTGAAAACGTTTGAAACGTTCGAGATTTGAAATGCAAACGAAATTTCTATTGGTAATTTAATGAAATTTCTGCTTTTTGTTAACTTTCTACTATAAAATATATATTGTAGTTTTTACTTTTATTATTTGCCGCGCGCTCAAAGTCCGAGTTACCAGCACATGATGCGTAAGTATCAACCCGACCGACAATTAATCAATATGAAGTGATTTAATAATTACTAGTTTTATAATTACTGTAGAAACATTGAACTTGCTGAAAATGCGGAATCGCACTTAAATGTTAGAATTCCGAGATCACCACAGAGTTTAACGGTTTACAATGAATTACAACACAATGATTTGAGACGTCATAATATTTTGCATCACAGTGAAGTACGTCAGAATGAATTAGAACATAGTGATTTACAACCACATTATGATTACTATAACTATAATCGTGGTGGACTCCACGGCGTTGGATATTATGTTCGCCCTCCAGTTGTTGCTGCTATACCGGCCGCTGAATATAGGTCATGGCCTGCAAAAACTTTTGTAGCATCATCTTCAATACATTCGCCTCAGTTTGTGCAGCAGCCACAAAATGGATGGCTGCCGCAAATGGCTTCTCAGCACAATGGATATCATTATATGCGTCCAGTGCATAAACCATTTCTATATCCCTGTCGGCACTATCCGCAGAATAGTCTGGACGCACCAATTTATAATAGAGGTAATTACATTTTACGTTATTTTATTTGAAATCGGCAATTTCGAAAAATTCAATGTGAAAAGTTTATAATTACTTTTTATTTCTTAAATCATATGCTATGAATAACATATTGTATAAAATTGTTATATTAAATACTAAATTAGATAAACATAAAGGGAAATTTTCAATTCAAAAAGTCATATTGATTTCAGAAAATCCTTAACTGATCTTCCTAAACGGTTAAATACTATTTGGATCAGGGACTACAACCCTTTGGAATATCGGTTCCGGTTTTAGTTCCAAGATTTTTCAAATAGCGGGTTACGATTCCACATATTTTTTTAATAACGATTCCCATTCGAAAAATCGAAACGGTGCCGATTCAGGTTCTTTGCGGTCCTTGATTTGGAATAATAAAATTTAATATATAGAAGAGTAGAATAATTTCAATAATATATAGATTTTAGGAAAGTAAAATTGTATTAAAATAACTGTAAATTGTGTGCAGAATAAGACAAACTAATTTCAGAGACAAAAAACAAGAGCCGTTTCTATAAGTGCATCAGCTTTCATCACCTCCTGTGTTCATGTACTAAAACACTACTGACGGAATTTTGCACATTTCATGATTCTGAGAGCAATTAATGATAAAAATAATTAAATTTTAATAAATAAGTGAACAATTGACAAAATTCCAGTTGACAAACAGAAAAATATATTTTTCTTATTTTTTGGGTTCAAAATTGAATTTATCTTAACGTAACGGAATTGGGTACTTCTATATTATATAGGTTTGCCATTTCATGATGGAAAAATATACGAATTCGAAATTCGGTAGTAAATTTTAATAATTTCGACACGTTGTTGGCTCGTATATCTTTCCATCATGAAATGGCAAACCTTTCTAAAGAGAAATGTCAAAAGAGCGACAAGAAATATGGCGTCGTTTGCTGTCCCTGTCGCTCTACTTTTGTAGCGTCCAACTTGAAAAACCCTTGAAAAAAACTTTTGTAGCGCTCTTATTGAAAAACCCTTTAAAACTCCGTTTTTCTCTATATTTTTAACTATTATTTTGCTTATCTATAATAAAATTGTACTTTGAGGAATTTGAGAATTTTGAAAGCACTACAAGGAGTGCTCCGCAATGAAAACGGTAAGAGCGATATAAAAATAGTGTATGATGAAATTGTTTACTACACTATGATACATTCAAAGCCGGCCTCATCAGTCCAGAGGTAGCGCGCTGGACTTGCATTCTGAAGGTCTCGGATTCGAATCCCGGCTTGGGCATGGGCGCTCGTGGTGATATTAACCACAAAATTGTAGGGAATAGATTTCACAGTACAATGGATATAGTCTGTCTGAGTGCAGTGGATTTGAGTAGATATTCCAAAAAAAAAAAAAATGATACATTCAAATATTAAAAAAAATAAACAAAATAATAGATAACATTTTCGACAAAAACGGAGTTTTATAAAAAAAAAGTTTAAATAAAATTTTTATTTTTTTACTTTGATGAGATAAATCTCGTAGCGAACAACATAAAATGCCAATATTAAAATTTTACTAGAAACTATGATCGATTATCTTTAAAATCAATGTAATATTTTTTCTCTGGACTATAAATTGTAGAAGTTGTAAATAAGTATACGGTTGTATAAATTTTTGTAAAGTAAGTTTTGAAAACACCCTGTATATCATTGGGTGTTTCAAATAGACCCTAAATCTAGAACAATTATTTTCATGACATGAACATGGAATCAGTTGCTAAAATATTTGCACCCCAAAGCGGACCACCCTGTATTTACTTATAAACTCGTTTGTCCCATTCTCAATTTCGTCTTTAAATTATGTATACAGTAAATATCGGTTAAGTACTTCAACGCTTAAATAAATTTTCCGCATAAGTACCCAACATTTTCTGGATTTCTTTCTTTGAATTTCTGGATTTCTTTCTTCTTAAAAACATATAGAAAAGTCTAAGAGAGGACGGTCTACTCACTTTCTAATAACGTAATAAATTTACCTACAATTTAAAACTTTTAAGTAATCATTAAAAAAATAATATGGTGGTTCACTTTAGATGCAAATATTTGAGTTCATTTCGAAAAAAAAAAAATGTTTTACAGTTGTGGTGTACCTGGAACATCCTATGATATACAGGGTGTTTTCAAAATTTACTATATGAAAAAAAATGTATATTTAATTATAACTTCTACAATTTAAAGCACATAGCAAAAATATTACATATATTTTACAGATAATATAAAATATTATATATATTTTAATTTTAATATTGACAATTTCCGTGGTAAGGACTGCGTCGAATAAAATTGTCCGCTACAAAAATGAAAACACCTAGAAATCTAGTAATCGAATTTTTATAGAATAAAATCTTTTAGTTTGCAAATTATTTTTAGATTTAAAAAAAATATATAAAAAACCAGAAATTTATATTTTTTAATAAAAATTTTTAAGTTTTCCGGAACCCCTTACATTAATGTTGTAATGGTAGTGTCCGACACCCTCACAGCTGCTGAAGACCACTTTCTTTTAAAGTCTTGAAGGTCTTTGGCCACTTTTTTTGTTGTCTTCATCTCCCTTTTTACTAAAGCTCAGTATCTCTCAATCGGCCTGAGTTCTGGACAGTTTGGTGGATTGGCTTCTCTAGGCACCAAAATCACTGCATTTTGTTGGATCCACTCTAAGGCCGTTTTGCTGTAGTGACATGAAGCGAGGTCAGGCCAAAAAAATGTGGACACTTCATGTTGGCGTAAAAATGGAAGCAATCTCTTTTGCAAGCATTCCTTCACATATATTTCGCTATTAATTGTACCCGATGTCACGAATGAGCTGCTCCTTTTTCCACAACTGCAAATTGCCTGCCAAACAAAGAATTTCTTTGGGAATTTTGTAATTTTTTTTGATTTGAATTTTTCAGCGACATTTCCTCGAGAATCGGCTGTATAAAATTCCTGCCCAGGTAGCTGAGAATAGTCCGCTAAAACATAAGTTTCGTCGCCCATTATGCAGCAATCGAATTTTTTAAAAAAATCTTGGTTTAGCTTTTTAGCTCGTTGTTTTGCGGTTTCATTCTTGACGGCATTTCTATCCGGAACTTTTTGGACCTTCTACGTCTTCAGCCCAGCTTCTTTCTTAGTCCTGCGCACGAAAGATTCTGAGCAATCCGCCTTTCTCGCCAATTTCCTTCCGGATATGCTTGGATCTTTCTTTAAAATATTCACAACGACTTTTCGACTTTTCACGATCATGTGGGCCTTTTTTTTACCAGAACCTTTCTTCCGATCAATACTCAGGTCTTCCTTAATGCGGTTGCTAACGCGAGAAATGGTCTTAGGGTTAGCCCCTACCTCCTTGGCAATTTTTTTAAAAGACCAACTAGGTTGTTTTTGAAAAATTTTAATTATATTTTCTTCCACTTCGTTTGCCATTTTCGCGTTAAATAAATTTTGTATTGACTATAACTGACACAAATTATTTTCTGCCATTTAATTCAGAGCTACTATGATCAAATTTTTTTAATTTGAATCTTGCAATAGCACATTATGGGAAGATATGTAACGGACAATTTTATTCGACGCAGTCCTTACTCTAAGAAATTTTTCTCATCAAAGTAAAAAAATAAAGTATATTTTTTACATTTTTTCTTGATATTTTTATCTATTATTATTTTTTAGGTTTTATTATTTGAATGCATAATAATGTTACAAATAATATTCGGAGTAAAAAAAATATCTAACTTTTTTTTAATTCGTAGAATTTTTTGTAGTATTCTCAAAATACTTAAAAACCTTAAATAACATTTTTATACAAACAAAGTCTAGTTTTAAAATAATTTTATTTTGTGTATTTATTTAACATTATTCTTATTCACAATAAATGGGATATTTAACGAGGGTTTACTGTATTTAGATTTTCGATAAGTAGTAAAAAAACGAAAATATATAAAATCAACGAATTTTCTACTGGAAATTAACAATTTTTTCTGGTTTGTTTCTCACATAGTTACACCATCTCCACCAGTGATTATATCCACTATAGCTACACCAACTGCGACACCTAAAACAACTTCGCAAATTCCCTCAATACGAGTAACAACACCTGCAGTACGAGTAACAAGACCTCCAGTACGAGTACCAACCATAATTCCAACTTCTCCACCGGTTCAAGTAACATCTGTACCAATTCCAACGACAACTATTCCAACGACAACCACTCAAACGACAACTACCACATTAGCGACTAATTTACAACCTTCTCAAATAACTGATCAACCATTGCTAATTTTACCAGATACCACAACAACAACAACGTCTACACCAATAACAACATCAACCACAGAAGATCCGATTGTTACCACTGACCCCAACAGCCTCTTATTTGATATTGATTTAAGGTTTGATACTAATTGAGAGTCAACATATTCGTTTTCATAGCAGAGATTGAAACCGTCACCGAAACCGATATTGATTTAAAAACGTTTTATTTTTAAAACCACACACTACAAAAATTCTACCAACAACAGGATTCATCATATTGATGAATTCATTCATTGAATTAAAATCGAATTTTTTAAATGTTTTTCATTTTCAATATTTTCTTTAACATAAAATTTCAAACTTAAGTTAGTCTCTATTTACACATTTATGTATTTATAATTCCTATTCCTAAGTTTTATAATATTTAATTTTTTCCATTTCATCATATTAATGAACAAATCTACATCATATTGATGAAGTTTGTTCATCAAACCATAGTTATTTAAATATCATAAATCTTATCAGTATTATAAATACATAAATGTGTAAATGGAGACAAATTTTAGATTGAAATTTGATGTTATAAAAAATATTGAAAATGAAAAATATTGAAAAATACGATTTTAGTTCAATGAATGAAATAATCAATATGATCAATACTGGTTGTTGAATTCGCTATACAATATCAGACATAAAGAAACCGGTATCCCAAACTATTATCAAAATCGATATAAATTGATACGGTTTACGGTTTTTTTTTATAATACATGAAAAACAATCCGAGAAAAATATATATCTTAGTCATAGAAATTCTATAAAAAAATCTATAATCTCAAAAAAAATATATATAATTATATAATTAAAATTGAAATTTTTAGATAATTAGGTTTTAGTTGTTTTGTAAATAAAATACTCAGTTTTTTTTTTCCAGCCATTGAAAATACAAGAAACAAGGGTTAGGCATTACTACAAACCCCGAATTGAAATCAAAACCGTAACCAGTATAAAAAACGGTTCATTATAAAATTTAAAATAGAAACCGTAACCGAACTGAAGGAGTAAACCGAAATTAAACCCGATATTCGTTCATAGTATGTAAAAATTAAATTATTCTCTTAAGGAAATTACTCGATGTACACTGAAACAAAAATACGTACTGTATATAAATTTAAATGTAAATATATGTTAGAAAATGTAAAATTTAAAAATAAACAAAATGCTTCTTAAAAAAAGAAAAAAAAAACTTAATTTTTATGTATTTTTATATTTTATAAATTCACTTTAATACAAAAAATAAATAAGCTGTCTTAATCCATTGAAATATTCTCATATGGAAAATCCAGAAAACTTTTAAACTTCATGATACCGACATAAAGCAATCAATAAAATAGATTTTTAGTTCTTTTGTATTTTACATTTTAAGGGATTATTGTTAAGAATACTTGAATTAATAAATACAAACTATTTTTGAGTTCATAGGTAGCTCTTTCGAATTTCTAGTTGTGGACAGATTAAGAAACACATCTAAAGTACCGATAACACTACACAACAAAATGAGAAAAAAGTTTGCGCAGTAATTGTATTATTGAAAAGTACCCGCAGAATTTGAATTAAAATTTTTTCTATGGATTGGTTTTCCAGATTTCGGGCAATAACTTTTGTACTGAGCTTTCAAAAAGGTGGTCACATATATTTGTAAATACTCATATGCGTTTTATAAAACTTATATGCTCAATTGTTATATCGAATAAAAGGTAATTAAATATCCAATAAACATTTCTTACAACATTTTGGAATTGGTCCACTTGTTTAAGAGAACTCTATAGAAAAACTCGAAAAATGTAAATTTTTTCGACCAATTTTTTTTTTTCAAAAATGCATTTAAAAAATTGCGAAAAATTTAAAACGCGAAATGCTGCACAGTTTGTATTATTTCAAAATTAGCCTGCACATTTTTAAAGAAAATGATGTAAAATTAAAAGAAATCTAAGGATACATTTTGAGAAAAGAAAAAATCATGTGAAAGCATTGCAATTGAGTATTAACTAAAAAAACGCATTTTATGTTTATAACCTATACCCATGGGTTACAAGTTATAAAATGTATGTGAGGATATTTTAGCGCCTCCTAGTAGGCATGACTGTTATGAAAAAGTATATATTTTATTGATCAACTTCACTTTCCGAGTCGATTTAGATATCACCGTCTGTCTGTCCGCCTATACACGATAACTTGAAAACTGATATTCCTAATGCGACGAAATTTAGTTTTAATATATTTTAGTAGAATAGTAATTTTAAGTTCGAAAATGAGTCGAATTAGTCAACGTACTCTACTACATCCACTGCGATATATGGGTTTACTTTTTAGGATCACATATCTCGTAAAGTTATAAAAATTAAAATTAATTACAAGCAATCATCTGTCAATACGTGCTCAAAAAATGAGCGTTATCCCCTCACATTTTTTATTTTTTATTTTTATGCCTATTTGTATAGCATTCAATCATATTGTATTCACATAACTTTTTTATCCTCAAATGTTACCCATATATTTTTGTCATTGAAAGCTCAATTTCTTCGAAAGAGTGTGAAATAATTTTGAAAAATTAAAGTTTGTGTATCATCTTACTTTCTCGATTTATTTCCATTTTTTAAAATGAGTTTTTGTTTAAATTTTTGTTAAAAAAAAATCTTTTTTCAAGTTCCCCTATCGAGTTCTCTTAAACTAATGAACCAATTTAAAAATGTTCTAAAAATTGTTTATTGGATATTTAATTACCTTTCATTCGATATAACACTTGATCATATGTGTTATTTAGAACGCGAGATATTTACAAATAAATGTGAGCACTTTTATGAAAGCTCGTTTCAAAAGTTATTGACACATATTTTGTAAACCTATCCAAAGAAACATTATTAAACTATATTTTCGGAATCAGGGCGTCATTTTACATAATACAAAAATAACCTTGACTGCTGCGCAGAATGTCTGTTGAGTAGTGTAATACGCTCATGCTTTGTATCGTTCTAAACATCACAATTGCTGCGGTTTAAAAGATATCGCTACAATTTAAATAAAATCGCTAGCTAATAAATGTATACAAATAAAAATATATGTCGCATTAATATGCCTTATTCTAACCCAAATTTGGGCAGAGAGGGAGGAGGGTATGTTACCACTTTTGGGATGAAAACATAAATTTCGCCGCCAACGTGTGTTTGCGCTGCTTGTCATGAATACTCAATTTGAAACAATTATTTAAAAATGAGGTAAACATGATTTTAAGATATGACTCGTAAATGTGCTTCTAACACCAACAAAAAAAGACTATGTGGAGAAAAAGTAATTGTTTTGAATAATGGACATTTAGCTGGACATATCTTTGTTAAGTTTAAAAGCCGCTTCAATATTATGGATCTACATTTTTTTTTATTGAGAAAATAAAATTTCAAAATATGTTTTCGACATCGGATGTGTCAAGCGCTGTTTGTAAGAAATTACAAATTTTAAACATTTTTTGAATTAACCATAGAATTTTAAAGATTTCAGGGTATGTCGCATGAATATGCGCCAACAAGGTTCAAAAATACAGGAGCACTTCTAATGTGAATTTTATACTTAATTTAAAAAAAATAAAACAACATTTCTTGGAAATAACTTTTAAGACAACAGTTTATTTTAATCGGATTAACTATGTTTGATACATTATCTAATATTTTATCATCAAAAAATAATTTCGTATGATAGTTGAAAAATACAACAAAATTTAGTTCAAAACAAATCGATGTAATAATTCAAGGGATTATTAATTCAATTAATTCAGGGAATAAAAAAAAATTTAAATAAAATTATGTCCTATTCTCAAACAGGGTGCAAGTTTGGGATACAGGGTGTTTAGTAAATGCATATTACTGCATTAACCTAGTCAAGAAAATTGTTTATAAAGTATAATATGTTGATAACTGAATAACAATTTTTAACTGATGTTTTAGAAAATTAAATTACCTTTCCAATGATATATCACACCTTGGAACCCCATGATTTCTTCATTTTCTAACATTTACGTAAAGTTGAAATTTACAAAAATAAAAATTCAAATTTATACTTAGTCATTGATTTTCTCAAAATTTCGTTATCGAACACCCAATTTTTTTCTAATTTATAATGATAGACCAGTTCATTTTTAGTATTTTTCTATCAATCACAGTGATTTTAACTTGATAAGAAATGCTGCCGAAAAATTTAAACAGTGGCACGTCTTATGATTTGGTGGTTGAAATTAAAACAAAAAAATGTTTAGAAATGTGATAAAAAAAATATGTTTTGTGAGGTAATCTGATAATGATTATAATTTTAATAAATCTTCCAAATTATATCGATTTTTTTTTTTAATTTCAACCACAAAATTACAAAATCCATCACGGTATAATTATTTCCGCAGCATACAATACCAGTTTAAAATCACTATAATTGGTTACAAAGTATTGGGAATGAACAGGTCTACCATTATAAATTAAAAAAATGGGGTGATCAATAACGAAATTTTGATAAATTCAATGGCAAAGTAAAAATTTGAATTTTTAGTTTTGTTAATTTCAACTTTACGTACGTTTTTAATAAAGAAGATATCATGGGGTTCGAAGATGTGATATACCATTAGAAAGGTAATTTAATTTTCTAAAACACGAGTTAAAATTTTTTATTCATTTATCACCATATTATACTTTATAACCAATTTTCTTCACTAGGTTATGTCAGTAATATGCATTTACTAAACACCCTGTATATCAAACAGGGTGCAAAATAGGACATAATATTATTTAAAATGTTCTTATTTTTTTGAGTCATAGAACGATCACCTGAATTATTGACTTCGATGAATCAAACACCCTGTATAATTAATAATTTATATTGTTACAAAAATTCAGTCTACGGAAAACTGTTCTACCAGTTCGTATCTCTGGATTATGTACAAAATACTCTTATGTTTGGTTTAAATTATAACAATTAACTTTATTAATTCACTTTAATAAACAACTTTACCAATAATAAATTCTAACAACTGCTGCATGTCCACTATTTATCTTGACATTTATCACACGAGACGCACTCGACCACTATTCAATCACGACTGAGGTGCTGTGCCTCAGATGCGGCTCCCTTACACACAGAAAAAGAAGTGTGTAAAAATAACTAAAATGTTAATCAATCCAATTAATTTTTAATTGAAACTCAGCCGATGTAACTTTTAGTAGCATTGAATTCCATATTCGTAATAATGAGAATATGTTAATTGGAGAAACTTTAATTAATTTTTTTGTCATATTGATATTAAAGTTGTTATATGTGAATTATATTTTTTATTGGGAATTTTTAAATTAGTAACATCAATTAAAAATTTCATTCGATAGAAATTGGATCATTTAAATATGTTTTTAAATTAAATAAAATATTTTTCGAATAGAAACATATGAAAATAAAAATAATTTAATTCAATATATAACATAAACATATTAAATAATTATTTATACTTTTTGATTTGCATTGTAAAATTCTTTCAACCTAACGAATGTTTTACCGAATTCAGTTTTCCCAACTTCTACAGGTGGGCCAGACATGAGTCAAACATAAAATTTGATATTCGCTTTTTAATAATTCAATATGTAATAAAATGAGCATCATAAGCTGTTTGTTCAAATTCTTGACAGCAAAAATAAATTGAGCCATTTAATACTTTAATAACATACACTAAATAATGCATTATCCTGTTTTAAAATAGCAACGTAGAATAAAATAATGTTAGAAGAAACTGAACAACGCACAAACAAAAAACAAAATGAAAACCAGAAGAAAAAACCAGTGTTGCAATTTAAGAAAATAAATAAATCAAAAGTAACAAATAAAAGTAGTTAATACTATTAAAGATTTAGTTGTATTGAAATTATATTAAATTTATTCCTATTAATATTTTAATTAAAAAATGTGTAAATACAATTAATACATTTATATTTTTAATTGGAATACGATTTTGTTTGCTATTAATATCAATTGTTATATATACGTACAATATTTTTTTCTGTATATATATATATATTTTTTTTTTTTTGGAATATCTACTAAGATCCACAGCACTCAGATAGACTATATCCATTGTACTGTGAAATCTATTCCTTACAATTTTGTGGTTAATATCACCACGAGCGCATATGCCCAAGCCTGGATTCGAACCCGAGACCTTCAGAATGCAAGTCCAGCGCGCTACCTCTGGACTGCTGAGGCTGTGTATATACTGTATGCATCAAATCGACACGTTTCGACAAGCTTCGACTTGTTTCGAGAACCTTCTACTCGTTTTGAAAATGACGCCTGCTATTGGCATCTTATTCGCACTCATGTGTTTTAATGTGCTGATCTTCCAACTCTTTCTCGCACATTGCTTAGTGCGCTGAATGATCTTCTGTCCCTTTCTAACACATTGCTTAGTGCGCTGAATTGTCTTGCGTCTCATTTATTATTGTTGATTGCTTGCACAGTGGAAAAAATTACATCTTTTCATAACACTATTATATGATTAATTAATTATCTTATATTACATTATAAAAAATTAATTTCACACCACTTATTCAACAACAATTTTGTAAAAACGGTATATTACATTAAGGCCTATAATTTTTTTATTCTATATTTGTTTTTTATTTATATTTTTACTAAGAAGGCATAGAAAATTATCATTATTTGTTTTGATGTAATAAATATTGCGTCAGTTTAGACTTTCAGTCGAACTCTGCAAATAGATTATATAGATTTTTAAAAATCATGTTTTGACGTCACTAGTATTACAAAAAATATATATATATATTTCTTATAAAAACACTGAACAACAAAAATTAAAACTTGTATTACACGCTGTACAGATTTTCTATATAATTTTTTTGTTGTAAATTCTGTCAGTCATATTTAACAAAACACAAAATAAAAAAATCATCTTATTAAGCACAGCTGAAATCGTGAAATGATGTGCATATCACAAACAAAAAGAAAAACAAAAATATTTATAAATTGTAGATTATTTTATTCGGAGATTAAAACAACTTTCATTGTCTGTATAAAATTAAAATATACAAGTTACTCTCAGAATTTTTGGATTAAATTGATTTTTAGTAAGCGTTGAGCATCCTCAACGAACAGTCCTCAAGAAACTGGATTTTTAATTTATAATATATATACAATGTACTTGCAGTATATATGGGTAAAATATAATAAATAAAATATTAATCGATATTTTTGAGAAAATTTGTTTTTTTTTACAGTTTGCACTTTTATTGATTGCCGTTCGAAGTTATGGCCAGCCCGTGGAAAATAATGCGTATGTTTATTTGTTTAAAATAACGTTAAATTTATATCAAAATGTATACTCTACAGTGAATATATGGCTATTGAACCCAGTGCTATAGCGCAATCGAACTTTAATGTTGTGGTACATGAGAGACTATCGAGATCGTCCGATTGTTCACATTTCAATTGTGGTTTTCCAGCATATAATAGAGGTCGTCCAAATGTTGGACCTCATGGTAGACCACATGGTGGCCCACCACATGGTGTACTCAGTGATGAACCTCGTGATGGTCCCCCCGGTCTCGGTGGCATGCATCGTGGGCAAGGACATGGACCTGGGCATGGACGTGGCCGTGAACATGGACCTGGGCATGGACATGGGCGTGAACATGGACCTGATTATGGCGCATGGCCACCAAAACCTTTTGAAAACTCCTTTTCATCTGAAGATAGGGAAGAAGAACAGCGTTCAGGTCCACCACACCACATGGAACGTCATCACAAGGGTCCCGGTTGTGGACGACATGGCAACCATCACAATCGCCATCAACCTCCCAATAATAGTGATGATGACGACGAAGAGGATTATGATGATTGTAAATATTTTTGATGATTATTTTATTTTAAAATATATTTTATTGTTACTCTTGCACATACAGCTGAACCGATACCGACACCAACACAAGCATCAATTCAATTACCATCTATATCTACGTCCACGTCGACTTCTACCTCTACAACCACATCCACAGTATCACCTACTGTCAATACTGTTGACAGCACCCTTATGTATGATATCGATATAAGATCATCATTTTAAACTCTACAAATAAAGTCAGTGTTAAAGAAAAATGTCTGCTTGATTTCAAAAATTTCAGAAATTAGAGATTCTTAAAGAGAATTCCTTGTCAAATCGAGTGGTATACTCAGTTTTTTTTTTTATTACTGTTACCCTGCACCGATAATCTTCATTTTGTAAAATATTTATAATTCAATAATTTTTGCTCTTTGATTTTAATAAAACTTGTTCAATAGCTTTGTATATGTTTAACAAAAAAATATAAGTTGACTTTTTCTCGAAATTCGAACATTTTACAAAATTGTGATGCTTTAAAAAACACACACTTTTCCTTTTGATGTAATTTCGAAAGCTGATATCTAGGCCAATAGATTCTCAAAATTCATATTATTTGTATCTATTGTCTATAGAATTTAACGTAGTATTTGAATCTGGTTTTTATTAATTTTTTCTAAATCATTTTATAATTATTAAATTATTATAAAGTTTTCGAACTCGAATTTTGAAGAAAACGCCAAGTTTAGGCTCCATTTTTTTTCCAAAATTGGTTAAATTATTTTTTTAGATTTATTATAGCAAATTTGTTAATAAAGTTTTAAAACTTTACTTTTTCAATTTATATTTAATTCAGTAACAAATAACACAAGGTAGTTTATTCTCGTAAAATGGCGAGAATTTGAAGAAAATCTGAGATGCGGATGTGTTATTTCAGGAATAATGATCATTTGTATATTTTATCTATGTACATATGAGGTGTTCATTTCCAAAACGTGCCATACAGTCAAAAATCGAAAAAAAGTTATTTATGTACTTTTGTTCGTCCTTAGGTGTTGAATCAGTAAAACTAAAATCGAGTATCTAAGTAGACCAAAAATGTTTTTTCTATATAACACTACACAACAAAATACGAAAAAAAGTTTGCGCAGTAAATACCATTATTTTTGTATTATTGAAAATGACCCGCAGATTTTGAATATATGAATTAAAAAATTGTCTATGGATATTTTTACGAGATTTCGGGAAATAACTTTTGTACTGGGCTTTCAAAAAGGTAATCACATATATTTGTGAACATCACGCGTTTAATAAAACTCATATGCTCAATTGTTATATCGAACAAAAGGTAATTAAATATCCAATAAACACTTCTTACAACACTTTGGAATTGGTTCACTGATTTAAGAGAACTCTATAGAAGAACTCGAAAAATGTAAATTTTTTCGACCAAAATTTTGTTCAAAAATGCATTTAAAAAATGGCGAAAAATAGAAAACGCAAGATGATGAAGAGTTTGTAATATTCCAAAATTAGCCTGCACATTTTTAAAGAAAATAATGTAAATTTAAAAGAAATCTAAGGATACATTTTGAGAACAGAAAAAATCATGTGAAAGCATTCCAATTGAGTATTAACTAAAAAAAATCGCATTTTATGTTTATACCCTATACCCATGGGTTACAAGTTATAAAATGTATGTGAGGATATTTTAGCGCATCTTAGTAGGCATGACTGTTATGAAAAAGTATATATTTTCTTGATCAACATCACTTTCCGAGTCAATTTAGATATGACCGTCTGTCTGTCCGCCTATACACGATAACTATATAACTGCTATTCCGAATGATGTGAAATTTATTTTCAATATATTTTAGTAAAATAGTAATTCAAAGTTCGAAAATGAGTCGAATTAGTCAACGTAATCAACTACATCCACTACGAAATATGGGTTTACTTTTTAGGATCGCATATCTCGTTAAGTATTAAAAATAAAGTTTTAAAATTTAAAATTAATTCCAAGCAATCATCTATCAATAGGTGCTGAAAAAATGAGCGTGATCTGCTCACATTTTTTATTTTTTATTTTTATGCCTATTTGTATAGCACTCAATTATATCGCTTTCACATAACTTTATTTATCCTCAAATGTTACCCATATATTTTTGTCATTGATGGCTCAATTTTTTTGAAAGAGTGTGAACTAATTTTGGAAAATTAAAATTTTAGTATCATCTTATTTTCTCGATTTATTTCCATTTTTTAAAATAAATTTTATCTTAAATTTTTGTTGAAAAAAATGCTATCGAGTTCTCTTAAACTAATGAATCCATTTAAAAATGTTCTAAAAATTGTTTATTGTATATTCAATTACCTTTCATTCGATATAACACTTGATCATATGTGTTATTTAGAACGCGAGATATTTAGAAATAAATGTGAGCACCTTTATGAAAGCTCGTTTCAAAAGTTATTGGCCCATAATATGTATACCTATTCAAAGAAACATTATTAAACCATATTTTCGGAATCAGGGCGTCATTTTACATAATACAAAAATAACTTTGACTGCTGCGCAGAATGGCTGTTGTGTAGTGTAATCAGAACAAAAACTACACTGCACTATGAGGCACTAGACTTTATTTGTCCAAAAACTAAAAAATAATATTTGTTGAAAAATATGTCAATTTATTGGAAATTGATGAGAACATAGAAAACAAACAAAAAACTATACTCCAAAGAGAAAAAATCCTTCTGTAGGCTAGCTTGAAGTCAAAATATTGAAACAAATGCTTTTTTTAAGAGTTAATATGTGTTACACTAAAAAGTCTGTCTTGAAACGTTCCACTTCTTGTTTGGCAATGTCAGACAAACACGGTTGATGTAATTTAAAAAACATTCAAAATATTAGATTCAAAGGTAGGTACTAGAAATGATGTCTAGTGGAAATTAAATAAGATTTTGTGAAACTTATGTTAATCAACAAGCAGCAAAAAAATTCCCAGTATGCCATTCGTTTCGAAATCGTTACGAGATCAATGCGAGAATAAGGAAAAATCACACGATATCGGAAACTTTCTCGTACCGATATCGAGCGTCAAATTGGACCTACATGGTAGGTAGATATCGATGAGTTTTGTCGGAGTTTTCTCGGTACGAAAAATCGGAACGATATAGTTGAAAAAAATTATTCAAGTTCGATATTGCTTCGAAAAATATTACGATATCGATGCTATAAATGTTTATATATCGTATCTTGTCAATGAATTTGAATGTACGAGAAATTATAAAAATTAGAATCGATAAAGCAACGAGATCAAAATTTTTACTCGAAGATATTCGATAAAATTCGAGACATCGAAGGTCTCCGAGACAAGGCAGACTGGATTACATTCAAACTGTTGAAAGCAATGAGTTCAAATGTAGAGAGTATTCCATTTTATAAAAAATGTTGGTCAATAATATTACTAAAGTCTCATATCCTAATGTGAAAATAACATTAATGAAGCAGGATAATTTTAAATATCACTATTACCATTATTATAATTAAACCAGTTGGGAAGGTTAGATCACATGGGAAATTTTAAAGTAGGTGTAATTATGATAGTTAGGATTATCAAAATTATAGTCGGTCTAAGCCGACTATAAATACCCTACACATATGTGTGGTTACCATTCAAAGTGATATATAGGTCACCAGGGTATACGAATCCTGAAAATAACTACAAACATTCAATCGCTGAAGAATTTCCATTCATTTGATACCCATATTTACAAATGGGTAGGTGTACCGAATTTCGATTTTTTTTTTGTGAACCACAAGTCTTTTCGCCGTAAAACATTATTATCATGTATTTGAGCATGATGTCAATATATATTTGACCAAAAAAGTTTACCTAAGCACGTATACATAAAAATTGATCTTTAATGCACATTTTATATGAGGTATTTGAACATAAGTGGTCGGATCATAGGTCACAATAGACCGATCTCGCTAATATACCTACGCACATACAGCGTAGGTATATTAGTAATCTAAGTTATAAGTTTTATTTATCTAGCTCTTCAATTTTAAAAGTAGTAGGGATTTCAACAGACAGACAGACAGACGGACAGACAGACAGACAGACAGACAGACAGACAGACAGACAGACAGACAGACAGACGGACAGACAGACGGACAGGTGGACATCGCTAAATCGACTCAGGAGGTCATGATGATCAAGAATATATATACTTTTCCATACCGGAGATGCTTCCTTCTGGGTGTTACAAACGGCGTACCAAACTGAATATACCCTTTCACTCTTAGTGTAGGGTATAAAAAAAACATAAATTAAACGCAGAATAAAGTTTTTAATTTCAAAAAGTGCTATCGTTTTAAAATGTAATTTCCAAAATATGCTATGTGAGATTTCATTTCCAAAACATGCTATTTCAATTTTGAAAGCATTTATTAACATATTTGCGATTGATACCAAGGATATGTCAAAGATCAAAAGTGTAAAAGATGCTTTGGTTCAAATTTGACTCTATCATGGTGTAACAATATTTCGTCTTTTACTCAAAACAGAGTTCGTTTCATATAGCACGTTTTGGAAATTAGCTCCTAATATATATTTGACATTGAAATGACAATAAGATGCAGTTAGATGCAGCAAAGTTTGATACCATTGCTTGCAAAAAGTATTCAGTAATTCACAAAAAAAAATTTCATTACTTGACGTGACTTATAAAAGTTGCATTCCAAAAGTTTATTTTATAATATTCAAATTCGCATTTCTATCGAAATGGATTTACTTTATTAATATGTAATATACTTTTATAAAAATATATATGTTCTTCTTACGGAGTATAAATTTGGTTTCGGTTTAATTAGAGATAGATCATTTATACGCATTTTTGTACAACATCTAATTATTTGTTTTAAATTAATAAATTTTTTCTCTTTGGGAGAATTTAGAATAGAAATGTTAAAAATTATTTAAATAAAAAAAACTATGTTTTATCTCTCAAATTATCTATAATATGAAAACCAAACATAAAAGGAAATCGCGTAAGACGTCTATGCGCGCATTTTTGTCGATTTCTTCCCAACGTGCGCTGGGGTTTGGTAAAGGGTTTTTCAAATGGGACGCTACAAAAGTAGAGCGAGAGGGACAGCAAACGACGCCATATTTCTTGCCGCTCTTTTGACATTTCTCATGAGTAAAGTTTGCCATTTCATGATGGAAAGATATACGAATTCGAATACAGGTAGTAAATTTTAATAATTTCGACTCGTTGTTGGCTCATATATCTTTGCATCATGAAATGGTAAACCTTACTGAAGAGAAATGTCGAAAGAGCGGCAAGAAATATAGCGACGTTTGCTGTCCCTGTCGCTCTACTTTTGTAGCGTCCTTGTTGAAAAACCATTGAACAAAACTTTGGTAGCGCTCTTATTGAAAAACACTTTATAAAAACAGAGAAAAGTTAGAGAAAAGTGAGAATTTTTAATGATGAAATACAAACGGGTTTTGCAAATAATTCGACATTGTTTAAATGGTGCTAAGTTATACTTAGAGATGTTTCATATCAAAATACAAAAATGTGTATTATTTTAAGATTTTTTTTTCTTACGAGTTTTTTTCTGCAGTTTTTCGACTTTTCCTTTGGGTTTTTTCAACACGTTCTTAAGATTTTTTTTAAATTTTCAAATATTGTACCGAAAACTGAGTTGGTTGCAACCACAACATTTGTTTTCTGTGTATAAGTATGAAAGAAGAAAGTTTTACTAATTGAAAAAAATATGTTACACTGTTATCACAACAGCAACTACAAAAAAGAACATTGTTCCACACTACATTTTAATTTAAATATTTCTAATTAATAATAGTGCAGCTGCTGGGTATTGAACTAAATATTTGTAAATAACTCTGAGCAATTGATAAGCTGTACAACTATAAAACTTATGGTTTTTATACAAATTATAATTGTTTGAAAATATATAAACAGTCTAAAAAATATGTTCTTCCCCCGTATATGTGCAAATAATTATTGAAATCTTTTTTTGTATCGACGTAACTATAGCAACCGATATTAATTGCAGTCATTAATCAATACAGCAATGAAATTCACTAATTTAATGAAAACGTTTGCTATTATTCGTTAAATCAGCAATTTCGTTTGCTATATGAATATTTGTACGTGATTGCAGCAAATAAATTAGTCAGCTAAGTTTCAGCAATTATATTTGCTGGATTTTATTTGCGGGATTTATTAATGAATGCAATTAATATCGGTTGCTATATTTACGCCGATTATTTTTTCTGTGATAGGTCTGCAAGATGTGGTAATGCCCACTTTCATAGAAATACCATCATGTTTAAGTTTCCGGTTGATTTTATATAAAAGAGACCGTACTAGGACCGGTTAACTATCTCCGAGGAACCAGTCACCAGTCGTAGTTAGTCTAATACTAATTTGTTTCCCTTAGAGTGGACCACCTTAATTAGGTAAATCTTTTGCTAGGAAAAGTCACCAATATTATTTGTCCTTAATTAAACCGATAACTAATATTTTTTCTGTAGTGTTTTGCAGAAGCAATATTAATTAATGTTATGTCAATAATCTATAGAACGTTTTATACAAAAAAAAAAAAAAAAAAATCGGTTCTGATTATGTTAAACAGGCTCTGATGCGAAGGAAGCCGGTTCGCACAACCAGAAACTAGTTGCTTCTGCGTCTGTGGTATAAAATGCAACCTACTCAGTGAAGAAAAGAGGCACGTAACAGGTTGTTCTTAACACCAAGATGTTCTGATAACCATTTCCAAACACATTACACATTCAAGTAAAACAAACAAAACATAAAAACCATAACCATTGCAATATTTATGCAGAATGAAACCATGAAAGTTGTGCAGTTCATAAAGTGTCAAAGAATTAAAATCTTTGATATGGTAGCAGTTGCGAAAAGAAGCTAATGAAACAGAATAATAAAAAATAAAAGAAATTTATAATTGAATTGATGATGATTAAGAAATGTTGTTGTGATTTTAAGAAGGCATCGGTTTAAAAAAGAACAAAAGAATAAAATGTGTAAATGTTGAAGTCGCCTAAAGTAACTAAAGTGGCATCTAGCGACGGATGCCTCATTTATGCGATATCCAAAGAATTTGAATTCGTCGTCGCTCATATAAAAGCAGTGAACACACTGAGGCGAGCGTCATTTGACTACGAAAGCGCGTTGTTACAATATGGGTAAGAAAAATATAAAAAAAAACGTGGTAAAAGAAGAAGGTGAAAATAAAATTAGAAAAAAAAGTGTAATGCAAAGTGAAAAAACAAATAAGTGAACAGTGATATAAATTAAACTAATTTAATATTGACAATGACAGATATTTAGAGAAATTGTTTTTTTTTTTTTTCAATGCAATTCTATTACTTAATCTCATTATGGTAACAAAAAACCCTATTTCGTCTCGTATTCTACATAGCTCCAAATAAAAAAAAACGAGCTTAAAATAAAACCAAATTCGCCGAAATTAAGTACAACTCAGATCACAAAACTATAATTTAAAAATATATGAAAATAAACTGCTTTTAATATATATATACACTGTCTATTATTAGTCAACTAAAATGTGTTATTTCATAAAAAAAAACTGCTAGAAAAACAAATTTATCAAATCAAAACATGCAAAATGAAATGCTTTAATCGGGATCATCCGTATTTTCTCAAGTTTTTTTTTTCTAATTTTCAAATATTGAACCGAAAACTGAGTTGGTTGCAACCACACATTTGTCAAACTTCAAAACTTCAAATTACTAATTGCAAAAAAATGCTTTATTCGGGATTATCCATATATTTTAAATAAGTGCATCAAAAAATATATAGCAAATAAAATTGGTGAATTGAGAAAAATCTTGGTGACAAAAACAAAATATTAAATTTCAATAGTGCGCCTTTTACGCTTTTTCGGTTACACACATAATTGAGAATCAATTATTTGTCCAACCAACTTTTTCGATTCTCTCAACCGCTTAATCGGTTCTTATAATCAAAATTAAAATGGTTGTAGTTTGAACTACAACAAATTTTGAACAGTTTTGGAACAATTTCAAACAGTTTAAATTAAATTTGGTGTATTTTAAAGGCTAGCATTCAAGTGTAGCCGCGGTAGCTCAGTGGTTAGTGAGTTGGACTGCGAGCCGAAAGGACCCCGGTTCAAGCCTGGACTAGGGCTAACAACATCTTTTCATAGAAACATTTTTCTATACCGCGCTACCTCTCGTCAGTAAATGGCAAACCTACGAGAGTAAAACATTGCCTATGAAAAGCTCTCACCCGCCGTTCGGATTCGGCAATAAACTGTAGGTCCCACCACTTTGAGTACAAATATAACACGCACAGCTCAAAATGGTGAGAGAGCTCGGCCGAAGTTCTATACAGGACTGTAGCGCCAAACTATTATTATTATTATATTATTCAAGTGACAACCAAATATGGCAGTTCCGGCAATAAATATGCAGCAAACTCGTTTTAACCAAATGAGATTAGTTGTTACAACTTACTTTTTCGTTCATCCAACCTCATGCCAAGAATTTTCTGTGTGTACAATGTAGTTGTTGCAACAGAAATTATGGGAGGTCATTTTTTAAAATTGCCACTAGTTTTGAGACAAGTTTTAAAATTTTCATATGGAATTTTCATATGATATTTTAATATTCCAATAATAACACTACTCAACAAATCGAGAAAAAGATATCACATACATCAATTCAATATAATTCACTGGTGCTGATTTTGATTACGTACATTTTTTCTATAATCGAATATCGAAATTTTATGCATTTTCAAGACTAAACATCAATTCTATATAATTCACTGGTGCTGATTTTGATTACGTACATTTTTTCTATAATCGAATATCGAAATTTTATGCATTGTCAAGACTAATTATAATATACCAATAAATACTAATATTTCGATACGTTTTTAAGATATTTGAATCTAAACTCGAACATTTTTGATTTTTTAAGATGATTTTGAATGACTTGTTCAAATTTAGAATTTAGTAATAAATAAGGATATGTTGTATGGTTATACAAGGCATAATCCAAATTAAAGATCAAAATTACAAAAGAATAAAAAAAGATTTTTAGTTGGTGACAAATAAATGTTTAACCCTAGTGGAAATTTGACCGATGCGCCATCGGGAAATGATCGGGGTTTCGTCAGGTAACCCCTTAGAGCAAATATGATCATTGCCTTGTCATGCCCTTATCATGCTCACCATAGCAGGGTTTACATTATCTAAACAGCCAATGGTCCCGATCAAAGCTACATTAGTTGTTCCTCATAAAGAAATTTTCATCGGGCAATGATCAGGTTTCAATGAGGTATGATATTTTATTTCATCGGGTATTTGTAGTGCTTTCGTATGCTCATGTTTTAACAAGGCAATGGTCAGATAAATAATGATATGGGGAATTACCCGATCAGTACATGATCATTGCCTGAGGTGAGTACATGATCAGGACACTGCGTTACAAGGACATCGTGGGCCTCGTCATATCCCGATCATCTCAAATAATGACATGATCAGTTCATTGTCTATAATTGTCTATAATAATAATAGTTTGGCACCACAGTTCTATAAGAACTTAGGCCGAGCTCTCTCACCATTTTTAAGCTGTGTGTGGTATATTTGTATTCAAAGTGGTGGGACCTACAGTTTATTGTCGAATCCGAACGGCTGCGATTATGTCTTCACTGTCATGTCAAAGAGGCGAATGTGCATTTTTAAATATTAAGAAATCAAATTTTAAAGTTTGAATATTTGAAAATTAGTAATTTTTCTTTTTTTCATTTTTTTTTTATTTTGGCTTATTCATCCTGACCAAAACGCAAATATTTTTGTTTTTTGACATAACTTTTCATGGGTACAATATCAAATAAAGGTCCTCCAAGTCCATATTATCCAAGTAGGGCTAAAAATATTCAGTTATCATTGAACGGTAGCGATTTCCATTCACAGTAACGTGCCGGTCTTGATCATCACGGAAGAAATACGGCCCAATGACGCTGCCGGCCAATAAACCGCACCAAACCGTAATTTTTTCGGGATGCAATGATGACTCATGGAGTACGTGTGGATTGCTGTCTGACCAATAACGCATATTTTGTTTATTGACGAAGCCATTCAGCCAGTAATGAGCCTCATCGCTGAAGATGATTTTTCGATGAAAATCCGAATCATTTTCGAGTTGTTGCTCAGCCCAATTCACGAACATACGACGCTTCTGGTGGTCAAGCGGCTCGTATCATTTTCTAACAATTAGAGATTTTCGTTTCGGTATCGTTACGATTTCGTTTGATTTGTTGAGCAGTTACTAAAAGAATGAAATTACTAAAATCTTTCAAAAATTCAGTGTTCCTGAAATATTGGGGCCACTGAACTTTTGCCATAACTCAACCAATATTTACAAATGCAAACCCAGTGAAGTAAAGCAAATACAACATAATATGGCCAATAACCTTTAGAGCCGTATCAAAAAAAAATAAATACAAAACAAAACAAATTCAAAAACTTTAAATGCAACCAACACTGAATATTAAATAGTATTTCGTATATTTTAGTGTCCAAAAAAAAAAAAAACAAAACACTCGCATTGTCGACGCAACGTTTCCAGCCTGTTAAATGTTGTATCGTGTTTTAAAATTCCAACAACGTAGTATGGTATAAAAATGCACACGTTTTTGGCATCTTCAAGGGGCACCGAGACAAATATTAATAAAAATTACAATAAAAATAAAACATGCATGTTTATGATATTTCAAATAAACATTCTGAACATCAGTCATAATGAGTTTTACGCGAATTGCACGAATTTATGAATGGTCTCAATTTTATTTTATAAATAGAGAAATAAAAACTATAAATAATTGTAGCAGGGGTACTGAACAAAACGCACAAAGAAAAAATATATGAACAAATATTTCAGTCTGACGTTAAAAAACAGTTTCAAATGGAATGCTCCGAATGAATATTTAGTTTTCAATAATGTTTGAATCGTTTCTATGAATTTAGAAACGGAATTAAACAAAATCCTTTGGCAATCATTCCGACATTGTTTCGAATTTAAAATTCTAAAATTTAAAATTCTAAAATTTAAAATTGTTGTTCCAAACGAAACAAAATTATGTGGTTCTTGTATTTGCCAAATATCATATTAGAGCTATAAATTATGGTCACATCTTAAATTTACTTGGGTAAATATGTTCCTGTGGACTCATACTGATGCCCATTGGTTCGTTTTTCGGTGAATCTGTTCTAGTGGGTCTAGATATGCAACCTTGTTTGTGATTTGAACTTTTTTTGATGAATCTCTTCCTGCAAGCTTCCGTTAACTAACGAATTCGGGTGCGGCATTCAAACTTTTTATTTTTGAAGAATTTTGAACCAAAAAATTATGTCTAATATGATTTTAAATTAAAAATCCAAAATTACTCCTTAAAAAAATCTTCATAAAAAACATTTAATTGAGTCAACGCTAATTTTTTGTTTATTTTTTGATTTCTTTAATAAACCCTCTTCTCTATTCTCTAATCATCTCTATGCAGTAAAATTTCTCCTCTTCCCGCTACTATTGCTGGGTTTCGCTCTCTCCGCCATTGCTGAAGAGCAACCGGCTCGCATCGTTTGCTACTTCAGCAATTGGGCAGTCTATCGACCTGGCATCGGACGGTACGGACTCGAAGATGTACCCGCCGATCTGTGCACTCATCTGGTGTACTCGTTTATCGGCCTCGACGACAAGACATGGCAGGTGTTGGTCATCGATCCCGAGCAGGATATCGAGCAACAGGGTTTCCGCAAGTTTACACAACTCAAACAGACACATCCAAAACTAAAGCTACAAATCGCCGTTGGTGGTTGGGCAGAAGGTGGCTCCAAATATTCGAAAATGTCGGCGGTACGTGAGCGGCGACAGTCCTTCATACGCAGTGTCGTAGACTTTATGAAGAAATATGATTTCGATGGTTTTGATCTGGATTGGGAATATCCGGGCGCCACTGATCGTGGTGGCTCATATGGTGATAAAGATAAATTTCTATACTTTGTGCAGGAACTGCGTCGTGCATTTGATCGCGAGGGACGTGGCTGGGAGATAACGATGGCGGTGCCGGTTGCACGTTTCAGATTGCAGGAGGGTTATCATGTGCCAGAGTTGTGCGAGTGAGTAGTGCTGAGTAGTGGTTTTCGGTAGTGATTTATTAATGAGTGTTTTTGGTTTGAAGAGAGCTCGATGCAATACATGCTATGACCTACGATCTGCGTGGTAACTGGGCCGGTTTCGCCGATGTACACAGTCCGCTCTACAAGCGAAAACACGATCAGTATGCCTACGAAAAACTCAATGTGGTAGGTGTTTGCGTACAAAGTGTTTTTTTTTTAAACCTTTTTGGTTTTGAATTTCAATCTACAGAACGATGGACTCGCACTGTGGGAGGAAATGGGTTGCCCTGCCAATAAATTGGTCGTCGGTATACCTTTCTATGGACGCACCTTCACACTTAGCAACTCAAACAAGAACTATAACATGGGCACCTATATCAATAAGGAGGCTGGTGGTGGCACTCCCGGACCATATACCAATGCGAGCGGCTTTCTGGCCTACTACGAAATTTGTACCGAAGTGCAGGACAAGGCGAACGGCTGGACCATTGAGTGGGACGAGGACGGCATGGTTCCCTATACGTACAAGGGCAACCAGTGGGTAGGCTACGAGAACGAGGCATCGGTACAAATCAAGATGGACTACATTAAGGAGAAGGGCTATGCGGGTGCCATGACGTGGGCTATCGATATGGATGACTTTCATGGACTGTGCGGACGTGACAATGCATTGATGCGTATACTATACGACAATATGCACGACTATCAGGTGCCAGAGCCAACGAGAGAGACAACGCCGCGGGTAAGTAGAAAAATAGTAAAGTAGAGGGAAAATGGAAAGTAGAGAAAGGGTAGATAGACTAGATCGAAATCAATATAGAATACAAGGAAGAAGACATGGTGGATGGTATGAAAAAGTGAAATATGATGGATGTAACGTAAACAGGATAAATAGACTAGATCGAAATCAATAGAGTAAACTAGATCGAAATCAATATAGAATACAAGGAAGAAGACAAGGTGGATGGTATGAAAAAGTGAAAGATGAATGGATGGAAAGGTAAATAAGTTAAACGAGGTGAAATATTGGAAAAAGGTGAATGTAGAGAAGGAGTAGTATAAAGGAATAAAGGGAGAATGCCGAAAGGTAGAAAAAGCGAATGAGACATAAAAGAAGAAAGTGGTGGAAAATATCATAGAGTCGAATGAGTTGAAGAGTTAGATATAGCGGCAAAAGAGCTGGATAATGTAAAAGGACGGAATAGATGAAAAAGAGAATACGTGATAAGATAAAGCGCACAAAATGATGAAAAACATGAAATAAATTATAATATTTGGCTAAGGTAAAGGTAGGGGAACAAAACTGCTGACGAATTGGCCAGAAATGGATCAGAAATGGACACAATCTCAGTCATAACCGGCAGACTTTCAAAATTTCTAAAAAACGAGATGAACTCATGGGCTTATGAACTACATAAAACATCATGGGAAGAATCAAGAGTGGGCAAGCCACTAAATGGCTTTGGGGCCCTCCGGACCAATCGAAAGCAAACAAAATTGTAACACTTAATAAATAGGAGTTAAAACAATTCAGAGGCATCCTCACGGGCCATAATGAGCTAAGAGGTCATCTTTTCAAATTGGGAAGAGTCGACTCTTACATCTGCAAGGCCTGTGAGGAAGAGACACTTTAACACTACTTGTGTCACTGTATTTACCAGACTACGATTTATCCACTTTGGAGCTCCCCTTATTTCATCAAATTGATCTGAGGGGTTACAACGGGCCTACTCTATGGCCTAAGTTGTCTCTGTACTATGCAATGCACAGAGGGGTTTCCCCCTCTTTCAATCAATCGAAGTAAAGGTAAAAGAGGTCGAAGGTAAGGTAGAAATGAAAGAGTTGGAAAGGTTGGACATGCTGATAAAGTAAAAGTGGTTTAAATAGATAAAAAAAGATGGGACGGGGTAGAAAAATAGTTTGAAGAGGGTAGAGTCGAATGAGATTGAAGAGAAGAATGTAGTGTAGAAATAACAAAAAAGGGAAATGTAGCAATAAGACAGAAATGATGAAACGAAAAAGAGACCAACAAGATGGAATGGGGTAGAAAAATGGGGTGGTTTGCAGGAGGTGTAAAATGTGGAAAGACGAGTTTGAAGACGTGTAGATTCGGATGAGGTTGAAGAGAAATATGTAGCGAAGAATTAAGAAAAAATTAAAATGCAGCAATTAAGTGAAAGGGTAAATGAAAACAAAAAGGATGGTATTGGTAAAAGATTTGTATCAATAATGAAGTAAAGGTAAATTAAAAGAGTAAAACAGATAAAACAAAAGAATATGTGATAAGGTATGGATTTCAAAATGTTAAAAAAGTATAAATAAATCAAATATGTAAATAATATAAAGAAATTCAAATGTGTCTATGTTAATTGTCGCACATTTGAGACATGTATAAATTGTAGAAGAACTGGTAGAAGAGGAAAGTATAAAGATATGGCTCAAAACGCAAAAAACGAAACCACAGAAAAAAAAAATTTTTTTTTTCAAATTTCGCAGGTTTTTTATTACTTTTAGTTTGTACACATCCCAACGTAACGATTGACACTAATATCAACGCGAAATTATTCTTTGAATTTAGCATTATTTATTGGTTGCCTCCTGAAAAATAAAAATTAACAAAAATTCAACGCTCAACATAAAATTGTGTTGTATGCAATTAATTGGTTTTTTTCGTGTTATCCACTTTTCGTAGATATAGTTAAGAAAACTGAAAATAACTAAATGAAATAATTGAAGAAAAATAATCTTATCAGCATTTCAAACGAAGAAGAATTCGACCGCATTTTTTTAAAGTAACGTAGCAAACAAAAATTCTAAAAAGTTTTTTACCACAAAATCTAGCACGTCTATATAAGTGAAAGACCTAATTTTCTTCGAGTAATTTTAGTCTATTTTCTAAAGATAATAAAAAATTAGCAGTGTAATTATTAATGTCTGTGTACAGAGCCAAAAAAGATTTGTAACGTAGCAAACATTTTTTTTATCGTTAATCAAATATTATAACAATTTTTATTTTCAAACCTTTAACATACGTTTGATCTTTAGGAAAACCTGAGCAAGGCTCAACAAGAATTACATCGATAAATTGAAAAGATTGAAGAAATTTGAAGCTTTCAAGAAACAAAGAGCATCTGCCCAGAAGGAGCGGCGAAAGAAAAAGAAGTAGGGATAGTGCGAAAAGTATCCGTGATATTGCGTCACTCCACCAAATTCAAGTGATTGATGGAGCAATCGTCACTATTAACACATAAAACCAAGGATACGATTTATAATTTGTACCGCATTCCACTTTGTAATTAATTATTCCCTACACCTATAAGGTACAGGGTATAATAAGTTTGTGCAGATAGTGTAACGCCCCTTAGAAGGCGTGGACGGTATGGAAAAGTATATATATTCTTGATCAGCATCACAACTCGAGTCCGTGAAAAACACGCCATGTTCGTTTGTCTATCCGATAACTTGAGAAATACTGGTCAGAATGCGAAAAAATGATTCTGAGTACGGAAATGAGCTGAGGAACCAATAACTCGAAAAGTATTCAAGATATAGTTATAAAATTGAAAAATAATTGTTATAATTTACCTAAAAATATATGTTACAAAAATGGGCGTGATACGCCCACATTTTTTAATATATGTGAGAGCGATCATCATAATTATTAACTTTAAATGTTAGGTATTTAAATGAATATGCCACATTACTATCCCCACCAAGGTGTAGGATATTCAATAGTCAATAGTGAATTAACTAATCCAACAGAAGAGCAGACTTTTAAGACAATGTAAGGCCACTTTAAAACCTACTTCCAAAATGATGAAACGTAGCAAACAATTTTAAACGTTCATAACTCCTAAATAACAAGGCATACAACAAATTTTATATACATAGAAAATCTTACCACAGAAGTGTACTTTTCGATACATTTATAAAAAAAATATTAAAAGTATTTGATTTCATATGTTTTCGGAGCAATATATGTTGAAAAATGCGTATAAATGCCAAGTGATAGGCTGCTTTTTGGGCCATATGTAGAATTGCTTAAACGATCTTTGTTGAGTATCTAAGTATTTAACAAAAAAAAATATAACGTGTGGCCTACACTTTTGAGTGTTTGTGCCAAATGTTAAATTTGCAATTTTAACAAATAATTAATTGTTTTTGATGTTGTGATATTTTTCATGCACAATAACAACTGTTTCTATTGTTGGCCACATTTGCAGCCAGAATGGGCGAAACCGCCGGCAACACCGCCGAACCCAGATGAGGACAATGTCATAATACAACCGGCACCAACATCCAAACCGAAGCCAACACAGACGACAACAAGGCGACCATTGATGACAACAAAGGTAAAATATATTAAAAAAAAAATAAGTATTAAAAAATTTTAAAAATATTTATAAATTATATATTCAAACGAGTTGGGAAAGTTAGGTCACATGGGTAAGTTCGGTCACATGGGGCGAATTTTTATAGTCGGTACGGGCCCGACTATGGAATACCCTACACCTTTGGTGGGGATATTAACCCTCTTATATCCCCATAAATTAAAAAAAAATTTAAAATAAAAAAAAAATAAAAAATTTGAAAAATATAATTGGGCGGACCACGCCTATATTTAAAATTTTGAAAGGCTAATATTTCATAGATTTGATTTTAATAATTTACGGATCAAATTTCCACTATGAAAACCAGGGAAATAATGAAAAAAAAAAGTGGGCGGATCACGCCCATTTTTGGACCACATATTTTTAGGTGAATTCTAACAATACGTTTTAAATTTTATAACTATACCTTGAATACTTTTCGAGTTATTAGTTTCGAAAAAGTTATATAAAAGTGACTTGTATGGGAGGTGGGCGTGTCCGTTGACCGATTTTGCTCATTTTCAAACTCAGTTCCTACTTTTGGCTAAACTATATTGAGACGAAATTTCATCGCATTCTGATCAGTATTTCTCAAGTTATTCTGTATTCGGACAGCAAGACAGCAAGACAGCAAGACAGCAAGACAGGAAGACAGCAAGACAGCAAGACAGCAAGACGGACAGACAGACAGACAGACAGACGGACATGGCTAAACGCACTCGGGTAGTGATGCTGATCAAGAATATATATACTTTTCCATACCGGACACGCCTCCTAAGGGGCGTTACAATATATGCACAAAGTTAATATACCCTGTACCTCATAGGTGTAGGGTATAAAAAGCTACTCTACAAAACACACAGTTTGGATCAATAGTGCGTCGTCTTCATGCTACATATATCGCTGAAAAGAACTCTCGCTCTCTCGTTTGTCAAAACTATAGCCGAATCCCAAGAGTAGCCAGAGGGAAAACGTATTTATAGTTGCCCTGCATTCGACGATAATCAGCTTTAGTTTAAAAATAGTTTAACGCAAACGTTCGAAAAAGTCATGAGCATCTAAACAAGCAGCCAAAACGGACAGACAGACTGATAGACAAATAAAAAAAAATAAATAAATATAAATTTTAGAAGCATTTAATTGAATTCAATGAATTGAAATTGTTTCGAGACGTAATGAACTCTGCGATCGACGTATCGAAGGGCATGGTCCGTGTATACAAACTTTGACATTGAACTTGGCATTCAAATTGGTTTAAAATATACAAAAGTTAGAATGATTTTCAAAATAATTATATTTTTATTCTTATCGATCAAATAAATAATGGTATTTGTTATAGTAATTTGAAATTAGTTTTCAAATATTAATAACACAGTCCGATTTAAATACATGTTCAAAAATAAAAGAAATCGGCCAACAGAGTCCAATATATACCCTATAGCCTAAGTAAAATATGTGTATCGTCGTTTTTAATTTTAGGTCTACGTTTTTCTTTTTATAGTCTACACAAAGAGTGAAAGGGTAAATTCAGTTTGGTAGGCCGTTTGCCAAACCCAAAAGGAAGCATATCCGGTAGGGTATATCTGTGTGTTTAAATCGCGATTACAGGAAAACTAGAAGAGCTAGATGGATGAAACTCCAAATTTAGATTACTTTTATACCTAGGCTATTTGCTATTGAAAATGAGCATGATCGCTCGATTGAGACCTGTGAACCGATCACTTATGTTCAAATACCTCATATAACACTATCCACGGGTGAATTTTTCTTACCGCTTTGTATTTACCTTCTCCAAGTCGAAATTTGCACTATTTGAATAGAGATGATCGTGACCTGATCGTGTTTTAATATGGAAAAAGATCTATGATAAGTACCCGACCATCTCGTAATCTGATCCTGAATAATAATATGGAAAAAGATCTAAGATTTGTACTCAACCATCTCTAATGGTGTTTCTACGCTATTACATATATTTCTGAATATAAAAAAAAAAGGAAAACATCAATGATCAGTACCCGATCATGACCTCAGTGATGAATTTCTCTCCCATTTACTTTTAAATATTTTTCTGAATATTTTTCAATTAATCCGATTTTTTTGTAACAGAAACCTCCAAAGGCCACTAAGAAACCACAAGCACCACCAAAACCACCCGCAACACAGGCACCTGAACCGGCGATCGTAGAACCAAGTGTAGAGGTAACCGAGGAGTATGACAGCAGTCATGTCGACTGTGTCAATCGAGATTATGTAGCGCATGCGAATTGTAGAAAGGTGTGCTATTCATAGATTAAAAAATATTCATTCTTCATATTAAATTTTAACAATTTATCACCGATTCATAGTATTATCGTTGCGTTCATGGCAAACCGGTGGAATTCGAATGCAAGGAGGGCACTGCGTTCCATACCATACTCAATGTATGCGATTGGTATGAAAATAGCGATCGTTACTACTGCACCAGACTGAAGAATAAGATGAAGGTGACTGATACCAAGTAAATGGAGTAGATTAAGTTAAATATGATTTGAAAAAAAATAGTTTAAATTTTGTACTCACTCTATATACTTTTTATAATTTCGAAAAAATAAAAACTAACCCCTTTTGGATTTATTTTTACGAATAAAATAACATTTGTGAACTTATCTAATATTTAGAAAATATACAATTTATTTAAAATTTATTTGTTTTAATAACGTTGGAAGGCAATATCTATTTTCTACTACAATTATTAAAAATTATAAACATCTATTTAATTGTTTATTATAATGTTTATATAGTAAATATTAAATATCTGCACAAATGTGTTTATCTCTTCCTATGCACTACTGCACTCTACAGTATAGAGTGCATTTTCAAATGGCAGTCTACACTATAGTGAAGTCTATTCAGTGACTTCACTGCAGTATTTGTTTCATTGGTGTCAAGACATTTTTTTTAAGACATTCGATGTTTTGAAAAGCAAAACCAAATGACACTACTGTCGCGGAAAATTCAACAAGTACAGTGAATGAGCACAATGAGTAACGAGAGAGATGAGGAACATTAAAAACAAGAATGTTAAAAAAAATATGTATAAAATGCACTGAGTACTCAGGGTCATAAGCAGTTCATTTCTGTAGTTGAATTTTTATTGCACATCGTTAAAGAGCTTTCACTACAACTACGTCTTGTTTGTGTTTTGTTTTGACACTACTTGCGCTTTGTCATTTGATTCATTTGATTTTCAAATATAGAGTTTGCGACAGTACATGACTTGAAATAAAGTGAATGTCTTGAAGTGGGTATCAAATGCTTTTGTATAGTTAATAGTTAACACAAAAGTTAAATGCATTTTAATAGTACAAAATAACATACAAATACTATTTAAATATTTTAGAAATTTATATAATTCTATATTTTTAGAAATACGCATTTTGAGAAAACAAATATTTAAAAATTCCTAAGTATATCTCATAATATACTTTCATTCATGCGTATTAAAATTGCTAAGTTTTATATTTTCAAAATTCTTTACAAATCCCTGTGTAGCAAAAACACATAAATTTCTGAGATTTTCTGATAACATAAATATTATTGATAATTGTCACGGAATCGCAACAGACCATAACTAAAGAAATTATTTTTAAGAAGTCTACATATCATAAAATATTCTAATAATAATAATATGAGGAAAGTGTGGTGCTATAAGAATTTCAACACGTTTTAAATGAAATGTTTAAAATTGGTAAGAACAGTATTTAATTTCAGTAGAATCTGACATTCAGTTTAGATGGAAATTTAAATGTTTGTCAAGAAAATCCGTTTTATTGAATTTTAACGATTTGTAAATATTTTATTTTTTTTTTTTTACTCTACACAAAGTAAAAGAGAATATTTAGTTATTTAAATTGATCAGCATCACCTTAAGGTGTTTGTAGGTCCGTATGTCTATTGAAATCACGATTACAGGATAACAAAAAGAGCTAGATCAATGGAACTCAGAACTTAGATTAATAGTATTCCTCTAGTGTATGTTATTGAAATTTGGCGTGATCGGTTGACTTTGGCCTATGTTCCGCTCATTAGCAAAAAATATAGTACTTTTATCGGACGAGTTGAACTTTTAAATAACCCTCTTTACTTTATGGTAAAACAGCAAAAATAATATATTTCTGATAAACCTTTTAAGTTTTCTATGTACACAGAGAAAAATACTATATTGAAAAGAAATAAAAAAAAGTTCTTTAATATAAAATAAATACAGATCTATTTGATTTACGTGATTTAATGCAAATGCATTTTTTAAACATTGGTTTCCTATTGCATTTCTAAACAAAAATTGAATGGAATTGTATTAAAATAACTACATTTTGTCTTTATTTATACGCCTTGATATGATAAATTACTACATCTGTTTTAATTTTACTACATTCTGCATTTATTTAAAATTCAGAACTCTTTTCAGATTCAGATTCTCTTAAATCATATTGTTTTTATTCATTTAATTTCAAGAAAAATGTAAAAATATTACTACATATGTATTTCATATTACTACATTCTGTATTTATATGAAATTCAAAAACATTAATATATAAGAATAAACTGGCTGAAAATCGTTGTTCATTTACTTTCTTCGTTATGGAAAATAAAACAAATTATTTAAATGTTGGTTATTTTTTAATAAACAATTTTTAGGCCATTTTTAAAGTTTTTTTTTTCATTTTAGGATCATTATCAATATAACCATTAAATATTAAACATATTTTTAGGCCCTCAAAATACGAGCCCTAATTATTAGCATCAAATTCTTAGGGAATGACATCAATTTAACGACATTTTTCATTTGATATTTTGATAAAATCGCCAGCTAATAAATTGCACATTGTATGCAAATCATTTATTTGATGGTAACAGCAACAGCTGTTGTTGCTTGGCTAGCTGCAATTGAATCGAAAAAAAAAAAAAAATAATTTGCAACATTCGTAAATGTTTCGCTAAATGAATAGTAGTAGTAGTAGCAACAAACAAATTTATATTTTTTTGTACTTTTTATATATTTATTTTGGCAAATTGTCTGAGTTGCTGTTGTATTTATAAAATTTGCTTTATTTTATTTGAATTATTTATTATTGCTGCGCGGTCCTACGTAGGCAACAATAGCAACAACAACAGCAGCAACAACAACAGTAGCAACAGCGGCAAACAGCAATCATCACATAAAACTCAAAATTGAGTGGAGTGAAAATTGGCGAGTGCTGCTCTACAGCAAATGAGCAACATCTTTATAATCTGTCTATGTTTGTGAGAGAGAGAGAAAATGTCTAAAATTAAATTACGAACTGCTTGTACTGTCAACAGCAACATTTGTCTGTTGCTGTTGCTGGCGTTGTGTTTTAGGTCATATTTATAGAAATCGATGGACTATGTGGCCCGTGAAAATGCAATATAGAAAAAGTTCTCCAGACAACTGATATTATAGAAACAGGAGAATCTCAGTGTATGGGTAGCAGCTATTATGAATTTAGGAAAAACGTAACGATTCACCCCTCCATCGATCATATATTTGATGTATCGAAAGACGCGGTCAAGTGCCCCGGTTGTCTAAAATGGTGTAAAATATATTTCACTCCTGCTGACCAAAGTACTGTCTACACTACCCAGTATGCCATTCGTTACGAGATCAATGTGAGAAGAATGATTAGCTCATTTCCATAACGTGATATCCACTTAAATATAAAATATATGGCCCACAAATGATTATTTTAAAAAAGTAAATATACAGAACGAAAAACGAAAATATTAGAAGTGGAAAACACTTTTGTTTCAATTTGATTCTACTATTAAGTAGAGTAATTCATATTTTACTAAACCTATCTTCGTTTCATATTGAACATTTTGGAAATGAGCTTCTCAATTTATATACGATATCGGACACTTGTTCGTCGCGATATCAAGCGTTATAGTACCTACTGGTAGGTAGATATCGAAACATTATGACGAAGCTTTTTTTCGGTACAAGAAATCGGAACGATATCGTACAAAAAAAAATATTAAAGTTAGAGATTGCTTCGAAAAGCATTACGATTTCGATAGATATTTAAATTTCGTTTATTGTCAAAGAAATTGAATGTACGAGAAATTTAAAAAAATATAGTCGATAATGCAAAGAGATCAATTTTTACGAGACATGGCTACGAGACATGGCAGACTGGGTACCTATATTCGACTTAAATTGTAATACAACTCGCACATTTTGTCAGGGGCTTCAATTTCCTCATTGGAGTTCCTGGACCGATTACAACAACGTGCGATATATTTAATAGGGGATGAAAATATTCCATCCTCCATTAGTTCTCTTCAGCACTCTATGTTCCTTCGCGTCGAGTGTGTCAGCCTGTTTTATAAGTATTACAGAGATAATTTGTTCTTCAGTCGGACGATACGTTATGTGAAACAATCTCCCTGCGTCTGTTTTTCCCGACATTTTTGATATTGACAAATTCAAGCAAACATTGGCCGACACTACTCTATCTCTACTCTTTCTCTACTCTATCTCTACTCTATCTCTACTCTATCTCTACTCTATCTCTATCTCTACTCTATCTCTACTCTATTTCTACTCTATCTCTACTCTATCTCTACTCTATCTCTACTCTATCTCTACTCTATCTCTACTCTATCTCTACTCTATCTCTACTCTATCTCTACTCTATCTCTACTCTATCTCTACTCTATCTCTACTCTATCTCTACTCTATCTCTACTCTATCTCTACTCTATCTCTACTCTATCTCTACTCTATCTCTACTCTATCTCTACTCTATCTCTACTCTATCTCTACTCTATCTCTACTCTATCTCTACTCTATCTCTACTCTATCTCTACTCTATATCTACTCTATCTCTACTCTATCTCTACTCTATCTCTACTCTATCTCTACTCTATCTCTACTCTATCTCTACTCTATCTCTACTCTATCTCTACTCTATCTCTACTCTATCTCTACTCTATCTCTACTCTATCTCTACTCTATCTCTACTCTATCTCTACTATATCTCTACTCTATCTCTACTCTATCTCTACTCTATCTCTACTCTATCTCTACTCTATCTCTACTCTACCTCCACTCTATCTCTTCTCCTTACCACACTATCTCTACTATAACTCTACCTCCCTCCTTTACCTATAACCTTTCCTCGATCAATAATGTGCTTTGCATAAATAGGAGCGTCCTGCATTCATGTTATTAGTTGTATTTTTTAATTATGGCATTGAATATGATTAAATTAATAATATTGTTGTTTCGATAATATTGCCAGTCTACACAAATTCGAACATGGGATTGGAACCATCATTGGCTTCAATGAAATTTTGGCTCAGACCAATTTAGGACATAGTTTTTCACCGTTTTTAACTTTCGAAAAACTAGAGTCACTTTGATAAAACTGACGCTATTTTCTAAATCTGTGTTATCTGTGTCAAGAATTTTTGCAACTTTTACTGTAGGAAAAAATAGAGATATTAATATATTTCAATTTTTATTAGAGATAGAAATATTAAACACCTTCGACGGCCGAGAATGAATTGTCTCGATAAAGTTTGGTTTCTGCTTAAAATCATGGGGAATAATTATACTTGGGAGAATTGTCCAAGAAAGAATTGCCTTTCGGAATAATTATCTCTGTAAAAAAAGGAAAAATGGTGTTGAGAGTTCTAGTTCTTAATAAATACTCCCACGAAATTGTCAAAGAAAGAATTGTTGAAGAATGAATTTTCTCGGTAAGAAGTGGTTACTTGGTAAAATTATACGTGAAAGAATTGTATCAGAGATAATTGTCTCTGGGAAAAATTCTCTCGAGAAAGAATTGTCAGGGGAAGAATAGTACGGGTAGAATTGTTCGGAAAAATTCTGTTGAGAGAGTATTACTTTTTTGATTACTACATTTATAACTCGATTAGAAAAAATGTCCGAACTTTGTGGGAGTACTAGCAGGGACCTGAAGCACTTGTCAGGATAAGAATTGTCGGGAAATGAATTGTCTCGGTAAGAAATGAATACTTAATAAAAATTATACATGGAAGAATTGTCTGAGAAAGAATTGTCTCTGGGAACAATTTTCGAGAATGAATTATGTTAGAAAGAATATTCCGGGAAGAATTGTTTAAAAAGTACTGTTGGGAGACCATTAGTTTTGTTTTTTATTTAATTTTTAACCCGTACTTCTGCTGTGAAGTACTAATCCGTGCTAGTACTAAAATAATAATCCAACAATATTTTTTGGTTTCTTGAATATTCATGGAACATCGACCAGCATGGATTGCGAAATTCTTCTATACCAACCACCTAAATTCTCTGGTGTCTTAAATCAAATGACTAAATGACAACGTATCCCACCAAATAACAACAACAAATATTCTGTGTTTAGCCACAAAACGCAACACAGTATTTCGAGTGAAAAACTCTCAAACCGAAATCACAACAACAACCAGGGAAAAAAAAAACTCACTCAAATTTGAACATCGAGCCAAAAACGAAATCATCTTTCAACTATGAAAATTTATTCTTTTCGCTTGGTATGAAAAATCAAAAAATTTTCGCGGTCACAAGGTAAATTTGTTGGATCTCCTGGTTGTGTTACGAATTGGTTTTGGACCGGGAGAGATCGACTCGTATAAACGTACGCGTACTGTTGCTGCTGCTACTGCTACTAATTTCAAATCGTGCAGAATTATTTATTAAAAGAATATATACTATATAATATATTATTGGAATATATTTTGAAAAAATAAATAAATTTAACGATTTCGATGATTTCAAAAACTTAATCAACGATCGTTGCAGGGACACAAAGGATTACCCAAGCACGATCATTGAGATTTAATTAAACGAGAATTTTATATAAATAAAATACGAGAAAAATAAACGAGCCAAATAAACGAGAAAAATATACGAAAAAATTTATAAAATATATTTAACGCGAATTTAACGACGATTTAACGACGGTAACGCGGCAACAACGATACGACGTGCAACGAGTTTTAGTTTTTTTTTCAGTGTTTTCGTTATTTTTCCTATTATTATTTAATTTTCGTTTAATTTGTATAGTGTATTTTGCAAACAAAATTTAATTTTTATTTTTCTATTGATGCAGCATACGAGAGTTTAAATTATTATTTTTTTAATATTAACACTTTAGCGCATAAATTGTTAAATTTATGCAGTGGAATAATTACTAACACACACACACATAAGCAAATACACGCATACATAGGTTTTTTCTATTGAAGAAAACGGAGCTTGCGGCGGTATGGGGCGTTTAACATTATGGGTCCTGCTAGGACTAACGTTATTCGCCGTTTCCTGTAATGGTATGTGTTAAAAACTCTTCAAAAATAAAAAGTGAAACTTTAAAAAACTCAATATATGAAAAATAATAATCAAAATTCTAAATATAAAAATATTAAATTGAGAAAATTTATATTTTTAAATTCGAAACTGTTGCTGCCAGTGTGCGTGTCCTTGAAAAATGTTCCAGCTAACGCCCACACACATTCAAAAGAAAAACCTCTAAAATGCAGAAAATAAAGCCATAAATAAAAAACTCAAATTTATCAAAAACCAAATGAATCATTTACAACAAAAAAAAATAAAAACGATAATTTTCAGTGAATTGAAAAATATTCTAAATGGTGCAAAGAAAATAAAATTTAAAACTTATATAACTTCCAAGTATCTAAAAAATAAAATCCAACATTCAACGCCTACCCTGCGAAACGTCGCCAGCAATATTTGCCGCACAACACGCAGATTATGCAATTTGTGTGCGGCAAAAAAATTAAAAAGTTTTTAATAAAAAAAATATTTAAATGCTCGCTACACCACAACGGCGTATGTGACAGACTGAGTGAGTAAGTGAATGAATGAGTGACTGAAACATAAAATACCCCTTAAAACACACCCGCGGTTACGCATCAAATATACGACACCTTCACGTCGAAGTGCCTGTTCAAAATGAAGAAAAAAAAAATAAAGATTTCTTATTATACATATTCATCGCGCGCGCAGCAACAAATAATATTTCAAAATAAAAAATAAAACATATAATTTAAATTTGAAAATAAAACTGAATGAAGAAAACTCAAATTTCGCAGAGAATTTCCATTTGACACTTGCACATAGACTTCTTTGTAGACCCACAAAAATTAGATACATATAGCCGATCTCTCTCTCATAATTTAAATTTAGAAATATATTTATTATTCTACTTTTCGTTTCAACAAAATTTATGACAAACACACAACAGCCAAAAACACAGGACTTTTGACCATCGAACATATGCACCGGCAATATCGATGTTTTGATGCCCTACGAACAAGAATGTAATGTTGGTATTACCACGGTTGGAAACAGATACCGATATATTAGGGATGTGAGTTTAATCGATTAATCAAACTGTTTGATTAATCAATTGCTGTTTAATTAATTTTCGATTAATCAAAACATTGATTAATCAATTAATCAAAATTTTTGATTAATAAACTTGTGCGTCGCGGAGTATTATAACATTCTACACAGAAAAATATAATCGACGTAAATATAGCAACCGATATTTATTGCGTTCATTAATGAATTCTACAATGAAATTCAATAATTTAAAGAACAAATTTGCTATTCTTTATTATATAAGTAATTGCGTTCGCTAATAAGAATATTTGTACGTCAATGCAGCAAATAAAGGGTTTTTCAACAGGGACGCTGCAAAAGTAGAGCGACAGGAACAGCAAACGACGCCATATTTCTTGTCGCTCTTTTGACATTTCTCTTCAGTAAGGTTTGCCATTTCATGATGGAAAGAAATTTTAATAATTTCCACTCGTTGTTGGCTCGTATATCTTTTCATCATGAAATGGCAAACCTTACTGAAGAGAAATGTCAAAAGAGCGGCAAGAAATATGGCGTCGTTTTGAAAAAAACTTTTGTAGCGCTCTTATTGAAAAACCCGTTACCCAAGTAACCACTTTGTGGCAACTTAAGTGGTAGCCACACAGTTGCCATTAAAGTGTTTGTTCTAAATCATGCGAAATGTACTTATTTGCCACCCAATTGCGAGCGAAAAAGCCCCGGGGCGAGGCTTAGTTGCCACAAAATTTGATCCATTAAAGTTTCGCTTTAACCTATTTGGAGCTTGAACTGTAATTTTAAATTGAACTGTAATTTATGTGTAGATTAAAAATAATAAAGATTCTACGCAGTGCCATTAACGTGAATGTTTGTCCTGTAATAAAAAATATGAATAGCGTAATACAAGAAGTCTTTACGAACAGAGTTTTCGACAAACTACAACTCTAATTTAACAAACGGTTCAAGTTTTCGGGTTTAAGCTTACAATCTACCCCTTCTAAAAATGCAATTTGTGAAAATTTATTAAAATTATGATTTTTTTTATTTTTTAAATTGTGCTTTTGCGGATGTATATTTTTGCAACACAACTTTCCATAAACATATGTAGTGGATGTTATAAATATGTCGTGTGTAATAATATCCATTTATTAAATTTTAAAGTTAATTAGTTACATTATATATATATATATATATATATATGTTCTTATTAGATTCTTCATTCTATACTTGCCACATATATGGAACATAATACATTTTTTAATTTGCCACTATTTTACCACTTCATAACAACAAAGTTAGCTCCGCCCATTATCGTATATGTTCCATTATCGGAATGTATGACTTATATATCACAGCATTGTGACATATTATTGCATTGTCCCACACATGTTCTAAGCCACCCCTTTGGAACAAAATTTATATTCCATTATTAGAATGTATGACTTATATATCACAGCATTGCGACATATTATTGCGTAAGTTCCATACATGTTATTAGTCACCTCTTTAGGACTACATATTATTAGTTTGCAACACTGGTGTCAGAGGTAACTTAAAAGGTACACATATGCCACAATAGTTTGTGGCAATTGTCGAGCCGTAGTTGCTTGGGTAATATAGTCAGTGCAGCTTTAGCAAATATAATTGCTGAAACTGTGCCGACTAATTATTTTGCTTTATTGATCAACTGAATTGCTGATTTAACGAAGAAAGCAAATTTTTCATTAAATTAGTAAATTTCTTTGCTGGATTGATTAATGAATGCAATTAATATTGGTTGCTATATTTACGTCGATTATTTTTTCCTATGTATTCATGCTTTTTGTACATTGTATTACACCGTACGACAAAATTCAACTTTAAGCTTGTGTTTCCCAGCTTGTGTTTTCTGTATCAATTTGTTAGATGGTTTATTTGCATTTTTACATATTTTCATATCATCCACCCAAAAAAAACAGGGTAAATTAATAGTATTTCAATAGAAAAACAATAATTTATACCATTAAAATTGGTCAATAGGATGCGTCCCATTAGTTCAGTAATACTGAAACTTTTAATACAATATGTTGTTGCAGCATAAATTTTATAATGTAGTATTTTAATTACAATAATTTTTTTTCCTACACCCAGAAAAAAATGCCTTTAAATCCCATTAAAATTGGTCAATAGGACAATTATTGATTTAATAGTATACAAAAAATAAATCTTTTCATATAAACTCAATGGCAATGTCATAGTATTTTCTAGTATTTAATGGTATTTTCCGATTAAAATAATATTTTATCCTACTGACTATTTTTAATAGTAAAAACTATTATTTATATAGTATTTTTTTCTGGGTGTAGTATTTTATAAAGAAAATGGATTTTAATTATTTTATTGTATAATTCATTTTATTTAAATGTCCAAATTGAACATCACTTTTAAAAAATCAGACACATAAAAAGACACTTCTCGTTGCAAAAGATTATAACACATTTTATATTGGCTTCAGTTTCCAATAATAAATTGTTATACTTAAGTCTGCATTTTTTGAGTACGATACCATAATAGAAGTACGAGGTGTTATTTATTTTCTGTAACAAATAAAAAAAGGTTGAATATAATGTATTCAATATAGCAAATTTTGCGTACAAAAATAGCCATGTGCTTTCTTTTGTTTATTTACACTCTGTTCCTAAAGTTTACAGTTTTTTATAATAAATCACAAACAAATTTCGGACGACAAAATTTTATAAATGACAATATTAATAATTAATATTAAGAAATGAAAAGTATTGTACGATTTAAATCCTTTTTTGTTTTTTAAGTTTCATTATTCTTTTAGATATATTAGGAAACATTTTTTGATATTTCCTTTAAATTCACATTACATTTTTGGTACCGGAGGTTGTTACAACCTCCTAGTCAGCAAGAATGAGATTGTGCTAACCTCCTAGTTAGCAAGCATGAGGTTGTGCCAACCTCCTATTCAGCAAGCATGAGGTTGTTTAAACTTCCAAGTCAGTAAGCATGCCGAAACCTCCAATTGAAATTTTATTTTAAGACATTTTTTTTATATATATAAAACTTATTTATGTAAAGTTTTCGATATGTATTTTTGATGCGTAAATATGTCACGCACACAATTTTAAAAAATATATCTATTAATTTCTGTTCCCTGAAAAATATAAACAGTAGAAGACACATTTAATATTTTATTTCAGCATAAATAAGCAAAATAAAAAAACTGTTTATAATGCCACATATATGGTCACATATTTTTATTATATTTCACTAGCTAAAGAGCAATTTGTAATGAATTCATTCAATATTTTATTAATATTCATATAAAGGGGTTTTCAAATGGGACGCTACAAAAGTAGAGCGACAGGGACAGCAAACGACGCCATATTTCTTGCCGCTCTTTTGACATTTCTCTTCAGTAAGGTTTGCCATTTCATGATGGAAAGATATACGAGCCAACAACGAGTCGAAATTATTAAAATTTACTACCTAAATTCGAAGTCAGTGGCCTCAACGTTAAGAGCGCTATGTCCAATGTATGGTCGTCATAATCGTCCTAGCAGATCAACAATTGAGCGTCTAGTGGAAAAATTTGAATCCACAGGCACAGTACAAAATGTTCCCGTGCCAGTGAGACAAAGAAGTGACCGTAGTGTCGAGAATATTGCTACCGCTGAGGCTTCAGTTGAAGAAAGCCCAAATGTGTCTCTCACACGTCGTTCTCAAACGTTGGGCATCTCTGTGACGTCCTTGTGGCGAATTTTGCGAAAATGCATCCTTACAAAATCAAACTGACGCAAGAACTGTAGCCGCTTGACCACCAGAAGCGTCGTATGTTCGTGAATTGGGCTGAGCAACAACTTGAAAATGATTCGGATTTTCATCGAAAAATCATCTTCACCTATGAGGCTCATTTCTGGCTGAATGGTTTCGTCAATAAACAAAATATGCGTTATTGGTCAGACAGCAATCCACACATACTCCATATGTCATCAGTCGAAATCCCGAAAAAATTACGGTTTAGTGCGGTTTATGGGCCGGCGGCGTCATTGGGCCGTACTTCTTCCGTGATGATCAAGACCGGCACGTTACTGTGAATGGGAATCGCTACCGTTCAATGATAACCGAATATTTTTGGCCCCAATTGGATGATATGGACTTGGAGGACATGTGGTTCCAACAGGACGGCGCCACAAGCCACACAGCGAATGCCACAATCAAATTATTGGAAACCAAGTTTGGAGAACGTGTTATCTCACGAAATGGTCCAGTCGATTGGCCGCCTCGGTCGTGCGATTTGACGCCGTTAGACTATTTCCTGTGGGGCTACGTCAGGTCTATGGTCTATGCCAACAAGCCAGCGACATTGATGAACTTTGTACGAATATCGAACGTGAAATTGCAGCAGTATCGGCCGATTTATGCTTAAAAACTGTCGAAAATTGGGTTCAGCGTCGGGACTTCTGCAAACGTGCCCGTGGTGACCATGCAAAAGAAATCGAGTTCCATACATAATGGCATCGAACGTACTTTTACAGGAATAAAGAATTTCATTGATATCCAAAACCGTTTTTGTAGCGCTCTTATTGAAAAACCCTGTATTTCTTTCGCATTTTCACTTATTTAATGAATTTCCTACTTTTTACAACTTGTGAAAATTTTTGACGTTTATTTATTTCTGCATGTATCCATAATTTTTAGCAAGAAAAAATCCCATTTGTGTGGTTTTTATACCCTACACTAAGAGTGAAAGGGTATATTCAGTTTGGTACGCCATGTGTAACACCCAGAAGGAAGCATCTCCGGTATGGAAAAGTATATATATTCTTGATCAGAATGACTTCCTGAGTCGATTTAGCGATGTCCGTCTGTCCGTCTGTCTGTCCGTTTGTCTGTCCGTCTGTCTGTCCGTCTGTCTGTCCGTCTGTCTATTGAAATCCCTACTACTTTTAAAATTGAAGAGCTAGATAAATGAAACTTATAACTTAGATTACTAATATACCTACGCTGTCGAGATCGGTCCATTGTGACCTATGATCCGACCACTTATGTTCAAATACCTCATATAAAATGTACATATAAAGATCAATTTTTGTGTATACGTGCTTATGTAAACTTTTTTGGTCAAATATATATTGACATCATGCTCAAATGCATGATAATAATGTTTTCCGGCGAAAAGACTTGTGGTTCACAAAAAAAAAAATCGAAATTCGGTACACCTACCCATTTGTAAATATGGGTATCAAATGAATAGAAATTCTTCAGAGATTGAATCTTTGTAGTTATTTTCAGGATTCGTATACCCTGGTGACCTTTATATCACTTTGAATGGTAACCACACATATGTGGAGGGTATTTATAGTCGGCTTAGACCGACTATAATTTTGATAATCCTAACTATCATAATTACACCTACTTTAAAATTTCCCATGTGATCTAACCTTCCCAACTGGTTTCATATTTAAATATCTCCTGAATAAAAAAAACTACAAACTCCGCTGAGGTCTCGTTTGAAAGCTAATAATACAGTGTTTTAAGGGATTATTATTTCTATTTTGACAAGTTATTCCAATATTTATTTTAATGACAAACAAATATTGGAATAATAGTTTTTTCAATTATTTTCAATGCAACAATGATTTCAAACTGAATATTTCTAAATAGTCAAAAATATTTGTTTTATACTTTTTTTATATAACTAGATGGATTTATAAAATTAAGTCATAAATATCAAATTTGTACTATGTCAATTATTATTAACGATCAGCTGCTTTTAATATAGAATAGAAAATGCGCGATGTGTGTATTAAGTAAATCCTTGTAAACATGCCTCAACTACTGACGCAACATATCAATAAATTAAATTTTAAATAAAAACTGACCCTCAAGTCGACACAGTCACAATGAAATACACTGAAAATACAAGAATTATTATTATAAATGAAAAAGAAAACAGACTAAAAATCATCGAGAAAGAACTAAGACAAAAAGTGTGTAGGAAGCGTGTGTGGGCAAATAGCCAAAAAGTTCAAGATTTTGTTTAAAATATTTCAATAGATGCAAATAAAAAAGCAGAAAAATATTAAATTTTAATAGTTAATTTAACAAATTCTAAACATATGCAAACGTAAAAAAAATATTTGTTTAAATAAATAAAAATAAATAAAGTGAAACCTTAAACAATGTTAGTAATACTAAATGCACTTGTTTCGAAATGTTTTCAATATTGAATATGGAGAAAAAAAAAATGTTTATCGCTGGCAGCAACAGAAAAAGTGAAATTTATTAATAAAATTTATGTCTAGTGCAAAATTTCAAAAAAAAAAAAAAAAAAAACAACCAAAATTAAAAAAATTGCATAACTATGCAATCTTTTTGAAAATGAAAATTTTGTGAAAATTCATATGTGTCATTATTAATGTGCATGTGTTTGTTGTAGATGTATTGGCCAGTAGTGGCTCTGATGTTGGACCAAGTGAATCCGAATGTCGTCCCTACATTGAAAAGGCTATTAACGAACTGAAGACCGGTGAACCCAATGAAAATGGTAAAGTACAAGCGAACTATAAAATACATTATTACAATAAACGGTTTTTCGAAGTTTATTCATTGAGCTGAATCTTTAAAAGTGCAAATATCATTGAAATAAACTACTAAATTGTCCTAATCGATGCGAAAGTCTAATAAAGTTTATCTTTAACATTGATTTACTTTGAATTAATAAAATAGAGTAGAGATTTTTGTTTCAAAATATGATTATCGGATGTTTTAAAGTAATATTAATGAGTTTTATAGTACACACATTTAAATAAATGGTATTTCTTTATGGATACATGTTTATTAATGAAATTTGATATATTCCAGTATTTTACTAAAACTTAAAAATATAATTTTATTCCTAGTAAAGGTATTAGTCTATAATCCAGTTTTAATATTACGAAATTCCCATAATATACCGCTGAATCTATGGAAATTCTAGGAATTTAACAATACTGGAAATATGTACGAGCAATTTCTAATATAGGGGAACAGACAAATACAAAAACATATTCAGCGAAGCTCAAAAGTAAATGAAATATTGTAATATTAAATTTTAGAGAATATTTAAATGGGTCAAAACTAAATGGCGTCTAAGTATCACATTACCTAGTATTTCATTAATGCTTTTAAACACAAATTCAACAAAAATATCATATGTACCATTTATGATTATGTAAAAACCTAAAAAATACATTTTGGAAACAAGCCAAATGGACACTTAAAAGTAACGCAAGATTTCATACCAAATGAAAAGTATGGTTTCAACAGAATAGCTGTCAAAATGTCAATAATATTTCGAAATTGCTAATAACACAATGCTGACAAGTAGCACCTACGAAAAAAACAAATATGGCGCCTTTTGAAAATTGATACAGTCTAAGAATTAGGTCAACACTTTAGGAAATACATCATTCATATAAAAATGAACACCCATTCATAAAGTACAAATCGAAATATTTAAATTAACTAATATTTATTTACAAATTATGCCATAGATGCAAGTGTCCCCGATCCTGAAACGACTTCCGGTGAGGACACAACGAATAATGAAACCGACCAAGACGACGACGATGGCGCAGATTCTGGCGAGGAACAAATGCAACAAGATCAACCTGAAGCAGACGATAATGATGATGACGACGATGATGACGATGATGATCATGATGATGCTGACAATTCCGCTGAACCCGAGAATAATTTGGAAACGGTTGAAATCACCGATGCTGATGATTCAATTGAAATGCCATCAAAATCTGATGAAAAACTTAGCAAAGAAGTCGACACCGATGGCGATGGCATTCCAAATGAGGAGGATAGTGACATTGATGGCGATGTTATACCAAACGAGCAGGATGAAGACATGGACGGCGATGGTATTTTAAATATACACGATGATGACATCGATGGTGATGTGATACCTAATGAGAGTGATCCCGATATGGATGGCGATGGTGTGCCTAATGTGCATGACAAGGACATCGATGGTGATGGTGTGCCAAATGTACATGACAATGACTTGGATGGTGATGGTATTCCCAATGACGAGGATGATGATATGGATGGTGATGGCATTCCCAATGATGAGGATGATGATATGGATGGCGATGGTATTCCCAATGATCAGGACAGTGACATCGATGGTGATGGTATTCCCAATGATGAGGATGATGACATCGATGGCGATGGCATTCCCAATGATCAGGATGATGATATCGATGGCGATGGTATTCCCAACGAGCAGGATGATGATATTGATGGCGATGGCATACCAAATGACCAGGACGATGACATCGATGGTGATGGCATTCCCGATGAACAAGATGTTGATATCGATGGCGATGGCATTCGCAATGACGATGACGAAGATCTCGATGGCGACGGTGTTGCAAATGAGCAAGACAAAGACATTGATGGCGATGGCATTGCAAATCCAAAGGACGATGACATTGATGGTGATGGCGTTTCAAATAAGGAAGATAGAGATATGGATGGCGATGGTGTACTCGACCATCAAGATGATGATATCGATAGCGATGGCATTCCGAATGAAAAGGATGACGATTTTGATGGTGATGGTATTCCAAATGTAATTGACGAAGACGATGATGCCAAGTTAGTCGCAAAGCCAGAAGAGAGTCAAGAAGATGAGGCTGAGGAAGCTGAAGATAACGAAGCTGATGATGACAGCAAGGAGGCGGAGCCTGTTGACGAGGAAAGCGCAGAAGAAGAGCCGGTAGTCAAGCGCGCCAAACGTGACGTGGGTAATGCACCTGTATCTGCTGAAGAAGAAGAAGCCAGCGCTGAGGAGCAATCCGTAGAGGCAACGAAGGGCAAGCCAGGCGATATGGATGGTGACGGTATACCCGATGAACATGATACGGACAAGGACGGCGACGGTGTGCCCGATCATCAGGATGATGATATAGATGGTGATGGTATTCCCAATGAGCATGATGACGATAAGGATGGTGACGGTATACCAAATGCGCATGAAGTCGATAGCGCTGCAGAGGACTCTGAAGAGGACACTAAACCCGAGGATGAGTTATTGTGGGTGAGTAACTATATAGTGATTATTGGTTTTTGTATGATTTAATTCATTTTCTTGCTATGCAACATGCAGGAAGGTGAAATTCCCGAGAATCTACGCAATCGTCAACACATCACCGAACTCTTGCAACTGGACGAGGAATTCTCCGCCAAGGAGAAGGCTACCGATCGTGTTGCCGAGATCATTTTGCGCGACATCAAACGCATGTACGAGAATGCTATCAAGCCTTTGGAAACCCTCTACAAATATCGCGATCTGAGTAATCGTCATTTCGGCGACCCCGAAATTTTCTCCAAGCCATTGGTTTTGTTCATGGGACCCTGGTCGGGCGGCAAATCATCGATCATCAACTATCTGACAGGAAATGAATATACGCCAGACTCGCTGCGAACTGGTAAGTTAGAACGACCAAAGATTCAAAGAGATCTTGTCTAATGTGATCGTGCCACAGGTGCTGAACCATCACCGGCCTATTTCAACATTCTCATGTGGGGCAATGAGACCGAAGTTTTGGATGGCACACAACTTGCTGCCGATTACACATTTTCGGGTTTGCAGAAATTCGGTCAAGGTCTTGAGGATCGTCTGCGTGGCCTAAAAATGCCAAGCAAGTTGCTTGAAAAGGTGAGTTCACTCATTGCGCATGCCTAAAAATTACAGCATAAGTATTAATAAAACTCATTAATAACTGTGACAAATTGAGAATGCCAACCAACATGGTGTTTATTGAAGTGTAATGATTTCAATATCTGCTCGTCATTCAACAGCGCGTTTAAAAAATATTTCAGATTTTTGGTATTTTTAGAAAGAAAAAAAAATAACAGAGAGAATTTTTAGCTAAAAATAAAATTACAGCTGTGTGTTTTTGTAAGTAATTTGTAAAATTAATTCACGAAAGTGGGTAGTGTGGTGGGGAAAGTGTGAGTAAAATGTCACGACTACCCACGTTGACAGTTGACCGAGAGCGTGTTCGTTCTTCGTTCTTCGTTCGTTGCACAGGCGAGTACCATTGTATGTCAAAAACACTCAAAACATATGCTCAACTCAATGTAGTACCCTTCCACTCCAAGTAGTTTTAGCCTACTCTACTCAATGTAGTTCCTCACACTCATTGTGCTCCTGAGCTTTGTACACATCATATATTTCATGCTCTCATACTGAAACAAAAAATTCAAATCACCGCCGTACAACATTTGCACTCTTTTTGACCAAAGTCGCTAAAAAGTTTATTTTTTTTTCGATTCTTGATTTTCGAAAAGTAAACAAATATTTTTAGCGACAATTTTTATGAGCTGCGTACGCGCAACGATAAATGCTTTAAATATTTAGCCGAAATAAATAATTACAAATTCGCTTGGTTTTTACGACATTAGAAGTGTTTATTAATAACGAAAATAGCGCAATAATTGGCAAGAGTAATGCGCCATGTCTGTGGCGCTGATGGCTAAAGGTGAGGAGACCCCGCGGACTCTTGGCGCATATTTAATTTCACTGCCAAAATGGAATATCTTTCGATTTATTTTCGATTCTTTGTAAACAATTTGAATAAACTATTACATACCCCAGACAAAATTTTCGACAGAGTCGAGGCAGTTCAGAAACATTTTCTTGACATATTTCAAACAGACAAAGACGGAGTTTGTATCAAAAGCTGTCTGTTTTCTGCCCGTTCCCCAAATATGGCGTGAATCTGCCATAAAAATTGACAACCTTCTCGAGACAAAATGTTTCGCATTTTTCTGGAATATTTCGGGCATATTTCCGGCAAACGCACAGATATATAGAATATTTAGGGAAGTGTATAGCAGCCCAAGACAAAATTTTTGGCAGGGTCGAGGCAGTTGAGAAACATTTTCACGACATATATAAAACAGACAAAGGCGGAGTTTGTATTAAAAGCTGTTTGTTTTCTGCCCGTTCCTCAAATATAGCGTGAACATGCCATAAAAATTCTACAAAAATGTACAACCTGCTATACACTTCCCAAAATATTCTAAATATTTGTGCGTTTTCCGGAAAAATGCCCGAAGTATTCCAGAAAAATGCCAAACATGTTGTCCCGGGTACCTCCGGCAAATAAAAAAAAATAAATTAAGGTTTGTGGACGTGGAACTAGTACCAAATAAGCAGTATTTGATACTTCACTTTTGTTTTTTGGAAAAATATTTCTAATTGCCTTGAGCCTTCTGATATAAATATTTGTGGACATCAATTAAATGTATGTTGTACTTACCCTGCAAACCAAATGACATCTTACCGATATCAAAACGATATCATTTCTGGTCCGAAATTTTGATAAACGATACACAGAAAATATGCTGTAAGAAAGAAAGAGATATGTCAGATTAAATTTTGTATTCATTTAATTGTACAGAAATACGTAGAAAAATTACAACGTTCACACTAATTTGTTAAATACTGTATTTATTAACTTCATGAAAAAAAAATACTACGATTTTTCACAAATTTAGTGTTTTGTTCTTTCAAATATTGAAACATATAGAAAACAAAAACATCCTAAGTTTTAACTACATTGTGTATTAAAATCAAGTAAAGAAAATAAAAATGCACTCAACAAGTAAATAAATGTAGTAGAACTAAATATTTCCATAATAAGAACGATATCTAATGATTTTCGTCATAAATATCAAGTTAATATCGAAAAAGTTTATATTTTCGATAAACAAATTTAGTTTATTCAAAGAAAACAAAAGAGCTGGTAATGTGAGTATTTTAAGTATCATCTCGAAAATTGTTGTTTTAACATCTTTTAATTGTCGTCAAATGGTTTGTTGGTTAGTTCATTATTCACAATATATAAAAAAAACTCAAATTGTATCGATTAAAATTAATCAATTCATATTAGTAGATTTGTTTAATATGTACCAAATTTAATATTTTATCCAACAATAAACTTCGCAGGTGAACATCGTCGAAATTCCCGGCATTTTGGAGGTACGCAAACAAGTATCCCGTTTCTTCCCCTTTAATGATGCCTGCCAATGGTTCATCGATCGTGCCGACATTATTTTCCTCGTCTACGATCCAGCCAAACTGGATGTTGGACCTGAGACCGAAGCAATCTTGGATCAATTGAAGGGACGTGAGTACCAGACACGCATCGTGTTGAACAAGGCTGATACCGTGAAACCCGAGGAGCTGTTGCGCGTACAGAGCGCTTTGATTTGGAACATTTCACCATTGATGTCATCCGCGCAACCACCATTGGTGTATACCACATCTTTGTGGTCACATCCCTATAAGGATGGTTCACCGGCACGTCTTCTGATGGCGCAGGAACGCGCTTTCTTGCGTGATCTGCGTACGGCTGTCGATAAGAGGATCGAGCATAAGATTGCAAGTGCGCGTCGTTTTGCTGTAAGTAGCGACTAAGCTCTTTAAGGCATTTATTAAAAGCTTCAAAGCATTTAAAAAAGATTAAATATGAAATTTTTTTTTTTGTAAAAACAAAAGCTTGAAAGCTTTTTAAAAGTTTAAAAGCTTTTTTAAAAAGCTTAAACGCTTCTGTAAAAAGCTTAAAAGCCTTTGTAAAAAGCTTAAAGGCTTTTGCAAAAAGCTTAAAAGCTTTTGCAAAAAGCTTAAAAACTTTTGTAAAAACCTTAAAAGCTTTTGTGAAAAGCTTAAAAACTTTTGTAAAAAGCTTAAAAGCTTTTGTAAAAAAGCTTAAAAGCTTTTGTAAACAGCTGAAAAGCGTTTGTAAACAGCTGAAAAGCGTTTGTGAAGTTGCATAAATCTCAAAGCTGTTGTGAAAAGCTACAAAACTTTTCTAAAAAGCTTTCAATTGAAGCTTTTGTAAAAAATATATATTTTATATAAACTTTCATTCTTTAATTGCAAACTTGTTTTTTTTCTATGATTTTCCTCTAGGTTCGCGTCCGTAATCACGCCAAAATGGTCGACTGCTACCTCAACACATATTTCAACCACAAAACCTTGTTCGGCAACAAGAAGCGCATCGCCGACGACATCGTCGATCATCCACAAAACTATCACATCTACGAGGGTCTGTCGACACTGACCAACATCTCGCGCTACGATCTTCCCGATCCAGAGGTATATCGCGATTTCTTCCGTCTGAATCCGCTGTTCGAGTTCAAGAAATTAGCCGAGACCTGCACCTACTTCCGCGGCTGTCCCATCAGCAAACTGGACGTGGCCATTGCTTACGATTTACCCGAGTTGGCTGGCAAATACAAGAAAATGGCCGAAACAGCCTTGGCTAGCGTTGATGCCAAACAGGAGGAACGCGTTACCACAGATGCAAAGGCACCGGCTGCCGCTACAAAACACGGACAAAAGAACAAAAGTTGAGTTGAGAGTGCAACGCGACTAAATGTTTTTTATTTTTGTTGTTTTGTTTCTTTTGTAAACATTGATATGGTGTGGACATGACCGACAAACATACATTCAGCCAAACAGACAGACAGATAGAAAAACGAAGAAAGAAGTAGAGGGAGAGAGAGAGATAACAAAAATAAAACTTGATAAAGAGAGTCAAGAAAATATATAAAATCGTATTCTTCAAAAAAAAAAAACTAAATTCACTGCAAAGTTAATTTTTTAAATATTTAAAATAATAATTATAAAATTGTTTATAAATATTAATCAAAAAGTTTACAGCCTACAAACAAAAAGAGAGGGAGAGAGACAACCAATAAACTACAACTACACACAAACAGCTGTAAATAAACGTTCAGGCGTGGGAGATAAAGATAGCGATATTATTTAAAAAAAAATAACTTTTTTTTAGTACAACGACTTTTCAAAATTCTTTTACGATATTTTAAATTTGGCTTTTTGTTAAAAATAAAACAACCTAAAATTTTATATAAATTCATGATTTTTGGTTCAACGATTCAAATTTTGTTTGCTATCATCACATAATTATTGCGAAGCATTTATTTTGTTTGAGACATCCATGTTACCTTTTTATGTAAAAATTCTTCTTATTATGATTAAAATTGTATTTAAATTGTCACCAAAAATATGTTCGTCTTGTTGAGAAATGTTTGCTTCTTTAGGGTTAAAAAAAAAGAATACTCTAAAATTTATGTTTATTTTTTATATATAAATACATTTTATGCAACTGTCATTGAAGTTGCGTAAATCCCAAACATAGAAATTTAAGTTTTAAAACAAACAATAAAAACGCAAAAAACAGTGAAGACGTTTAAAAACAAAAACTAGCGAAATTAATTTTAACTGAACAACAACAACAAAAAAAATTATAAATTTGTACTTAGGCAATGTAATTAACAACAGCAAAAGCCCAACAATAAATAATTACGAAAACACCAAATTGTTATTTTTTTATTAAATTAGGAAGTTCATTTAACTAAAAAGCATCTTTCAATTAAAAAAAAATATTATAAAAGTATTTGAAGAAAATGTAGCCGCGGTAGCTCAGTGGTTAGTGCGTTGGACTGCGAGCCGAAACGTGCCCGGTTCAAGCCTGGACTGGGGCTAACAACATCTTTTCATAGAAACATTTTTCTATACCGCGCTACCTCTCGTCAGTAAATGGCAAACCTACGAGTAAAAACATTGCCTATGAAAAGCTCTCACCCGCCGTTCGGATTCGGCAATAAACTGTAGGTCCCACCACTTTGAGTACAAATATAACACGCACAGCTCAAAATGGTGAGAGAGCTCAGCCTAAGTTCTTATAGGACTGTAGTTCCAAATTATTATTATTATTATTATTTGAAGAAAATCATTCACAGAATATGCTGCAACTACTTCGCAGAAAATGTAGTTGCTACAATTATTTTAATATCCAGTAAATACAAATAAACTTGCAGCAAAAGAGTTAAGTAATCAGAAATAATTTTATACGTTAAATTACACTACTCAACAAAAAGACATTTGTTTATTGCCATGGCCACCCCATACATCAATTCTATATAATCGCAGTTGCTGATTTTGACTGCATGCTCAGTTTTAATTCATGCTACCCTGCGTACTTGCTCCAGCTTGACAAACATTATTTTCTAAATTTATGTGGCTTTTTAGACGAAAAAAAGGAAAGCCCGACCAAAGCGGACGAAAAATTATATACCCAGTTACCTTTCGTTTCGATATCGTTACGAGATCAATGTGAGTAGACGGAATAATCACACGATGTCGGACAAATTCTCGTACCTATATCGAGCGTCAAACTAGACCTACAGGGTACACAGAAAACAAAGTTCATACTATTTATGAATTTGTTCATCAATTTTATGAATTTTTCATTATTACTCAACCAATGAGCAAATTCATCCAATTTATAAATCGTTCATAAAACCGTAATTTAAGTTCATAATATTGATGAACGGTTTCATAATATTTATGAAAAAATTCATGATATTTATGAACTTTTAAACTATTTAAAAATAAACTATTTGAAATCTTCATATCTTCTAAATGGAGCGTCGTAGCGTTCGGTCCAGTGGTCCTGGAGAAATCGGCTGATGAGTCAAGATTTTCTTAAAACTTCATATCTTCTAAACGGAACGGAGCGTCGTAGAGGGGTCAAAGTAGAGGGTTCAAAGTCTGCACTATTTTTAAGAATTTCAATCGATTTTTGAAAATTAAATTTCTTAAATCTTTCATATCTTCTAAACGGAGCGTCGTAGAGGGGTAAAAGTAGGAGCATTTTATAGTGATTTCAAAGTAGATTATTTAATACAAAAATCATAAAATTCGGTTCAGTGGTCCTGGAGAAATCGGATGATGAGTCAAGATTTTCTTAAAACCTTCATATCTTCTAAACGGAGCGTCGTAGAGGGGTAAAAGTAGGAGCATTTTATCGTCGTATAGGGGTAAAAGTTGGAGCATTTTATAGTGATTTCAAAGTAGATTATTTAATACAAAAATCATACAATTCCAGTGGTCCTGGAGAAATCGGCTGATGAGTCAAGATTTTCTTAAAACCTTCATATCTTCTAAAGGGAGTGTCGTAGAGGGGTCAAAGTAGGAGCATTTTAAAGTGATTTCAAAGTAGATTTTATACCGCAAAAATCATAAAATTCGGTTCAGTGGTCCTGGAGAAATCGGCTGATAAGTCAAGATTTTCTTAAAACCTTCATATCTTCTAAACGGAGCGTCGTAGAGGGGTCAAAGTCTGAACTATTTTTAGGAATTTCAAAATCGATTTTTGAAAATAAAATTTCTTAAATCTTTCATATCTTCTAAACGGAGCGTCGTAGAGGGGTAAAAGTAGGAGCATTTTATAGTGATTTCAAAGTAGATTATTTAATACAAAAATCATAAAATTCGGTTCAGTGGTCCTGGAGAAATCGGCTGATGAGTCAAGATTTTCTTAAAACCATCATATCTTCTAAACGGAGCGTCGTAGAGCGGTCAAAGTCTGCACTATTTTTATGAATTTAAAAATCGATTTTTGAAAATGAAATTTCTTAAATCTTTCATATCTTCTAATCGGAGCATCGTAGAGGGGTAAAAGTAGGAGCATTTTATAGTGATTTCAAAATAGATTATTTAGCGCAAAAATCATAAAATTCGGTCCAGTGGTCCTGGAGAAATCGACTAATCTTCTAAACGGAGCGTCGTAGAGGGTTCAAAGTCTGCACTATTTTTAGGAATTTTAAAATCAATTTCTTAATATTTCTTATCTTCGGCTGATGAGTCAAGATTTTCTTGAAATCTTCATATCTTCTAAATGGAGCGTCGTAGAGGGGTCAAAGTAGGAGCATTTTATAATCATTTTAATGTCAATTATTTGTGTTAAGTCATTTAATTCGCTCAAGCTTAAATCTTAAAATATTGTACTATATTTATAAGTGGTGGAGTCTCTATAAAACTATGATAGAAATAAACTATGATTAAGTCTTGTTTTATTGAACGTAATAAATAACGAAGAACAGAATTGAAATCAGCTTCATTGGAAACGTCGTTCAAGAGGAGCGCGTATAGTGTCGGTAATTTCTATAAAAATCAGTAAAATACAAAATAATATTTAAATTACATTCTCAGCTTGGTTTGTTTCTGCGTGCTTAACGTCCACCTCAACCTTAGCAGCAACTGAAACATTATCTGTCTTTTCTTCTACATTTTTCATATCAGTGACAGATTCCGCTGTGAGCAACTTTTCAGAGTCATTTGCCAGCAGCTTCTTTTGATCATATTCCTCTTGGGTCAGCAGACTGGCCTTCACTGCATCTGCCTTTTCGAGTCCAAACTGCACAATGGCCAAGTAGCCGACACCTTCAAGCGTACTCGCCATTAGCTTTGGGTTTGCCATGACTTCCGAATTGATCTCAATCAATTTGCCACGCAAACAGGCGGGAATCTTGTAGGTTTTGCCCGATACGGTTGTTAGATGCGCCAACGTCGTCTCCGGCGATAGCACCATACCGCCCTTTTTGCCTTTGCCTTTTACGACATTCTTGCTGCGATCTAAGTTGCCAATATCGAAGTTAATGGACTCAATTTCAGCACCCATTGCAGGATGATCTGGCGCCAAACAGATCAAACACAGACGATTAGTGTGATAGAGCACTTTGTACGGTTCCGGGCCTTCGGCACCATCTTTAACATAGTAGTAGCGCGTGTAGAAACGATCCACAAATGTTGGATAATTGTCGACATATTCGTCTGTTATAGGCGTCACCGGTTTACCAAAAATCAACTGCTCTTCGTGCTGAAAGTAGTAGGGCTCGAAGGGATCTGCGCTAAGCACCTCCATGCTGCTGCTGCTACTTTGAAACTTTTCTATTTTACTAAGCTTTCGCTTTATTGGCTGCGGCGTCGTCCAGTAGACGCTGTCGCACACGTTCCTGGGTTTCGCGCGCTTTTGCTCTGTTCGCTGCTGATCTGGCGATACGTTCTCCCTTCAGACACTTCACCAACGCAGAGTCGATAGAGTTGCAGATCCCTACAAATTTGCCAAATGTGTTCTGCAAAGTTTTGTTTTGATTACACAACTTGTTTTCTAGAAAATTATATTTCAAATGTTTTGCTTACTGTGTCGTGACAGTTCTTTAGTTCCTCAATTAATTTGTTGCATTCAGGTGTGTGCAAATGTGGTGCGAGATCTGTGTGCATCTTCTTCGAGGACACGAGAAATTTTATCGTGGAATTTTAGCTCCGATATAATGAAAACACAACCAGCAGCCGGAATTTTCGTTCGTTTATTTTTATGATATCTCAAATAAATTGACAGCAACATGTCAAACACATGTTCAAACAATGCCCAAACTATCTGGACTCAAACCAGTCTTAGTGCGTTATTTTACCATTACACCAAAATTCACAATAGTCGTTCAATTTATAAATTCACAATAAACATCCGCAAATTTGAAAAATACTCCTCGCACTATCGCAATTTGTAAATTAAAAAAATTGGAATTTTTAAAATTTCAGTTTTTTACAATTTCAATATTAAAATTAGAACCAAAAATTTATTTGTTTGACATAAAGGTTTGTCAATGTCCAAAATTCAATCCCCATTTTTTTTAACAGTTTGACCTTTGTTTACAAAAAATTTAGAAACATATCATCAATTCCTTTCTTACAACCTCATAACAATGAAACTCCAATTTACAAAAATCTATGACTCCAAAGGGAACCACAGGGAACCACCTGAGAATTTAGTTGCCGCAAACGTCATAGAGTCCATATCGATAAAAACGATTAAGAAGATTTAAATAACTTTTCTAAAATGTTGCAGCATAATTGGTAGAATTTGTACAAAATTAAAAATGTTCACATCTTTACGTACACAGAAAATAAAAAGTGTGTAAATATAAATAAAATGTTAATCAATCCAATTAATTTTTAATTGAAACTCAGCCGATGTAACTTTTAGTAGCATTGAATTCCATATTCGTAATAATGAGAATATGTTAATTGGAGAAATTTTAATTAATTTTTTTGTCATATTGATATTAAAGTTGTTATATATATTAAATTTTTTATTGAGAATTTTTAAATCATTAATTAATTAATTAGTAACATCAATTAAAATTTTCATTCGATAGAAATTGGATCAATTAAATATTTTGTTAAATTAATTAAAATATTTGTCGAATATAATCATATGAAAATAAAAATAATTTAATTCAATATATAACATAAATAATAAATATTAAATAAGTAAATAGTATTTATACTTTTTGGTATGTTTAGTAAAATTCTTTCAACCTAACGAATATTTTACCGAAGTCAGTTTTCACAACTTCTACAGGTGGGCCAATTTATTGAGTCAAACATAAAATTTTATATTTGCTTTTTAACGATTCAATATGCAACAAAATGAGCATCATAAACTGTTTGTTCAAATTCTTGACAGCAAAAATAAATTGAGCCATTTAATGCTTTAATAACATAACATACACTACATAATACAATATCCTGTTTTAAAATATCAACGTAGAAGAAAATAATGTTAGGAGAAATTGAACGACGCACGAGAAACACAAACAAAAAACAAAATGAAATCCAGAAGAAAAAAACAGTGTTGCAATTTAAGAAAATGAATAAATCAAAAGTAACAAATAAAAGTAGTTAATACTATTAAAGATTTAGTTGTATTGAAATTATATTAAATGAATTCCTATTAATATTTTAATTAAAAAATGTGTAAATACAATTAATTAATTACTAAATGCATTCATATTTTTAATTGGAATACGATTTTGTTTGCTATTAATATCAATTGTTATATTTACGTACAATATTTTTATCTGTGTAAAATAGAACAAGTTAAATAATATGTATGCTTTTATTTATAGACATTTTGCACCATATGGCAAAAAGTGGTGTATGCTCAATATCAAGTCAAGTAACCTTTCGCCTGTTTGGCTTAAACAAAAAGACCACCGAGTATTTTAAGCATCGTGGACAAAAACAAAAAAAAAAGAATAAAGGATATTGAATACTGAATGTGCGTTTAAACACCAATTTGGATTTATATTATGACAAATAACTGATTTCAGAGTCACAAAAATATAGTAGAAACAATTTTCAGTTTTCCATCTTTATTAAATATGAACTTTTTTTAATAAAATAATCTTTTTAACGTTAATAAAAATTTTGACATACACAAATTTTTTGTGCGGATTTCTTTAAAAAGTGAACTCAAAAATAACAGCTTAAAATAATGTAATTTCTGGGGTGAATGAGTACATCAATTCTAATATTAGCTGCGTCCTTGTGGTACTTGAACCAGATCTGTTTCACGGAACCACCATCGGTTCTATTTGAATAAATTTGGCAGCACTGTTTTCTTCTGCCCTTTTTTTTGACAGACATTTTTCTTTTTTTTTTTTTTTTGATACGTATAGCATTAGATCAGTAATTGATCCAAAAACAAACCTGGTTCTAATTGTTTGTTTTTGTATATGAAAATGAACTACGGATCAGGATCAAAAATCATGGGAACGCAGCTTTTAGTTACAAAATGTTGGCCCAGTGGAAACATAGCATTAACCAAAAACACAAATGCGTCCCTGATCGACATATAACAACCCTGTGACACGTTTTCGTGGGGGTGTTGTTATCATTTTTGACAGTTGAATGCAACACGTGCAGTCACCTTTCAACACACACAAAACAAAAATATTGTTCAACGTAGTTGGTGTGCTTCGTGTAAAATCCAATTAAACTGGTAAAATAATTACGCGATAAAGCAAATAATATGTCTGCAAGCAAGAGGAAAAATCTAAATGCCATGGAAGAAGATCCCAATCAAAGTGATTCGGACTCTAGCAGCGATTCGGATGATGAGGAAGGACAGCATCCAGAGGCATACACTGGAAACGAGGTGAGCAAGCCAGACAAATGAATTCAATCAATTATCTCATAGAAATATGATTTTGCAGGAGATACAAGTTGACTTTGAGGGACGCAGTCCCATCGATCCCGATTGTCATGGCATCGCGCAATTGCTATCGCGACTCTTTCTCAAAGCGCACATCAACTGCATGCAGATGGCTGATTTGATTATTGGTTAGTTCATGTAAAATATAGAAAGTTACCTAATTTAAATGCATTAATTGCTTGTCATGCACAGCGCAAAACTACGTTGGCAGCGTCATCGGTCAATGTGAGGCGGATGGCGTCGAGAGCGACGCAGACGATGACATGTGCGAAGACGGCACCATTTTTGGTATCACCACAGTGTTGAACATAACAGCCAAAAAGGATCAAAACTGTGTCGAACAATTGCGCTCCTACATTGTGCAACGCGCCGAGAAACATGCTACCGATGCGGTGCTCATTCACTTCCGTGATGTCTTGGGCAATGATGCACGTCCAATTGGTTTTCTGATCAACGAGCGTTTCATAAATATTCCAGCACAAATATCGGTGCCACTACTGGAGAATCTGCACAAGGAAATCCAGATGGCCAAGCAAAAGAAAATGAAATTTGATTTTGTCTATTTTCTAATGATCATCAAGTTCTTCCGCAAGGAGGCCAAAAAAGGAAAAGCCGCCGAAGACACCTACACCAATGCTGAAGAGGAGGTGGTGGCGCAACAGGCGGTCGCTTCCTTTGAGTACTCAGTGGCAGATGAGTGTGACATGGGCATGTCGGGCGATTGGCTGGAAGGTGATGCGATATTGACGCCATATCGCAAGGTACTGCTCTTCGATGCAAAGCAATTGCCACAGTTGATCGACGATATACAGAAGTACATAACAGGACAATAGATTGAGTAGTCTAATAGACAGACAGTGAAATGCAGAACGAATGGATGTGGATTGGTTAATATTTAGATGATTTTTATTACTTGTTGAATTGTAATACAAAAAACATAATTTGTATATTGAAAAAAATCAACAGAAATGAAGATCATTTGTCCGGAATAGAAATTCAAAATTTTTATGAATAAAACTACGTTATTATTTAAAGAGAGAATATATATTTACAGGTAATATCGTTGTGAATACAAAATTATCCGGCAAGTTTCAATCGTAATCGTATTCAACTTTCAATTCGATTTTATTTGATTCTTTTGCTCTTTCAGAAATGCTTTTATACTATGCTGTATTGAAACAGCATAAATGCATTTCTTCAGAATTCAATGTGTTAAATATTTGTGAGTCGAATTTTTTGTGAAAATTTGTATTTCTATCGAAATTGAATTTTGGTACATACACTTGCATTGGATTTCAAAATAGTTTCTGGCGCAACAGGCGGTCGTATTCCGGTAAAGAAAAATTCCCCGAAAATGATTTGATATGAACAATAATGGAATTATTACTTACAGATAAAAGTTGAAGGATTTGAATCGAACTGGTATGAAATTCCCTCTACCGAAACATATATTCCTATGTAGAGCCTCATTGAATATTTTAATGGAACCACTTCCTTTAATGTATCCGGTTATTTCACTTTTTTTATAAACACACTTTTTTTAAAACGATTTTCAAACACTGATACAAAACTTTGTACGAACGCAGCATTATTTTTAATTATTTTTTTTAACACTTAAATGAAACACTTTTCAATGAAGACGAATTACATTTCAAACACTTTTCTCAGACGATTCTTGCATCGTAATGTTTTGAAACACCCGAAAAATAGTTAACTTGAAATTTTTACCTTGACGAAGAAATTTAGTCACACTGATGGCGCAGAATAATGGTTTTAGCGAAGCGAACGTCCAAAAAGCTATCACGGCTTACATTCGCCAAAAAAACGGGTAAAATGAAGCGAACGTAAGAAAAGGTGCAACACTTGTTATTTATTGGGATTATCATGATTTTTAATTTTTTTTATCCTTTAGTTTTTTTATCCTTTTATCTCAAATCGAGTTTTTTGTACTCCAACTAATAAATGAGTTAAATGTATATATTTTTTTTTTCGTTAAACATATTTATTTTGAAATATAATAATTCCAACAAACATTGAGAAAATACGCAAAGTACTCGCAGAGGTATCTCAACATGAGTTAATCAAAAGTATACACTTGAGCTTTATTGGTATTAAAATTCTTAAACATTTAAAAGCCTTATTATAATTGGACTAAACATAGCAAGCATTTAATGACACGGTGTAACATAATTTTTTCAATACGGCATTAAATATAAAAATAGTAAGATGATTTCTTTTTCGGTCAGAGCAACAACCTGTCCATACTTGAACACAGAAAAGTCTTGCAGTGCGTTAGTTTCATAATTCGGGCATGAGCTAATGTCCAAATTTTGCAGCAAACACCCAACCGATCAGACCCAGCGAGTGGACCGAGGAAATGCAGCGCCGTCAGTAAACACTTATAGTAAAACCGAGGCACTTGTGCAAGCAGCTCGTTGTTTGCTTTTTGGACTTGAATTTATAATCATCCCAGTAGTAAATTGGCTCAGGCCTTGCCAGTAGAAGCCCTGCTGTAACAACTTCTTAGCATCCTCAATACACATTCTGCCATCACTGAAACTAGTGCACTTTCAGCACACCTTTGTAGGGAATCAGCGCCAATCGATTTGGTGACTATTTCTAATATTTTTCAAATACAAAAGCGTAGCACTACTTACTCACCTTCTAATGGAATGCTAACAGTAATGAGTCAAACTATTTTGTGAGACCTTCTGAGAGCAGTTCTCTGAGAAACGAATAGGGAAGTCCTGCAAAAATGTTCATTGCATATAAAAAATAATAAAGGAAATCATTTAGTTGGGAAGTGTTCTACCTGCTTGAGAATTAGTGCTAGCATAGCTTCTTACACCTGAAATTTACTACTGGGATATTTATTTAAGATCGTATTATTTTAAGTATGTGAAGTTAAATTCGTAGCGATTTCTGCCGTCTAGCAAAGACACAAACCATGTCGACAATTGCGTCAAATTAAATTCGTAGCGATTTTTTGATGTAATCAATTAATTTTTAAGTTAAATAAAGTTCTAATTTACAAAAAATTACCAACAATATAAATTTTTATGAGCGTTTTATTCATTTATATAAATAGGTTTCTAAAACAACGATTATATGAAAATATAAATTCTGTCATTTATTGGTTTAGAAGATATGTTCAAATCATATGAAAACATAAAGGGGACCTAAAATTGATATATTCGATAGAGAATAGTCCAACTTAACTAAAACCGATTTTTAAAAATTTTCAAACGTGGGAAATTTTCGAAAAAAAGTGTTTTTGTAAAAAAAAAATCAAAAATGACTTAGTTTCGTTTAGAATATATATATGAAAACATATAGGGGACCTAAATTTTATATACGGAATCGATAGAGAATGGTCCGAGGTATTAAAAACCGATTTTTAAAAATTTTCAATCGTAGGAAATTTGAAATGGTTTTTGGTAAAAAACGAAAAAAAGGAGATCGCTACGTTTAGAAGATATATATGAAAATATATAATTATATAATTATAGAATAATTATAGAATTCAAAACCTGATTATTCCAGAACAGACTGATCGAATTATATGAAATTTGCAGTGAATAATTTGGCCATCAATAATCAACCTTTAAAATTACCTACTTTCGACCCATTAGGACGCTCCGTTTAGGAGTTATAGCCATTTAAAGAAATCTAGAATTCAAAAATTTGGATTTGAATACCAGCAAAATTAGCCTACTTCGACCCTCTAGGACGCTCCGTTTAGGAGGTATAGCCAATTAAAGAAATCTAGAATTCAAAAATTTGGATTTGAATACCAACAAAATTAGCCTACTTTCGACCCTCTAGGACGCTCCGTTTAGGAGTTATAGCCATTTAAGAAATCTAGAATTCAAAAATTTGGATTTGAATACCAACATAATTAGCCTACTTTCGACCCTCTAGGACGCTCCGTTTAGGAGTTATAGCCAATTAAAGAAATCTAGAATTCAAAAATTTGGATTTGAATACCAACAAAATAAGCCTACTTTCGACCCTCTAGGACGCTCCGTTTAGGAGTTATAGCCAATTAAAGAAATCTAGAATGCAAAAATTTGGATTTGAATACCAACAAAATAAGCCTACTTTCGACCCTCTAGGACGCTCCGTTTAGGAGTTATAGCCATTTAAAGAAATCTAGACCTGATAACTCCAGAATCGACTGATCGAATTATATGAAATTTGCAGTGAATAATTTGGCCATCAATACCTATAAAATAAGCCTACTTTCGACCCTCTAGGATGCTCCGTTTAGGAGTTATAGCCATTTAAAGAAATCTAGAATTCAAAAATTTGGATTTACCACCAACAAAATTAGCCTACTTTCGACCCTCTAGGACGCTCCGTTTAGGAGTTATAGCCATTTAAAGAAATCTAGACCTGATAACTCCAGAATCGACTGATCGAATTATATGAAATTTGCAGTGAATCATTTGGCCATCAATACCTATAAAATAAGCCTACTTTCGACCCTCTAGGATGCTCCGTTTAGGAGTTATAGCCATTTAAAGAAATCTATAATTCAAAAATTTGGATTTGAATACCAACAAAATTAGCCTACTTTCGACCCTCTAGGACGCTCCGTTTAGGAGTTATAGCCAATTAAAGAAATCTAGAATTCAAAAATTTGGATTTGAATACCAACAAAATTAGCCTACCTTCGACCCTCTAGGACGCTCCGTTTAGGAGTTATAGCCAATTAAAGAAATCTAGAATTCAAAAATTTGGATTTGAATACCAACAAAATTAGCCTACTTTCGACCCTCTAGGACGCTCCGTTTAGGAGTTATAGCCATTTATAGAAATCTAGAATTCAAAACCTGATAACTCCAGAATCGACTGATCGAATTATATGAAATTTGCAGTGAATAATTTGGCCATCAATACCTATAAAATAAGCCTACTTTCGACCCTCTAGGATGCTCCGTTTAGGAGTTATAGCCATTTAAAGAAATCTAGAATTCAAAAATTTGGATTTGAATACCAACAAAATTAGCCTACTTTCGACCCTCTAGGACGCTCCGTTTAGGAGTTATAGCCAATTAAAGAAATCTAGAATTCAAAAATTTGGATTTGAATACCAACAAAATCAGCCTACTTTCGACCCTCTAGGACGCTCCGTTTAGGAGTTATAGCCATTTATAGAAATCTAGAATTCAAAACCTGATAACTCCAGAATCGACTGATCGAATTAAATGAAATTTGCAGTGAATAATTTGGCCATCAATACCTATAAAATAAGCCTACTTTCGACCCTCTAGGATGCTTCGTTTAGGAGTTATAGCCAATTAAAGAAATCTATAATTCAAAAATTTGGATTTGAATACCAACAAAATTAGCCTACTTTCGTCCCTCTAGGACGCTCCGTTTAGGAGTTATAGCCATTTATAGAAATCTAGAATTCAAAACCTGATAACTCCAGAATCGACTGATCGAATTAAATGAAATTTGCAGTGAATAATTTGGCCATCAATACCTATAAAATAAGCCTACTTTCGACCCTCTAGGATGCTCCGTTTAGGAGTTATAGCCATTTAAAGAAATCTAGAATTCAAAAATTTGGATTTGAATACCAACAAAATTAGCCTACTTTCGACCCTCTAGGACGCTCCGTTTAGGAGTTATAGCCAATTAAAGAAATCTAGAATTCAAAAATTTGGATTTGAATACCAACAAAATTAGCCTACTTTCGACCCTCTAGGACGCTCCGTTTAGGAGTTATAGCCATTTATAGAAATCTAGAATTCAAAACCTGATAACTCCAGAATCGACTGATCGAATTATATGAAATTTGCAGTGAATAATTTGGCCATCAATACCTATAAAATAAGCCTACTTTCGACCCTCTAGGATGCTCCGTTTAGGAGTTATAGCCAATTAAAGAAATATAGAATTAAAAAATTTGGATTTGAATACCAACAAAATTAGCCTACTTTCGACCCTCTAGGACGCTCCGTTTAGGAGTTATAGCCATTTATAGAAATCTAGAATTCAAAACCTGATAACTCCAGAATCGACTGATCGAATTATATGAAATTTGCAGTGAATAATTTGGCCATCAATACCTATAAAATAAGCCTACTTTCGACCATCTAGGATGCTCCGTTTAGGAGTTATAGCCAATTAAAGAAATCTAGAATTCAAAACCTGATAACTCCAGAATCGACTGATCGAATTATATGAAATTTGCAGTGAATAATTTGGCCATCAATACCTATAAAATAAGCCTACTTTCGACCCTCTAGGATGCTCCGTTTAGGAGTTATAGCCAATTAAAGAAATATAGAATTCAAAAATTTGGATTTGAATACCAACAAAATTAGCCTACTTTCGACCCTCTAGGACGCTCCGTATAGGAGTTATAGCCATTTATAGAAATCTAGAATTCAAAACCTGATAACTCCAGAATCGACTGATCGAATTATATGAAATTTGCAGTGAATAATTTGGCCATCAATACCTATAAAATAAGCCTACTTTCGACCCTCTAGGATGCTCCGTTTAGGAGTTATAGCCAATTAAAGAAATATAGAATTCAAAAATTTGGATTTGAATACCAACAAAATTAGCCTACTTTCGACCCTCTAGGACGCTCCGTTTAGGAGTTATAGCCATTTATAGAAATCTAGAATTCAAAACCTGATAACTCCAGAATCGACTGATCGATTTATATGAAATTTGCAGTGAATAATTTGGCCATCAATACCTATAAAATAAGCCTACTTTAGACCCTCTAGGATGCTCCGTTTAGGAGTTATAGCCAATTAAAGAAATATAGAATTCAAAAATTTGGATTTGAATACCAACAAAATTAGCCTACTTTCGACCCTCTAGGACGCTCCGTTTAGGAGTTATAGCCATTTATAGAAATCTAGAATTCAAAACCTGATAACTCCAGAATCGACTGATCGAATTATATGAAATTTGCAGTGAATAATTTGGCCATCAATACCTATAAAATAAGCCTACTTTCGACCCTCTAGGATGCTCCGTTTAGGAGTTATAGCCAATTAAAGAAATCTATAATTCAAAAATTTGGATTTGAATACCAACAAAATTAGCCTACTTTCGACCCTCTAGGACGCTCCGTTTAGGAGTTATAGCCATTTATAGAAATCTAGAATTCAAAACCTGATAACTCCAGAATTGACTGATCGAATTATATGAAATTTGCAGTGAATAATTTGGCCATCAATACCTATAAAATAAGCCTACTTTCGACCCTCTAGGATGCTCCGTTTAGGAGTTATAGCCAATTAAAGAAAT